>CM057386.1:100505219-101169385 GCA_030015415.1 Cynopterus sphinx | reverse complement strand
TTAAAAGAAATCAAAGAAGACACAAAGAAATGGAAAGATACTCTGTGTTCTTGGATTGGAAGAATCAATATAGTTCAAGTGACCATATTACCTAAAGTATTATACAGATTTAATGTAATTCCCATCAAAATCCCATCAGCAATTTTTAAAGAAATGGAACAAAAAATCATCAGATTTGTATGGAAACACAGGAGACCCCGAATTGCCAAAGCCATCCTGAGAAAAAAGAACAAGGCTGGAGTCATCATTCTGCCTGACTTCAAATTATACTACAAAGTGACGGTGATCAAAATGGCATGATATTGGCAGCAAAACAGACACACAGACCAGTGGAACAGAATTAAGAGTCCAGAAGTAAACCCATATTCATATGAGCAAATATTTTCAACAAAAAAAAGCCAAAATTTTACAGTGGAGAAAGGAAAGCCTCTTCAATAAATGATGCTGGGAAAACTGGAAAGCCAACTGCAAAAGAATGAAATTAGACTGTTTTCTATCACCACACACCCAAATTAACTCAAAATGGATTAAGGACCTGAATATAAGACCTGAAACAACAAAATGCACAGGAGAAAACCTAGAAACAAAACTCAAAGACCTTGTACTTAAAGGGGAGTTTATAAATTTGACCTCAAAGGCAAGGGATATAAAAGCAAAAATAAATGAAAGGGACTACATCAAACTAAAAAGCTTCTGCTCAGCAAAAGAAACCAACAACAAGGTAAAAAGACAACCATCTGAATGGGAAAATATATTTGCAAGCAATGCCCCTGATAAGGACCTAATATCCAAAATATACAAAGAACTCATATGACTCAATAACAACAAAAACAAACAATTCAGTCAAAAAATGGGCAGAGGACCTGAGCAGACACTTCTCTCTAGAGGACATACAAATGGCCAGCAAATATATGAAATGATGCTCAACATTGCTAGCTATGCAAATCAAAACCACAATGAGATACCATCTCACACCTGTTAGGATAGCTATAATCAACAGGACAAGTAATAACAAATGTTGGAGAGGATGCGGAGAAAAAGGAACCCTCATACACTGCTGGTGGGACAGCAAATTGGTACAGTCACTATGAAAAACAGTATGGCAGTTCCTCAGAAAACTAAGAATTGATCTACTATATGATTCAGCAATCATTCTACTGGGTATTTACCCCAAAGACTTGAAAACCATATCCAAAAAGATATTTGCACACCAATGTTCATAGCAGCACTATTAACAGTGGCCAGGACATGGAAGAAACTAAAGCGTCCTACAATAGATGATTGTCTAAAGAAGCTGTGGTAGATATATACAATGGTATATTACTCAGCCATAAGAAGAGATGAAATACTGCCATTTGCAACAACATGGATGGACCTTGAGATATTTATGTTAAACAAAATAAGCCAGACAGAAGACGTTGAAAATCACATAATATCACTTATATGTGGGATATACCCTAAAGGCAACAAATGAACAGGACAAACAAACAGAGACTCCTGGACATGGACAATGGACTAGTGGTTACCAGAGGGTAGGGCAGAGGGGGTGGAAAAGTTGGAGAAAAATAAATCATTTCTTCAATTAAAAGATAAACTAAATAAATAGAAAGTTTATATGTTAAATCTTTAAAAAAATAAAAAATTTAAAAAGATCCTTCATAGAGCTCTGTTTCCCTCAGTTTCAAACTTGTGACTTTTGTTTATTTCTGTATTCACTTCTCTTGTCATTCACTCAGCTTCAGGAGTGAATCAATTTCTTAGCACATCCTTGAAAGCAAAAATACTGCACAGTCTTACTTCTGAGCCTTGGCACACTCTGTTCTACATTCTGTTCCCTAATCCTGGGACATGCTTGTTTCATACTTCTTCACTTTGGTGGTAATGACTACTAGTCATTCTGGGCTCAATGTGAAATCCATCTCATTATACACCCTATTCACCTCTGTCCAAGATTCGCTCACACTCTGTACTCATACACTGTATGATACCTTATTGTATCCTATAGCATGTCATAGTGTAATTATGCTTCTCCTTTTTTGTCTTGCTCCTTAGTGTGCATAAGTTCTGTAAAGTTAGGACTTTGTCTCATTAAAGATTTGATAAGTATATGTTAATTTAATGAATAAAACCCCTTGGTTGTCTTGTTTGGAGAATATAACAAGTTTCTCAGAAAATTCAAAAGTTCTAATATTTTTATCAAATAAAATATTGTAACAGCAGCAATTTATAACAGATAAGAAATAGCTTTATGAATTATATGGTAGAAATTGCATTGGTAGGAGTCAGGGGGCCAGGTATTAGTTATGTCTTTCTTACTTGCTATGGTGTTAGATTAGGTTATTTAAGATGTCTTAATTATTTTTTAATTGTAAATTAAGGATGTTCAGTTAAATCATTCCTAAATTTTCTTTCAAATTTAAATTATTTACTCAGGTAATATTATTATATTTAAGTAGAATCTATGTAAAGTACAAATGTTTCTCACACTAACTAGCAATATGATTTGTTTACTTCTATTCAGTTATGTAAAATGAGAGTAAAAGGAAAATATATATCTTTATAAGCCTTCAGGGCTTGACTAAATATCTTTCATACTCTCCTGATAAATTGGTTTGTTTTTGTAATTTTGCTGCCTAATGGAAAATTTAATTCTTAAACAAAATTGAAGTAGAAAACAGTTTGTCTCAATTATAAATGGTGTCTTGAAACCCAATCTTAAATCTACGCTTAGTAATTCAATTCTAATCACTATGATTCAACCTTAGATAAAAATTTGCTTATCAATTGAATGGTGTTTTTCTCTGATTCGTGTGCTTTGTTAGTACGTTTTCATGCATTACCATCTTTGATTAGAACAATACAAAACCTGGCATGAAGAATTCAAAACATTAGAATTATACTTTTTTTAAATGAGTATGTTTTAATGTCAGTACATTGCCATCTGGCTATATGTCTGGAATTTCCAGTTTCAGATGAACAAGGTAATATCACCTTTGAGAATCTATCCACAAACTGTCAGAGCAAAATTAAAAACAATTCATCACAAGCACATACTGACTGTCTTAGTAGAATGGGCATTGATTATGTACCAATTAAAGCAAACACGACTCACACTGAATGGAAATCAATTGACTCTATCTGTATAATAAGCATGATCCTCCTTTACTGTCTCAGAGAAGGAGCTTATGAAGATGATTGGAGAGAGAGACGTGCTCTGTATGTTTCACAGCACTGTGTTAGAGTTCTGGAAAGCTGAGGATGCTCCCAAAGAATGTCAAAGAAACACTAGACACAAGCATGCATACACACCCCACCTCAGTTAGCTGCCACCTGGCCTAAAGAGGGAACTGGAGAGGAAATACTGTGCAGTGCTGACCCCAGGGACATCCAAGACCTCTGCACTAAAGCGAGCATCTGGGCAAGGCGCAGAAAAGGCCCCTTCCCCGACTATGGCCAGGGGGTATGCACTCCTTAGGATAAAAGCATTATGTATGTGCCTTTATAATGTTGGGGTCGATGTATCCCTCACCATCCCTTTAAAACAATGGGAATTTTACAGGGGGCCCTCCCAATGCTGCTATGATACACTAACAGCATTTGTAAAACAAACAAACAAACAAAAAATGACCAGGTTCTACACAGTGCATTATATAGCACTAGAATGATGAGAATAAAATGAATTAAATCTCATCGCCTCAATGTATTAGTTGTGTAATCTTTTTTCATTTATACAACAACTGTGAGTTGCAGTGTGATGAAATGAACCACCATGGTGCCTGAAAAGTCTTTTTGGGTAGTGTGAATTCAGTAAACCTTCTATAAATTATGAGAGCAACTGCTTTTATTAAAAAATTGTTATAATTCCATGCCACTTTTTTCCCACAGAAACTATTTAATCTTACAGTATTATACAGTATATTTAGAAAAACTTCTGATTATAACCCTATTTTCTCTTACTTTTATTTGTAATTTTTTTCTATTATCAACTATAATACTACACATATTGTCAACTTATCTATGAGTTTGTTGATAAAAAGAAGGGGAAAATCTATGCTGATTTTTTTAGACTTTACACTTGTTTCATCCAATTTCTTTTTTTCTTTCTTTTTTCTTTTTTTTTTTTTAGTGGTCTCTCAGGGCAAGAAAATATATTACCTATATTTGATGTTTTGGGGGCTCTTGATACAAAGCGTAACCCACTAGTCAATATTTTATTTTGTTTTCTTCCTACTCTTCTTTCTCTCTAAATTTAATTGTGTCTCCCTCCCTCTGTCCTTACTTATTTACATCTTTATTAAAATATTTGTTTTGTTCTATCTAGCAGCAAATCTTTTTTGCATGTTTTACACTATGACAGGATTGCAAGCTCTTAAAGAGCAGTGCCCATGGCTTTTTTTGCATCCTCCACAGACACAAATAAATGGTACTCTCTAAAGAGACAAAACTCAATATTTTTGTGTCTAATTGAACTGAGTTTACCTTAACCACTTCCAAAATAATCTTACTTTCTAAAAATCATTTAGCAAAACATATAATTTCTTGCAAACTGTCAGTCACTGTGGTTACCATGTAAGACCAATGATCAACAAGAGTCCGTGTAAGAGATCCATTTAGTCACCACACAAGGCAGCAACGTGCCCTAAACACACAGGTTTTAAACCAGAATCAAAGATCTGAGCTTTAACCTAAACAGTAATATGCAAAATAGCATTTTTCTTGCTAATACTACATAATAATAAAGTATCTAAATCAAAAATAAAAAATGTCTGTCAGTTATATGGTGTTTTATTGACCAAAGACTAAAATGTCCAGTGGTCTAAAGGCGTACATTATGTACACTATATTCAATTGCTATTTCCAAATAGCTACCTGTTCAATGCCAGCTGAGCAAAATATTTGGTGAAGTGACTCAACTTTATATTTTTCATACAACCTTGCATTTTTTACATACTTGTCCTTCGATTTAACACATACTTAATTGGTGCTTACCATGCTAAAGGCTCTATAAAAGGTGCTTTCATACTTTCTATTTGAGGTTTATAAAGTCAGTTTGCATTCTTTATATATTGCATCCTTATCACAACCCTATATTTGTCTCTGAGGCAAAATACATTTTAAAATTCCCACTTTAGAAATGAGAACTGAGGGCACAGAAGTTAAGGTGCATGACTGAAACCCCGTTGTCAGTACATGCCTGAGCCAGGACCTATGACTCAGAACCAGAAGCTTGACAAGGCTCCTTTCTTCTCTACCACACAAGTTTATCTAGAGGGATAGTTGTGATTGTTATATTCATTTGAATAGTTTTCTTGCATAATTCTTACCTTTGAACAAGGGCTTTATGCAAATGAATTTATTTACAGGTGAAATGACATTATGTCTGGGATTTACTTTAAAACGTTTTTGGTGGGTGGAGAGGGGGAATTCAGTGTAGTGGAAGTTTTAAAGTCAATTAGTAAAATGTTGACAATTGTTGAAGCTGGGTCATGTATGTTATGTATGTTTGAAAGTTTGTTACACTGTTCTCTGATTTTGTGTACATTTGAAAGGTTAAAGAAAATACAGAGGCTTTTAAAACACTCATTTGAGGGGATAGCTAATACTTCTGATGCTGGCAAGAGGTTAATTCCAGAGGAACTCCGAGATTACAATTCTTAGAGTTTTAGACCTGGAAATTCTAAATGTATATCCATTCAGTAAACAAAACTTATGCTTTTCAATAAGATTCACTGAGATTCAGATTCTTCTATTGACTAACCAAATAAACAACCTAAGAGGAAATAAAGCATAAATAAAACAAAATTAAAATACCTTCTCAGAATAATAGTAGAAGAACAATGTGAAAGGGGGAAATAATAAGAAAGTACCATTGAATATATTATTTTCAAATTCTATACAATATGATGACTTAAAACACTTTCAATTTAAGATTTTTATGAAACTTAGAGTATATTATTATAAATAATACAAGAATAAAACCAAAATATGTACAAGTTTAATATAGTTTTACAAAGAAAAATAAAGTTTGACTTTGAAAATCATGATGTTGGACTAATACTTTACTCAGATATGGCAATACAGCAGAATGGTAACACAAGATGATGACTACAGATTCTTTATGAATGCACCATAGTATTGGTGTGACAGTCCTACCTGTAGCATGCCATATGTGAGATTACTTGGGTTTAGACCACTGAAATTCGAAGAAAGGGTTGTTCTTGTTGGAGGGTTCTGGAAAAGTCTGTCTTGCTCTTCTAGGAGATCCTCCAGAAGCAGTGGTCTTTCTCACTCTCTCCACATATGAATGAGGAAGCATGAGGCTCAGTTGCCACTGGCATGTATCCTAGAGCCATGGGGAACTTGTTTTAGGTTGAAGCCCAAGCTGTGTATGTTTGCACAGAGAGACCAAAGGAGCCTAAGTCTTACATCACATATTTGGTTCTTTGTTCAGTTAGTGCTAAACCCACCCTTAGTTCTGGATTTCATGCAATGAAAATCCTTATATGTAATTTTGAATCACATTTTCTGATAGTTGCAGATCAAACAAAGCAAGTGGGATAAAACTGGAGAATGTCATTAATATGTCTAAAGCTCAGTTCTTTGATCTGTTAGATTCTTGTCATGGTTAAATGTCATGTTTGTAAAGCTTCTTTCATAGTGCCACGCATATTCAGTTCCCAATAACTTTTAGTTCTCTCTTCTTCCTTTAATAATGAGACTCAGCATTTTTTCCATATATCCTAGACTTACCAAGAAAAGTGCTTTCTGTTTCTAATTTCCTAAGGTAAAAACAAATAAACTTCACATGGTTCTCAGGAGGAAAGGGTATAATTCCACGACCAGAAAAATGTTATTTTCCCTTTTATTCCCAGTAACAAGACTAGACCAAATCCCTTAATTCCCACATACCTAGCCCAACCCCAAATTTTCCACAAAATTTTAAATTTACATGCCTGAAAGAGTTGTTGTTAATTTTGGCATAAAAATAATAGAATATAGAAATATCAAATTGAGAGCAGACAGTTCATGTTCCAAGTCTAAGACTAGAAAAAGTGTTTCTTCAGTAAACTCTACAGGCTGTATGTAGGCAGTAATCTTTACATGCAAGCAAAGGAAGAAAGGTACTCTATGGTAGGCACTAGACTTTGGTTTAAGATAGCCAAAAACATATAAATGCATTGGCAAAAATAGTGGGAGACTGGAGGTCCTGTAGATTACCATTTGTAGTTCAAGGAATCTATTGGTTCAGTAACTTCTACTCTGCAAATTGTGATCTAAACTTTCATCTTTTTTCACAGAGACCTTGGAGTAGCAATCAGATGGACACTGTGCTGGGTAATAAGCTAGACAGACTTAAACCGATACAATAAAAGTTTAGTATTTCATGTCCCCTTGAGAAAGATTTGTACACTTATGAACTATATCATTTATGTGGTTTGTAGAGCCATTGAATAAATGACACCGATAAAAAATAGTGCCCATTGTGTAACATAGAGAAAGTTTTTAATTTTGTGTGTTGTCAAGCAGTGTTTATGATACTTTAAAACTTTCACACAGCTAGTGACAAACTGTAATTGCAGAGACAGCTAGTCCTAATATAACTCAACTATAGTTTTTGCACTCAGAACACATTATCAAAGACATTTTTTCCCCAACTTAAAACACATCACTGCCCTTCACTAGTGGATTTAGCTTCTTTCAAACTGTTTTCACTTCTGCTTACGTTTTCTTTTAAAGGAACAGTTAGACTACTTTAAGCAGCTTCAATGAAGCATGCAGCTTGGGACTACATGGTTTCAAGCAATATTGGCCATGATGTTTTTAATCCATCAATGTCCATAGCTTTTAAAATGGACCAAAACCCCTGTGGAAAAGAAACACGAAATCTAATAACACACAAAGTTCTGATTCAATAGTACATGGATCTAGCTACTCCTTATGTATAACTTTCAATGCTAATGAGGCACTTTAAGAAGTTGAAATCTATAAAACTGCTTAATCACAACTCCCAAAAGATCATATACTTGTCCTGCATGCAAATAGCTGTTCTGGTAATAAATTACTGATATATATTTGTATCACTTATTTTTTTACTATCATACCTACCTTCTAGATCTCTGATATAAGCCTTCAAATTAGGAACAAAAGGTTATAATGGTTAGTAGGTAAAGAATTAATATACCTTAAATAATTTTACAGTGATTCAAGTATTTATTAAATATTTCAGCACCAGGCCAAATTGGAAAAGAGTAATAAAGAAATTATAAGGCATACTTTCTATTTTAGAATTTAGGTGACAAGAGACAATAAAAGTTGTAGAGATGTATATATATTTTTATAGACACATATATGTATTACATAGAGATATAGAGCTATAGTGATATATTGTTATATAGTTATACATAATTATGTATTAAGTAGTTATGCAATTATATATTATTTGTATATAACATGTTTAAATATGCATCTAACATACATGTAATGAATGCCACATTTACATATATAGCTTTATATGTGTATACATATATGCATTACATGTATGCATTTAATATACAATATATATTATACAATATATATTATGTTGTCTATAATAATAAAACTACACGACAGAGTACCAAAAATGAGTTGTTTTATTCATTCATTTAACAAACATTTTTGGGGTAAAACAGAGATTGGCAAACTTTTTCTGTAAAGAGCCAAATAGCACATGTTTTAGGCTTTGGAGTCCATATTGTCTCTGTTGGAGCCATTGTACTCCCCAGTTCTGTAATTCATAAATGAATGAATAGGTGTGGCTGTGCCTAAGAAAATAGCAGTTTTTCCAGTAACCTACAAAGCTCTATATGATCTGGCCTCTTTTCTGCTCATGGTCATCACTGAACCCTTGCTTGCTCACAGACACAAGGTCTCCTTGTTTGTGGCCACCACCACAGGGCTTATTATTTGTTTCCACCCAGAATTCTCTTTCCACAGATATCTCTATGGTTTGTTTTGTATATCCAAGATTTTATTCAAATAACACCTTCTGAAAGAGGCCTTTCTTACCATGTTATTTACTTTCATGGTATGTAATAATGAGACCTCCCCACAGGCTTGTCCAATACTTTGTAATTTGCTCCAGGGCATTGATTTAACCCAGTAGTTGGGAAGAGCATAGATTTTAGAGCAAAAATGTCTGGGTTGAATTCTGTTTTTTCTACTTACTGACTGTGTGACTTTAGGCTAATTATTTAATCTATGACTAATATTCCTTTATTCACAAAATAAGCTTAGTAACAGTATATAACTCATGGTGCTATTTCAAATAGTTAATATACATTTAGTTTAATACATATATAATACTAAATTAGTATTGAACTGAATGAAATTTCTAAAATAATAGAGATATAAAAGTAACATTTAACAAAAGACCAGAAAGCAGAAAAAGATATACATATAAAACAGAAAACAAAATAAGTTGTAAAAATAAATCCATATCATTAGTCATTAATTATAATCATTAGCTTCCTTATATGTAAATGGATTAAATCTACCTATTGAAAAACAGATTGCTGGGATTTTTGAAAGAAATACAGTTTTATGCTGTTGAAAAGAGAAACATCCACAGCACACACACACACCCACACACACACACACACACACACACATGCACACGTATATACACACACAGATTAAACATAAAATGAGCAGAACATATATTTTGCAAAAACTAAGCAAAAGAAACCTGAGGTAGCACATTAATTTTAGTCAAAATATAAGTTAAAGCAAAATCCATTAAAAGATAAAGCGGCACATAAAAATAAGTACAACTCCATCAAAAAGACATAATAATGATGACCTTGTAGGTATTTGTTTCAGTCTATTGGGACTGCACTAACAAAATGCTACAAATGGGTGGCTTATATGCAACATAATTCTTACTGTTCTGGAGGCCAGAAATCTGAGATCAGGATGCCGACATGATTGGATGAGAAATTTCTTGTATCTTCATATGACAGATGGGGGCAGGAAGCAGTGGAGGGTCTCTTTTATAAGGGCACTAATCCCATGACACCACCACTCTCATAACCTAAGCACCCCCCAAAGGTGCCACCTCCTTACGCCATCACATTGGGTGTTAGGATTTCAGCATATGAAATGGGGGAGAGACAAAAACATTCAGATCATAGCAGCATTTAAGAAAAATGTGCAAGAATTTTTAATGTAGCACTATTTATAATAGCAAAAAGTATGACATATTAATTTATTAAAAATTACAAGATAAGAAAAAAATTTACATTGAAAATATAGCCTATATGCCACCCTTGTACAATCTGTATATAAGTTTATATTTTCATAAACAAAGAAAATAGAAAGACATTCATTAAAAATTTGCAGCAGTTATTTCTGAATAGTAGAATTCCAAGTGATGTTAATTTTTAATTTTTTTTAAATGGTTTTCATTATTTTATAGAATGGACATTGTTACATAAAAATTTTAAAACCAGGAAAATAAGTAATTTGGTATTCAAAGGTTTACCAGAAACTAACAGAAGTTTAAATACATATGCATTATGACATCAACATTAATTTTTATTTTCTGGAATGAACTGCTCATTAGAGTGCTTGCAAAACAACTATTGCCAGTTGAATGTTGGTCACATCCAGATGTTTTTATTTCTTGTAGATCAGTCTTTCTACCTATTCAGTTATTTATTTATACTCACAAAATTCTCCTCAATAAATCGAAGTGCATATATTTATGTCAGAATTTGCATAATTGGGGTATATTTATATATACATACAAGTGCAACATTGTAACAACTGTGACAGAAAAGACCGGTTTCCAAAGAGAAGGAGAAAATGAGTATTTTAAGAACTTACTGTCTGATAAGAATAAAGTACCATCAACACATTATCTCATTTAATTACAAAGTTTATTAAGATTACTAATATATCCTTCTCTTGCTAATAAGAAAACTGAAATTCAGAGACATAACTTGCTAAAATGTACACATTAATTAATTAATTACAAAAACGGAATTCAGGCCTAGGTTCAACTCTAAAGTTCTTATTTTTTAAATTATGCAGCCATTTCTCTCTTTTTTGCTTCTATTCAGGTACAGTATGGGATACGTGTGTTTGCCTGAATCCATTTTTTTTAAAGACACAGTAATAATAGATGTTTGCATATATATGAACTATGTGATCACAAAGCCTGAGAACATTAATTAGTCTGTCGAAACACAAGTCTCATCTAGTACAGCTATGTTTTGGTTCTGTGATAATGAGTTAACTGAGAGCAAATTCAATTAAAGGAAACCCTTTGGGTTTGGGATCTGTGCACATATGTATTGTGCTAGTCTTGGAGCTCTGCTCTGGCTATATAACTAACTTTCATTCTTTAGTGCAGCTCTGGCCCATATATTGCAAATTTGTTTACAATAAACAAACTGCATTTCAAAATGCATTTCAAAATGCATTTCTAGGTCAGTAATCGATACATAACAACACATGCAACACCCTTGTTTAACTTCTATCTAATACATTCCTTTAATCAATATTACAAAGAACTTTAAATTGTAGTCAAATGGTATTAGATATTTTTGAGAAGGAAAGAAAATATAAAGTGTAAGGATTCCCTGTTACCTCTTTGTCTCTGCAGACTTTATTGCGTAGAGATTGGTATAATTTGTACCCAAATCTTAAAACAAACAAACAAACAAACAAAAAACAGAAAGACAAATATACCTTCCTGCCTAAAAATAGAGTATGGTTATGTTTATCTAATAATGTATATGTAGATTTATAGTAACTGAATACATTTACAAATCACTTTTGGTATTATAAAATTTCTTCAGAATTAAAACATTAAATTGCTGATTACTGCTCTGGTACAGACCTTTGAGAGTCTGCCTAGAGAAAATAAGAGGCTCTGGAAGGGTTCTCAGAAATATCTCCCTTCTTAGTTATGTCAATTAAAGAACAAAGTTTCAAAACCTCTCTTTAAACCACCATTCACATCTCAACACAAATTAGCCCATTTGTTTTGATATGTTTCTTTCTATAAATTAGTATATTTGTTTATTTTTCCCCCTCTTTAATTCCCCCACCCCCACTTCCACCCCTGACCTACAGATGTTGTCATCTCCCCTTAAGAACTGGATCTCTAAAGGTGGGGTGTCTCCTCCCATATGCTCATGGCACGCACCTGGGGCCTGGTGCACCTGGAGCCTGGTGCACCCAGGGTATGGTTCGTGGCTCCACATGGGGCATGAACCCAGAACCTTTTGCATGAAAAGCAGATGTGTTAACCATTACACTATGGAGCTACCCCTTAGATTAGTATATTTAATAGAAAAAGAACAGTATAAGTAAACTAGATGAAATTTGAGGAAAGAAAGGCCTTGGTAGGATCTCAGAGTGGGCACAGTATGAGAACAGTGACAAATTTGGGGGAAGGAGAAAATTGTGAAAATGCCAATACAGAATAGATGAGAAGAGAACTAGAAGAATGCTCAACACATCCAGCATCCTAGTAATTTTGACAATGGCAAATCTTGATGTCAATTGGATGTCATATGTTTTTTGTCCTTGCATACATCATTCTCCATTCTACCTGAATTAGTCTTAATCAGCCAAGGAGTAATAACTTTACAGTCAATATATTGAAATAGAGAAATTAAAGTTTTCCTTAGATCCTTTCGTCAATTCAGAATCACAGGAAATACATTATTTGTCTATTTATAATAAATAATGAGGAAAGTCTTTAGCATAAATGCAGTTTAGACTGGAGGAGATTTAACTGAAACAGAATGCTCTGCAATGAGAAAGGAACAGTGTGAGTAAATTAAAAAATTATGAAAATTAAAAAAATTAAAATTCAACTAAGAATTTGATGATAAAATGGAAATTACCACTGAGAAATCAGAACAATTAAAACAAGGTGAAAATGGAAAATAAAAGATAAAAAGAACCTTAAAAGACCAATTTATGCCATCAAACATGTAATTAATAGAAATTCCAGAATAAGAATGAAGAAAAGGAAGGGAGGAAATTATTATTTAAGCAATAGAACCAGTATCCCAGACTGGAAAAAAAAAAAACAACCTATATTTAAAGTTGGACAGCATTAAAAAAAAAAAAAAGAGTCACATTATGAAACTGTAGCATACCAAGAATGAAGAGCATATTCTTAAAACCTCCAGAGATTAAACTATTTACTTACAAAATTTTGTATAAAAATTCTCATCACTGGAACCTCGTAGACAGAGCAATCCCTTCAAAGTTCTGAGGCAACACTTTTTCATTTAAGGTATCCAAACTAGACAATTATCAATCTTTCTGAAGTTAAAATTGAGATATTTTCATACATTAAGGAACTCAAAAAATTTGCCTCCACAGCCTTTTTCTTAGGACATTATTGCTCCAGATCAACAAAGATCACCGTCAAAAAAAAAAAAAAATACAGCAGACATATTTCAACAGCCAATCTTTCCATTCTTGCTTTTTTTTCTTTTTCTTTTTATTTAGGAGGGGCCATGTCTACCTCTCAGATGATCTTGGAATGGTGATCTTAGCTCCTACCTCATGGGTAAATTTCATATTAATTTCACTCTCCTTAACAATAATTGGTTTAGGGGTGAGACAAGAGCAAAAGTCTGCACAATGGCTTCTAGGGAAGATTTTGTTAATATTGAATAAAGAAATTAAAAAGAGGCTCTGGATATTTCCATGTCTATGTGCAATGCTTAGAATTATGGCAGCGATGTTGCCACACTGACAGCAGCAAGACAGTTGGACAAAGATGATGGGATGAGGTTGGCAGAGAAGAAAGATGGAAAGTAATGACATTCTTGTTTTCATTTAGTTGCTGAATTGACCAAACCTGGAATCACTACATCTCAAGTTTTCTCTTATGTGAGGTGATTACTTTAGTAATTATTTAAGTCATCTGGGTGTGACTTTCTGTTACTTAGAGGCCAAATTATTTTAGTGATACAAAGATAAAGGCATGGGACTCGGGAAATTGTGGGATGAAATACAAAAAATAGAGGAAGTCTCAAGATAGTAGTTGTGTAATAGGTGTACATAGCAAACAAAAATAGAAAGTATTCAGAAAAGAAAAAAAGAAGGGAAAAAAAGAAGTTAACAGAATGCTTGATTGGTAGAGAGATCAAAAAATGAAATTATGATCAATCATATAATGCACAGAAAAGGTAAAAAGAGAGAGAAACTTAAAGAAAAGCAAACAACTGCACACAAAAGAGGAAAGTTCATAGCAAACCCCTAGTTCTTCAAAGAGGAAGATTTTGCTATTCATAATAACTTATGAAAATACCACTTTTCTTTTGAATAGTTAGAACTAGCTCATGAAAAAATTAAATGACTTAGTTTTGGCTGGAGAGCATAATATAGTATTATTAATATTAACAATATAAATGTTTAGGTGAGACACTCTAATATGGACAAGATAGAAAGGAAATATGAAAACACCAATATCCTTATCTTATATATTAAAAAATTAAAGATAATAGCTATCTGATATAAATGGAACAAAAATGAGTGTTCAAATATATAAACGTATGAAAATGTATGTAATAGCCAATTGATCTTTATAGAAAATTACCACTTTTGTTTCTTCAGCTCTGCTGTTTGTACTGTCTGTAGTGTACCACCAAGATTTCCACATAGGTGTCCCTCTACTTCGGTCCCAGCTCAAGATTTTCCCACAGAGCCTTCCTTTACACACCTATGTAAAGCTGTATCATGGTTCCAAACACTTTTTTTCTCCTAAACATCCATTATTGTCTTCATTAATATTTGAATTGTCTCTCTCCCTACTGGACAATAGACTCTTTGAGAGCAGGGACCTTATCTGTTTGTTAATTTCTGTATCTCTACCACCTGGCTCACTGTATTCCCTCAGTAACATTTCTTAAATGTATAAACAAGGGAAGTGGATGAAATTGTGTATATAAGCCAACGTAGCAAGAAATTTAAAAATGAAGCATAAAATTGATAACATAAAACATATCAATATGAAGATATGATTTAAAAGACAACCAGAGAAGAAACAGTTAAAAGATTTAAAAGTGATTAAGCTGCTTCTGGGAGGCATTATTAATAGTCAAATATAGATTTTCTATATTTAGTGTTTCAGACTATATTTATAATATCATAATATTTTCTTTTTTTGTAATAACATTTAATATCTTCAACCTATTTTTTTAAAAAAACTGACATTTATCTTCCTAGTTTTCCAGGTTTTCTGCCTTCTCCCAAACTCACAGAGCTATGCTGGGTACAAGTTGCCTGCCCTTTTTCCTTTGTTCTTAGCTGCCTCTACCAGTATATGCAAGTTCTGTCAGTCTTTCAGGTGAGGCAAGGCAGAATCTGGCTCCTCCGCAAGGCATTGAGAAGCTAAATTCATAGAGGTTTGCTCTACGAGTTTCTCCCCTTCCTGGGAGAGCTTCTTCAGGTTCTCCTGCCTCCTTTCAATCTCACAGAGCCATGCCAGCCGCAATAAGCCACCTGCTCCCTTTCTTTTGTTTTTAACTGAACGGAGGCGCTGAACCCTGTCAGTTCCAACAGTTTTTGTGAAGTGAGACAGAAACTGGCCTTTGGGCAGTGCACCAAAAGACTGGGTTGTCCGAGGCCAGTTCCACTCCTTTCCCAAGTGCTGAGCTGTGCCCTTTCTCAGGGAGTGGCCAGAACAGGTAAAATGAGATTGCTTCTCTTACTCATTTTAATGTGATAGTTCTTGATTTTGTGCTCGTCTGGAGTACAACAATTTTTAACTGGATCTGGTCTTCTTATAAAGTCATTAGGTTCACATAATGTGGTTAAATTGGTGTTTCTGTGGGGAGATAAGGGATAGGATTTCATATTTTGACATCTTGGTGGGGCCCTTCACTTTACGAACTCCTATAAATGTGTGTTTTATAATTTTGTAAATCACTAGTTAACTTCTTCAACTATAAAGACAAATAGAATTATTTTAATACGTTGTTAAAAGCCTAGTAATTGTGGTCAAATGTCCTGTGGTTTGTGGGGTTTTTCCCTTTAGCTTCATTTAACTTAAATTTTGAGGTAAAACTTTTTAATGTGACTATTTCTTAAATAATAATTCTGCCATTACATTAAAAGCTACTCAAATTTAGGGGGCAATGTTAACTCTTTGTTACTTAAATGCTTATATTTATTTAAGCTCATTTAATACAATTACTCTTCTAGAATTTACTTGTGTGAGTTATGACAATAAATAAAAACTCTGCTTCTTAAAAGTTTAACTTACTGAACAGCATCCAATCCAAACAAGCGCCAATATCCAAACAACTCTCTTCAAAAGGCTAAACATGCCAATGATACTACAACCATTTTTAGAAATCCTCCTTTGAAATGTTCTCCCAAGTCAACTTGGAAAACTGTCTTCACCATTTTATAGTTTCATATTTTATCTGTAAATCAAAATTCTACATCTAACAAACATAAAATGAGATTCAGGAAATTATTGCCACTGTCTTAAAGTATAGAATCAACAGCAGCACAGATGATATGGATAAACGTACATTAGACAGATGGAGAGCGATAGGTGGTCACTGTACCTGGAACAGTTCAAGGAACAGATGGTATTTGTCTGTGTTTTTGAACAAGAATGAAGAGACACATTTATTTTATATGAAATTATCATCCAGAAAGATATGAAGGGACAGAAAATCACCTGAAAAATGGCATGGTGAGCAAACAATGAAGATAAATTTATTTTATGTGTTACAAAACAAAAGATCACTTTTTTTTTTCAGTTAAAAACACTACAATCTAAAGAAGGTTGATTCAAAGCTCAAATAAAAATATAGGAAATACATATTTCGAGAAGTTACAGACCTTAATCTTTTCATTAGATCAATTACACAAACAGAGATTTATGTACAACTTATGGTAGAATCTATTATGTTTCAGAATGCCTTTTACTTAGCATTCAAAGACTCTTTGTCCTCTCATTCTCTCTGGGTTGCCTAAGTAACAGAAATTAATATGATAAGCTATTTGGCCTAAAGCAGTAATGATGGATAATGCAGTGTTATTTATCCCTAAAAGCCTTCTAGGACTAATATCAAAATAATAAGATATTTTTTAATACCAAAAATCCTGTACATAAAATTAAAAATTATCCTTCAGAGTCTCCTTCACCTTGGAAAACTGCAATATATACCTATTCCATGAGGCTGTCAGTAGAGCAGGAAGAAAAAAAAGGACAAGTCAGAAAGATTTCTATGTCCAAAGTAAAACATTAACTTTAGAGTTCAAGTGTTGTATTGAGACCACTATGTATGGAAACTGTAAATTCACATTCAGCTGTCTGTGTGCACTGAGAAGCAGAAGAAGGTAATTTACAAAGAGTAAGAATGAAGCTGACCTGCTTGAGAAGCCACCAAGAGACAGAGAGAGAAGAAGCATCAGTCATCATTGTGTAGCTCCTGGCTTCGGGTCATACTGAGGATCACCTAGTTTTAGTTAAGCTAATTTTAATGAGTTTTTGTTCTTTGTAACCAGAGTCTCCAGTCTATAACAAAAATGTCATGAAGTGCAGGTTTATTGGAATTTGTAACACACTTTTGGATTCAAACAAGCTTGAGTTTTAATCATAGATCTACCAGATATCATTTTTCTAAGAACAAACCCAGAATAATAATACTATTTTTCATGGCTCTAGGTAATGAAGGTGGAGAAATAAGCAGAAGTCATACCTTTAAAGATCTAGAGAAGTCAAGCAAGATAAGTTCAGAAAACCCTACATTGACTTTACCAGAAAGAAGGAAGGAAGGAAGGAAGGAAGGAAGGAAGGAAGGAAGGAAGGAAGGAAGGGAGAGAGGGAGGGAGCAAAGTAGGTAATAACCTTATAAAGAGCTGTTTTAGTATAAAGTTAAGGCATAAATCAAGATGAAGGGTGAAAGTAATAAATAGCATAGTAAGTGGTACAACATGGGTGTGGTTCTTTGTACAATTGTTTACTTGAATTTTAGTTCATTAAATTAATTTAATATGAAATTATATGTGTTTAAACCCTGATGGACATAGACTCCAAAGAGTTCTCTCATTTTATTAGGTGGAGAAGAAAATTTTGGTATTGATATTAGGTTTATAGGTTTTTAGGCAACATTTTCAAAATGTTCTATTTGATAATTCTATTTTCTTTGTGAAGTAGAAGACAACATGGTTTGCCCAAAATATGAAAGGGCTCAATGGAAGGGTAGAAGGAGAGGGCTGAGAGCAGAAGAAAACATTTAAAATGGCACCTGTAGAGAAAGAGAGTAAACTGACAAGGGAAACATAGTAAAATTCTTGGACAACCTTGAAGGCCTAGGGGGTACGGTCCCCAGGGCCATTAATTTATAGCGACAATGTCTGCTTGATTGTGTGATTATTTTCAATGATATTGCACAGCCCCTATGCAGACATAAAAAAAATATAAATAAATTTGTTCAACATTAGGTTTGTCTCTGTGACAAAATAATGGGTCAACAGAACTCAGTATACATGTAAGGGATTAATACTGTGCATCATGAAGCCTAACCTAGCTTGGAGATGATGTGAAAATGGAAAATGTATAAATACTGTAGATGTAGAGAAATCTGTTCTAGAATTCATGATAAGGCAGAAATAATGAGAAAAGTGACAATTAATATGGTGATTATTTGTAATATTTTCTGGCTTTTGAACACCTGTGTAATATCTGAGTACCTTTTGCCTTATTAGTCCTGCTTACCCAAAGTAGACACCAAGAAACTTCCTTGGAAAACTTTTCTACCAAAGGATAGACATGTGAACAATTATCAAGTGCATCCTCTTAGAATATCAATTTTAAGAGGTGAGCAATGTGAGAAAGTAGGCAAGAGCAGTTCACTTCCTAGCAACCATATCAACAAAGATGCCTGACTCTTCAAGAAAACTGGCTGGGAGCTTTGAATATCCAAGGACACCAGTGACATCAATTGTACCAGTAACACCAATGGTACTGAAGAGTGGCAACAGGGATATATTCACCAGAGTAACCCCTAATGGGATTAAACATCATTCCTGATTTCTGGCATTTGGGCATGGCTCTCTGGCTTCCTTGAGCTAACTAGTATATTTATTTATTTATTTATTTATTTATTTATTTTATTATTATTATTATTATTATTATTATTATTATTATTATTATGCCTAAACTAAGTCAGATTATTTTGTTTGACTGATGCTCTGAGTGAGATAGGTAGAAGGATTAAAAGGGGGTGATAAAGTTGAACAGTTATGAATGATGATGTAATCCAGAATGTGGCCATGGAAGTGAATGAATGAGAAGGTAAAGATGTCTGAGAAGAGACACACAAAGAATGGGGCAGCCTGGATGTTGGCTATTCTTCCAGAGACATTGATGTCACCTTGACTTGTGGAAGGAAGTGAGAGCAGAGCATGAAAGAATAAATGATGACAACATCTACAGATAACACAAAAGCACAGCTTACTGCATGACCCTCAAAGGAAACTTACATGAAGGAGGTTGATTAATCATTCCAGCATGGTAGTGTAGACTGAAAGCCAATTCATTTACCCTAAGGTTTGGGAATAAGATTTATAGTTTTATTCAGAAAAAGACACAGGTGATGCAATGTCCTCTGGGAGAGAGAACTTTCAAGACAGAAGAGGAATTTTGAGAAAATTCCAGCAAAGAAATCAAGGATGTAGGATATTTAACAATTGAACCGTGGTTTACCAGTGCATAATCAAAAGGTATTCAGGGGGAAAAAAAAAGTAAAAACTAAAATGGCTAAGAATTATGTGGACTTATGTAATCAAAAATATGCATGAGGTTTAATTTCCATCTCCATTAGTTTCTGGTATATAGAGGACCTTCAACTCTCATTAGGTATAACTAAAGTCTAGACAGACAACCCATCTGAGGGTAACTGTCTACCATCATGTACATTTATGTGATACCTTCCTGAGTATTCATGTGTACTGAAGTCTGGCTTCTGAGAGAGTTGAGGTCTCTAAACACTATAGGCTCTTCAAACTCCATGAAAGGTTTATGAATTGAAAACAGAATAAGAGGAGAAACTGATGGCTAAAAGTTGTTGACACCCAAACTTCCAGGGCTTATTAATGGGATCTGTTGAGAGATGAGGTCTGGAAGATGGATGAAGACCCCATGGGATCTAAGGTGGTATGGCTGGAGGTAAGGCCTTCTATGTGTCATACGTGACAGTAAGAAATCTCACACTTATATTAGTAGAACTTTGTTTCACGATTATTACAGCTATTAGTAATTTCAACTTGTGGGGTCCTATAAAAGTCACTTTACAACTTCTTTTAAGCAGGAGTCATTTAAAGTATATTAAGATAACCATCTGGCTTCCCAGAGTCTCTTTCTCTTCCATTTTTACATCCCATTTTCTTATACTATTTCATAACCAAATTTCTTTATTACCACTCCCAGTTTTATTGTATTTCTTTTAAAAAGAGCTGAATGAAATAGTGTTGTTTTTAAATTAAATTTATTGGGGTGACATTGGTTAATTACATAGGTTTCAAGTGTACAATTCAAAAACACATCATAAGTATATTGCATTGTGTGTTCACCACCCAAAGATAAATTTCCTTCTATCACTGTATATTTGACCGCCCCCCTCTTTACCCCTATGCTTACCTCCTTTGCTCATGGGTGTAAACTGTATAAATATAGACTAAGATAACAGCAGCTTTTTAGTCAATCATATCTAATGTCAATTCTTATAATTTAGTTTCAACTGAAATTCTTAAGTCTTTCTTATAAGTGTCCCTAAACTTAAATTATATTTGTTTATTGGTGGAATAAACCTTAAAAAGAGAACTTTATATATATTCTTTTATTTGACAAATATGTATTGAGTACTAACTCTATGTTTGGCACTTTTCTAGGAGCCGGGATACAACAATGATCAGAACAAACCAAAACCCCTAATCTGATGAAGCTTAAATTCTACTTGGGGGAAGCCAAAAATAAATAAGGTAAATATGCATCAATATCACATTAGATGACATTTGGCTTTATGAAAAATACAGACATGAAAAAAAATAGAGACTTTTAATAGTGGGAGCTGCAATTTTAAATAGGGAGTCAAAAAAGAATCTTACTGAAAGCGTGGAATGTCAACAAAGACCCCAGAGTTGAAGGATGGATGATAAACATACCTGAGGGGTGAGCATTTCAGTACCAAAGCTCTGAGGTGGGGTTCACCTGGCCAGTTCATGAGACAGTAGAGAGGCCAACATGACAGGTATGACAGGAAGGAGAAAGAAACAGGAGATGAAAGAAGAGAAATTACAGTGTAGCATATTGAATAGGGCCTCCTAGATCATAGTAAGTACTTTGTCATTTACTCTGAATGAGAAGGGAACTGTTGGAATGTTTTCACCTGAGCAGTGATTTGATATTCTTTCAAATGAGATGCTCTGGCTCCACCGTGTTTTGTTAAAAAGTTATTTGAAAGAATGAGGCCAGTTAGGAGGTGATTCCTGCAATCCATAGGCAATATGACTGTGGTTTGTTCAGGACTATAGAAGCAGAAATGATGAGACAATGGTATATTTTTGTTAATAGACTGGGCATGGATACTATAGACTGAATATTTGTGTTCCCCCTAACTTCACATGTTTAAATCCTAACTCCAGTATGATGGTATTTGAAGATAAGAGCTTTGGGCAGTAATTAGATCACAAGGGTGGAGCCATTTAACAATGCATTTGTTCATGTGTGTATTTCCATGCTGTATTTTCCAATTTGACAATTTAAAAAATAAAAGAGAAGCCTCAAGGATCTTCCCTTCCTACTCCAGCCTCCTCCTTCTTAACACACACGCAAGGTCTGAGGAATTTTCAGAGTGGGATAGGAGGTTGAAAGAAGTTGAAAAAGTAAGAAAACCAGCCCAGTTTTTTTTTTTTTTTTTTTGGTTGGTAGAGAACATAGGGAAAAGAGGAGGAAGAGGAAAGAATGAGGCATTTGACCTACTCTGTGAGATCCAAGGAGAAAAAATAATATTCTGCTGTGTATTAGGTGGTACTATTCTTCATTTGAGAAATTTTAGTAAATAATTAAATAACTTTTCAAGAGAAAAATATTAGAGTGTTAGTAGTCAGCTTAGTAGTGTGTTCTCCACTGACATTTAGCTTAGGGGAGAATTACTGGAGTGATGGAGTGAAGATAGAGAGTAGAAATGGGATCTAGCACATGGAGGGGAGGTTTGCCTTCAACAGGGCACAAAGAGATCTATGAAAATGAGACAAGAAGCAGACTCTAAGAGGCCAGAAGCTAAGAGGTGAGAAGATGTGCATGCATGTGGCAGTTTGCTGAAATTTTCTTCTGGTAGAGTCAGTATTTTTACATATGAATAAGAAAGCAGGATCATTAGCTGGGGTAAAGATTAGGGTGAGGTTTTTGGAGGTTTGAGGGCTGGGTGAAATGCGCATTTTCCACAATTTCCTCAAGATCATTAGATGTTTTATTCTATGATAAAATTCAATGTTTAACATCTATAAGCTAGAATCTCAAGGAAGAGAGTTTATGACAAAATCAATGAGAAGGAATAATTTAAAGATTTAAGAACATATACCTATATAACTATACTTCCATATTTTATATGAGTATAAATATTCTTATAGGTAACTCAGATAATCCTCAATTATAATTTAATTTATTAGACTAGAGTCACAAAATTTACAAGACCACTTAGAAGCCCCCCACCAATTCTCGGCCATGCAAAAATACATACATACATACATGCATACATACGTACATGTATAATTTAATTTCACTGTATCGTTGTCATTGGCTCATTACCCAAGCTTAAATTTTATATGAAGAATATCAAAAATCCAAGTGTGTAAGATGGGGGCTGAGAAAAAAAAACAATAAAATAAAAGTCCAACAGAAACTTTTTTCCTCAGAAATACTAGTTTCTTTCTCCTTTTGTTCTCATTCTGAGAGTTTCCTGAGGTTGACAGTCTCAGTTCCATAAAATTTTATATAATATGGTTGCAGCCTCACATTCAAGTTAGAGATCATAAGAACATGCACTACACCAATAAATGGGTGGTATGGGATTTATGGACAAAAGATCACTATTATTTTTCACCAAATAAACTTCTGTATTATTTGCTGTTTCCACAATAAGCATGTCTGACTTTTTAAGTTAAAAAGCCAGTAAAAGTTTATTGTTGTTTGTTTCTTTAAAAGAAGCAGGTCTTTTCCTCAGGAATCAATAAACTGTAATGATGACAGCTTTGGATGGCAGCGCCTGGGATTGTAGCCTGAGTCTGCTACTCCTACCTTGTGAACTTGGGCGTGTTATTTAAACATCTGATGCTTTCGTTTATTTACCTAAAAATGAGGTAAATGCTTTTTTTCCTACACAATTAATAAACATATGCTGAACATTTAGAGGAATGATCACCATGTAAAAGCACTTAATAAATGTTAACTATTACTATTATTTCTTTGAATAGTGATACTTCTTCATTTGTGGGTTTTTTGTTTAGTTTAGTTTAGTCTAGTCTTAGTTTTAAGCTCAATCTCCTTGTCTAAAATAGAAAATTTAATGTTTTACTATATTTGCATGTTACATGTATTAGGACATTTTATAAAAGTCCCTTTTAACATAGGTTATGAACACTTGTACTTCTTTAAGCCACCTCTCATTTCAACTTATTCCTATAATTTGGGAAATTAATTTACATCTTACCAGTCCTAGTGAGAAACAGGGCAGTGTCTCTCTGATGAAGGTGAAAGCTCATTTCCCAGCTTCCTTTGTATGCCAAATGTAACCCAGAACTGAGCAATCAGATTTACCCAACTTACACTATAAAGAGGAGTTAATGATTGTAAGAAGCAGGAGCCATGAAAACTCTTATCTGGTGGCAGAGAATGGCAATAATGGCAAAAACAGTTTTGGGGGACATCTGGGACAGCCAAGCAGGGTAGTACTTGGTACCTGGTTGCTGTGAGCCTTGACGGTCAGTGTCAGCACCAGAGACAGCAGCGTCTCCACAGGACTTTTTTGGGGCACGCTACTAGCCTCCCTAGCTAGCTGATGCTTGGCTGGCTCCCTCATTCTTACTTTTCAAATCCTACAGTCAGTAATGTTCCCAATATCCTCTCTAAATAAATTTTCTGCTTAAATCCCTCAGTTGTTTTCTGATCTTTGCAACTAATGACTGACACAATTTAGTTTCACGTACTATTGTATGGTTGAATGTATATTCCCTTAACTAGCCTTCCTCTCATAACATGCTGCAAATATCGCATATAGAAACAAATTATCTTGTGCTAGATTTATAGAAAGAAGTTAAATTAATAGAAAACATATAGGATACTGTTTTAGTTTCCTATTACTGCTGTAACAAATTCCCATAAACTTAGTGACATGAAATGAGTCAGTCAGCAAGAGTTGAAAATGATTTGATTTCACTCATATGTGGGATATAAAATTGAAAGCAACACACAAACATGATGAACAAACACTCATGGACACAGATTGTGTATTAGTGGTTACCAGAAGGAATGGCCAAGTGGGAGACAGAGGTAAAAGGAGTCAAATATTTGGTAACAAAAGGAAATCTAACTGGGTGGTGAACACACAATGCAATATATTTATGATGTACTGTTGAATTGCACACTTGAATCTTATTTGATTTTTATTAATCAATGTCACCCCAATTTTTAATAAAAATAAATTTAACCCATAAATTAATTTCATATAGTTTTAGAGCTCATAAATTCAAAATGTCTTACAGGCTACAATCAAGGTGTTGTAAGGATTTGTTTCTTCTGCAGGCTCCAGGGGAGAATGCATTCATTGCCTCTTTCAACTTCTAGAAGCTACCTGCATTTTTTGTCTTATAACCATACCCCTTGAATCTATTGTTTCCTTTCTCACGTGTCCTACTACTGACTCTGATCTCTTGCTTTCCTTTAATAAGGACTCTTATGATTATGTTTAGGGCCCACCAGGATAATCCAGAAAAATTTCCCCATCCCAAGATTCTTAAAAAAAAAAAAAAAAAAAGATTCTTAATCATATTTGTAAAATCTCTTTTGCAGTATAAGGGAAGGTTTACTGGTGCTAGGGTATAGGATGTGGACATCTCTAAGGGGCCATTATTCATTCTATCACAAAAACCTAGACCATCTATTACTGAATACAGCCTAAATTAAGTAATCCTAGGTTCTTGGGGAACCTTTGACCTCCCGTGTATTAAAAGTCCTCAGTCTCTGCCAGCCCTCAGCCCACTTCCAGAGATTAAGAAGATTCAATTTCGCCTAAAAGAGGGGCAGTGTAGCAGCATAATGCTGGAAAAGGAGATAAGATATGAATCACTCAGGGACCTGTAGACCATAGACATCAGTGTTTCTGGTTCTTGGGCTTTTGGACTCAGATTGTGACTTACACCATAAGCCACCCAATTCTCAGGACTTTGAATTTAGAGTGAATTATATCATCAGCTCTCCTGGTTCTCCAGCTTGCAAATTAGAGATCATGGGACTTCTCAGCCTTTGTAATCATATGAGCCAATTCCAAATCTCCTCTTACACAAAATAACAATAACAACAACAACAATAGAAAGAGACACTTCCTGATGGTCTCATTGGGTGACCATATATTGCCTTTACACATTGAGAGCCTTTACCATGGCAGCACATCTCTTCTTGTGGGACAAACAGGCCTACTATTATCAAAGCAGTGGCTCGTGCTCTCAATGGTCACTCTCCTCTACCTGGTCACCTTCGCTTTCCCTTAGACATCTCAATCAGCTCTTCAGAGCTCCACACAGCCTTCCTTCCAAAGGTCAAGTGTCATTTAGTGAATTTAAGAATTCACATTTTTTTTTGGTTTCAGTGCATCAGGGTATCATCTGTTTTGTATTCTTGCTCTGAGTCTCATTCCTTTCCTTTCTTTCAGTCGATCAACTCATGCCTTTGTTTCCTTCCAACTATTAATATAAGGTAACTCCTTGTTTTATGTCATTATATTTCCTTTGTTTTCTCTAGAAATGTGAGTTATCTTCAAATATTTGAAGATGATCACGTGATTGAGAAATTTAAATCATTAAGGATAGCTCTAGGGGAAGAACTGAGGAACTAGTCACTAGAAAAAATGATAAAATAGATTATAGTTTATTTTTAAAAAAAGACTTTCAGACAGTCCTCTTTAGAGGTAGAGTAAGATACCTTACAAGTGAATAATTAATTAGAAGTATTCAGGCAAGGCCAAGTGATCATCCATCAGGAACAGTGTTTTAAATAGAGGAAATAGTATCACTAAATAAATGGTTGAATCCAATGATCCCTGAATTCTTTCAACTTTATATTTTGTTATTCCAAGTCATATGGTATATGTATTAAAATGTGATTTTTCTTGTGTTTGATACTTATTTCATATATACAGTACTTCTTTTATGTTGGTAGTGGCTCTTATTTTGTATAATAGTAGATATAAGTATGAAAATAAAAATACATGCTCAATATGAAAGTAAAAAGATAAGAAGACAGGAAAAAAAAGTAGTCATTTTTATTGTGTGAGATTTTTCTCTGAGAGTGTTTATGAGACTAGAGATGCATTAGTGAAAAGCACCAGTAATATATACCTAATGTGTGCTGTCTAAGACTTTTAATGCCAATTATCTTGTGATAATACATATACTACCAGGAGCTTGAATAAAATATGTGTGATACTTGGGTAATAGTAAGTCTGCCCCTAAGAAAATGTAGATGCAGTAAGTTGAAACCTGAGCACAAAGAGCCAAATTCAACTAGGGAATTGGAAGGTAAAGAAGCCAAGAGAACAGATGGGCAGAAGAGGCAATGAGGTTAGCAACAATTTCTGTGGTAGTGAGGCTTCTGCCAGTGGTGCCACCATTAATGCTCACCACTCAGAAAGGCTTGCAATTAGCTTTTATTAAAGTTAATTCTTGAGATTATATCACATCATCATAAAAAATCTAGTTCTACTGTCACTCATTTTACTTGGAATGCTATTCTAGCAAGTATGCCTGAATTTAACTTAATAAAGTGAACTTTCTAAGCCATATACAATAATCACAGAAGTGCTTATTGAGTGAATTGTTCACTTGGCCATAGCGTATATGTATTTCATCTAGAACTAGTATGAGGCATAGGATTAGTTCTTTGCAGTAGATGTTAAAGAGAGTTCAGAGAGTCTAGGAGCTAAACTTTTATTGGAAAAACCTATTTTAAAAACAGCAAAATGGATGTTAGGCCTCTGGAGTGTGAGGTGGTCTTCTCTGATGTCCCTTGAGAATGCCCATCAGAGAGAGGCTTCTGGCAACCCTATTACCAGAGAATTCATACTGTATTCTTTGAAATTAAAGGGCATCTATCATTTTTAGGAAGTTCTGTATGTTTGGAGTTCTGTATGTTTTTAAAATTCATTTTTTTCCTAATTTTTTTATTTTCTTGATAATTTCTTTAAGTCATTTAAATATCTACCTATGACTTAGTTCTAATTTTCAATAATTTATAACCAATTAATGGTCTCTCATGTTCAAAAATCTAAAGAATCAAGCTAAAAACATATAAAATACATCAATAATATCTTTCTATTATTAAACCCAACATTATTTAGTTTCTGCCAAATATCATTCATTATATAATATTTATGTTATTTGAATTTTCTGGCTTTGTATTTGATTCATAAATGTTTAAGGTTTTAATTTCTAGTTGTGTTAAAAGCATTAAGTATGAGAAATTTATACCTAGTAATATGTTTATAGATTTTTTAAAAGAAATATTTTGATAACAATCATAAAGTCAACATGAAGAAAATCTATTTTAAAAAAGAAATCTGTGTATTCATTATGTGTGAGTAATCTGAATTTGTGCTTGTAATAAATTATATACATCAACTTGCTTTTGATTGATAAGGAAAGAGAATTGAAAGAATAATCTTAAGGAATAGAGTGCTTGTGAGAGCTTAGGGCTCACTTGTTTGATGCCCTGGAGAGAGATTCAGAACAGCTCATATACCTGAGAAGAGAACCCCAAGGGCCCAGTTGAATGAGGATGAGACAGAAATATGAGGGAATGTTCCTGTAGACCCAACCCTGACCTTTTGTTTCTTCTACTCCCTCTTTTATAATAACAACAAGAACGAGAAAAATTATAACATACTTAAAGAACAAGTCATGCTACATATGTTTTCATAAAGTAAAAAAAGAAATCAACCAGACTGTTATTTTCTATAGAAAAATTTTCTACCAGTTCCTAAACAACTAATTTATACAGAAACTTTGGGAAAGTAACACATTAGTGAGCTGGAGACTACCTATAATGTTTTATTTTTGTCTTTATATGTCTCAGATGTCTTAATATCTAATATACATGTATATATTATATGATATATAATATAATATATAATTGGAATATTCTTAATAATATATACAATCTTGAGGTGTTATTAGAAAGACAAAATTCTCAAACATGTCAGCAAAAGTTCATTTTCACGTAAAAGGATAGCACTGTCTGCTTTCTGCTGTTTCATGAGGGGTAAACAGCATATTATTCAGATAATGAGAAATGATGAAAAATTATTAACCAGACAGATCATTCTTGTGACAGGACAGAGGAGGGTGCAAGCAACCTTTGCTTCACAGTGAGAGAATTATCTAGATTATCACTCCAATTCAGTATTCTGCCTTGGAAGTAAGATTTTGGACTCAGAAGGCTCTAAGGCTACAGCAGCTCTACCTTCAGACCCAGAAACCATGGTAACTAACCACTAAAGTGAAGATAACTTCCTGTGTCACTGTATATTTTCTAGATATTTACTGTTGAGACTTGAAACACTGCTACACAATCAAACAATCCCACAGAGTCTGCAGTGAGCTTGTTGCCCTTTATTGATATGAGTGGTATCATTAGTTTCTGGATGGATGTGCAGCTAAGGCAACATTGTGAAAAGAAAGGATTAACTTTATGCTGTTCTATTTTGCTGCAATCATTATGTGACAAACTACGGTAGCTCTGTTGTATTATTTTAACTAAATTCCCAAGAGGCAGAGAAAAGTGAGGAGATATAATGTTTTGAACATAAAAACAGAAGCACTTATTTTTTCTAAATATGACATTTATATTTTTCTCATAAAGAAATATCCCAGATATTATCTGTCTCATGGACTATAAATAAAATAAAAAGCAGGCTTCAGAATATGTTGTGTGTGTATATGTTGGAGGACAGTGGTAAAAGCTAGAATTCTATTAAATCAAATACCATTGAAATGTAGAAAGCTTTATCACATTTTTAAGTGTATCATTACATAAACAACACTAATTAATATGTAGGTCTTTCATTCATAGCAATATACTGAAATATATAGAAAGAGTATAATAGTTTACTTCAGTCTTCTGTCATATACTAGTTGTGTGACCTTGGGCAGGCTACTTACCATCAATACCATTCCTCAATTTCATCATCTCTAGAATGGAAGTTATAATAGTTTCTATTTCTTTGACATTTATAAAGAGTAAATGAATTAACATATGAATATAATTTATAAATACACTTACAATTTAGTGTTTCATAAATGTTAGCTATTATTATAATTATCATAATTATTTTACTATTGACTCATTTATTATAAAATTGGATTTTAAAAATAAAACAAAAAAATTGAAGACCAAAAAGTTAAATAAATCAATACAAATAAATACTAGAGAAAAGGTAATAGATACACGATTGCTTCAAATTATTAAAAAATAAAATTGTTGTCTTTTTAACTAGGAAGGGTCTTAGTAATCATTCATTGTACATTTGTGACACTAGATACAAGAGGAGTAGTCACTAATCCAGTGTCCTGGAGCTGTTCTAGGGTATAGAGGAAGGTTGGGAGAGGGCATTAACACAAATTTCCTATTCCTAGTCCATTTCTACTCCATTACACTAAATTCTTTTATAATTCTTATACTACAAATGAGCTATATTAAACTCAGCTTTCAGGAGATACAACTTAACTTGAAAAGTTAAGAAATCTAGTAAATAAGGTTTTTCTATTACTGGGTCTGTTTATGTGTGCATGCCTAAGTGTAAGTGTGCACAAATGTATATGTTGTGCTCTTTAATAGCTGACAATGACAAAGTAACTTCTTAGCTTGCTGCTAGTGTTATCACATGTTTCAAAGTTACTGGTAGATGTGCTTCAGAGGCTAAGTAAGTATATCAGCTTTGAAATCAGACAGACCAACATTCGAGTTTCCAATCCTGACTCACATTTTAATTGTTATGACTCAGTTTCCTTATTAGTAAAATCGGAGTAATAATAACTCACTCATGGCTTTGTCGTAAGGGTAAAATTAGATAAAATAGATATAGCCCTTAAAGTACCTACAACAGTAAATATTAGCTACAATCATTATCGGAGCTGAGGACTTCTGATTTCAGATCTGCTAGTATTTCTTAGTGTTTTCCCAGTATTTCTATGTCCAGTTTTTCATTGCTAAATTTTACACATAGGTGAAGCAAAATCAGGAATATTTAGTAAAATCTAAGGGCTTTTGGAAATACTGAATTTTCTAGAGCTCTGTTCATTTCTGAACATCTTAACACATGCAATGTCTAGATTGATAACAGAGTCTATTTCTTAGATAAAGAATCATCTGGGGAACTTTTAATTTCCAAGTCCTCCTGCCAATTAAACTGGAATTTCTGAGGTAAGACCTGGGCATGAACAGTTTGTAAAGCTCTCTGGGTTTCTAGTGTCTGGCCAAGGATGAGAACTGTTTAATGATATTAGGTATTATTACAAGTCCTTTGAATGGCAGGACACACATGAATTGACTCAGATAGATGAAAAGCAAATTCTTTTTTATTTACTGCTCCAAACAAGAAAAGGCTGCCAGGCAAGGCTACGTAGGAGGTTGTCCCCAGTGATGTGGTAACAATAAACTGGAACTGTAGGAGGAGGTTTATATATGGTAAATGGGGTGGGATTAGCTAGGGAGTGGGGAGATTAGGTAGGTTTTCTAGAGACTGGCTATTTTGAAAAATTCCTCAGGCCCAAGGAAAAAGGAGCCATCCCTAGAAGTTAGGTAGCTGGGGCTCTCTCATGGTTGAGTATATGTGTACTGTAACACAGTGATGTGAAAACTTGATAGGGGAAATAGTTAAAATGGGAGTTTAATAACAAACTGTCTGCAAAGAGAAATTGAGAGTAATTAGCCATGATTTCAAAACTGAGTCAAGATATCACTTGTGAAATATTACAAAACCAATGCTCTAGATCCTTATATAAATGCACTGCTCTGTCAATGTACTCATACAGCAGTGCATTAAAAGATGGCATCATAAAAAGAACACTGTATTGTTGATCAGAAGACTTGGGTGCTGGATAGGGCTCTGTCACCTACTAAATATGAGACCAAATCAATTAATCTGAGGTTTTGTTTCTTAATCTATCAAATAAGTAGAATATTTGCCCTGTCACCCTCACAATGCTGTGATGAAGATCAAATAAATCAATGCCAATGAATAAGTGCTTGGTAATCATTAATGTCCTCAATGTAAGAAATCATTTTTTATTAGGTTTTAGTCTTCTTGGCACAAGATAGGAGGGAGCTGAGATGAGCAGATAATGGAAGACAGTAGAAAAGATAGAAAGAAGTTGGTAATTGAAAATAAAAGTAGCCTTTTGGCCAAGTCTAATGCTAAAAGCAAGCCTCTTTTCTTTTGTCGCATACTTTAGAGGAGTTAAGGGTCCTCTCCAGTACTGTATGAAAACAGGCATTCTTCCCTCAAAGTGGTTTTTCTAATTCATTCCTTCCTTTCAATTCCCCTGCATTTTTCCAATCCAAAAATACAGCAGCCAAGGCCTCAAACTGCCCTTAGCAACGCTTCTGGAAAATCCTGTCCATTCCTCCTCCTCAACATTCCTCTCACCTCACTGCCACACTTTTCATCACTTGCTATTTGAAAACTTCCTGACAGACCTTCCAGCCTCCAAAGCTTCTTCCAAACCAGCCCATCCTCTGGCCTCAGGCTGATATTTCTAAAGTACAAATCTGTCCAACTCACTTCCTGACTTAAAATCTTTACTTCAGGTTTGGGAAAGGTACTACTCAGTTTCACCCTCTATACCTTTTACATGTTACTTCTTCTGCCTTGGAATCTCATCCTACCCTATCCGTGAGAGAAGCTATAGTGAAGAGAAAACAATTCCTTACTTTAATATTTATGGGAGATGAAGATCAATTACTCCTTATATTTTAAAAATTCAATTAACTGACTGTTTATTTTATTAAAGAGATTTGCTCTTTATTCAGCATTCATGAAGCCTTTTAAAAATACTGCAATGCTGCTCTCAGAATTATGGATGGAATATGAAATAAAAAGCTTCCAAACCAAAAATTGAATCTTGAATAGAATGTAGTAGACAAAATTTTAGGATAGCTTTGAGATTCCCAACCCACACTATACACACAACTTCTCCCAGTTATTCAATCAAACATTAATCTAAATACTGCTTTTAAGGGACATTGTAGATATAATTAAGTTCCCAAGTCGGACCACCTTGAGATAGGATTTATCAGATGAGCCTGATCTAATCACATGAGCCCTTTGAAAACAGTACATTTTTCTTTGGCAAGTGGCAGAGGAAGAAGTGTAAAAAGGATTTGACTAACATACCATCACCAGGTTGAAAGTAGAGGGAACCAGGTAGCAAGGAATGCAGGTGACACTTAGGAGCTCAGAGCAGCCCCTGGCTGACAGCCAGCATGAAAATGGGGATCACAGTCTTACAGCTAAAAGGAACTAAATTTTGCTAATGATTAATTAAAAATGAGCTTGAAATGTTTTTCTCCGGAGCCTTCAAATGGGAATTCTACCTACTGGACATCTTGATTTCAGCCTTGTGTTATCTTAAGCAGAAAATCCAGCCGTGCCATGCCAGACTTCTGACCTATAAAACTGTGAGCAATTAAGTGGGTGCTGTTTTAAGCCACTGAGTTTGGTAATTCATTACACAGCAATAGAAAACTAATATAAGGGGCTTTTCTATACATTGACAACTGTTCTCTCTTATTTTTTCCTTAATTTCCTTCTCTTCTCTTTGTGTACTTAGTTTAGCAAGCCCTTATTTTTGTCATATTAATTGAAAGTACATAATGTTATTTATTAGTACATTTATTTTAAAGATACGAGGAGTGATCCCTAAAAAGGCAATAAGACCTTCATACATGTACACATATCCCTTTGGTCTCCATTGTGTCAGCTTCCACCACTTCCCAGCTGGAGTACAAGGAATAGGTATAATGACTCAGAATCGTTAAGAAACTTACCCTAAGTAACACAGCAAAGGATAGAACCTGGACTTAAATATAAAGCTAAACTCTAATTTTTTATACTTGTGTAGTCAATTTACAGAAGGTTTAGAAAAATAAACAGCTATTATTACACCCCAGCACTGAAATGTTGTTCGGTTCACTATCAGGGTTATGTCACTGTCTATTTCCCTGTGTGTGTGTGTCTCTCTCAAAATACACATGTAATTTTTATGATTTTCTTTTTCTTTTTACCCTACCCTGTTCCCTCCACACAAGTGTATAATTACTTTTCCTTCCTTTCATCATGTACTCTATACTTCTCAAAGTCATGCACTTAGAAGATTAGCTTTTACATCCAATGTGTCCTGTTAAGGTGGTTGCTAAAATAATAAAATGGACATAGCCTCTGGATTGAAATTATGCCAACTCACTTAGGAAAATAAAGAAAAAAATAGTTGTTTTTCTTTGCTTAGTAGGCAAAAATCAGAAAACAGCTCTTTGAAAGAAAATGCTATTAAAATTATAGTTTTTACTACAACAACAACAACAACAAAAAAAAAAAAACATAAAATTGGGCTCAAAAGTTACCATGCAAAATTAAGTCCTTTGGAATTTCTGGAAATCTTAAGGGGAGCATTGGCATTTCCTGAGAATAAGGATCTGGAATTTATGTCACTCTTCTTGGTGTTTCAGTTTCCTAATCTGTAAAATGGGTTTAATAATGAGATCCACGTCTTAGGTTTATTTGAAGAGGAAATTATTTACTAGTTATAAATCACTAAAATTAATGTTTGGCACATGGTGTTATATAAATGTTTATTTAAAAATGAATAAGTTGAAATAAATAACAAAAGATAGTTAAAGCAATATGCAATTGGCAGAGAACTAAGCAGATAATCAATAGAACATTCAAATCTACACATAGATGTGGATAGGTAATAAGTCAGTATGTGATGATCACATTTCACCTCAGAAAAGAATGAAGTGTTCAATAAGAGGTGTTGGCACAACAGCTCTCTTCTGATTTTTCTTCCAATTTCTTGGTAAACCAGAGCTGTGAAAAGAATACACTGAGTTAATATTGACCTTACTTTTTCCTTCTCTTAAGCATTGATCTATCTGAATAATTTATAGTTACAATCCAGTGTATGGACTGTGATCTCTAAGCTCCCAAACTACATATTTCAACATTATTAAAGTCTACAGCTCTTTCTCTTGTGTTTTTTCATAGTTGCCTTTAACTCTATCTTTAGAATTGGAAAACTGCTTTAGACATAATTAAATATGTGACTGCATCAAGACATATTTCTGCACAATATGTCCCTGGTCTGGTTGCTTTTAGTGTGTTTAATGTTCAGATGTTTTAGTGTAAGCAGTAAACATCCTTCCTTACACAGCCTTGCTTTTTCTAGTGTGGAGAAGATGAAGCTGGTAACTGAGCAGTTTAAGCTGACCACACATTTAGTTAAGCAGGGTTAGTAGTCTGCTGAGAGCATCTGCCCCAAGTCAAGAGGAGCCTGTACAGTGTATGGTTTGCAGGTGTGTTCCCTTCCCCTGGCCTCTTAGTGCACCCTGCTGGACTCCCTTGGGAATGCCACCTGCTCTTACAAGATTCTTACATACACTCACAAATGAAACATTGCCTCTGATGCTACGATCCCAAAAATATTTTCCTCTTTTTTTTATGATTCACAGACTGACTCAGATAATAAAGATTTAGCTGTCAATTGTTTCTGCAAAACTTTGTGCTTTAAGAAATGTATTTTTTAAGTAAATGTATTTATTTAAATTAGTTTCAAGTATGCAGTACATTGGTTAGACATCTATATTGTTCATAAAACGATTCCCCCAACTGCTCTCTCCCTTCCCTGGCCCTTCAACTAGCCAACATATTAATGCTAACTGTATTTCCTGTGCCACGCTCCCCATCCCCATGCCCAACTATCTATCAACTACTAATTTGTACTTCTTTAATCCTTTGCCCCATTTTAACTTTATTTTTTAATTTATTTTTATTATGGTGACATTGGTTAGTGAAATTCAGTAAGTTTTAGGTGTACAGTTCTACAGTAAAACGCATTTATATAAAAATCTAGCATTCAAATTGGTTATGAGCTTAGTCATAGAACTAGTAAATGGCAGAGTCTAGATTCACATTGTGACTCTTAATCTTTTTTCCTTCATTTTCCTGACATAACCAAGGCATTCTTGTTCCTTTCATCTATGTGAACTCCTGATCTTTATCTGAGTTGAGGTTAAGGACCAAGACTTTTAACCAGACCCAAAGAATTGGTCCAGATTCACCATCACTTGGTTCTCTCCTAGGCCCAGATGGGTTATTAATTTTCATTTGCAAAGTACAGTGGTGGGTAACAAGCAAGAAGCACTCTTCATAAAGAGATATCCAGTGCAATCTCTGCACAATTCAACAACATACTGCAAGATGTATCAATTCCCTATTTTTTAAATTTTTTTTAGCATCTAGAAATTTAGAAAGTATAATCTACGTGTTTATCTCACAGAAACTTTATGTCAGTAAGAAATAAATTACTTTCTGAGGAAAGCTAATAAAAATTTTCTGCAGGTATTTATTTTTATCCAAGAATTTTTAGAAGGGAGATTATACAGGACACAGAAGGAATCTCTAATACAAATTCTAATTGTGACATTTAGAAATTTCAGTCTTGCCAAATAAAGAAATGTCATGCTAACATAATGTTTTTATATGTATACTCTGGCTACTGATTTTTATAATAAATTTTATGAGGGAGAGAAAAAGCTTTTTCTATTTTTTCATAGACAGATGCCCTAACTGGACATCACAATAAAAGTAATGTCAGCAATGAAGGAAAATAATCTAATTCCAGAGACAATGAAGAGAAGAAGGAATGCCCAGGCACATAGAACCATGTTGGTTGGGCAATAGGCAATACAAAATAAATTTTAAGAATATTTTATAAATTAAAGGTAACTGGGCTATGTGTAGGACTTTTATGCATAAAAATTGTAATTATAAAAAAATCAAAATTGATTTTCTAAGTCACCCTAATTTATTGTACTTTTTCTTATTGAATAAACATTTTTATTAAAGTTTAACACATCAAAGACAGAAATCATAAGTCAGTAGGTCAATGAATTTTCACAAAATGATCATACTAATGAAACAAGCACTAAGATGAAGAAACAATATTCCTGGCAACTCAAAAGACCCCTCATGCCCTTTCCAGGGACTAACTACCTTCCAGATGTAGTTGCTCTATCTATTCTACCTTCTAACACCATAGAATAGCTTTGCTGATGCACCTTTAAATAGAAAAAGCTCTTCCATTTTATATTAGTAGTGTTATTAGTCTTAAATAAAATATACAATAGTTAGAGATACTGGTTTTCCTAAGGTATTCTTAAGAGGAACTGTTTTTCTGAAAGTATATTATTTTGAATTATCAAGATCTGAAAGTGCCAGGTTTGAAAAGATAACTTTTTATCTTAAGGCCCTAAGACAGAAGAGGAATGATGCTGAAAGAAGTCATTGTCAGGTGAACAAGAGCATCTTTACCACGACACAAAACACAGCATGGCTTCAGCCATAAATTTAGAGTGAACTTCTTTTATGTGTAACACTTTATTATTTTATTATTAGCAAGAAGAAATATAACTTTGCCTTTAGCCATGTTCAAATCTTCTGAGGGAGAAATATTAAATATATAAACATGTGAGGAATAAACTTCAGCATTGTAATACATTATGAATATATTTGAGGCATAAAATCTATAATAGATGGATAGAAACAGCACTAGTACATTTCATATTTAAAGAGTGCCTCCTAATACTTCATTCTGGCTGAACAATTTATAGATTGGGGAGTTGTTTTCCTTACTCTTCACTCAAATAATCCATCAATTTTCATGTTCTTTAAAAGTTGATGATGAATTAATAAGATTTCCCTATTACCAATTTTTTTCAAGGTAGAGAATGGGAAAAATAAACTGATTTATAAACCATCTTTATGCCTTGGTAGTTTCTTCCATGAACTGTGGGCCTTATTAAGCATAGTATGAGAAAAAGCAGGAAATAAATATTATTGCATATATTTACTAAGCAATTGGGTAGATATAGTACTTTATAGGTAGCTGGTCACCTAACAAAATAAATATTCCTACTTCCTATGAATTTAAAGTTCAAACTTAAATTATATCAAGCTTTTTTTCTATTATAAATCCATTGGCAGTCATGTTTGCATTTGTGTAAGAATGGAAAAGAGCAGCCACATGGATAATTCTGAATGATGGATATTATACAAACTTCTATCATTGAACCCACTTCTGCCTATGTTTATATGTGGTTCTAATAATTAAGTCACAGCACTTTTAACAAAATAATGAAATAATTTTGTAAAGATCTAATTCATCAAGATGGAAAAAGCAACCACCACTTCTAGTAGATCCAACCTCAACTGTTCCTTAAATCCTACTTTGAGCCAATATATGTAGTCTCTACTACAAAAAATATACCATTTCCCATTCCTTTGAAGTTTTCACTCATGTAAGGAAAACAAAAGTTGTAGCTTTAAATTATTTATTACATAGTACAGGAATGGGGTCAAAAGCTATATGAGTAAAGCAAAAAAAAAAAGATATTATTGATTAGAATAGTTGCTAATTCTGAAAAAGAACTGGATGCAAAAATTTTAATATATTTTACTTCAGGACAATAAGAAGATTGTCAGGCTAACTTTTTAAACAAATTTCCCATCTTAATGTCCTGAGCAGAGAGGAAAAATGCAAAAAGAAAGCTCATAGGATAAAATGAGGTTTTATAATAGTCATATAATGTACAAACTGAGTTAGAAGCAGAACCAGAAATAATCCTTGAACTTGTAGCAAAGGCAGTTTTTGCTTTAATCCAGGCATGGTGTTCTGAGGGCTTAAATTTCCTATGAAAAACAGTAGTTCTCAAAGTGTTGTCCCTGGACCAGCAGCATCAGCATTACCTGGAAACTCATTAAAATGGAAATTCCCAGGCCTTACCCTAAACCTACTGCGTTAGAAACTCTCAGGTTAGAACCCAGCATCCCCTGTTTTAAAAGCCTCCCCCTTGAGGGGTGTTGATGTGAACTGAACTTTGAGAACCCCTAGTCTAAAGCAGAAGTCAGCAATTTTTTTCTGCAAAGGTCCAGAGCGTAAATGTTTTAGATTTTGCAGTTTGTACTATCCTGTCACAACTACGCAACCATGCCATGTAGTGAAAAAGCAGCAATAGGCAATGTGTAAACTAATGGGCATGACAATGTTCCAAAAAATTTTTGTCCACAAAAACCGGTTGTGGGTGGATTTGGCCCAAAGGCCATGGCTGAAAATTGGTGGGAGGTGGAAGCAGCAGGCTGCTCACTATTTCACCACTTTTGTTAGTCCTGACACCTAGTGGTGAATCTATATGGTACCAAAGTACCTTCCAATGAGCGTCCATGTCTCTGCTTCTACTTGAGAACTTTGCACAAGAAGCACTCAAGCCATCTAGTAACTAACTGCCGGTAAGGCCCAGAAAGGGATGAACATAAGCCATCAGTTAGTCAATTCCAAGGCTAAGAAATAAAGAGTAGCCTTCCAAAATATAAACTCCATAGCTATCATTTATTCAAGTTTTTGTCACTTTCCTATTTGTTATGCTCCAAAAACAGAAAGAGAGAGAGAGAGAGAGAGAGAGAGAGAGAGAGAGAGAGAGAGAGAGAGAGACTCTTGACATCTTCATTTACTCAAAAAAATACATATGGATGACTGACCACAATGAGATTAATAGTAAACTCACCACTTGAACATCTCCATATGTATGTCCTACTGGACCACTCAGTAAGTCTCAGATGGAAATTATCACTTTCCCTTCAAAACAGTCTCTCAATTTCTATCAAAGATCGGAATCACTTGGAGGGCTTGTTAAAACAGATTTCTGGGGCCCACCCCCCGAGTTCCTGGTTCAATGAGCTAGGTCAGGGCCTAAAAATTTTCACATGTAACAGTTTCCAGGTGATGCTGATGATGCTAGTCTGAGAACCACACATTGAGAACCACTCCTCCAAACCGTGCTCTTCTCACTGTGTTCTCAGTCTTAGCTGGCAAAATCATCACTTTAAATATCTAGGCTCCTGAGCACACACATTTTTGACTCATCTTAATCTCTTACCCTTACACTAATTAACTGCCAAGTCTAATCAAGTATTCATTCCCCTTCAGTATTTTGGAAATGTAACCCTTTTTGTTTTTTACCATCCTCATGGTCAATGAATTAGTTTAGTCCAGCATCCCCTGCTTTTCCTGTACTTTACATATAAAAAAATAAATAAATAAATCTGTAAGGCTATGGAGGTAACCAGATCTAATTGTAGTTTGCTAGGGACAGGAGACCTGGGGCCTCTCCCACTCATCCCCAGGGTTGAGGGATTCATCTCCCTGAACAGGTATTCTCATTCATTCCATGGGGAATATTTATTCCAGGCTCTTTTAATCACATGATAAATGTATCTGTAGCTGTCTAGGCATTCTACTTAATTTTACCTTCAGCACTTCAAACACACTTTCTACTAGCCAAAGTGAGTTTTTAAATTATAAATTAACCAAATGCTTTAAGACCAAATACTTGTTACCTCTCTTTGCACTTTACAAAATGAACATTAAGTTCATTTAGCTTTGAGCTTACTATATTCCAAACACTATTCAAACCAAGCTTGAAAACATAACTAATATAATCTAAAGGAGGTTTACCTGAGGTTACAGGTAAAACATTTCTTAACACTTAGGTTAGAGAAAGAGATTTGTTCTTTTTACTTTGCCCCTTATGCAAGAAAGACAATGAAGTCCTAGTGATAAGCCCCACACAATAGAAAGGAGAGAGAAAAGATTTTCTTAGCCTGTTGGCACCACCCTCTATTATGTCAAATAAAATCACTTATAATTTTGCATAAGGAAATATTCTATTTTCCAACCACATGGTACTAACAAAAATGCAAAGGCATTTCTGTTCTTTACTAATTAGAGCTGGAGGTGTATGCTTATGAGTTATTCCTCAGAAATAATTAACTAATATTTATCTCAATGAAAACAGAATTGCTAATAGTCTATATTGTGTCATTTGTATGTCACTTGCCCAAAGTATATTCATTTATTATTTTATGGTAAGACAGGTGGGGTAAACACATGGTACAGTTGCTTCTTTTCTCTCTCCTGCTTTCACACCAGAAATTAGTAATCAATCATGACACTCTTTCCCCCTGAGCCTGGGCCTGGTCTCAAATTCCTTCCGTATATGACACTTCAGGAAGCTGCTATTAATAGATAGAATTGGCATTTCAGGTAATATCTGCTTGTGCTTGCTTGGCAAAGGAATTAACCTGCGTAGCCTTATTAATGTATAAATATACACATGGAAAGAGTAATTCAATGACACTATGTTATTTTATTTAGTCTGTCTCTTCCTTAGTAGAGAACTGCTAAGATAGAACATGGAATAATTTAGTTCTGATGAGAGATGGAGCCAAAAGTGGGGAGAAATTATCTAAAGCAATAGGTGATAAATTTATATTATAGATGTATATCTCCAATCTGAGTCTCTTTCCTGAATTCCAAACTCGTATATCTGATTACCTACTTGGCATCTTCACTTGTGTGTTCAATGGACACATCTCAAAATCAAAATTCCGTAGACTCTTCGGCTTCTTGCCCAGATAAAATGACAGGGACTGGATTTAATCACCCCCAGCAGCAGCCCACCATCACTAACATTCCAAACAAAACACATGAAACAACAGTTTTCAGACATTGGACAACAGGAATTGTGGACAGTGACCCCCAAGAGAAGGGAAACAAATAAAGCAAGCCCTATGCTGGCCCCAGCTGACTGTCCAGAAAGAGTATCCAGACTGTGGAGCAAGGAGAAGGAACCTAAACAGAGTCAGTGTCTCACTGCAATGAGAAGACAGAGGTCTGAGTTCAGAGAGGCCAAGGTAGCTAGAATTTATAAGGCAAATCCCAGAGACGAGAGAGCTACATAGAGAGACTCCAAGTACTGACAGGAGCATAGGTGAAAGGAAACTACCTGAGACTAAAGGAAAAAAAAATTCCAAAAGCAGCAGCAGAACAATTCTAATAGAAAATGACACACAGGGTTAGGAATAGTTGGTATTTCCACCAGTCAAAGGAGAAAGACCTTCCAATACATGAAGCATTGGGTAAAATCCTCAGAAGAGTATTTTCTCAGTACAAGGTATAAATTAGACCTTGACTAAAGGGTGCTCTGGACTCACACTAACAAAACTTAAAGCAGACCTCAAAAGGATCAAACTGATCTAAGGTAACTTAACAGCATGCCAGAAAAATATCCACACCATTTAAATAAACACAATAAAAGCTAGCATTCAACAACATAAAATTCGTAATGGCTGTCTTCAAATAAAAAAAGCAGGTTCAAAGAGACAGGTTATATGAACCCTCGCCAGGAGAGAAGTCAATCAGTAACCAGAAATTACAGCAGAACCAGAAATTACGGAGATGGTGAAATTAGCAAACAATGAATTTCAAACACTGTTATGTTTCTACTCCACATACTCAGGGAGGGGAAAGAAGACATAAATATTATGAAGAAAAAAATGAAAGCTATAAAAAGAGTCAAGTGTAATTTGTAGAGATAGAAGCATCATATCAGAAATGAAAAATGAGAATATGTTAACCACAAGTTAGACCCTCCAAAAGAAAAGATCAGTGAACTTAAAAGTGTTGAAGTGAACTTAAAGCAATAGAAAATATCCAGAATGAAGCATAGAGAAAAAAGTCTTAAAAAAATAAATGCATCAGTGACCAGTGAGACAATATCAAGCAATCTGACATTGTATACTTGGAGACCCAGACAGGGGAACTGACAGAAAAAGTATTTGAAGAAATAATGACCAAAAATGTTCTAAATTTGGTAAAGACTATAAACCTACATATTCAAGAAGCTCAAAGAACCTCAAACAAAAGAAACATAACGAAAACTAAACCAAAGCACATCAAAATCAAATTGCTGAAAACTGGTGATAAAAAAAAAAGATTTAAGAGAAGCTAAGAAGAAAAGGTATAATAAATTCAGAGGACTAAGTCTAACATGACAACAGAATTATCAGAAACTATGAAAGCCAGAACACAACGAAGAAACTGAAAACATTGAGAGGAACGGCAAAGACTGCCAACCTAGAATTCTATATCAAGTGGAAATATCTTTCAAAAATAAAAGTGAAATAAAAATTGTTTCAGACCAAAAAATGTTGAGGCAACTCATCACCAACAGGTATGTACTAAAAGAAATATCAAAAGGAGTTCTGCTAGAAGGAGAATTATACCATACAGATGCTAATTTGGCTCTACATAAGAACATAAAGAGCCCTATAAAATATAAATGTATAGATAAATATAAAAATTAAAATGCCCAAACTGAGTTCCTGAATTCTTCCCTCAAAAGCACCTTCCACCTTAAGGTCAAAAATTCTGTAATGACATTGATTTGTCTTTTTTGCACCTTTACTACAGCAAATCATCAACTATTGCTCGTGGCTCTAACTTCAGAACGTGTCCAGAGTCTTATCTGCATGGCTACTTCTTTGGTGCTCACCTCCATCATTTCACCTCAAATTTCTAACTGGCCTCTGCTTCTCCCACTACAGTTACTCACAGTGAAGCAGTCAGACTAATCCTGCAAAAAGACATGATACATCATGTCACACCTCGACTCACAAAGCTCCAGTAGTTCCCTATCTCACCCAGAGAAAAGCCAAACTCTTGCTATGGCCAACAAGCCCCATAGGGCCTTCCTTTTGGCATCTTGGCACCTCTCTGTCCAGTCTCATGTGCTCCCCTGTCACTCAGCTCAGGGTACACTGACCTAGGTACTGGAAGTACTTACTCTCTACCTTCAGCACCTTCGCATTTCCTCTGCCTGGTCCACTTCTCTCCATACACTAATGTGGTTTATTCTCTCACTTTTTTTCAAGTCTTTTCTCAAAAGTCCCATATTCAGCAAGGCCTTCCATGAACACACTATTTAAAGTTGCAACTTCCTGCCCACACACTCCTACTCTCTTCCCTGATTTATTGATCTCCATAGTCCTCATGTATTATATAATGTCTTTACTGTTTTCTCTCTCCACTAGTACACAAGTTCCCTTAGGGCAGGAATACTGTCTTTTGTTTTTACTGCTGAAACTACAGCGTCTAGAGCAAGGGCAGGCATTTTGTAGATCTTAACAAAGGTTTGTGGAATGAACAGAGGGACCTGCTTAACCAAGTCTGCGGCTTTGGTTCATAATCTCTGTCACCAGAGGGCAGCGCGAAGAGCCTTAAGGTTTTAATGATGGAAGCTGGAGACACACTGATATCTAGGTGCACACATAGGTGAGAGGATTTTTCAAATCCAGGTCATGCAGTAGAGCCTACATAGAAGGGGAAATCTGGTAGTTGAATCGACATCTGTTTTGTTACATGTGACTTTGAACATCTCTCGTATTTTAAATCAAGGGCTAGCACTATATTTGTTTAACTCTAATTTACTTCTGGCCCTACTATTCCATGATTCTAAATCAAACAGGAGCCCACATGCAGTATGCTATTCCACATATTTTAATTTTATATTCAGGCTGGATGAAAAAATAATGCATTTCCCATAAAGTTGTACTCATGCTATTGGGATTCGATTAACTATCCACAAGTTCAAAAGAAAGACCCTTCTGTGTGAAGTAAGACTATATCAAGTTGTGAGCTTGACTCCATTTATCTATTCCCATTTCTATTTTTCGAATGAGACCAAATAATACTTCCAGAAAGGGAAGAAAGTTAGCACCACTCTGGAGATCCCAGGGCTCTGAGATCGTGTCAATTAAACGCTGTGGTTTCTTTTCTTGTTATTACTTTGGGGAAGAAGCTAATGTACAGTAATTTGAGACATGGATGATATTACCTGCTGGAAAACAGGCCATTTAAACTTATCCATCTGAGGAAATAGCTACATTTATTTTTTTTAATGATGGAAGAGTTTAATTTTCTCTGTAAGAAGCAGCATTTCTAAAATTGAACAGGCGAGGGCAGTAAAGAGTTACCTAGGGCTAGGCAATAAAGTACAATAAAAATTATACTTCTGCTCATTTTCTTTAAAATTTTTACTGTCTCCTATTAGAATCACTCACCATTTTGTCAGTTTGAATAAATTAAAGTGTAATCAAATGGTTTGTGGAGATTACTTTAATCATTGAGTTAGCATAGCACCTCAGAATAAAAACTCAAATTGCATGTTACCACTGAATATGATATCTACTACCAAAGCAAGAGAAATCATTTTTCATGATCAAATACCGAAGTGACTTAATGAAAACCATCCCTTTTACGCGATTACATGCAGTAATTTCTGTTTTAGGGTAATTTCTTTCTTCATCTTGACATTTGACTTATTTCAGAATATCTAATCCACATTCGTGTCTTACAGAATTTTATTTTCTCATTGGAAAAAGAAGATGTGAAAAGATACAGGTTGTGCTTCTTGGTACTTGTTATTTTAAAGAAAAATCAAACGTGGATCTTGGATTCTTTGGCCTAATTCCACTGATGTATGAGGGTATCTCTCGTTGGAAATACATGGGGCTGCTAAAGAAAGGAGAAAAAAGTATCCAAGCCATTTGTCCGAAGAGCACTAAATAAACACAACCCATTATCTAATTTTCTGACAGAATAGAACATAAGGATATCTAAAATGTATCAAGCCATCCAAGCTAATCCTGGCTGTGTTCTCATAATACCTAGTACTTTCCTTTGTAGCACTTATCAAAACTGTAATTATGTGTTTTCTATTCTCTGTCTTCATCTAAAACTGTACCACAGCCCCAGGCCCTGCCAAATCTCTTTTCATTTAGAGTTTTATCCCTGGCAACGCACATAATATTTATTGATACAGCAGGAACTCAGTAATAGATTCTGCTAGAATCTATAAACCCCAAGGACAATGATAGTCTCTTAGTAATCTTCAAATTCCTAGTATTTGGCACATAACATTGTAGAACATGTAAATCTAATAAGTGTTTCTTGAATAAAGAATGGTCTAATTTCTTTATTCTCTACAGGATACCACAATGGATGGGACAAGTTTTATGCTCTCATGAAAACATTCTAGTGGGAGGTGGGGGAAGAAAGGTAACAGACATATTTACATGAATAATGAAATAATTAGAATGTTAGACACTCTTAGCATGTCAAGAAAGTCTGCATTGGGTAACTGACAGACAAGTGAAGAGCTGAAGGCACCAAAAGAGTCACCCAGGCAAGGGACTAGCTTGTGCAAAGTCCCTGTGTAGAAGTTTGGCAGGTTCCAAAGATCAGTGAGGCCAGAAGGAATTGCTGAATGTAGGCTTGGCCATCTATCTTGGCACTGGAGACTGAAGAAAAGCAGCTTAAAAAGTATGCACTAACAGAACAAGCATCGAATAACAAACTCAAAGGAATCCTGTTCTAAGTACTCAATAGCATAGTGCTCAATTCTCTTAGCATCTGATTTTGCAACATTATATGAAGAATCCCTCATAAAAGTTTAGTGAAATATTATGTTTATAATGTTATCTTAAATATCAGGATACAAAATTGCTTAAACAGGATAAGCTCAACTGGGCAAAGAAATAAGATGATATTTATGTTCATTTATTAATTCGTTATTTAACAAATATTCAGTGAGTGCCTTCTAATTCCAGGTATCATTCTTGGTGCTGGGGATATAACAGTGAACAAAACAGAAAAGCCACCTGTCCTCATGGAGCGTATATACATTACTGATAGAGAGATAGACAAAAATAAAAATTACACAAAGAATGGGACAATTTCAGCTGTGACAAGTGCTACAAAATAAAAGTGTCAGGATCAACTTGGATGGTTAGATGCCTTCCCAGGTCACATTCGTAAATGATCTGTCAGGCAATCAATAAGGCAAACATTAAAAGAGGTTTTCTTTAAGCAGTGGAATGATAGAATGATAGAATGCATTTTCTAGGTGGATATTTTTTTTGCAATGAGAGTGTTATTTGACTTATATAATCAAATTAATAACATAATAAATAATACACAAAGATAATCTCATTAACACTTCAGCTGTAAAAAATAAAGTTAGAAATTTCTTTTGCCAAAGGAGAGAAGACAGGTATAAAATAATATTTAAAATAAGTTTTATTAAAAGAGAGAGAGAGGTTTGTAGTCTGTGATTTGGTTCCTCCACTTGTTAACTAAAACAAGTTTTCTCAGACACCAATCTCACTCAGACGCTTCCTTCTTTAATTTAGGAAGAGTATTATCACCAGGATATCATTGTTAGCCCCATGTGATCAAAGAGATAATTCTGCAATGTTTCCATAGATAAGCAGCAAGAAATGCTTTCAGGAGTTTTATCCATGTGTTATGGAGACATTAGTGGACTTCAGCAGAAGGAAAATCCTTATTTTTAAAAACTTCTGGATCAAATGTTCAAATTCAGAGTCAAACACTGTTAATTGCTATAAAACTAACTACAGAATGAGTAATCAATAATGATTACAATAGTTTCTGCAGGACACATGACAGGTTACTGCTCCACATAGCTGAGAAAGAGGAACTTCAGTGTCACAGCGCTCAGACGATGGCATTAGTAAGACCAATGTGTCACATGACTTTCAAATACACCTCCCCTGACCAGTACATGACATTAATGAGAAATGACACAAGTGAAGGGAATAGGGACTAGGTCACTTATTATTTAAAGCATAAGATCTGTGGGAAGAAATGAAATACAAGGTCTGGAGGGATAATATCCCGAACAGGAAAAAAGTCCTGTTTAATTTTATTAAAACCAAAACAAATAGAAGTGTTATTTTCTTTGTCTCTTCTCTGTTAACGCGCACACACATTTCTAGATAAAAATATAACTACTAGAAACAGTTCCAAAACAGATAAAGCTGATACACTGGAGCTAAGTCTCACTAAACTGAATTATTTTTGCCTCTTCCTTCCATCTCTCTTTAGTTTTTCCCTCCTATCCTAAAAACAATTTAAAAAATTGTTGTTATAGTGAATAGCATTCGAGGAAAAGCAGGCATCTCTTGCCATTTTCCCAGGCTTTCTTCTCTTTCCTTGAAAGACAAAGGACAAAAAAAAAAAAGGCAACAAGGAGAGACTGTTTGGCACTGCCTTGTTCCCCACCACGCCATGCTGATGTAACAGGCTGGGCCCACACTGACTGGCTGCCTGTGAACTGGTCATGCTCTCTTCACACATGGAGCTACAATCAGATTACAACTAAATCACATCTGAGCACAAGCTGTCGCCACAAAGGCAACCGAAGAGGCAGCATTCAAAGTCTGACAAAGCACCCCTAAAACATAAAAGAGAAGGAGACCCCAAGGCTTCTGAAGGGAGAGGCTTCCAACATTCATACCCACTCCATTAAGGCACTGTGCAAAGTATGAGAGAATGACTGATGGAACTCCTTTGGAAGTTCATTCTTGAAAAAAGTGCATGTTTAACATCAGGAGTGAGAGGAAAGTGCTGATATAAAATAAAAAATTAAAAAGATGGAGAAAAAAAATAGAAGGGAAATGCAGTGTCATTTGGTAATATCCAGAACTGATTATGTTTGTTACATCTTAGGCATCCAGTGAACACCAGAAATTTTGTAAATGCATATATTTTGCATATTATTTATTTTATAATGTAAGCATTAGGAAGAGAGTCATTTCTTGACAGTGCAAATACTTTTTTGTTGGAAACACTTTAAAAAATATAATCTTAACCAAAGATCATTAAATAATATCTAAAACATAGTTTAAGTATAATAAATTTGTTCTTCCTGGATAGAGATTGTTAGTTAATATTCTATAAGTTATTTACAATCATATCACTGGTGATCTCAGAAATGAGTTATACCAGAAGAAACCTACCAGCACTCACTTCAATCTAAAATGAGATCTCAATCATGTCTTATGGAATAGCACAGGGTCTCTTACAGTACATCTACCTATGTTACCTACACATTTCTCTGCCAGTCCCCAACTATGCATCCTTCATTGCATCCAGCACTCACCAGGCAGCTCTCACATCGTTTGGCTGAACTTATCTCTCTGTTACCACCTCCCTCTTCTGAAATGACTTCAACAATACCAAGTTACATCCTTTTATGATAGACACATTTATATTGACAATTGGTAAAATCCATACATGGAAACTCACTTAATTCCAGGTTGATAACATGTATATGTTGATTTCCCTTTAAGAGAGCTAAACAGGATAATCAAAACATTGATCCTACTAAAAACTGAATGTGGAAAAAGTTGAATGTATGATATTGAAATTGTAGAATTAGACATGAATGAGAAAGAAACCTAAGAGATTAGTTAACATGTATGCATAATTTATGCCACTTATGTAACAAATGCATTTATGCAGTGCTTACAATTTATCACTTTTCTAAGCACTTAATGAGAATTAATTCCTTTAATACATTAAACAGTTTGTGATATAAATTCTGCTAGTAATTGTATTTTATAGATATGGAACCAAGGCCCAGAAATTAGCTGAGGTCATATGGCAAATAAGTAGTAGAGAGGAGGTTTGAACCCCAGTAATCCAGATTCAGAAGCTGAGCTCTAACCTCTTTATTACACAGCCCTTGTTTTAAATCATGTTTAAGATTTATTTTATCAGTCCTTTCAAGAAGTCTTGACAACTATTTTTAATTAAAAATAAATGTCAGTTGATTAACTTGCAAAAACAAAGTGCTTTATCAGCTTAGACAGTATGCAATTCCAGCTACCTAGGAGGTCAAATCATAAGAAAGATGCTTAATAAGGAAAGGATTAGAAAAAAAAGGAGGTTCACTATGTCTTAGTCAGTTTGAACTGCTAAAATAAAAATACCATACACTGGGTGGCCTCAATAACAAACATTTATTTCTTACAGTCCTGGAAGCTTGGGACATCCAAGATCTGGCACCTGATGAGATCACTCTTCTTGGTTTACAAATTGCCATTTTTCATTGTATCCTCACATAGTGGAGAACAGAGAGAACAAACTCTCCTATTTCTTCTTATAACAGCACCAATCCCATTCATGAGGGCTCCACCATCATGACCAAATTACTTTTCACCATCCCCTTCCCACCTGCTAACATCATCACATTGGGAATTAGAATGTCAACATAGGAATTTCGAGGAAACACAAACATTCAATCCATAATACTATATGATTCAAATGTAAAACAGCATCAAATGCCAATATCCTGATTCATCTGCACCAAAGGTGAAATAAAGCCTTGTGCTGATCTGATTCCAGAACCTTTCTAAGAGTCGGCCTTAAAGAGTCAAAATTATCCTCTGAATTTTGGATTGGGATATTTCACATACTAGCCTTTTTATTTTTATTTATTTATTTTTTATTATGGTGACTTTGGTTAATGAAATCCAGTAAATTTCTGGTGTACAATTTAGCAGTAAGATATATATATTGTTTTGGATATATGTATATCCAAAACAATGCAATATGTTAGATTTCTTTCTGTCACCACATATTTGACCCATTTTACCCATTTTCCTCCCCGCTCCCCTCAACCTCTGGTAACTAACTACTAGTGTATTGTCCATGTCCATGAATTTCTGTTTGTTTTTTCTGTTCATTTGTTGCTTTTAGATTTATATTTCATATATAAATGATATTGTGACTGAGTAATATTCCATTACTTGTATGTACCACAACTTTAGACAATCATCTAACGTAGGACACTTCAGTTACTTCCATGTCCTGGCCACCATAAATAATGCTGCTATGAACATTGGTGAGCAAATATCTTTTCAGACATGGGTTTCCAAGTCTTTGTAAATACCCAGTAGAGTGATTGCTGGATCATCTGGTAGATCAATTCTTAGTTTTTTGAGGAATCTTCATACTGTTTTGCATATGGCTGTACCAATTTTCAGTCCCACCAGCAGTGTATAAAGGTTCCTTTTTCTCCACATCCTCACCAGTATTTGTTATTACTTGTCCTATTGATAACAGCTATTCTAACAGGTACAAGATGGTATCTCATTGTGGTTTCGATTTGCATTTCCCTAATAGCTAGTGATGTTGAGCATCTTTTCACATGACTGTTGGCCATTTGTATGTCTTCTTGAGAGAAGTGTCTTTTCAGGTCCTCTGCCCATTTTTTAATTGGATTGTTTGGTTTTCTGTTGTTATTAAGTTGTATGAGTTCTTTGTTTATTTTGGATATTAGGCCCTTATTGGAGGCAATGCTTGCAAGTATCTTCTCCCATTCAGATGGTTCTCTCTTTACCTTGTTGATGACTTCTTTTGTGCAGAAATTTTTTACTTTGATGTAGTCTCATTCATTTATTTTTGCTTTTACTTCCCTTATCTTTGAGGTCAATTTCATAAAATCCTCTTTAAGTCCAAGGTTCTTGAGTATAATTCCTACGTTTTCTTCTATGCATCTTATTGATTCAGGTCTTATATTCAGGTCCTTAATTCATTTTTAGTTAATTTTGGATTGTGGTGATAGACAACAGTCTAGTTTCATCCTTTTGCAGGTAGCTTTCCAGTTTTCCAGCACCATTTATTGAAAATCATATCAGCCTTATTAAAAGTAAATGCATGATCTTCATGTGTGTCACATTTTCATTTGGAAGCCATCATACAACTTATGAAGGCAAGATGCATATTTATATTTAGAGTATCTACAAAGAAGATATTGAGGGCAAACAAATTAAAAACAAATTAGAGTATAGCTTCAAGCTACATGGACTATAATTTTAATGCTCTGAAAGTAATTTCAAAATTGATTGTACTTTGAGACTAGGGTAAATTATTTTAAAAGACTGTAGTTATTGTTGAAATGCCTAGAAAAATAATAATGACCATAACAATGCTATTACTGAGAAGTAGAAGCTGAATCCAAGTAGTGATCAACTGTGTTCCAGATAATTGTGCCTACAATAACTATTGCAATTGAACTGAGTGTGCAAAAAAGGAGTTAGATACTTTCTGTTCAATTGAGAAATGAAGAGTGGGAAAAGAGGTTACATCAGGATTTATAATTTATAATCCTTTTATTATATAATCTAATATAATCACCAGATGTAGACAGCCTTCTAGTTTGTGTATGAATTTGATATGAAGAGACACTTTGCACAATATACACAAATTTAACCTAAAGTAATTCTGCTTTTTTAAAAGAAACTTACTACTCAATATATAAAAAATTTAATGTTACTACTCAACTTTCAAAGAAATGTATAATAAGATAACATTGTCATCGATCACATGGTTGAAAATCTTTAAAAATGATAATAATCGTCTGGTAAAGTGTGTACTCTCTGCTAGTGAGAGCGTAAATTAGAATATAAAATCTCACATGAAGAGAAATTGGTATCAACAACCCTAAAACTTTTTATGTTGTTTGGTCCAGTAATTTTATTTCTAGAAGTTGATGATAGGAAAATAATCAAAAATCTACTCTAAGATTGATGTGTAAAAATATGCCTCATAGAATTATTTATGATGTAAAGCATTAGAAACAACCTAGATTTCTAATTTTAATAAATGGTTAAACTATGGTTATATTATTCATTTTAGCTGATGTGTCAATGATTATTTATGTTTTAGAGGACATTCACTACCAAAATTCCTTAAGAGGTTTTGCCAGTTATTCTCCCTTAACTCTGTGCTAAGTGGACCGCACTCAGCTTAGTGATCTGGCACTAACTCCTGTGTCCTGTCTCAGCCTGTTGCCTAGTCATGTCCTTCCAGTTTCCTACTGTAACTCAGATTTGCATCTCTCCTCAAAATGTTATGCTGCAAAATTTGCTTCCAGTACTGAATCTCTCTGCTGTCTTCCTCTCCTTCACACACCTCAGAAGGGAGCAAGGTAGCAAATTTCTCAGTCCCGAATCTGAAAGTTATTGGTACCTAGAAACCCAATCAAGGAGGTGGAGTATCTAATTTGGAATCAAAGCAGTATTTGGCTATTGCACAGCCAGACAAACAATAGGGGTCACTTCTTGGGAAATTTGTCTGCTTGGTGCAGAACCCGCACCAAGGAGATAAGAAACAAAACTGGATCCAGAAAAATTCAAAGCAGCGCTTGGAGCTCAGTTGACCTTAATAATCTATCTCTGTTTTTTTTTTTTTTTTAATAATCTATCAATATGTTGGAAACAAAGAATTAGAAACCACCTGACTTAAAAAAAAATTTGTTATCCAGTCATTAAAAGTATTCACTTTCAACATTATACTATTTCTAAGTGTCCCTTTATTTTCTGTGTAAGAAATTTTGATACAATGAAGTCATGGACCATGGATAGATCGTTGATGTATGTATGAGAAGCATATCTTTCTTTGTAAAATGAGAGGAAGGTAGTTATGAATGGGGCAGTAGGAAAAAAATGGCTTGATGCTTTTATCATAGATGTTTCCTTTCAGAGATAAATTTTGGAAAGTGTACCTGAAAAATTTTTGTCAGCATTTTCTGAGCACGTAACTACTACTGTTTTCAAGCTCTGAAGTTGCTATGATCACATGTTTCTGGAGATAGAATAAATATTGGAGTTTAATCAATCCTTCCATCTAAATTCAGACAGACAAACAAAATTTGAGCTAAATATGAAAAAAAAAATCAAACCATTCCTTAGGCTTTGGGGCAAGTCCCCAACTTCTTATTACAAATTACAAAGGAAGTCTTTCTACAATTACCCCCACACCAAAGAGCTTCATTTGCAACAAAAGCCAGATTTTCAAACTGTTCCTCATTCAAATATAATAGCACAAACCACTATTTAATAATAAATTCAAGATGCTTCAAAGAGAAATACAATCAAAGAGAAACATGCTTGCAGAACTTTGATAGTAAAAGAGAAATAGTGAAGCTGATTAAATCTGGCTTAAAAGTCTGCATCAATAAGCAGGTAGGACAAAAACCTCCTATATTGCTAAATTGCTGTTCTTTCAGTGATAATGACTTAATAGCAGCAAGAAGTACCAGGTAATTATGTGAATACTGATATTATAAAAACATTCTTTACAGTATTGCTGGATTAGTTCTTTAATTATAACCTTCTAGTTTTTAATCAATAATAACTTAAAATTTTGAAAGTATAAATTTGGGTATTTGGTCAATTTTGCATAAGCTTGAAGGTAATCACAACCACATACACAAAAGAGCCTATGTTTTCTTTCACTTAAAGCATCAAAGGAAAGCATGAGAGAAGCATTTTCCTCAGGAAAATGTAGTTTACAGTCACATAGCTTCCAGCTACTCAGTGCTGAATTAATATATGAAAGAAATATTTTCCTCAGGACCATTTAAACAGAAGGATGAGAATGCCTTACAGAGATGCTGAAAATGGAAAGAAGCCATACTAAGAAAGATTATCCATTTTAAAGGCTCAGAAAGAAACTGAAAATGGCTGTGGGAAAGTAGGAAGAATAATTTATACAGATCTTGAACTTGGCCTTTTGGGAGAACAGATATATTCTGCCCTGTGCTTACAACATCTAATCCCTATCACCTCCACAAGAAAGCCTGTAATGAAAGCCGATTACCTCAGAACACACCACAAGAAGGAATGATCCGTCTACTTTCCGTTGCTTACTGAGTTACAAGGGGTTACCATGGTTCAGGCAGCCTCATTACGAGCAATGCTAAACATGCAGAATGTGAATGGAGATTACAGAAAGGCATCAGGTTATGGTGCTGTAGGAAGTCCAATGGTTCCTTGTTTTATAGCAACAAAACGGTCTGCCTAAACAGTGAGTACAGCAAGAGAGAGAAAAAGCTCAAGAAGACATAATTAGGTCATATTTATGTAAAATTGTATAAACTGCCTAAAACAATTAAGAAATAGTGTATGACACTTAACCAAAAAGAAAGGGTGGGCAAATAAAACAAATTTAGAGACAGAGCAAATGAAACAAACCTCACAGTATCATCTCTAATCTTATCACTTGGTTAAAGTATTCCATTGCTTCTCAAGCCACATACTGCAAGAATAAACCATTGTTGTTTTGATAACTTTCACTTTTGTTTTGTGATTTTATTTATTTGTTTGTTTGTTTGTTTGTTTTCAGTGAGGCAACCCTTGGTTGACCTCACAGATTGCAAGGACCTTGTCAGTTTACAATGCCAATTTTTTCTTTTTTATGCCTACAGCACTTGGTCTTCCTAGGTGGTCTCCCATCCAAGTACTAACCAGGCCCAACCCTGCTTATCTTCTGAGATCAAATGGGATCAGGCTTGTTCTAGGTAGAATGACCATGGACCTTGTTTTGTGATTTTAACTTGAAATTTTTCTTGAATTAACCTTTTCACATTTTATTTACTTTTTAATATTTTATAGCATTTTATCTCTCTATACATTTGTATATGTATATATACATATGTGCATATATGCTAGTTTTTCCTAAACTGTATGAGTTAGTTGCAATCATCATCCCTTTTAGCCCTAAATACTTCAGTGTGCATTCCAGAAATAATATTTTCTTACATAACCACACACAATTATCAAATTCAGGAGGCTTTACATTAATGCAGTATTAAACAATATTCAGCTTCTTATCAATATTCATCAATTACCCCAATAATGTTTTTTATGAAAATTTTTGTCCCAATCCAGGACTTACATTGCATTTACTTGTCAATTCTCTTAATCTCCTTTAATCTGAAATAATTCTTTAATCTTTCTATTTTTTTTATGACATTAACTTTTCTGGTTGTTTTATGGAACATCCCTCAATTTATCTGATGGTTCCTTAAGTGTATGTTCATTTTACACATTTTAGCATATCGTTAGCACATCACAACAGGAGGCTGTTATTTTTTAGCGATATTTTAACTATAAAAACTTGGTCAAGGTGGCATCTGTCAGATTTCTCTACTCTTGTTACTATTTTAATTTTTATAATTAATTTGTAATCTCTAGGGAGATACTTTGAGATACTGCAATATACTATTCTTCATCAAACTTTCATCCAATAGTTTCAACATCCATTGATGATATTTGCTTGAAATAATTGTGATAGTTAAAAAATAATTTCAGTATCTTTTGAAAAAATATATTATTAGAAACTAAAGAAGAGATTTGGATTTTGTCATTTCTTACTTTTATGTCTTTAGAGGTATGGATAAATAGATACCTGTGCAATTTAATCTAGCATGCAATTTCATTGACTTCTTAAAACACAGATATTTCTTTCCTACTCACATTTTCTTTGAGTGAAAAGTCTTCCTTCTCATGAGCATACTTTACTGTGTGCATAAGTCCATGTGTGTGTAGCAGTTATTATTTATTGCTTCCTAAGAAGATTCTGTGGCATAATACATAAGATACATTTGTGTGATTTTCCCAACACAATTCTTAATTTTTTCATGCATTTTTTTTCCCCTTGTAAGCAAAAGGATGGGTGGATGGTTGTCTAAGAGATTCATTCTCTGAATATCAGGTGCTCAGAGGGCCCCAAACTATTAAAAAAACTTGAAAACCATTCCATCAACTGAAGTAGTCAGATATATAGGAACTAATCTGTTGTGCATAAAAATGATGCACAATAGACCATGTTAAATAATAATTAACTGAGCCCCATTAAATATATAACGAGTTGTTTAAAAAAAAGATAAGAGAAAGCTTTCTAGCAACATATTGAAAGTAATGATGCATTTACTATGTAAAAATAAAAACTGAAAAAAATTATGTTATATTTGAAAAATTACATTTTACCTACTCTGAAGTAGATAAAAAGATAAACCCTTCCTTGAACGATCCCTAAATTATGTCTTGGTCAGGAGGAAAAAAAAGAAGAAGCCAAAATAATAAACAGAAGTTTCAATTTAATAGAAGCCCGTGTTAGTTGTGTCGTTTTCCACTTGAAAACAATCATGTGAGTTTTCTTATAAGGAGGCATGCACTATCAGATGAGTGTTGATTCTGAGCTCTCAGAACAGGACAGAGGCAAAGAGGCTGCTGTATTTACTGAATAAACATGTTTTGAAATATTGACAGAAAACCTTAAAAAAATTCATTATCTAACTCAATTGTGAAACACATAACTAAAATTATTTTGGTAGGAGAGTTTATTATCTGCCGTTCTGTGAACATGATGAATTATACATCTATGCAGAAAACTGCAAACTTGACTAGTACAATGGAAATAGTAATGAACTTGAAGTCAGAGACTTCTGTACTTAATTATGTATATTCATTGAGAAGGTTACTTAATCTTTCTGAGTCAACTCTGTCCATAAATAATGTGGTAGATAGAATAAAATATTTTTGAAATAGTAAAGTACTAAAAGAATTATTAGTTTGAAAGCCCACGTAGGAAATTCATGTAAATGCTATACAGTTTTATTCAATAATTTCAATGTCTTTAATGGACAACTTATCGATATTAAAATACATTGAGTAGATAATGACCCTAAGAATTGACGTTTGCTAGATAAGCCTAAAGTGTTTTAGGTTGAATTTAGTGTTAAATGACATCTGTCTAGCAGTTCATCATACTGCCATTCCGTAAATTCACAGAATAAGCTCAAAAGGCACAATAATTTGAGCTCCATAAATGCAGGGGTATTTTTCTTGTATCCCCAGTGCGTAAAAGAACATCTAGCATGTGGGTGGAATTCCATAAATATTTGATTAAAAAAATAAATTTCATAAATACTTGATGAAAAAAAAAATAAAATTTGTAAGTTCTACACCAGGACTAGGAATCATCTTATTGTTAGAATCTGGAAAGAATTTTAACTGACAACTGCATGGGAAGAACAATTACTGATTTTGATTAACATATAATCAAGAAATGCAAATCTGCTGACTTAAAAAAGAGAAACATTTGTCCACTGTTTTTTATTAGCTCAGAAGCACAAGGCATTTATTTACCAACCAGAAATCAAGGCACATACCTCTCAGAATGCAGAGTCCTGAGTATTGGTTTCCCTCATTTTCAACAGGTCTATCTATTTCTACAAAAAAATTAGACTAATACTCCCAGAAAATAAGTAGGCAAAAAATAGGTAGAATTCTAGGAGATGTAATCCTCATAAATAAAATTGCATGTACATATGGAGGTAGAATGAACCCCAATTCTACTGCATGTGGAAAATTATGAGTTTTTCCATAATTCTGAAGTATTTGCATCTCAGGCAACCAACCAGTAGAGACAAAATAAGATATCAACTCATGTCAAGCCAAGCCTTCTTCGCTATATGTCTGGCATTTATTTAAATTAGCCTGGGAGCAAAGCAACAATTCATAATCTAACTTTAGATGTAAGAACATATTGATTAAAATTCAGTGTTGCACTGTTTGCAACTTACTCTAAAATAGCCCGTCAGAGACACTCTATTTCATATGTGCAAGTAAGAGCACACAATCTTAAAAATAGATTTTTAGTGGTGGAAAGAATAGATTGTGGACTGGCATGATGAATGTTGAAAATGGACTCTCAAAGGTAAAATTAAAGAGATGCAAAATGTGTAGATTAGCTAAAGTGGCATGGATAGACAAATAAATGGATAGATAGATCAACAGATTGACAGGTAGACAGATAATAGACAGACAGACATAGACATATACGCATTTTTTTAAAAAAAGACATTTACTCTTCCTAACATGCAAAATAGAAGAGTCCCCAAAGGGGACTTACTTATAAGGATGATACTTTGGACTAAATATCTACTGCCTCAGGCTCCAGAGGTGAATTTCTGAGGGCTTGGAGCAGATCCTGTCCAGCCATATTGAAACTTACGCTCATCAAAGGAAGAAAAAAAAAGTGTGCCCTTTGATACACTTACCAAAATGTCCAGCTACATGGAAACAACTTTTCTTGTTACACAATGACACAGAAACATAAAACAAACAAACAGCAGTTTGTCTTTATTTAAAATTCTGACATTTTTTTCCATGATAAACTATTTTGCGTTTATTTTTATTGTTTAAAATATAATTTCTTTTCATTACTATGGTTTTTGATGCCCCCTCCTCAAATTTTGCAGCAGAAGCTGGTGCCTCATTGCCCTGATTTTGAGCATCTGAGATTTTTCCAAGGCTGAAATATCTGCATCTAGAATGTCAGTATTTGAATCCAACCAATCTTTCAAGGTAGTGTTCAAAGCACCTCAATGATAAACTGTATATTCTAGAGACAATAAAATAAATAGTGTTAAATATCTGTTTGGTTTTTATTTTTTTTATTTATTATCTTACTAATAAATAGTTAATAAATGTTCCTATGTGTGGTATAATTTAGCTCAAACCTACTTTGATTTTAACTTGACACCCCCAAATTTCTGGAGTTACCCTATCTGACAAAAAAAAAAAAGCCAAGAGTAAATTGATTTAGGTCAGTCAGTTCACGACACTCAAGGAGAAATTAATGGGATTAATGATAAAGTATATTTAATTTTGTTTACTTACATTTTTGTAACACTTATAATGTGCCAGACATTATTTTACATGCTTTACTAAAACTGACTCACAACAACACTCTATGTAAAGTATTAGCACTTCTGTTTTACAGATGAGAAATTTCTCTTCCTCTTGCTAAAGTCCAGAACTAGGCTTAACTCATTTGAACTGTATGACAAGAAAAATAGTTCATCATGGATATTATACAAAACAAACACAGCAAAAAGAAAGAAAACACTGAGTCGTCAGACCCAGAGGGGGGTGTATGTCTAAAATAATTCATCATAAACAAACAAACAAATAAATAAATTTAGAAGCCTTGTTAAAAATCCTTAATTGAATGTAAAAATGGGCACTCATAACTACAAATGATGAGGAAAAATGAGATAGCAAATCAATAAGATTTATCTAGTATAAATAAGTTTTTGAAGGGGGAAGAAAGTTTTAGCATTAAGTTAAATATAAGTCCTCTGAAATTGTTCATTAAAAATTCTTCTATTCCACTCTTGGTTCAAATCCACTTAAAACTCAATTGCAGCACTGACTGGCATAAAAAATAATCTGGTTCAGAAATATATTTTAAAAGACTGACATTTTATTCTGCCCATTCTCAGAGTTTGTGATATGAATTCTAAGGATGGGTATAGTTTCTGGATTGAAATTCTCTTAGCCTGATAATCTGTTTTTTCCCCAGCTTTATTAAGATATTACTGACGTATAACAAGTTTAAGATGTACATGTTGATTTGATATAATTATATATTGTAATAGGATTACCACTTTAACATTAGCTATCACTTCTATCATTTCACATAATTACCATTTCTTTTATTGTGTGGTTAGTACGATAATTTTTAATTTTCCATTTGTGTATGTCTTCCATTTTCTTTCATGTTTCAATTACCTTTGTACCTCCATACCTAGCACAGGCCCTGTACCTAATAGGCATTAAGATAATGTTTGGTGAATCAATGTATGAATCAAATCTTCTCTTTTCCATAAAATAATTGAATGTGGGAGTAACTTAAATAAGGACATTGTGACAACTAAAAAATGAAGCCCCCAATTTAATACTTATTATTTTCAACTGAAAAATAGTATCTTAAATGTACTCTTATTGAAAAGATCCTGTTTTACTTCTAAAGCATAAAAATTCCAAAGGGAATATTTTGGTTCTTTCTAGTGTAGCAAACATAGCTATTAAAATATAATAATGCATAGATGGCATTTTAAAATTTTTAAATGACTTTTTTAACTTTCAAAGAATTTTAATATCTGTATGTTCTAAATTTAATGCTACCAGCACTTCCCAACTAAAAGATGATAAGAAACAATATATATTTCAGCTAATTCCAGCTAGATTTTAAGAGAAAATGTGATTAATGAATTTTCAGGTGAATAGAAACTATCTCAGGCTACTGCTATGGTTCTTTGACATCACATGGCAGCAATATGTAGGCTTAACAGGAAAGAAGACAAATGAACACTAGTGCAAAATGCTCCATGTAACTCTAGTCATTGTTCCAAGCAAGATTCAATTGCTGTCTGAGTGATCTGAGAAGAAATGCTTTTAAAACACATGCATAAAAAAGGATTTTGGAAGTGTCTGACAGGAACCTTAATACTGATCACTGAAATAAGAAAGTCTACCTGATAAACTAATCAGTTCTTTTTCTACATTGTGATAGTCATTTCTATGTTTATGTAAATACAGTTTTAGACAAAGCAATCATTTTAATAACTTCATCATTCTTCCCAAATATTGAGGACTTAAGTGAATATTTTTGTAATATTGTTGTCAGTATTTCTGACTTTTGTTTTGTGACATGTGTCATGGTTCTCCACTAATTAATTCTCTGGAAATAAAGTCCTTTGTAGTAAAGGTAATCCTGTTAAATTTATTTTAATTGTTATCTTCGTTTTAATTATGTGTGAAGTGGTTCAAAGGTGATCAATGCTCCCAATGAGATGCACACACACACACGTCACACTAATGAGTATGCTAGAATGAGTTCCACAATGTCTTGCCTCCTGATGTGTTTAGTTCACTGCTGTAACCCCAGTTCCTCAAACAATGCTTGGAACATTAAAGCAACCCTATAAATATATGTGGAGAGAATTGTGCCATATAAAATACAATGGTTATAGCTTTATCTGTGTATCAAATGAATGTTCCCCAGAGGAACACTGAAAACTGTGAGGTTATTTTTCTTAACTGCATCCTCATTTTCTGTACTCTTACTTGTCCCTGTCAAATCTACTTTGTTCCCTTTGAGCATCTAATAATGTTAAAATAGTATTAATATTTATAACTTTGACATAATGCTTTCTATATCCAGAAACTGAGCTGTGTATTTTATGTTTTCATTTAATCTCACAACAATCTAACAAAATCAAGTGATGTTATAACTCTCATTTATGAAGCAAATTGGATTACATAGAGATAAGTACCTTGACTGCACTCGAAATGAATGGCGGAGCTGGGATCACATCTCAAATGCCTCTAACAAGCCCTGACCTCATTACCATATCATATCACTCTCTAATGACCCATTAACTCACTAAGCCATCCTCATTACCATATCATGAGAGGACATGCTACTCTTCTTTTGTCTCAAAATCCCCACCTCACTTTTCAGAAGCAAATCCTTCTGCTGATACTTCAAAAATAGTGCACAAAATTGGCTATTTCTCTCCACTGCCATCACCTCAGCCTGCCTACAATCCCCCCTCAACAGAACTACTTCAAACCTTCCCAATGTCTCCATGCTTTTATTATGAAGAGTCAAAATAAACTTTCAATGCTGGATCTCTATGTCCCCTTACAGAAAATGAATATGTAATATTTAAAACATAAAAAATAATGTACATAAAAACTAGAGAAAACATCTATACAGCTACTGACTGCATTAAGAAATAAAACTTTATCAGCATATTTAAATCCTCTATTTCTCACCCCTCTGTTAACTTTCTCATTCACTACCCTCCAACACTCCTATATTTGATATTTATTTTAATAACATACCTCTTTTTGGTCTATTACATATATCTCTCAGAAACATATTCTATTTCTGCATTTTTAAAATTTGATATAAATGGTATTACTTTGTATTTATCCTTTAGCAACTTGTTTTTCACTTATTATTATGCTCATGACATTCATGTTAACTTTCACTTCAGTATATTACACATTCTAAATAAACTTTATTTACTCGTTTTCCTGTTGACTTCAGCAGTTTACAGATTTGCCATCATTATTACAAATAATGCTGCCACAGTATTTCTATACATGATTCTTATTGTATACTTTTGAGAGCTTATTCTTAGGTATAGTCCTAACATTAAAATTGTTAAGTAATAGAGAATTTTATCTTCAACTTTATATTGTAGAATTGACCCAGTGTAGTTCTTTGCAGTGATTTGGTTTTTTGGGAAGACATAGTAGTTCCAATAGTTAGAGGAAAGTGAAAACTATAGCTTTCTGCCCCCACAATTTTATTTGATGATATTAACAGTGAAAGCAAGTCTCAAAGATTTTATTTAGCAAGCAGGTCTAGAAACAGTCACATTACCTATAATGTTGGCCCATTGAAGTTCCATCTTCCTCCTTTTCGCGTAAAGTTCATTGTATAAAAAAGTCACTCAAAGCAGACGTGACAATGTTCTAGAGAAAGGATTCAGCTCCCCTTGGTGATTCAGGATTCAAGTGGTATCCTAGAACTAGGCACCAATAAGAGGGCTGCTGAATTTCACTAAGCAGATTCTTCTACTGCATAAATGAAAGACGGGAGATGCCTGCTCAGTTTAACCAAACCATTCATAATGTGTGACTACTATTATTGTAAATGGAAAAAAAATTCATTTGAATGGCTATTTCCTAGTATATATAAGCAGATGTGTTTTGCCCCTAAATATCTCTACCCACTTAAGTCAGTGGCTCTTATTAAGGATTCTCTTCTATTTCCCTCGCTTTTAGTCCCCATCCTTCCTATTAATATGTGACTGAATGTTGAATCAAAACTGGTTTCAAAGCAGCAATTGTTAAAATGTAAACAAGATGCATTTTATGAATTTGCCAAAGTACTATCAATAAGCAGAGGGTAAATCAAGACAAGTTTTACTGTGGACATAATAACATTTCTTACATAATTGAACATAATCTGAAATAAACCACAACAAATAATTGCAACATGCTCTGAAAATTTCTCTTGACTACTGATAATGTATTTAAATGTTACTAGAACTCTAAGATCATTTATTTCTATTTTAAGGTAAAAGTAAATTGAATACAAAAAGTTAGCATTAAAATGTTAAACTGTAGTAATGTGAGGACCCTAAATGTTCACTGCCCTAAGTCCCCAGAAGATTCAAGACTTTGATCCACAATGATTATGTGACCAAGCTTGTTCACTTCCGGTGTTGAGACACATTGTCTGAGTTAACTTTGGCCATCTTTGGTTTCCAACAATTTTCCTTATTTGATGCAAATGTGTTTCTTAAAACTTGTATTCGTTAAGTATAAGAATATATAAATACATAATGTAGTCATTTGATAGTACCAACTTTAAAAGAAAATTGCAGGTAGGATGATTGTTCAATATTGTGATTGTTTTATAACAATGAATTTTTGCTTCATTTCAGCCTTCTTACATCGAAAACATACTAATTTATTTCTTAAACCTAAAAATTTTAAAAAAATAGTTACCTAAAAATATTAATGGCTTCTTAGAGATAATATTTTTATTTTGTAATATTCATGTTCTTAGCCCTCTGGAAATTAAAATAATTTGGTTTCATTATGCTATCTCATGTCATTTTTTACATGAAGTCAAATCAGTCACAAGTATAATGAGTTCCACTCTCCTACTGATTATACAAAGGCTACTGATTGTATGTCTTCTCCAGTAAACCAGTGTACTGGGGTGTACAATCATCTCTTTCCCTAAATTTCTCCGCCTCCTCCTCTTTTCTACTTTAATTCTCTCACTTAGCCTAGAAGCAAACAACAGCTTTGAGAGAAGCTGGTCAAAGGAAAGCAGCCATGGGAGAAGCCTGAAAACAACCCCATAGAATGAAAGCTTATTTTATCCTAAGAATACTGTGACATAATAAACAAACAAACAAACAAATAAACGAATGAATAAATAAATGGATAAATCAATAAACAAACAAACAAATAAATAAATGAATGAATGAGTGGATGGATAAATGAATGGCTAAGTGAATGGATAAATAAATAAATAAATAAATAAATAAATAAATAAATAAATGAGCTGCTGATGCATCCTGGTATACTTCTTCAAGAAATAGTCAAACTTTTTCGATTCATTTCAATGTGTATTTACCAAATGTCAGGCGTTGGACTAGGACCTACTCCTTGTGCTAGTACTGCAGTTACAATAAGTGTAACTGTGACATTCTCTTTCTTAAAAGTTAGCAGTACTAATGAGCACTCCTATTCACTCGAAGAGTGAAGACAGGTAACACAAGTCCCATGATGTTTCAGACTCAGAGGCAGCCCTAAGGAGACCTCGGTGTTTTCCCAAGAGGAGATAAGATATGTAAATAGTGTTAACCTAGATTTACACATGAGATTTAAACATTTTGAACCTAAGTTTAAACATTAAAAATTAAAAATTATCTTACTAAGAATAAGTCCTCATACTAGAAAGTTATTCGCTTTATTGTAAAAATGACAATTTCAACAAGAGTATAAATTAGACATATAATTATAACAATTGGAAGATACAAATTTTTTATCTGAACATTATTCCAGTAATTAGAAGTTTAAATACATTCATAAAAATTTAGAATATTAAAAATATCTACATTTGGGTATCATTAAAAAGAAAGCAAAAAAGGAATTCTAGTCTCTCTCAATGTCTTTACTCTGTCTCTCACTGTCTCTCTCACTGTCCCTCCCACTCTCTGCCTCTGAGAGAAGACCACACTCTGTGGAGTGCTACCCCTTTTCTAATAAACTTTCCTTTTGACTCAAAAAAAAAAAAAAAAAGGAATTCTGCTTGCCCACTCAGTAACTCACAAAGAAGTAACAATTCCCACAAATGATCAGAAACAGAGCTATGTTACATTTTTCATGAACACAAATTGTGAAATACTATAAATGGTGCTTCATATAATATTGTTTGAGGCAATCTATATAGGAATTATGATCAAGACTCGTAATTGCACAAATTTGAAAGGCCTTACATTTCTCATTGCAAATTACACTGTTGTCATAACTCACGTAGAAGTAATTGTAGTATTTTATAAATTTCTTACTGTCTAGACTTGCAAATTGTTTAGCTAATCCATATAAACTTTTTGGTTGCAAATCTTCAATGTCATAGGTCTGGGTCAGGATATATTCCAGTTTCCAGTTGGATTCTCCCTTTAGATTAGCATCTGTCAGGTTCAAATAATACTGCAACATATCCTATAGTTAAAAATAGTAATAAAACCCTAGTTCATTTTTTGGCATATAATATTGCACAGTAAGAAGAGTTCTTATTGGTATTTACGTAACATAAATTAAAGTTGTATTAATTTAAAAATTTGAAAATTGGTTTTCAAGAAAAAGAGTCTTGGTAGAAAATTCATAAAAAACCTAATAGACAATCTAAACTATACACAGAGATGTACAAAAGAAAAAGCCTTCAATTCACACAACTCAGAACTAACCACTGCGAAAAGTTTTGTACACATCAGTGGTATGCTAGAGGTGGCTCGTAGCAGCTCACAAAGCCGGTTGTCACATCTTCAGGATCTTGTGAGTTAGTTGATACTATTTTGGCAGCCTGAATAGGTCATAATGGGAGTATTTACATCATGGAAATCGGCAAACACTACAAATCAAAGTGCCTTTTCCCCGCAGTGAACAAATCGTTAAACATTTACCAGCACTCTGTGTACGTGTGTTGTTCTAGACTTTATGTACAAAACCAATATGAATATTTAGAATATATACAGCTGTTTACTAATTTTTTTTTTAGCTTTTTAAAAACAATAAAGTCATACTATGCAAACTGTTTTGCACTTTTAAAAATTATGTACTGTTCTATCAGGGACATTGTTCTATGTCAGTTCATATATATATATATATATATATATATATATATATATATATATACACACACACACACACACACACACACACACACATGTACATACAGGCACACGTGTGTGTCTGAGGTTCAGATCCAAAAATAGGGAACAAAACATTGTAAAAGAATTCCTTTAAACTAGTTTATCGGTCAATTCTTTTACTTCCTCATTTAATCTAATGTCCACAGATTAAAACACATTTCTTCAGCCCTACCTCCTTTGCAAAAATATGCTCTAAGGAATAACAGAGCTACCCCCAATTCAATTTATCTAGAAAAAAAAGAATGCAGTTAGATCAAGAGAGACTTTAATTCAGAAATTCTTTTCAAATTATACTTGTTAAAGGGAGTTTACCAATAAACTAAATAAATGCCCAACCTTTTGATGTTAAATTGATCTAAAGCAGAGTCATATACAAACTCTACAGAGCTTTTGTTGCAAAGATAAATGTTCAATTAAGCTTATTTACTTTACAAACTTTTTGCCAACATTTATTCATTTATTGAGCACTTACTATGAGCCAAGCATCTTTCTAAAGTCTTTACATGTATTTGTTTGTGTAATCCTCACAGCAACTCAGTGAAGTCAGTGATATTTTATTCCCTGTTTTGCAGAGGAATAGACTGAGACAGAGAAGTTAAGCAACACAGTTCACGAGAGAGTATGGATTCAGAACCTACACTTATTCACAGCACGTTCTGAAGGAGAATATTTAATAACAAATATGGCTTAATGAAAAGTTCCAACATGTATACAAGACTACAGATAAGACACTACCCAATGAAAACATCATCTAAATAAATGTACAGTTTTCAGAAGAGAAATTTTAGAGAAAAAGACTTCTAATGGCTAACTTTATAAACCCACATTTAGAAAATACTGACATTCCAAATATAGAAAAGAAAGACATCATAAGATTTTAACATAAAATACAACTCATATAGCTGCACTAAAAAGATTCAATAAATTAATGAAAACTATGAAGACATCCATAAGTATGGGGTCAGTTCTGAAATTATTCCAATCTATGGCCATGCCACCCTGAATAAACCCAATCTCATCGGATCTCAGAAGTTAAGCAGGGTCGGGCCTAGTTAGTACTTGGATGGGAGACCACCTAGGAAGACCAGGTGCGGTAGGCGTGAAGAAAAAAAATTGTTTCAACTTACCAATAATTTATAATCATGAGGATCATACTGAAATAGTCTGATACCAGGATTGTTGGTCTGTTTTTGTAAAGCACTCTTCACTGGGGTAACAGCAGGAGCCACAAACAAAGAATTTATTGGACTTCCTGGACAAAACATGTGCACATAAACATATTTTTTTAGAAACTGAGTTTGGCTATATTAAAATTATGAACTAGTTCCAGGTTAAGAGATTAATAGATATAACAGCTAAATGATATATGATCCTTGATAGACCCTGACTTGAAACAACTGCAAAGAGATACTTTTGAAAAAATAGGAGAATTTTTGTTAAAAACCGGTATTAAATGATACCAAAGAATTATTGTTATGTTTAGGTAAGTTAATGGTATTACAATTATGTAAGTTACCTATATATTTTAGCAATGCACACTGAAGCATATAAGGCTGAAACTAATCTGATATTTGAGATTCACTCTCAAAAGTTCAGAAAAAAAAGACTAAAAAATAGATATGTAAAGCAAATGAGGCAAAATTTTGATAGATGTTAAATATAAATGATGGTACATGGGGGTTTGTTTTATCATTATCTTACTTTCTTACATTTGAAATTTTTCATAATAAGAAATCAAGTTATTACAAGTACACACACAAAAACAAAAACCTTGTTATGTAACTCTACTTGAGACAATATTCTAATTATTACATTTTTACTTAATAGAAATTTGATCAAAGTGTCATCATGCTTTATATATATCATAGAACTGAATTTCTTTCTGAGTAAAAAAGCTATCAAATGCTCATTTTAGATAAAAAAAAAAAAGTAAAGCAAAACTGTTCTTATTACTGAAAAATATATATACATATATTGATTTTTCTCCTGGCTGACTACTATAAAATCAGAACTCTCATTTTGTTAACACTTAGTTTTCTGCCTTCGTGCAGAAATAATTTTCAAGCAAATAATTATTTTTTGTTTCATGTTAGAGTTTCTTCTATTTTTTTCTCTTACTGATGAGTAGATGACAATGTCAATAGCACTTAAAAGAGCTTAATGTGTTTTCTTTTAAATCAATGGTAAATTGTGCTTTGCTCTTAAATTCAGAGAAGACAAATTATATCAAAAGAAACTTGAGTCTAGCAAGTAAATATCAAACAGTAATATTTCTCTAAACTTTATGACAGTGGCCCTGTGTAGCTAACAGGAAGAAACCCAACTTCACAACACAATTATGAAAGATCATTAAGTAAAAGCTGGTGTTGGGCAGGTTGATTGAATAAAACATTTACTTTACTGAATCAGTAAAAATTATTGGAGATTCTCTGCTTTGCTCTAGTCTAGTATCTTGGATTGGAGAGATACAAACAAAATATTGTTATTACCTGTTTTATCTGAAAGAATCATAATGCTATCTCTGTGAGTGTGTCCATAAAATTGTCCTGCAATGACATTGCTGTATTTTCTAAAAATATCTACCAGTTTCTCATTATAATATTCTCTCATGGCTGTAGTGCTCATTGAATAGGGCAGATAACCCACCGGAATATGAGCTATGATGTACACCTGGGGAAAAAAGCACAAGGACTGATGAAAATCTTCTTGCATGTTTGTTATAACTAAATGACATTTACTCAAGATAAAAAAAATATATATATTAATTAAAATTTAGAAAGCAAATATACTCTCTTATTTATTACCAAAAAGATGAAATTAAGAAACAATTTCACTATATTTGCACTTGTCTCATGTAAATTACACGGTTGATGATATAAGTTAACTCTGACACCAGCAACAGTTTGTTTTATATCAGCCTCTTTTTATATGAACTGCTGTCAATTAATCCTCAAAACATTAAAAACAAAACAAAATAAAAAACTGAGATAAAACATAAGGTGTTTCATGTGAAAATATCTTCAAATTTTAATATATTTATGAATACCTGAACCCCTTCAAATTTAATAAATACACAAGTTTAGCCTTCTGTTTATCCCCCTGATGATTTTCGTCTATGAAATCTACCTTCTCCTTATTTTGCTGAGAGATATTCAATGTACTTTCCAGCCATTCAAACTGATTTGCTGGGTCAGTCTTATTCAAGGTCACAATATCTGGGCCATAGTACAAGTTTGTGTTTAGACTGATGATCCTAAGGTTCAGATTAGTTGAAACTTTCTGTGTATAAAAGCCACCTACAAAAACAAATATAAAACATATTCTAGAAAAAAACACACACAGATATACAGTCACTGTGAAAGCAGATTCTTTATTAAGGTTTATTAACCAGTCAGGATGGTTATATTTATTTCTTATTATTTAGTCTGCACATATATATGTTGTCATTAGATGAGTCAATTTTAACAAACATTTATCGCAAACCTAACCATGTGCCAAATCCAAAGCTGGCACTTCCATATACAGAGGTAACAACATGGTATCCAATATTCAGATTAAAAAAATAATTAAATAAATATATTGGCACTAGGTCACAAGGTACTGAATTCTGGAAAAGAAAGATTAATACATTGACCCCTATTTTTGTACGATTGGGGAGTTAATAAGTACACAAATATAGCCCTCAGAGAATTATTGTAAAATACAAAATCCAAAGAAAGAAACACACATGGATCATGCCAGGAATAAATGAAGAAATGGCAGACAAACGAGAGCTGCTACAGTCTCCAGCAGGATGTGGCTTAAAGACATAATCCACTCATCAATGAACCAGTAGTGACAGACCACCCAGGAGTCTACTATCAGCACTGGCCACTGAGATCTTGGCCTCGCTTCATTTACCCTGGGCCCACTCACCCTCCTCAGCATGACTTACGGCCTCTAAAAAATCTGGGTACACAAGCATTCCAGAATCGGCACACCCAAGCAAACATTAAAGATCTACGTCTAAACAACATGAATAAAAATAGAGGCAAAAAAAAATGAATGAGTAAATCTTTCACTTACCTTTCCTTAAAGTATGAATAGCTTCTTCATCTAGCCATGGTTTCCAGAGGTTTGCTACTGCATTGTACACCTTGCTGGTGAATGTAGGCAGTTGATCCTGGCCACAAACAACATCATTCACCATTGAAACTCTAAAGATATGTGGGTTAATTAATTTAAATATTACTTGAGTCTTTACTGCTGTGTAAAGCATCTGGAAATGCAAGGATGAATATTAGGTAGACTTAATCTTCAAGGAATTTATAAATGAGTTGGGAAGACAGCGACAAAATACAACCAATCATCTGTAAGACAACGTACTAGGTGCTACTGCAGAGGTTCTAAGAGTGTAGAAGCAAGAACAATCAAGTCTGGTCCAAAGAGTCAGTGGACCAGAAGAGAGAATTAGAACCAGGCCTTGAATAATGATTCATCAAGTCCTTTATTAAATACAATTTTGCGAAGCCTTTCCAGTTCACCTTACCAGATGCAATTTCTCCCTCTCTTAAATACACAAATCATTTTTTCATTACATTTCACTTGTCTCTTTTCCCTTATGTTATGGTTAATTGAGTACTTCTCTTATCCCTCCAGTAAAATATGGAGAATTTAAAAAACGAAACAAATTAACAAAACAAAACAAAAATAGACTCATAGATATAGAGAACAAATTGATGGTCACCAGAGAGAAAGAAGGTAGAAAGAGAGAGAAAGGTGAAAGAGAACAAGAGGTACAAATTTCCAGTTATAAAATCAATATATCACAGGGATATAGAGTGCAGCATAGAAAATAGTCAATAGTAAATAACCTTGTACAGTGTCAGATGGTTACTAGACTTATCATGGTGACCACTTTGCTAGGTACATAAATGTCACTCCTGAGAGTAATATAACGTTGTACACTACATATTTTTCAAAAGGCATCGAAGCAAAAACAACAGTCAACACAAACACAGTGCCACATACAGAGAAAAGAACTTGTTTTAGTGTGGCTCAAGTACAGAATGGATGTGGGAGTGTGAAGGCAGATTTGGACCTGAACATGCAGGGCCTAGTTTAGCTTGTGAAGGAATGGAGAAAATTTTATGATTTCAGAATTAAACCAAGTCCTCCGAAATGTTAACACTAACATAAAGCTTCTTAAATTCTAGAATGAAAATTTATAACCACAAGCTTTTGATCCAAAGAAGTTTTTTATATCAGCCTAAATTATATCAATATGTTCTTATTTTTTAATACTATACTTGATATATAAAACATTATTTTTATTATCATAAAGTATCTGTTATTATTTTATCATATGACAATAAAGTATCTTTATGGTGACAAAAGACTTGAGAAGAAAAAAACAAAACTTTAAGAAAATAGATACTGAATAAAAACCCAGAAATTATTTGTAAAATTGGATCACTCCTATTTTTTTGTTTAAAAAGTTATATTAAAACACTTAAGCCATTTTTCTCACTTTCCTCATTTCTATCCATATATTATTGATAGATACCTATTTCTTAAAGGAGTTTCCCTGTTAGCATTAATTAAAATGCTTAGTTATTTTTCAAGATGATACCGAAGTCACATTCGTTTCTAATACATATGCCTAATACATGATGAAAGTATAAATTCATTCTGGGCAAGTAACAACCAAATATTTTGTTTTAATTGGAACTAATTATCCAAAGAATATTTTCAGTTTGTTAGAGATCAGTCATCTGTCTGAAGATTACACAATGGTTTAGGCCAATCTAGATTCTGATAAAAATTGGTCATCATCATCATCAAAAATTTAAGTCTTAGCCATTTGTTTACTTTGGGATAGATGCCAAGATATTGCTTAGTTATGTACAATCTTAAAATTATATAAAAATCACCCTAGACTTTTTTATTTTAATTATAAGAACTAGAGAAGTAATTAGTCCAGGAACAATTGGTTGGTCCCAGAGCTGGGTCTAAATCCCAGGTCTTTGCACCATCATTCTTCATCTAATTATCTATTGCACCATACTATCATCTCAGTCCTTTTAAGCTGTGACATGACTACTGACGAGAAATGAGGTATACATTGTAATGGGAGTGACCCACCCATAAGTTTCATGGCACCTACCTTACCAGTTCAGAAGTAAATGAGGACCCTAGCTCAGGCTGCTTTCTTGGGTGGCGACTGGAAAAAATTCATGGGCTGCCCACACTAATATCAACTTCTGATGGAATGGGTGAAGGCATACATCTGTATATGCATGTTTATGTAGCTATGGTTATATACATTTATGGAGTTTTAATGGAAATAATACTTGTCATATTTATTTGGTATTGACATTCACCAGAATTTGATCTCAGATATTAGTCTTTAGTAAAATTTGTTATGGGGCTTTCACGTTACATTTGATAGTCCTGAAATATAACATGTGGGTGGAAGGATGGCAGTAGAATTACAGAAAGATTTTCAGACATCAGAAAGTCATAGGCAAGAAAGAGAAAAAAATTAATCATTTAAGGTATACAGGCTGCACAATTTACCTTAGCTGTACATATAATAGGATATAGTTTAGAAAGTGGACAGTAGCTAAATCTTTGAATTATTATAAGATATGACTTCATAAAAAGAAGATGGAGATAAAAGTAAAATGAAATAAATCCTCAAAGGAGTTAGGAAAAATGTACCATATGTCACATCTTAACCCTATAATAACCACCATTCCACTCAATGAGAGCTTATTATGTGCCAGGTAGGGAGTTATGCCTTTTCATACTGTGTCACTAATTCTTACAAACTTTGCAAGGTAGGTATTATTGCTCCTATTTACAAATGAGTGGATCAGGGACATTAAGTGAATTATTCAAATTATTCACACTTTTAGAAGTAGGGCAGGATAAAGATTTAAATTCTAGTGAATGTGACTATAAACACATTTCTATTACACCAGTCCACCTATTACCTACAGCATATAAAAACGATGTGCGTAACCTCTGGCTCCTCAATATTGTTCATCCCTCAGCCTCTCCACTGTGTGGTCTAATATCTCAATGCTAACAAAAGTTGACCACTACTTGAGAGACCAACTCACAAAGACTCACATATTGTTTATCTCAAGACTGGAGGCCAGTGCCCAGAAGTCACTGAAAATTTAAGCTCATCCTGGAATACAACTTTTCAAGATCACTGTATTTAAGTTAGATTACCATTATAATCAAGATTTTCATAAATCATCCTTTGACATGAGCTAAAAAGATTTTCTAAGCAAAAAGAAAAATGCAGATAAAGAGATCCACTAAAGTAAACATCATGTTTGGAGATGCTGATTATGTTAGTCTGGCAAGAACAAGAGGTGTGAGGAAGAATGTTGATATAATTGAACACAAAAGATCCAGGATGTGGGCTCTACCTCTAAGTGGTTGTGGGCACTTAAATGAGCAACTTAACATTTCCAGGCCTCAGTTTTCTCATCTATAAAATGAAAAATTTATCTAGATCAGAGTTAGCAAATTTTTTTTCTATCAAGGGCCAAATAACAAATAGTATAGGCTTATGAAAGATATGATCTCTGTCACAGGTATTTTACTCTGATAATGCAGTGCAAAAGCCACGGGCAATACAGGAAGAATAGTCATGGCTGTGTCCCAATAAAACTTTATTTACAAAAACAACTAATAGGCTAAATTCAGACCTCAAGCCATAGCTTGCCAACCCCTGGTCTAAAACAACAATCTCTGAGATCTCTTGCATCTGTATAAATCTAAGATTCTATGCTATTATAACAAGACTCTATAACCAGGCTTCTATCCAGCTGTTGTGCACAGGCTGCTTAACAAACAGCCACTCTGATAAGTTGAAGCCCAGGCTGTATCAGGCATTAAATATTCCAAACACAGTCTCTGCCTTGAATCACATCTTAACTGGATAAATTGGACTTGAACATGGACCTCCCTGTTTAGGTCTTATGATAGTTTGCTATGTTTTTAAAGTTTTTAATTACAGCTTACCTTCGTGTGTAGAGAGCTTTGTATGCTTCACTGAAATTCTGAAAAACTTAACATTTGTCAACATTAACTTTCCTTGCTAACCTTATCATGGAAATGCGAATGACAAAATTATTCAAAAGAAAGGAGAAATTAAAGATTACAAAGAAAAACAAAAAGTAATGGTTCACAAACTAGGCACTTCTGAAAACCCACTATAGACACACATTTAATGAATTGTCACTTTAAAGTCACCTTACCATCCTCACTGGTTAGCATTAAGAGCACACTCTGCCTTGATGAGCCCCACTCCCATGTCCCATCATCAGCTAGTATTGTCATAGTTTTGATACTACTGATGGGAAAAGTCCTTTTAGCACTTCTGGAAATTGAGGTCAAATTTACCTGTGGCCAATAGTCATGATTGCCCAGTGCAGGGAAAACCTGGAGATTTGGAAAGAGACTCTGGACGGTGGTTGTCATATTAGCAATCACATTTATGACAATGTCTGTTGAGAGTTCGTGCACTGGAACATGAGGTGGGCTGTCCCTAAAAAGAACACAGAACCACAGAGAACAAAATTAGTTTCTATAAAAAGTCGCTAGACTTATGTGTGATATCTTGCTGTACTATATCATTGCAGATTTCCACCAAAAAAAAAAAAAAAAACAGATGATAGTTTAAAAGTTGATAAACTACTCTTCATTTATCTTTCTCCTACAAAGAATCTTATTAAAAATTTTGTATAATTACAAAAGGTAAACTAGAAATCTCAACCAATTTCACTGCATGACTGAAGATTATGGGAAGTAAAAAATTTTAGTGATTAAGAAGCAGAAATTCCAGAGTCAAAATTGCCTGAACTCAAATCCTAGCTTTGCCACTTACTATCTGTGTGCCCATGGGCAAGTTAGTTAGATGCTCAGTGCCTTCATTTCCTAAACCTTGTAAAATGAGAATAATAAAAATAATAATAAATACATTAATAATAATAATAATAAAACATACATTATAGAGATTAAATGAGTCACAATATATAAATTAATTAAAATAGTGCCATAGGCATTATTGCAGGTACAGGAAGTATGGGCCTCTTCACTCTATTGTGATGGAAGGAATTAATTAATATGCCACCAGAAGATGATGTTTACAAAATTGCTATCATGTTAGCTCTCATTGTTTCCATTTGTTTTTAATTATTTAATCAAGACATTTATCACATTAGTAAATAGCTCAAAACACTGATACAAATGTGGTATTTATGAATTCATGTCTTGGTTAACATCAATGTATTTCTAAAGCTTATATTCTAAAATAAAACAGACAAAATTTTTCTTACCTTTAATAATGTTGATTAATTTGATCTAGTACTTTTTAAACCAAAATAATTCTTAAAACATAATTAATTTTATGGAATTCAGCATTCTAATGAAGCTTAAGACACTGTAGATAAATATTGAATAATTATAAAATCACTTACCCTGTCCATATCATGAAAGATGCTTCTTGCCCTGAATTTTTAATAAAATCGAACGCTGACAAAATAAGATAATATGGAGAATCACACATAACATCTCCAAAAGGGCCTGGGTTGGAGGCATTTGTGCCTTTGGATGAAGCACACACTTTTGTGTGGTCATCTGTGATGTGGTAAGTAGGGTCTAAGTGTAAGTCAGTCACATGCCAAAATTGTCCTGTTGATAAGAAAAGAAATGGTGTTTAATCTACCTTTTTGGTATTCCCATGCAAATATTTACAGTAAGATTAGACACAGTGATAAAGGAAAACCTTAGTAATTTAAATTTTTATATGCCCCGAAGTTAAATTTAATCTTTTCCTGTAAGATGAGGATTCCAAAGCCAGTAGGAACAATGTGCTAGAATTTATTACTTACGTGTGTCAGAATTGAAGACACAGTTCATACTGAAGACACAGTATGACTATATAATAAACATAAATTGCATAATGATATATATGGAGACATCCTTCTGAGAGGCCAATAACAATATTATATTGTATCTTAATAGAATGCCACCGTTCTTCCATAATTTAAGGTTTTATCATTATTTACATGCTTCCTGTAGAATAACTGACATAAAAATATGATGTGGTCTGTTAAGGTTATGCAGTGAATAGATTACAGAACCAGGAACTAAATCTCCTAAATTCTTATAAAATCTTTTCTCTCAACATTAATGGAAAAGAATACAAATCTTAACTACCAGCTTTAAGCCATACATTACAAATCGCTGGAGATTTTTAAAAGATTTTTAGTAGACTAATATCTTCTATCATACACTTATATAGAATGTTAATAATTTTAAGAGAAGTATTTGCTAAAGAGGAGACTTCCATTGGGTTTTCAGAGAGAGACCCAGAACCCATTTGATAGCATCCTAACTTGTGTATCACCTTAAAAAAGATTTTTATTGTAAGAAATAGTAGTACTAGTAATCATAGCAGTACCTCCTTTTGTTAAGTATTTACTACGTGCCATGCTTTGTGGTAAGCAATTTAAATATACTATATAATTTCATTATTATATTACTCTCTGCAATAGGAATCATTGTTCTCATTATAGAGTTATAAAACTAAAGCCGGATCAATCAGGAAATTTTCTCTAGTACACACAACTAATAAATGAGAGTCAAAATCTGAACCTCATTTTGAAAGACTTTCAAGTTTGCTTGTACACCATTTACAAATATCTCCAATGATTTTATTGCCTTTTCATAGACAGTTAATACATTGTTTTAATATTGAGGCTTTTTCATATTTTTGAATTTCGAGTTCACTCTTATTATGTATAATTTATAATTTATAATAGGAACACATCAGAAGTGACAATAGCATCACATACTACAGGAATCATCAAAGTAGAACGCAAACTTATATCTGTACAAAAATGAAAAAATGTTAAGTATGTATGTGAGCAAACTCTATGAATAAAACCCAAAGCTGAAATAATAAAGCAAAAAATTAAAAACAGTTAATTTGTTAAGATAGAAAAGGTAAGTTATATTTGGGTTGTTGTTTCTTCACAATATTGTTATAATTTTATAACAATAAAATTTCAGCTCACATTTAAAAACATTTGCCAAGTGATTTATTTTATTCTATAATGCAGAAACTATGCCAACTTTTATTTCCAGTTTAGATAGATATACTTTATCCAACATGCAAAGGGAATTGGAAAATAGCTCAGAATCATCCTGGAAACTGTCCTTCTTTGGAATATATATATAGCGCATCTCATTTTTATGTAAACACGTATTCTATTATTTGTAAAAAGTTAAGGTACAGTTCACTGCACACAGAACAGTATAGTGTTATGGTTAAGAGCAGAGACTCCAGTTAGATTGCTTGATTTTAAACCCAAGCTTCACTTACTAATCTAGCTGTGTGACCTTGGCTTGTTTCATCTGTAAAATGGGAATACTACTACTACCTGCTCTACAAGGGGTGAGTGACTGTAAAAGGTGCCTGGCACCTAGTAAGCTCAGTTGTACTGTTGTTATTTGTACCCAAGTTTGAATTTGAGATTGCACTTTCTCATTTCCAAGGAATAGTTAAAATTTATCAAGTATTTACTATAAGTTTAGTACTGGTTTTTCTATGTTTTACATGTATTAACTTATCATTATTTCCATTTTACAGGTAAAGAACTGCAGCACAAGTCACATATGTCACACACAACAGGGCAAAGACTGGGATTCAGGAAATGTGACTCCAGAGGCACTTCACTACTGCACACACTGCCTCTGTGTGTGCTCACCTACAAATGTCCTTCTGTCTCACTCGACAAATGTTAAATATATAATGACAACCTCTATGTGAGATGCTGTGAAAATTAAGGAACATGAAATTATAAATATATTAATTTTTTTGTAAACCCAAACTGGAAAAACATTAAGTACACATTCCTATGACATAATTTAATACTGACATTTATATATCCCTAGCATCTAGAATATGTCTGAGCTATAGTGGGCCCTCAATAAACATGTTTTAATTAAGCATAGGCATATTTCAGGGTTTCCTCAAGTTCACATGGTGACTTAGCAATGAAAGCTGAACTAGAACCAGTCTCTCCAGACTTGGAGTCCAACGTTCTTTCCACTACATTGCATTACCAGACAGGTAAGTGAAGGATAGAATAATAGGTGCACTGATGAGCATCTTTAAAAGGAAGTCCAGAATGAAGCTCTGATGGGTTCTTAACCTGGGACTCATGAATAATGAACTTCTAAAGGCCTCATCTCCCACCTCTAATAAAATTGCATACAAAATTCTGTGTGTGTGTGTGTGTGTGTGTGTGTGTGTGTGTGTGTGTGTGTGTGTGGTATGTCTCCAAGACCATAGACCCAGCCTACGGCAGAGCCCACACCCCAATCCAGAATATTTAGCTCATAATTCAAACTTCTTTTCACTATACCACAAGTACTCTCTTGTTCTGCAGATAATCTTTAAAAAATGTTCACAAATGTCTATGCATATCTATCTGTGTGCTGGCAACATACTAGGTAAAGTCTCAAAATTACACCCAAAAAATCTCATAATTCATCTCATAAAATTTTAATTTACTCTGAAGTAAACTATAATTCAGATGTTTGGACATATAACTGTTTAAAATAGATGTTCTTGTTGATTTGTTTAGAATGTCAGTTCCTATCAAATAGTCCAGCAGGTCCTGACCTATTACATCAAAGAATTGTGACTAACACACTAAGGTGAAGCTACCTTGGATTGTTGTCCTCTGACGACCCAGGACTTGACTGGACAGAAAACTGAGAGGGGAAATTTGAGCACATGCGCACGCACGTGTGCACACATGTGAGCAGAGGCCAGTCATGGTGGGTGTTGTAAGGAAGTCCAAGTATTTTGTGTTGGGAGGGAGAGAAGAGGAAGGTCCCATATCAAGTGAAAAACATGTAAAATAACATCCAGCATGAAACTGCCAAATCAACACTTAAGCATCAGCTATTTGAACCCCAGTGACCCCTGTCCCTTCTTCTTCCTAGGTTACTCAACCCTGTTGCTTCCCTGCAAAATAGGGAGGTGTTTCGTACAAGCCTTCAGCAATCAGATTCTTAAAGGCAAATGGTGAATTTGCCATTGGTCTCATGCAACCTGGGACATTTCATCTCGAAATCCTAAACAGCCACATAATTAAACACAGCTCCAGCTTTAATAAAAGCAGTAACCAGCTTTCGTAAGTATTTTGGAACAATTTCTTGTTATGACTGACAACTGGGAAACCAGATTTACAGTTTTTGCTTTCAATTGCCTGACAGCTGAGTCACGGGGACTTGGCTCAAAGAGGAGGCGTTGTTCGCAGAGAATTTCCGAAGTTGCGCGAGAAAGCAAGAGTGACAGAGAAGAGGTTTCAGGACTGTGCACTTTGCCCAAAACACAGAACAAGAACCCCACCTACCTAACTCTCCCTCCTTTAAATAACAGAGCAATTATTATGTAAAGGGAGTCTGCGAGGTGTGGGGATCTCGATCTTTGAAACTGAAGTCTCAAATGGCACCGTCAAATCTCGCATCCAACATTTACCTATTCTGGAGCAGTGGTTCTCAAACTCCGGCGTCTATCAGAATTACCTCGAGGGTTTGCTAAACATCTCGTTGGGCCCCAGTTCTCGGAGCTTTGGATTCGGTCCATCAGGGTAAAGGTCGGAAACGTGCATTTGTAATAAGTTTAGGAGACGCGGATGCTGCTGGTCCCAGACCTCACTTTGAGAGCCACCCCCGTCACAGGCACCGCGTTAAGTGTTGTGAATGTGGGGGTGGGCAGCGCGGGGTGGGGAACTGGTCCCGCCTGCTGAGAGCCCAACGTCCAGGTAAAATGAAGCGAAGGCCCTTGAGTTCTACCACGTAGAGTAAGGGGTGGGTAGCACCGAGCCTGTGACTGTACTCTGCCTGGTGGGGCGGCAAGAACGAGCCGCCGAACTCGGTGAGCGGGACAGCAGATTCTCTGCGTCCCGGTGCAATGCACGCCCCTGGAGTGTGCCTCGGCTCCGGGCAGCTTCGTCGCGGCTGGTCGTGCGGGACGGGACATCCCACGCCCGGCTTTGTCCCCGGCGGCACGCGGCTTCTCCCTCCCTCCCCCAGGAACACAAACCCCCGGAGACAAAGTGTTAAGCCACTGCAGGGGAGGCGGGCGGCATCCAGCTGCCGCGCCCGCGGGGAGCGAGCGCCCCCCGCCCCCGGCCCCCGGGGCCACCCGGCGCCCTGGTCCCTCCCGCCGGGCCCTGGCGCCCTGCGCGTCCGGGGTCCAGGGCGCTCCGCTGCCCTCGCCCTTCTCCTGACTTGGAGCCGACGCTTCCGGCGGGTCCCGGGAGAGAAAGGGCAGCGGCCGACTCACCCAGTGCCGGAGCCAGCGGCAGGCCGAGGCCGGGCGCGCAGTGCCCCGCGGCCCACAGGCAGCAGCAGAGCGCGCGCAGCAGAGCCATTGCGGGCCGCGCGCCGCCACTGGCCCGGGAGAGACGCGCTCCGACCCGCGACTCGCCTGGGCGGTCGGGCCCCGGGGGTGGGGAGGAGGCAGGGGCCGCACAGAGGTGTAGACGCCCAGCGGTCACGTGCGAGGGCAGAGTCTGCAAGAACTCGGGGAGCCTGACCTTCGGCCGCTGCCTAACGATGACTTAACTTGCCTTTCGGCTTCTTGGCGCGTCAGTGATTTGCCTGGGAAGGAATGTGTTGGGGCCAGCCCCAGGCAGATCATCTTTCCCTAAATGCCAGCTGTCCCCAAACCACAGAAGTGATGCAGAGAACCTTGAAGTATGCTGATTTGGAGGAGGCAGGCAGAAGTTTTTGTGACAGCCTGCTGGCATGTGATAAGGGTAAAAGTTAATTAAAAACTCTGAAACTAGACAAAGGGACTCTATACCTTAGCAGTTTCTAACTGGGACAAAGACGTCTAGCTCCTGGAACCCTTAACTACATCCTGTTTATCATGAAACTTGTGACAATGAGCTCAGACGCTAAGAGCACAATATTCCAGGATACAGCTAACAAGACTATCTGCAAGGCCATGTTTAAACTAGCAAATTCCCCGGCTATATTTATCTTTGTAATGACTAACTCCTGTTAACTTTGTGAAGGACTAACTTCTGTTTTTTTTAAGTTACTTTGTTCCAGAGCTGCTAATTTAGCTTGTGCAACCCTGCTTGCTTGCAGGGCATGAGGAACAATCAATTATATATAAACTGAACTTAATCTTTGTTCTTGGCTGCTCCTTGCAAGGACAGCCACCAGCTATAAACAGCCTTTGAGAGCATACCTGGTTTGGTTTATTCCGTGTAGGCCACAACATTTTGGATAACACTGTAGCTCTCAAGGTGTTGTCACTGAGCTAGCAGCATCAGCATTACCTGGGAATTCTAGTTAGAAAAGAAAATTTCCTGTCTCCACTCCAGCCCTATTGAATCAGAAGATGAGGGCGGGGTGGGGAGCCAGTAATATGTGTTTTTACAAGAGCCTCTGGGTGTTGCTAAAGTGATGATGACGGTCCATAACCACTGCTCGAATGAATGTACTAGGTTTCAGAGTTTTGTTATTAAAAAAAAAAATTCAAGTAAATCAAAGATTATATTGGTTTTATTAAGCGATCCATCAACTGGGCAGCTTGCTGTCTAGCAATTAAATAGGACCCAGAGAAGTTGTGCAAAAGGAAATGTTTTTGTCGGAAGTGTGGGGCAAGGAAGCTAGAAACAAAAGAAAAGAAAGGATGATTTTTAGAATTAGATTGGGAGGGTGGGGAAGAGCAAGGGTTTTTATCATGCAGATTGCATCTTCTTTCTAGGGGTAAGGTGGGGTGAAGAGTTCAAAGAACAACTTATCTCTTTGGTGTTTACAGAAAATTCCAGATGATTGATTAAGAGTGTATTTCCGGAGAGACTGAAACAATATTGGGTCTGGTTTTAAATCTAGGCTTAGTATCATGAGCTTTAGCACAAGTGAGGCCATTTTGGGCCTGTGATTTTTTTTTTTTCTATTTAACAGCTTATTTGTTTTTTAACAACTGAGTTAGAACAAAGTCTCAAATCATGCTTTATGCATTCCAGAGATGCGTGAAAATCATAAATAGAGCCTGTTGATTGTACTCTTCCAAGGAATTTTTGAAGATACTATTAAAGACAAAACCCAGGCCCAAAGTGGTTTCTCATGCTAAAAGCCCATGATACCAAACCTAGATTGATATCTGATCTAATTGCAGATTCAAACTCTCCCAGAAACAGAACCTTAATTAGTCTGGAATTTTCTGGTCAAGCACCAGTAAGGTAATCTGTCACTTGGGCCCTCTCCACTCTCCCACATCTCCCACTCCTCCAAACCCCCAATAAAGTAGAGGAATCTACATGGTAAAACAAACAAAAACAAAAACAAAAAAAACCTTGTCCTTCCCCACCCTCCCAAAGAAGTCTAGCTCTAAAAAGAATCCTTTGTTTTCTTTTGTTAATAGCTCTCTTGCCCCACCTTTATTCTTATAAAAGCCTTTTATTTTGTACTGCCCCTTAGAGAATGCATCTAGTTGCTAGGTGTGGTGTTGCCCAATTTGTGAATCAAAAAGGCTAATTAGAGCTTTAAATTGACTTGGTTGAATTTTGTTTGTTTAACAATATTTAGTCTTACTAAGGAGCCAAGATTTCGAGCTCCCTCGAATTCTGTGTACCTTTCAATACCCTTTATGAGGATGCTGACCCCTTTAAGTAAAGAAACACATAGTTTACATTTTTAGGGTATGGAATTCCTTTGGAGAGGAAAATATCCTCCAGAATAACTAACTTCGTAAAAGATGTTGTAAAGTATATTTGTTTCCTATTAGAGAAAATCTTATTTTGTGTCTTGTGTAATAAAATAGGAATGTGTGTCATGAAAGAGGCTTTGAACTGGGAATCAATGTACCTGTATTTTGTTTCAAGTCCTGCCAGGTTAGTTCAAGTCCTGCCTCAGCTTTAGAATGATTCAAAAGTCTTTGGAGAATGAAAGTACTTTCTAATAGTGAACAAAATGGTCCTTGTGTAACTGCAGAACCAGTTCAAACTGGTCCTAGTCTGTTTCTAACAAGATGCTGAGCTGCTTTTCAGAGATGACAGACCAAAACTGCAAGTCAGGCCAAAACTGAAGCCTGCACAGAGGAGAAAACTTTGACCCTGTTTCACGTGAACCAAAGTCTCACTCCCTGCCCCCTCCCCATGCCATGGAACCAAAGGACTGGGACATGACAAGAACTTGCACACCAGAACCCTTTCAGAAGCAAGTGTCCTTTGTCCAGAAGATCTGGTGTGGAAGCCCCTTACCATATTTTACCATAAATGGTCAAATTCCCAAACCCTCAAATTGAAATCTGCACACCAGCCTGTTCTTCCTCACTTTTTAAAACTCACCCTGAACCCTGGATCAGGGAAACCAATTTGAGCCTTGCCTCATGTGTCCTTGCTGGTCAGCCCCACAGTAAGGCCCTTTTTCTTCTCAAAAACCAGTGTCATAATATTGGCTTCTATGAGCATTGAGCAGTGAGCCCTTGCTGGTTTCTCAGTCCACAACCACAAGAGTATGGAGGAAAACAGGGAGAAAAAAATGATGGACGGATGAGAGAAAACAACTGTCAAGACAGCGAAATAACTTAGTGGTTCTAGTCCAAACATTTTGAAAAATAGAAAAACTGTAAAAAATAGCAATTTTCCCTTTGTTTTCATTTCCCAATAAGCCAGTGGAAAAAATTGCTTGTGAAATAATTCTTAAGTAACCATAAAAATGTCATACACATTTTGAAATCTAAGAAATGCTTGAAATCCTGAAAGTACAATATAATGAAATTAATGGGTAGAAACACTATTCTCCCTTCTACTCTCTCTGCTTTTTTCTTTTCTTTATATCCACTCTTTAAGAAGCACTGTGCCTCAACATCTCTAGGTACCTCAGACTTGGGTTTTTGTGGATCCTTATGTTCTGGATGTCTTGAGGGTATATATCTGGGTGAGAGAGCACTCCTGTGAAAGTGGGGAGCTGCTGCTTACTATCAAGGTTCCATAATTAAATATTACAAGATAGCCTTTAGCCTAGTTTCTATATTTGGGATCTTGGAGTTTCAGAAATGTTCTTCCAGGGCCTATTGGTCAAATGGCCTTTGGTCTTGCTATTTTTTTCTTTTTATCAAAAAAGAAAAAAAAAAAGGTAAAATAAACACATTGACAGGTTACCATATGAGACAGAAGAATATGGCTTGAAGAAAAATTATTTGCAACTGTCCTGTAAACATTTAGGAAGCAAATGTATCTGTCAATTATCTTCCCAGAAAAACGCATTTGTCCCATCACTAAAACTCTTGATCTTTTAGCCCAGTATAACTTTGTTCCTATTTAGGCCACCCAGAAACTTCCATTCTTCGCTTCGTAAGACAGCTATTATGGAAATAAATGCTAGAAAAATATTATTTAGCCTAATTATAATGACCTGAAGCTGTATCCCTATTTTGGGCCTTGTATCTTTAAGAATTAGACAGGCCAGAATCTGTGCTTCTACCAGAGCATAGGCTGAAACCAAGAGAAAGAAGTCCTCCAGGAGAAGCAGTACAGCATAGTGGTTAGACATTTATATAACTTAAGAAGTGATCCCCCTTCTGATAAATCCAGTATCAACCTTGCACTATACATAGTTCTTACAATGTTATTGGTTACATTCCCTATGCTGTATCTTACATCCCCATGACTATTTTGTAACAGCCAATTTGTATTTCTTAATCCCTTCACCTTTTTTACCAAGCCTTCCAACCCCTTTTCCTCATTTTGGCAACCATCAGTTTGTTATCTGTATCTATGAGTCTGTTTCTGTTTGTTTGTTTATTTTGTTTTATAGACTCCACATATAAGTGAAATCATATGATATTTGTCTTTCTGACCTATTTCATTTAGCATAATACCCTCTAGGTCCATCCATGTTGTCACAAATGGTAAGATTTCATTCTTTTTTATGGCCAAGTAACATTCCACTGTATATATGTACCACATCTTCAGTCATCTATTGATGGACACTTTGGTTGCTTTCATATCTTCACTTTTGTAAATAATGCTGGAATGAACATAGGAATACATATATCTTTTCAAATTAGTGTTTTGGATTTCTTCAGATAAATACCCAGAAGTAGAATTATGGGGCCATAGCTTTTAAAAACAAAAGTAGGCTATAATTTTAGGAATGGTAACCTTAGCTAGACAATCTTAATCTTGACCTTCAATAATAATTGTACATTCCTATGTTAAATCCTGTAACTGCAATTTAGATTTTTCTACTCTCCTTTATAGTACTTAAAGTAGTAATGTATCATTGTGTAAGTTAAAGGAAGTGTCCATATATATGTTAACATATATGTTTTTAACATAACATACATACATACATACATACATACATATATATATATATATATTTAATTGGACCTTGAATTAATTTATAAAAATTTACTGAAATCACTGGATTGATTAAAAAATTAATATTGTGTATTTGTCCTGAAAAATATTTACCCTTTCCTAACCCCCTACCTCCAGAGGCTAATAGAGAAGACTTCCTAAGGAATTATGAGAGAATATAAAATCTTACATTTTTATTTCAGGAAAGAAGTTGAAATATTAATTTTTGAGAGAAAATAAAGGGGAAAATTTCAAGATTTCCAGTTCTTGGTATTCACTAGTCACGAGAACTTAAGCATGTAAAGCTAATCGTCAGCTTCTTCATTAATAAAGTAAAAATAATAATTTCTGCCTTACCTGCTTCACATTGTAGGTTTGAGAAAATCTATAATAAGCATTTTGTAAATGATGCAATATAAAATAATATGTTTGTACTTTACAAATGCAGATCCTAGCCAGTTACAGATATTTACTTGATTCCCTTTGGTTAACTCAGTTCCTACAACTCCCACATGAAAGGAATGTGAATGCCTTCATGAACACTCTACACACACTCCATTTTAGCATTCTTATGGACTTAGTTCAGCTCAATGTACTTGTCTGAAGACACATTTTTATAATCCATAATAAAATTCACTCCCTTTATCTATTTACCTTTTAATAAAAAATTTAAATTATATGACATTTTAATTACATGATACTTTGATTATATTTATCTTATACATTTTCACGTATATCATTTTGCTTCTTCAGGCTGCCCTTTTCTAATAGCAAGAAGTCATTCATGTTACACAACCCACCATAACAATGTGTCTTTGCATCCTAGCCAAAAACTAGCTTATCCACACTTCCTCAGTCTTCTGTTTACTTTGTAATTAGTATTTTAAACAAAGCTCTAACTTTTCCGGCCTCACTTTATGCCATAAAAAGAAAAGGTTATTTTATTTAAAATACTAACATACAATTTCCAGCTAGATTAGTGATACTAAAAACAACAATATTTCTCGTGAGTATACGATTTTTATTCCAATAGAAATTATAAAATGTATTCACCTTTTTAAAAATGTAGCTTAAAATTTTAATACAAACTATAAAACATGACAAATTTGCAGATCAAAATTGAGCTAGTTGCTTAAAGTAACAGGTCTTTTGAAAACAAGTTTTTAAATCAACATTTTCCACCTTCACACCAAGGATAACCTTCTAATTAGTGATCAGCTGTGCTGTAATTGCAGGATAACACAGAGACTTGAGTAAACAGAAAAATCGTAGAGGTTCTCCAGCTGGGATCAGGAACCTTGCTATGCCTTCTCATAGTGGCGAACAGCAACCACATCACCAAAAGTAAGTGTCTGAAAGATTCAAAAGATAATCAAATCTTGTATGCAGGAACATCTGTAGCTGAAATTTTTAATGGTTTTCGTATGTATGATTTCAATATTATGCAAAAGAATAATGGCATTTAAAAATATTAAATGTTTCATTCTTTATTTCTTAAAACAGAAAGAAAAGAAACTTTTATATTTACTGAGTGAATAAAATGTGTATATAGTTGATGTCTCTAAAAAGAAAATGAAGTAAAAACTTGGATTAACTATCTAGATTCAGGTCAAAAGAATTCATCTTGCCTTAGATTATCAGAGTAATTAGATCAAATAAGCTAACTGCTTCAAAAGTGAAAAAAATTTGTAGTAGTTTTTTTTTTTTTAACAGTTTTCAATTCATGACTTACATAACTTTCAAAAAGTTTTTAGAAAATCCAAATAATTTGAGTAAATGGTATTTGCAATGACTTATTCCAAAATCAGCAGGAAAAGGTAAATGCACATGGCTGCCATTCGTTAGCCTATTTGAACCTTGGTAGTTAGGGGGTGTATAACATGACACATGGGTACTTATGTAAAATCCAACTTGAAGAATTTCTGTAAAGCTTCTTTTAAAAATTTTTGGTTTTTTTAGTGCTTGTTATTTTCATATAGTGATGTGATTTTCAAGAGTGCACTAAGCCCTTATCATACATTGTTTTAATCTCCTTTTTTGAATTTAATCTTACCTGATCAGTCATATAACCAAAACTGAGTGACCCAATTTTGTGAATCAGGGAAAAAAATAAAGGTTAAAGCATAAAGGAAAATTCAGATTGAGTTTTTTTAGAAATGAATCCTTTCTTTCAATTATCACTGAAGAAAATGTGAGCAAATATTTGCTTTCATGAAAGAAAAACTGTCCCTCTGCACTCTACCACACTTCCACTCATGAAAAGACATACGAATATGTTAGCTCTACATTTCAATCTAGAACATCTCTGGTTGCAGTAGTTGAGGTGAAGAGAGGAAATAAGTCAATTTTCTAAAATAACAAAAACGCTGTTTGCTATTTTTCCAGTTTATGATGTTACTCCAGCATTAGAGAAATTATTTTTAATTATTTTCTATTTTATAATTTTGACATGACCACCAGTGTTGACAGGTACTTGTAAAAGGCACCTTATGCATTAAAAGAAAGACGAGAAGAAAATAATATCAAAATTGTTCTCTTTGAGAAGAAATTAAGACTTTAATGTTTTTGTTATACTTGTATGTTATATTCTAAATTATCTACACTGAACTTCCATAACCTTTATAAACTAAAATATAAAATGTTTAAAGATATCTTCTCTATTACAGGAGCTATAAAGCAATTTTTCTGAGATCCAGCAAGCTTGGTATTCTTATAGGAATATCAATTATCTTTATATATTTTCATGATTATTGGCTTTATATTTAGATTTCATTTGAGGATTAGCATTTGCAGTAATCCTATAAAAATTCTTCTTTTGACACACAAATTTTAGCTAAATTAATGGCTACTTTTTAACATTGCACTAGGAATATTTTTTCTGTAATTAAAGAAGCAGAGCTGAGGAAATAATTGGCTAAGATCCTTTTTATTTCTTCTGTTTTACACTTGTTAAGGAACCTTGCTAATGAGTTAATGTTATTAAAAGGGAGGGAGGGAGGGAGGGAGGGAGAGGGAGGGAAGAAGAGGAAAGGGAGTAAAGTAGCAGAATGGAGAGGGGAGGGAGAGGGAAGGAGATTAGAAAAGGGGGAGGAGTAAAACCCAAGGTAGGAGGAAGAGAGAATTGCCATTACTTACCATAACCATTTTGCCATCCTTAATTTCTCTCACAAAATTTGTTTCTTTGCCATCCCATTTCTGTACATGGACAAGTTTGTCTCCATCAAGACTAACAACAGACTGAGAACAACAACAAAATGTAGAACACAGCAATAGGTACAGATATGATTTCTGATATTGAAGTCAAATGATATTTGAAAGAATTGTATGATTGAATAAATATGATTGGCTAATCATCATATTAGTACCATGTCTTCTATTGCTTCTGGAGTCATTATTATGTAAACTTAAATAATTCATAACTTGATTAAAATGTGTACATTTAGATGCAAAAACTTCATATATTAGAAATCAAAATCCTGAACAAGTATTTTTGGACTAGTCCCCTTTCTTCTTTAAACAAAGCCTTAGAATGAAGCAAACTGTTTACTTAGTCAATATGAAGTGGTCAGAGAGATGAAATAAAATGCAATCATCCTTTTAAATGAATACTTTCTGAAATACAGGCTTGATAAAGAATATGAAAACATGCAGTAAGATATATATTCAAGATTTAAATGGTAGCCAAGTAAGCATTGTACAGATCATAATCTATGCATGCTAGAATGCAAAATTAACCTTGATGTCCTTCTCTGTGCATTGAAATACTGAAAACATTACTTAACATCTAAAAAATGTAGTATGAAGAATCTCTCTTTTATTCCCTTCTCCCTATCCCCAGCCCAAAGAAGTATCTTCTTACCTTACAGTTTCTATCATCTGCAGTAGTTTCATCAAATTCTTCTCCCAGATGAAAACAAATCTCCGTGTTCTTGAATGTGCTTTGAGTCCTGATCACCACTTTGTCTCCTTCCTGACTGATGATCACTGTTGGTTTAGTCACATTTCCTACCTGCCTAATGGCAAAGCCCACACCTAAAATAGAAAACAATACAGTCAGCTGCAACTTCCAAAATAACTCACAAAGCAAGAAACTGTTTTCCTATTTTGGAATTCAGATCCTAGAGTGTAAGTTTCACTAGAGCATGTTTAGGCCATTAAACCTGCAATACAACTACTGAGCTGTAATAAGTGGGTAGTTATTTGGATGCACAAACAATAAGTGGATGCTGAAGAGAAAATGGCAAAGGCACAGAAGCTTCATATTCTCCAGGCTACCAAATGCATCATTATTTGGCCCTGGGCAAGAAAGCAAGCAACTGCTGCATTAAAAATCCATTCCCTGGGAAACACATAGCCTAGGATCCAGTTATGACAACGTGATCTATCTTCATCGCTTGCCAATCTAAATGGGTGAAAAAAGGAATCTGCAAGCAGATGAAATGGTAGGTCAAGAAGAGAACACCACATTTTATTTTTACCTACCTAGAGCCTTCATGTATTCATCAAAGTTTTGACTGTCTGTCAGCTTCCAGGTAGCACAGAAAGCCTCCACCATCCTTGTACTTAACCGTTAGCTTTGAAGACAGATAAAAGAGACAGCAGCAAAAATCTTGGGATCCTGTTGCCACTGAAATTTAGAAGACCCCTTTGCACCTCGTAGCAGCTCCTGCCTTCTTATTTGGAAAAGAGGTGGGCAGAAAGCCAAGGATTTAAACTGCAAACACACCCCTCCAGAGTCTTTTCTAGGAGGCTGTTGAAGGGGGGAGAGAGCAAAGGAGGCTCAAGTGAAGTTCCAATCCTCTTTGTGATTGGCTCAGGCCACTGGGTTAGCGGAGTAGGTCGAGTTCCTCCCAGTCCTCACACTGCAGCCCTTCTGCCTGAGAAAGCTCTGTGAGGATTCAATGCGGTTGGAGGCAGGGAAGGGGGAAATGAGAGGGTCTTTCAGGTTCAGCTCAAAAACTTGGCAAAGGCAATTTCAGACTGTGAGGAAACAAAAAAGATGCACAATAGGACATTCAGATTGATTTCCGTTAATGGCAAAGCTGGTTACAAATGAAGACCCCTCTTTAAAGAAAACCACTGAAATGCCAAACTTTTCAGACAAGGAAAGCTGAATAGTGTCTTTTATTTTCTCTCATATTTATCGGGAGAGCAAAACACAAGCTAGAATATGCCAGACTAGGAAAAGAGGAGGGGAAGAGGGGTAAATGCCTTCCCTAGATTGTACTGCTAGAAGGCTACTCTGACTATCAATAGGGTACTAACTAATTTTGGCCTCTTTCCCAACACAAACTGAGTGAATTTAAAGATCCCGTTGTTCTTTCTAAGAATGTGAGAACCATACTGGGATGGAAAAGGGATCTAAAGAAGGGTATGGTTAGAATTCACTAATTAAGACAAAAAGAAAGAAAATAATGCTTTTTTATTTTTACTTTCTTCAACAGATTATATAATCCACATGGAAAACTGAACAGATCGTTTAGTAAGATTTTAAATGACCTGCACTGTAGAATTTTTTGATTTTCTGAGGCCACAGTTATGTAAATGCAATCTACATATAAGTTGGGAGTTAGCAAAGGGGGGATGTTAGAAAATGGAGAAACAGTGAGACTCAGAAGTGTTTTGGCTTCACTTTGTCCTGGCTCAAGATTGGTAAAGTGCCTCAAGGTTTCCAAGTAGAGTATTTTTAAAAAGGCCTTTGAACCTCCCCTTTATCGAGGGGTTCTTCTTGCTTCACTAGTTTAGACCACGGATGGAAAATAAGTTCCTTCCCTTTCATGGGGACAGAACAGGGGAATCCGATTTGACAAACCTTGCTTTTCTCTTCTCATTTAAACCTCAGCCCACTGCCTTTCAACTTCTGTTCACACCAAATAGGAGACAGGCTGAAAACACGTCTTACTCCAATTGCCTGCTCTACAGTTCTACTTTGGTGTCTCAAAAGTACCTCAAAAGTGAATATTTAATATAAGCTCAATCTTTCTTCACACCCGGTCTTCCTTCAGACTTCCCTCTGGTTGTGAATGGCACCATAATCCACCTAATCGTATGAACCAGAAAATGCTAAATCATTTCTAACATTTTACTCTCTAAAATCAAAGTCAATGTCAGGGCCTAACTATTTAGCATCCTGAGGATTTCCCTAATTTGTCATTCTCCCTCTATCTCAATGACCACCATCTTAACTCAAGCAACCACTCTCTTTAACTAGTCCTATGGCAATGACCCCTTACCTGTTCTTTCTGAAGCCTTTCCTGATCTCTAATCCTTGTACTGAACTGAAGCCCAAGTGATCTTTTAAAATACAAATCTGCATCTTCCTAGTGACTAATGGTGTTGAGCACCTTTTCATGTGTTTCTCTGACATTTGTATATCTTCTCTGGTAAAATAGCTGTTCAAATATTTTGTCCCTTTTTAATCATATTGTTTTTCTCTTTATGGAATTTTAAGAGTATTTTATACAGTTTAGACAAAAGTCGTTTGTGGAATATATGTTTTTCAGAATTTTATTCTCTTTTTTATTGTGATGAAGATTTCATTGGTCTCTCAAAATCTATCAGGTGTACACATTAAATATGTGCAATTAATTTTATGTCAGTTATACCATAGTAAAGCTATTTTTAAAAATCTAAACTTTACCCTGTTCCTCTCCTGCTTAAATCCAAATGGTTTCTTCCTGCTCTTAGATAAGAGAAAAATATCTAACATTACTGAATCCAGGCCCCTAATATTCCTAATATTTGCAAGATTTGGAATAAGAATCCAAATATGCCATTTGTCTAAACAATGAAAGTTATAAATCAAACGATGCCTACAGCCTGGCCCATCATCCCAGCCAGGACTCAAAGTCTACCCCTCCACCCCTTCCCAGCAGGCCACCCTGCCTGAAGGCTTGAGTGCTGAAACAGATCTGCTGGGGCAGGCAGGCAGGTGCTGATCTGGAACCCAGGGTTTTCAGTCAGTGACCTTACCCCTGGGATGGAGACCAACTTGGACTTGATGTTGTGCTGATATGAGTCTGAAGATTCAGAGGCCACTATGAAAAGTCAGACATGAAATTATTTATACCCCTCTGACATCATTCGAGGCCTTGAACCAAGTTCCTAAAGCTATGAACTTTTCATAAATTCTTTTTATTGCTAAATCTAGATGGCTAATTAATCCATTTATGCAAACATTCTCTGTGGTAGAGTTTCTCAAACCAATTTTATTTTGTTACATCAAAACATTTTTATATGTTCTTTTTAATATAACATGTTTAAACGGTGGAATATTTAAGTGTTATTCTAAAATATAGTAAATCATTTATTTTTCAGTCCGAAATATAAGATTATTAAGAACACATACTGAAGAGCAGGAGCTAAGATTGTGGTGCTGAAATATGTGTTCATACTTCTTTGTTTTATCTATACTTTACATAAAATATATGATCTGAGAATATATATATATTCTATCTTAAAGCATTTATTTCTGTAATTGTGATTATTTCATACCTATGTCAAACATAAAAGCCCAGATATTCAGAGACAGTTTTCTCTGTTGTATATTAGTTTAGTAATAAGCAGAAGAGAATATTGTTTATATAGATATCCATAGTAGAAATTTTTTCAAAAGCCATTTGACTATTTTGCAATTTTCTAAATTGACACATTTAACCTTACTATTTTTAATTAGTCAGGATGTAATATATTTATACCTAAGAATGGTTGTTTTCAAATCATAGGCTATTTGCTCTGAATAATGAAGATTTTAATAAAAGAGAAAGTGAAAATATAAAGGAGACATTATGTTGTGCTAAGGAGGATTCAACTAATAGATACCTCTTTTTCTAATTTCTTAAACCTAAGAGTAACCTATGATTTTTCTGTGGTTTTCATAATACAAGTATATCCACAGACTTAAAAAAAAAAAGGAAGAGTGTGACAGATTCGCCCTTCTTTTAGAGCTATCACCTTTTATATTAAGTAATGGCAATAAGCACTCTAAAGGATACATTACAAAGGTTTTTTTTAATAGTGAAATAAAAAGAATAAGTAAAAATTGCTTTGGGAAATCTTGGCGAAATTTCTATGTAGAGCTGAATCTTCTGGCATCTGCTTTATAGCAATTTTTCCTTCTTAACAGAGGGTATTAATAAATATTTATCACTGCTCTTTAGCAAACTAAGCCAATCAAAGCCATACATTATCTCTCATAACATATCCAAGGATCTGTACCAAGAGAGGTTAGATAACATTCAAATACTTGCCTGAGGTTCATTTTGTTACTAGATTACACAAAATAAAATGGTAATAAAATATTTCTGTATTTGGAAATATGCAAATACACAATGTGATTGCAATCTATCTCATGATTGGTAATAGATAAGATCAGACAATTCCCTGAGGAGTTAACTACCTATTATGTGCACACCTATCATCATACCCACTGCTCCAAACAACCAGCTAAACCAGGTATAAAGTCCACAGATTTAGGTTCCAGGAGTGATGAAAATTCCAACCTTCAAGCAGGAATTAATGCAATATGAGTGATGGAATTTGATACGGGGTGAGTAGGTGGAAAACTGTGAATTATATGCTCCTCGGTATTGTGAAATTTTTATACTATTGCACTTTGTAAAATGTAGACTAGACCAGAGAGAAGATGCACCTCCAGGTGTGGCAGACTCCTCTGCTGGAGAATGAAAGGCTAATAAAGACCATCTGATGAGGTACTGTCAATCTTTCCAATGTCCTAATTTTTTCTTTTCTGAAGTTTTTCCCCCCTTTACCTCCTATTATTTAAATATTCTACTCTTCATATTTCTGGGGGTTATAAAATCTAAAGGAAGATCTTTACTCACTTCTATATCTGACAAAGTGACTTGGAGAAGAACTTTGTTTCAGGTCTGTTATGAAAGTTTTGAGACCCTTCTCTCCTCAGGCCATTTCTAGGCCACAGTTCTCCCCAAAAAAACATTCCTCTCCAGCCTCCTACTTAACTTATACTTGTTTTTTAGAGGTAATCTCAAAAATTGTTCAAGGAAGACTGAATCAGAATACAGTTTATGTCACTTCCTGGTTTTATTTGTCTTTTTAAACATACTACAAATTTAATTAAATACATTTCTAATCAATGATTTATTATCTCTCTCCCCATTTGAATACAAGTTCTCTTAAGCATCTATTTTAGCATTATGTTTTTTATTCTCCATTTTGCTCTATATTGTCTAGCACAGTATAAAGTCCACAGTGTTTGTTAAAGGTATGAACAAATATAGAGAGTGGACATGGAGAATCAGAGAATTTCAAAAAAGTAAAAATTCGAACCATTATACATACAGTCTTTTTCCACTTTCTGTCCAAATTTTGTCTCTCTTTGCAATGCAAATAATCCCACAGGAAGGATATCTAAACCACTTCCTCCTTTCCGTAATGTTAATTTTGTGAGAAAATTAATGCTCATTGTTTTTAGATTTTTTTCTTTGAAGTAAAACCACATAGTATAGCCTGAGAAAACATTAAAATGTACAATGGATTTGCTAAAGGAAAGTGTAGGAGACTTTTGTGACATTCTATATGTGGAAACCTGGTGTCAATGAGTGTACATGGAAATTACTCTTTTAATGGATCCTCTGGTCTGCACGTTATGGGTTATTATCATTTGTAAATCATAAATTTTTATTTTCTTTTTTCTAAGGGAGTGGATGTCTTATAATCCTTGAATATCTCTGTTGTTAGCTTTGCATGTGAAATGCCAAAGTAGGTTTCAAGTAATGATTATCAGACAGGTAACTATAAAAGGAAGGTATTAATCCGAGATCAGCTAAAGATTAAAGAAATCACTCTAGCTATTTTTAACAGAAACAGGGCAAAAAATATAGGGAATTCGATGCTTACAAATTTTTTAGAATAGTTGAAGGACTAGGTATTATGCTAAGCTGAGCTTTCAGAGATACTCCCAGAACACACCACCATGTCTCAGAAACTGGCCTAGAAAGAAAAAGTTATCTTTACTTATAATCACAAAGCTGAGGAATCAGGTGACTGTTTTCCTATCTCCTGTCTAAAAATGTCCTTCTTTAACACTGTCATGCATGAATGAGGGAGCTTTACTCAGACATTTTGACTCCAGAGCCATGCCAACATGGGCCAGATCTCAATAACAAAATGGATGCCTTGGGTGGATTCCTTTTCACCACTTAACTAAATTTTGAATTCCAATCTTACACAGGTACATATAATAGGCATGACCTAAATTAAGACTAGGTGTATGGGAGCTGGAGAACTGTTGTTTCACTCCCTATTGTCTCTGCAAAGCAGAGAGGATCACAGAAGGCAGTGGGAGCAGAGGTCAGGTGAGTCAATCTACTTTACCCCATTCACTACTCGGAAATGATTGGATATATTCTAAGGGTGTTTGTTAAGAAGGGAGAATAAAAAAAAAAAAGGTCTTGTATGTCTGAAAATATTCTAGAGTAGTAGTTCCTAACACTGAATGACCACTAGAATCACCTGGATTCATAATAATGCATATTTCAAGGATATCTAAAAGATTTTGATATCTGGGGCAAGTCTGGACTTCGTAGCAAAAAACAGAAATTCTATGTATGCTAATTAATTTAATGACTTATAAATAATATATTCCAGTCTGTCAGAATCATGTTAATAAATTTGAATTTTAATATTTCTTCAATATTACATTCAAAATAAGAATAGGAGACCAGAAATGCTACTAGCTCCTTGATCCTACCGATGATTCCAGAAATTGTATGTGACTCATATCAAGGGTGCCTCTGAATTAAACATAATGTGTTATTGCATACTCAGCAAAGAGACATGACCCAACTGTCTTAAGAATGAAATATGTTTAAGCCAGTGCTAACATGTAAAGTTCTGTGTTGTGATAGGGTGTATCCTCAATCATAATACAAATTTTCAGGACCCGTAAATTTAATCGGCTCTCTGTTAATTTATACTGAGATGTTGCTGAAGACATAGAAAAGTTTTATCTCAAGAGAGCAAATGGTCTACATGTGCCTTCAGATGAAGTCCCTGACATCATCAGGATATCATTAAATTTCCTGAGATGAGTTTTCATGTCACTTCCACATTGTTATTGCCAACAATGAAAAATTTCAGGGTACGGCCTTGCAATCCTCATGTGCTCAATCTGTCTTGTACCACACCAGACAGATGCAGAACAATTTTTGCTTCATTTCCACAGAGATATTTGCAAACTTGGCACATTTTCCTAAAGTTTTGGGTAAAGCTTACATTGCAAACAACAACAGCAACAAAAAGCCTTTGTTTAAATGGTATAACATTCTCACTCTTTTCCCCATTTTTTGTTTTCTACAACCAAATTCCTGTTCATTTATAATCCAGAGTGCTTTAATTATCTCTTTTATTTCTTTGGTACCTGTCAATCTATAACTACAGTGTTAATTGATTATTGAAGTATTTCCCAACAAAAGACAGCTCCTTCCTTAAGAGAAAATCCTAATGCAATCTGGCTATTATTTAGAACACAAAGTTAGTTTAATCATATTCCTTGGTTAATGTCATAATCTTATCATTTGTCCATACAGGCACAATTTTTATTACTCGATTATCTACATAATTAATTATTTTTATTAATTGATGAACAAACACAAGTGAATCTTTTACCCAAAACAAAGCCTAGGACTTCATCAGCAACCACATGCTTTTCTGCATCCATTTACTTGCTTCCTCCAACCCAAAATATCCACCTTTCTGAATCTAATGTTCATTATGTACTTGCTTTATTTTGTTTCATTGTATCTATATATTTTTCTTATCTTTATAAAATGTTTGATGTCATTATACAATATCCTGAGAATTAAGTTTTACATCCACAATAGTTTTTGGGAAGTACATACCTCGAATTGAAATCATTGAGACATAGGTTAACCTTCAGTTTTAGAAGATAATGCCAAATTGTTTTTCATACTGGACTCACCAGTTTAGGCCTTCACCAGTGGATTCACATCTACCCCCAAACTTAGTGTTGGTAATCTTTTTAATGTTGATCAATCAGAAGCATATAAACTGTTAATTAATTTTGTCTTGATTTGCATTTTCGAAATCACTAATGAGGAAAACATCTCTTTATGTGTTTATTGGTCTATGATTTCTTCCTCTGTGAAATGTGTATTCATCATCTGATTATTTTCGAGTAGGTCATGCTTTTCTTATTGCACATTATCGATCTTAATAATTTTAGAGTGTGTCATGAATATCTTCTGCCTATTTGTAACTTTTAATGGCCGAAATTTCTTACTTTTAATATTGCTAAATTTATTAATGTTTTATTTTATGGTCAATGTGTTTGAGTTTTGTTCAAGGAAACAGCCTATCCAATTTGCAAAAGATAATCACCTATATTTTTAACTAAGAGTTTTAAAGTTTTAACATTTGGGTTCCTCCTTCTGATAAGAAGAGGTTCTATTAGTCACAACTTTGGCAACAAGTTTAGGAAAAAGAAAAAAAAATCACTTCCATTGTCTGTAACAAATCCCAGGTCTAGATAAATATTTATCTTTATTTAAAAAGGAGAATAATAATCAAATACAACATGAAATCTGTGGGCATATTTATCAAAAAAGTAGAGGACACAATATCCTGAAGACAGAGAATGAGTATACTCTTAAAAATGATTAATTTATCAAAGCAAATAGAAGAAAAAAAAAAAGAAAAATATTTATTTAGCATGTCAATATTTGCAAATGACTTCTATAGAACAGGAACAAGAAGCCATAGAACAGAACAGATTAAAATAGAACAGATAAAAAGAAAAAATTTGAGATTCAAAATATAAGCTTAATGTGATCAAAAGACTCAAGGAAATTAATAACAAAAGAAGAAATTAGACCAAAAATACAGTAATAAATAAATTATTTTTAAGAGAATTTTTAGAATGCAGAGAGATGTGAATAATAAAAGTGGAAATTTTAAACATAAAAAAGAATGAAAATACAGTTAATAATTATAGAAAGACATCAAAACAATTGGAATAAGGTACATAATAACAAAAATTTTAATTGAGAAAGCTTTCTGTAGCTGAAAATAAGCATCAGTATACAGATAAAAATGCCACAACATTTGATATAACTAATGAAAGAGAACCAAACTTGCTAATTCTATCAATATTTGTGAATCAAATATAATCAAAGAAATAAATATTAAAAATAACAAAAAAATCCAATAAACATTTAGTCAGAGAAAAAGATGAATAAAATGTGATAAGTATGGCTAACCACTATCTTTTTCATTGTAGCTTTTGGATACCAAATAAATATAGAGCAATGTTACCGAGTTTTTGAACAAAACCGGGGCTCAAGTTTTTTTTCATTATATGTGAATATAAAGAGATTTTTCTCTTTGAAAATCAATCAGTCAGCATTCTCATGATACTGTTTTCATGTGTGACTTGTCTGCAGGATGGGAATATATTTGTCAATGAACTTGGAAACCAGTTTACCCTATAACTGTATACCTCTTACAAATTAATAATTCTGATTGCTTACTTCAGCCTTCAACAGCCTACTTGACTTGCATCTGCCCTGGGACAAAATCAAGATTTGCTGTCAAATCTGTTTCAAAATCCTCAGGATCAAGTCAGATGCTGCAGAATGACAAATACTTTAAGGTACTGGTTTTCATCTCATAAAAAAGATATACATACATCCCTTCCCTGAGGGGAGGATCTGAAACCAAGCTCAAAATTGTCATTGTTTTGATTTACAATGTTAAAGGAAAGCATGCAGTTTTTGTCAAAGATGAGATAGGTCATAAAGATTGAAGTAATGCCTCAATTTGGGATTTCTTGGGGATCCTTCAGGAGAGTATTATCCTGTTTCTTTGAACATCTTTCTTTTTAAACTTTAACAGCTCAGAACTAAGTTAAAATTTATAATTTTTTAGGCAGAATTGAATCATTATTACTGTAGTGTTTCAATTTAAAGACCATACATTTTGAACTCCATTCACTCAAAAATGTGATACGTCTTTCAATAACATGTTTATTTTCTCCATATAATTTCCTTTCTTAAAACTTTTACTCTCTTCAAGATAGCCTTGGGTTGCAAAAATATTTAGAACAAAAACAAAATGATGCAAAACTTTATAACCCAGGGATTAGCATTCTTAATCTTAAATTTATTCAAATCCAGTATTTAAATAAATTAATATAATCTTTGACTGCCCTATATTAAAATCCTATTATAAGAAGATTTTCTTGTTTTGATTTGAAAGATTAGTATCAGGTTCAAAACACAGTGTTTCTTCCACTGATTCCCTGTATATTTATCCTTAGATAAATTATCTATTTACTTTAGCATTTGAATCACAGTCTGGCAATGTTGGTTTCTACTCTGGATCATCAATTAGGTTCCTTCCTTCTCTAATGTCCCAGGGTGTTTTGATATTTCTACATTATATTAGTTTGCTTTCAGATTTAACTTCATGAAAACCCTGTCAGAGAAGTCATGTCACCTTGTAGGGGCCTCATACATCATACCTCATGAAGCAAATAACCCAGATGCATTCAAGATTCTAATTCAGGGCAAAAAAAAAAAAAAAAAAATTCTACTGAAGTAAAACTTTAAGATAAAAGACACTTCTATTCTTTTTCTAAGGATAGAATTAGGAAATGGAGAAGGAACTAAATAGCTATGTTTGAGTTTCTCAGGTAAATCAAACTAGATTTCACCTGGAAATCTCACAAATTATACTTTAATGTGTTTTATTAAAAATTTGATTATTAATTAATAAGGAACTGTATACTAATCATTTGCAAAACTGCAAAAATATTAGTTTTAAGTTGCTATAGCGACATATGCTCAATTCACTCTTTTTTTTCAGATATCATGGCTAACAAAACAGCTTTAGTTGAGATCAAAGAAAATGCTCAGCAAAGACTTATTTATTGTTTATATGCATTTGAAACAGGAAGAACACTGAGGTAGCCACACAGATTCATCTTTCAGAAAAATTTACCTTCTCATTTCTTAAATTTTGTAGCTTTCAGTATATCCATCTTGACAACCATAACATAATGATGCTATTTAATTTAAGTAAAATTATTTTAATATAATATTATAACAAATTAAGATATTCACTATTGTTAAAAAAGAGTCACTTATAAAAGACTAAATGTTCAATTGTTTATTTTAATAATTAATGTAAATTACTCCTCAGTCATATTATTATAAGAAAGCTGAAGTATTGTGTTATTATGTGACAAAATAGACCAAGACAAGGAAGTTTACTAGGAATAAAGAGGGATGTTTAATAATTAAGAAAGGGTCAATTACTCAATTACTATTTCTTGTAAAGGAACACGAGAGAAGTCCATCTTGATTAGTTTGTTGGATACTTGGATATGCACATTTGTCAAAACTATCAAACTGCAGACTTTAAATGAATATATTTATTGTATGTACATTGTATCTTAATAAAGTTAAAAAATAAAAGAAAAAATATTGACATTTGCCAAATGAGCCATAAGTGGGCTAGAGTATTATTGTAGCACAATGATGCAGAGTATATGCTCTTTGACCAGGCTGAAATGAGTTAAATCTTGCATCTACTTCATATTACATATAAAATTAACTAAATTAGTTAACTTCTCTGTGCCTCAGTTTTTTTAAAAATGGCAATTGTTGTAGTTAAAGGATCCTTGTAGGGATTACATGAGTTGATACAAATAAAGTGTTTATAATAGTGTTACAGCAGGTGTTCAATAGATGTTAGCTATTATTCTATAGTGTATCCTCTGCTAATCATGATTAACACTAGATGCTTCTGACAATCTGTAACATTATTTTAATGTAGTCAAAGGACAAAAATAAAAGTAGGAGGAGGAAGAAAAATAACTCTTTACTGGAAATCAGTTTTTAACCTAGGAATTAACTGGAATTAATTTGCATGTCTAGATTTTTGGCTTGAGCAATGACAAACTTCTTGTAATTTGCTTTACATAGTTGGCACACACCCTGTAGGGGAAGATGGCAACAAATACATCTTAGAATTGTTGCCAAGAATTCTTGTTACTTGATTTGGAAACTCTCAGGAGGAACCTATGACTGTCCTGTCACACTCTATACATAGGATGTGCTTAATATGCATATTTGAATAAAGTAATGAATGAGAGGGTGTGAGAAATGATTCTGAGTATGAGACACTAGAAGCCCTGCTTTTTAACTTTACAAAAGAAACACCCAAGAAGAGAATGAAATATGATATTGGTCTCAAGGGAACTTGTTTCTTTAAGAAACTTTTTAAAGTGTTGTGTAGCTCTAATATTTTCCAGTATAAGATTTAGAAGCAGCTCTGTTGTTCTAATTGCTGTTCTACTGAGTGATGTTCTCTAAATATGTTTGTCAATAAAATGTTTATCTTAATTATGTATATTTATTTATTCATAACATATGTATATATCACCATATTAACATCATATGACTATCATAACACATATAAAATGTAAATTGAAGAAAATAAGATGAAAATAAAATAAATAATATATTTTTATATTGCCTTGCTCATTGTAGATGGCTCTTTATTACTTTTAAGTTACTATTTCAAGGCCAAATATAAACATATACTTTGGGTTGAGGATTATCTTCCATAGTAATGGACATCATTTTAAGTGGTCTTATAATTTTGACCTTTCTTAACCAACTTTTTTCTGTTAAAATTATTTGTATATTCCCAATTTACACCTTACAATGTGGCTGATGAGAACTCACGCTAGGAGTAAAACACATATTAACAATCATTTTTTCTTGTTAGGTTGTACATCATTAGCACTGTCCTAAATCCTCAGGTTTTTAAAGACATTTTACAATTTCTTTATCTAATTTTATAATGCTTAATTTAAATAATAATGGATAGCATTATTTATGAATTCACCCTTTCCTCAGGATACTTCATGACAAGTGTCTGACATATGCTTGAGTCAATTGACCAATGTCAATTCATAAATAAATCTTAGTAAAGATTAATTTATATCTCAATTATATAAAATTATATATAAATGGAAGCATTGATAATTTCTTCTGACATCTCAATAGATCACCTTTCAAATTCATTTACTCTATTTGAGCAAATAGTACAAAAGGGCCCACAAGCCACATAAAGAGAAGAGAAGCCTTCAGGATCACAGATATAAATTTGCAGTTCACACTTAGAGATAGTAATATCTTTGTTTTTCTGTAAGTGCAGAGCCAAATCATCTTGAGGTGATAGATAGGAGGAAATTAGTGTGGGGGGATGAGACACACTCCAAAGTCAATACTAATTTCAGATAAAACACTGGATGTGAACAAATTACTGAAAGTTTTAAATTTCCAGGTAGATACATGGGAATCTATAGAAGGAAAGGCACAAGAGTCAACAGAGCCTTATAAATTGCTGCAACAGATATTTAATTCTCTAAATCCCTGCAGAGCACCTAGAAAGAACAGGAAATTATATTTAGACCTCATTACTTAGCTTCTGAATTTCTTTAAAAAGCTGTCGACAAGAGCACAGAAAAACTGAGAGTCCCAGTTACCTTGCAGAGCTGCTATCAAGCTCTGGCCTGGGGTTCACATTGGGAGACAGACTGTGCTTTGGAAAAAGAGTTTGGACTTGGTGTAAAGCCAGAGAGAACCACTTAGTCTCAGAGAGAGAAATGCTTCAGACAGCTGCTAAGCCATTTATTCATGAGTAAGCATTTTTCTTTTTTTTTTCTTTTATAAAAACATTTCATTTTTAGTTGAGATTCTTAGAAAGAAACCACAGCTAAAAACAATAGCAATTATGCAGGCTTAGGAGAACTCAACAAATCAGAGAGGGCCACTGACCCTATACAGCGTAAGTTCAGGCAATATTTTCTTGAACTGGAAAATTGATGGCAAAAGACTAGGCGGTCGTCATGTGGGGAGAGCGAATATGGCTAGAACTTTGGGCTGGGAAACTAGATTTTCTGTAAACTCTGAATGCTATAAACCTTGGTTGGCAGGGTGGGAGAGAGACTATCCCAAATCATACTAATTGTCCTGGTATAACTATTAACAGTGTTCCTTTTTCACTTTTAAAAGTGTCAGAAGCTTAGGTAAAGAGTACGAAGCACCTTATCTATAAGTGAAGCTCATCTTCACCTGTAATGCAAAAGGTTTCATGGGGGCTTATTCACGTAGAGCAACTTCAGTCTACATCATGGTCAAGGTCTCCAGAGGAGGATAAGGAAGAATGGAAGAGATCTAGGCCAGCACCCAAAGGAAGGAAATTCCCTGCAAAATGGCAATTCTAATCAAAAAGTTGCATATGGAACCCACTATTTAGGCTTAACCCTGGAGAGGGTGAGGAAATGTCACCTGGAGAACCAAAGGCTTCATTGTATAATGAGGAAGTTGCTACTCTTGTGACATAAAGGCAAATGCCTAAATGAGAGGTCACTTTTCTTTCTCAGAACACTGAATTACTAGAACAAACTAATATTTTTAAATATAAATCATGAATTATTTTTTTTTGTCACTTGACCTTTTCTTAATCAAATCTGTACATTGTCTTTTAGTCAACAAAGTCACCAGAAAAGGAGATTTGCTCAGAGAGAAAAGCAGGAAGTGGGGGTGAGGGGGAAACCTGAGGTGGAACAGTGGATTTTCAGTTAGAGAAGTCAAATAATTTGATTTCTGATCCCAGCTGAGGCCCAGTGCCCTCCAGCAGGTTGATTCCTTGGGTGTGATACAGGATAGAAATCTTGCACATGTTTGTTAAGATCTGAAAGATGAAGAATTTGCACCTCAGTTCTAAAATGTGGTAAAAGGAGGTAGCAAGTTTTGTTGGGTTCCCTTCTTACCCAGCAGCATAACAGAGCATTAGAAGAGAGGTAGCCGTTTGCCTTCCCTAAGTAGGTACGTAGGACACAAAATTTTCCGGAGCTAAATGTGCTCCAAATGTGCTCAAAAAGGTGTGGAAATTGCTAAGTATGGAGCGAAACCAGAAAGGCCATTGAGACAGCCTGTGGTAGTAACCTAAGTGAAAACTTTAAGGAATGTGACTGCTTAGCAAAGAAACCAGCATGCACAGATGATGAAAATCAGAATGATGCACTTGCACCATACCTTGCTCCCTCTCAAGCCATTATTGTCACTTGGAATGTGGCCCAACAGCAAGGATGACGGTGGAGGTAGTAATAATAGTAGCAAATGTATAGGGCTTTCTACAGACCAGGCATCATTCAATTAATTTAATTTTCACAACAACCCTGTGATGTAGGTACCACTATAAAGCCCATTTTACAGGTGAGGAAACAGGAAAACAGAAGTTTAAAATCCTGAATTAATTTAGATTAAGTAGAGTTGACTGACATCAGTTTTATGATACTTTCTAGATTAGAGTGCTCAACAAAAATTTAGTATAGATATATATTTTTATGTGTGTGTATATATGTACACACACACACACACACACATATGCACAAATTTATTACACACCTGAATTTCCACACAAAGATTTAAACCTACTAAAAAGATGTCTAATGAGAACTTTTAATTATAAGTTTGTTATATATACCAGACCATAGAGAATCAAAGTAATAGCATGTTTGTCACAAAAAAAAAAAAAACAGGAAAAGTCAGTAACTCAGGCAACCTAGAAAAACAGAAAAAACTCCACAATCTGTCCTTTCTTCTTCAGCATAAACTAATATCTTTCAACTTTTGCTTCTCACTTATCAGCTACTTCTTGACTTCATTTTTCTTTTTTCAAGAGTCTTCCTCTTGAGTAAATCTTTTAAGAGCTCCTTTTATCAACACTTAAATTCTTTCACAACATCCAGGTTTAGACCAAGTTTCTTATCTTTTCTGACTTTAACAATAGTGGATCCCAGAGTCAGAGAGAAAATGGAGGCCTGCATACTGTTAAATATACATTCTATTTCCCTAACTTAACAAATATATCTTCACAATCTGAAGACGTGTAACACTACAATTTCACGAGGCTGAAAACTAACAAAATATTGAAGCCAAATTAGTTATTATTGAACATGTCTAATCAAACCATTAATAAACTATTAATGCATGGATAAATCATAATAACAGCATAATTTATAAATTATTCTACAACTATTCCACAAAATGAATTTTATTGCCTTCATTTAAACAAGATAATTACATAGTAATAATCAAGATTTTTCACCTATTTCATGTCCTATTTCAGCAATTATTGTAACAGATTAGAAAACAGCATGTAATTATGTTCATGGTATATAAAGCTTGAACATAGCTTTATTTAAAAATTAATTTAAATTAATGTAAAAATTAATGTCAAAAATTAAATTTATTTTTATATGCTTTCAAAACATTTTTCTTCTGCAATATCCACATTATCAAACTTATAAATCAAATACAAATTAAAATTAATTAGTATTAACATTAAAATTAAAACTACTTAAATTTACATAAATCTTATTATATATGTCAGTAAAACTAAAACTACTCAGAATTCTAGCATTTAATTTTCATCTAGTTTAAACTATTAAATTCTTTAACATTATGAAAATTTTCATAACCCTCATGTGCAAATGTTATAATTTATAGTTAAACTGGAACCACATATTGTAACATGAAAAGCAAGAAACATTATGTCTGGTATTATGGAAAATGATGTTTACATTGCGAGAATATACTGCATCCTAACTGCCTGTAAGAAAGAATTTGAGTTAACATGTTTTTTATCTTATCTAAATGATTTTCCTGCTCAAATATTCCCTGCACTCAGAAGCATCTCTGACAGTGGCAAGGAAACAGTTCACACATTCACGGCAGTTAAGCATTCGTTGCCTTTCATTTTAAGAATATAGGCTATAGGGAATAATAATAATGGAGAAATGATTTCTGGGGGCCCATATAATATATCCCTGAGAGCGATATTTAGGGCTACAAGTCATGTTACTCCATCTAAGAGCATCAGACCCTTAGAAAAAGAGGTGAGCTTCTTTTTCTTAACGTGGAAATGTTCACATACACACAGATGTAGAAAGAATACTAGTCATTACTTACCTCTCTCTCAGTGTTATCAACACATTTAATAAATGTGTGCAATATCATACAATATTCTTTTTAATTCAGGAAAATAAGGTGTTTGTATATTTTTGTTGATTGGCTGCTTCAATAAGTGTAGGTATCGAATTCTTCAGTTGAATTCCACTTCAGATGGGGCTGACCCTCTCTGTTCCTTGCCACAGGAGGGAGAACAAGTGTCAGTCACTGCCAATCTAAGTACCTTCTTTCTACAGCTAAAATGTTCAGTAGGGGAGCATGTCTCAAAGTCAGACTCATTAAAGTATTCCAGTAATTATTTGCTGGAATTGTTGAGGAGCCACAGTCTTCCTTGTAGTACATTTAAACTGGGAGTTAGGAATCTAGGGTTGCTGGTGGCTGTCTTTCTTATCAATCACATGTCTAGTTCTAGTGTGTAAAATCAAGCCAGGCAGACACAGACAAAACCAAGGGTGACATAGCTTGAGCTCCTGGATACAGCCATGAATAAATCAAACAGACATAGAGGGCTAAGAAATGTAGTCAGAGACCAACAGCATTATTGAAGGTCTTGGATCCCCCTTTTCAGAGGTTATACCTCTGGACTTACAGTTACGTGAATCAATAAATTATTTTTGCTTAAATTCAGATTGAGCATCTTCATCTTGAAATCAAAGAGCACTGATGAATACTTTATAATAACTTAACTAAGATGATTAAATATGAATTCACATGAGTTACTATCCAGACATGGCAAGCAGGCAATAGAGGAAGGCAGAGCAGGGCCATGCACTCTGTCTTTAGTGTGATAAGAGTGATATGAATTGCACCAGGTATGTATTACACACCTTCTGCCAGTTAGTAATATTGAGGGATCTGTGAAATAAAGTAAATTAGTTTACCGTCCTCAAATAACAGATGTTTAAGAGTTGGATTTGAGGTTAAAAAACAGTGAAAGTACACATGGCGTGAATGACATTACATGACACAAAAAAGATCACCATTTTAGTACTTCTATCTCTGCTGCCTAAACCTTCTTATTGGTTCATATTTTCCAGAGAATGCAAAATCATGGGCTTAAGGGACAAATTGAATGATTCCAATTATTTTATTTTGAGAGATGGACATTTTTGAAAATTGCAGTAAGAGAACCTAGGCAATTAATAATCATTATGTAAAGCAAAAAGAAAAATGCAGTACTTGGAAAAAGCCATTTTAATTTACCAAGCTTTATGAACATTAGCACGTATGTAAGAAACAGTAAAATAGTTAAAATAGCCACAGGAAAACAGTAATTTGATTAAAATGTTTGGCAATAGTATATCAGAAATCAAAAATTAAGTATTTTCACTGCTTTAAAGGAATTAAGAACAGCCACAGGAATAAGGTTTTACATATGAGAGCATTATAATAGTCATTTTTTTTTATAAGTATGCTGTCATTTCTTACCAAATATTTAAAAAGTTTAGGCTTGGTAAATCTTATTTACTGAAAATATCTTACTCTGAATATATTTTCAAAAAATTCTAGAAGATACTATAAAATATACAGCTATAGATAATATACATTTATGTATCATTACATGGTGGTTATGTTTTATTGTACATGATTCATCAGATATAAAAGTATTTTCTTGATTAAAAGACTTGTTTTATGCTTAATACCTCTCTATTTTTTGGAGATTAAATACTTTAACTATAGGTAGCTATAGATTTATTATAAATATATTGAATGAAGATTCTCTCAAGAATTTTATATGAAAAATAAACAATGGTTAAATTATACAGTTATTTGACTAGCAAAAATGTCAGTATTTTTGCAAATAAATATATATATATTGAATTTAAGCATAAATTTGCAGGTAGTTGGGCTTTTAAAAATATATGGCTAGAAAGTTTAGAGATCTATGAGCATTACCAAATTAAAAAAATATATATTATACCTCTGAAAAATTTACCTGAAATAAACTTCTTAGTTTCCATAAATAAATCTCATGTGAAATTTTCAAAATAAGATACAGAATTTACTATGAAATGGTGATAAAGCATACCCTTTATCAAACACTGATAAGTTTTTCAATTTAAATTTTTGTTGTTTTTTGTTTATATATATTCATATATACAGATATAAATACATATATGCAGATATGTTAATGTATATTGTATATGCACATATATGTATATACATGTATATTCTTCTCATAGAATAAGGTATTGAGTCCAAACAGCCTAGAAATTAACAGCCTTTGTTAAAGTTTGATCCCCAAACTAGGATTGCTATACCTATTTTCTAGTGTTATTAAAAACTACTTAAAGCATATTAAAGACTACTTAATATGTCATCAGTACATTATCCAAATTGATTGTTAAAATGTCACTGTACATTTTCACCAGCATGAGAGCAACTATAATTGATTAAGATTAAACTCTTAATATATGCCAGGCACTGTGCTAAGCACATTAGAGTAATCTCATTTAAATCATCATTAATCATTCTATGAGTGGGTGTTATTTTCCGTTTACAGTGGGAAAATAGAGATTTGCCTGTGGTTGATAATCTGAGATGGGCAACAGCAGTTCCCATCAGGTTCGTCCACCCCAGAGCTCATGCTCTTAACCAGCATACCATATTGCTTTATTTTGGCTAATTCAATAGTCAAAAATAAATTTGAATTTTATTTGCATTCTCATTATTTTTTTCAAACATTTTTTTCCTCTTTTATGAACTATTTTCTGGTATTGTCCTTCATTTATTTTTTGAGTACTCATGTTTTTCTTGTTTTAGTTGTGTTCTTTAAACATTTTCCCCAATTTTTATCTCTCCATTGTTTTTGACACAAGGAATTCTCTCTTAAATAGTAAACCTACAGATTTTTTCAGAATATAATTTTATTTTATTTTATATTTTTAAGTGAGGCAACCCTTGGTTGACCTCACACATTGCAAGGACCTTGTCAGCTTACAATCCCTTATTTTTTATTTTTTTCACCTCCAGCACGTAGTATTCCTAGGTGGTCTCCCACCCAAGTACTAACCAGGCCCCACCCTGCTCAGCTTCTGAGAACAGATAGGATCAGGCTTGTTGAGGGTAGCATGGCTAGATAGGATCAGGCTTGTTCAGGGTGGCATGGCCATAGTCTCAGACTAGAACTTTTAAAAGAGCTTCTAGGCTAATTCCCTTATGTAATACTTGAGGAGAATCAATATCATACACTCAAGCTAATTGCTAATCTCCAATTATGATTTGGGAGGCAGCAGGTAAGAAATATACTATATTAAAATTATAATACCAAATTTAATTGGAACTTTCAAAATTATTTGCTTTATTATAATCATTATTCTTGGATTAGATTATGGTTTGTTTGTTTTTCTTGTAAGATTTACTTAGAATTAAAATGTGTGGTTATCTTGCTCAATTAAAACTATTAGTCCTGTGAACTTCTTAGATGTTACCTTTTTATGCCAAAGGAAAGTGAAGAGGAGTAAACAGCTGACAACATGAATTCCAAGGAGGAAATTCAAACATTTGCCAACAGCCAAAGATAATTTGTTTTGTTTGTTTTATACTATGCCTTTCCAATTTGTTGTCCATAAGCATAAATATTTACAACCTAGGATTCGTTTCATCCCACAGGAAGAACATGTTTTTCTTTTCTGGAAAACCTGTATTAATGTGAAGGAAATCTAATGTGACATAACCAAAGTATGTTTTCAAACAACAAATATCTCACACTCTGAACTCTTATTTTTGTTTGGGAAAAAGAGATGGTGTAAGAAAAATAAAGGAGTTTGATAGCTTTTATCTCATTGCTTCACTACTCACTATGAAAAAAAGAATCTGTTTTAACCTTTTGCCCCCACAACCTCCCACACGCCTCCAAACACACATACACACTATAATCGCAGACTGAGAATTCAGCTCCAGATGCACAAAAGGGACAACTTTGCAGAGATGGGTTTATTTATAACAATGTAATATTGACATTTTCTGGAAAAATATCATAAGCTATAGGAAAGATAAATTCAAATGAGAGAAGTCAAGCACTTTTTAATGCTTTTTGTTCTTTATAATTCTTCAGTTAAAAGGAAAACAGTGATACTAGGATTCATAAGAGCTGTATGTTAATAGAAGATAAAAAAACTGAACTGCTTTGTAATACAAAACTTATTTTGTCTCTGCACTATGTGACCTCAAATGTACTAAACTCTTTATGTGGAAAATGATTTTCAACAACATACTTGGCAAACGGCTCAGATGGTCTCACATTGCCAAATGGACTTTGAGCTGCTTCCTAATTTACTTTTCCACGGTTTGTTACACACATTAATGTGCCATCTTAATCTGACTTTTTAAAAATTTCACCATTCTTACATTTCATTTTTACTATTCCCCTCCAAAATTGTTGAAATCAAACACTTTTACTGCTAGGAAAAAAAGCATAATATAGAAAATACGGTGCTCATAACTAATATGTCTGAAAGGTGTGTTTCCCAGTCAATACTGGCAGAGCCAATAGACTTTAAAATCGGTGTGTCCTTCAGCATTATTCAGCACAGAGAGAACCACTCCTAGTCTAGTTTCCTAGGCAACCATTTGGTGAAAAATCTGCAGTTATATTTTTTCTCACTTTTTGTTTTTCAAGAACTGCCTAGTTTGTTTCCCTTATTTTCCAATATCCATTTCTCCTTACATTTCCCTTTATAAGTTATCTTTATTTTCTCTTTTGCTTTCTTTCTTGTTCTCTTTTCTTCCATTAATTACTTAATTTCTTTCCCTTAGGAAAGAGATCAAAACAAATACTTTCCTTTAAAGCTGGCCTGTCAGCTACCATCTGGTTACTTTTTGTTTCTTTTTCCAAAATCAACAGTGGCCCCTTGGTGAATGTGGAAATTCTGCTTACTTATGCTACCAGAGCATGGTAGTTAAAATGGTTGTTAAAATCCAGCTTATTAAAATGCATAAGTTTTTATGATAGAGATAACCGTGGTTCAGATTCTAATTTTCACATCTGTCTGTTTCTCTGAAGGCTGAGGGCATTTGAAATGCTATTTTTAAAACAACACCAACAACGAAAAGAAAGGGTGAAAAAGGAGAGATTGCTTTTGTTAGCAGATTATCAGCTAGGGTCAGTTAGATATGCAAGGAACACAGGGTTCTAGAAGGAGAATATGAGCAGTCATTTGTATAGAGTGAGGTTTCCTACAGTATCCAAACCTTGTTCTCTGATTTAGAAATCTTTTGACAAAGCTGCCTAGTTTTTGTTAGGTGCCACCCATTTCCCATTTATTTACTAATAATAAGGTATAAAATGTTTTCACTTTTTCAATTTAGAAAAAATAACATCATTTGATAGATTTCACCTCACTGCTTCACTGCTCAAAGAAAAATTTTTTGAATGTTCCTATTGCCTACATAAGGTCCAGATGCCTTCACCTGCTTTTCCAAAGTCTCAAGAACCTATTCTGAATCTCATTTCCAACTTATTTGCCATTATCTCCCACTACTTCAATGCCAACCACACAAGCCCATTTTTCTCCAAAGATACCTGAAGCATTTCTGCCCCTTTCAGCCTTTGGTCACTGTGAAATGCACTCCCAGTCCCACAAATTGCATAGTCCATCACTGTGGCTGGGCCAATATTCAGAGAAAAAGATACCTCAGAAAGGCAGCTCCTGGTGGTTTCCCCTCCTCCCCTTTCTGACCATTGTCTCCAGAAGGCCTCAGATGCGGTACCTCTACGAACAAGAACGTAATGAATTGAGGAAAAACAGGAAAATTATTTCGAGGGGTGAAAGTTTTAAGAAAAGAACTTCAAATGACTTTGAAAAGTGTGTCTTTTAGCATGCTTTTGACATCCACCACTATCTTAACCTTTTAACTGAGCTGTGCCTCATTTTCTCAGTTCTAAACTGGGGACAATACTACCTACATCATGGGGTTGTGAGAAATACGTTAGTATGGGTAAAGCACTTAGGACAGTATCAGTATCTGGCATATAATAATCACTGTGGAAGCATTTGCTCTCATTTAAGGAGACAATAAAGCTTCGTCGTTAAAAGCACAGATTCTGGATTCAACTTGTTTTGGTTTGAAACCTGGCTTTGCTATTTATTAGTGTGACCTTGGGCAAGGACTTCCCTGGGCCTGTTTTTTCATGTCCATGGCTATTGTGAGAACTAAATAAATCACCACACATACAGCACTGGGAACAGTCTTTAATGCATATTAAGCATTATCTCTCCCTTCCCATTACTGCTGACCCACATGTGGCCCATCACTGAATACGAGACTTCTTGTCCAGTGACAATACTTTGAAGATATCAAGGAGCTGGGCTCAGGGCCTCTTGCCCCCAACAGGTACCTTGCCAAGACTACTTGGCCAGCATCCCCTTTGTGCATTCAATTTTCCCACACAACACACAGCAGGATTTGTGGGAAAAGTTTTCCCTGTTACTCTTCCTGCCCTTGGAAGACTAGGAATAATCACTTAGTCAAGACCCACTTTGTTTTCACAAGACCCATCTTTCTCCTAAGTGGAAGGGAAAACTGGTAAGTGATCGAAGATGTTTTTAATTAAATTAAGAATAAAGCTATACATTCACATACCATTTACTTGGGTTCAATTGAAAATGATACTTTTCAATTGAAAACATCAAAGATCCGTTTTGAATCTCAGAGCGTAGGGGATTCAGAACTATTTTTAACTTGATTTTAATGAATAAGATATTTGTCCATGACTAGCTTAAATTTAGAAGTAGAAAGAAATTCAGTCAACCCTGTTGTACAAAAAAAAGGACACTTTGTTGCATGAAGTAAAATTTCTAGCCTTTGTGTTCCTAAGTATATTGTAAAGATGCATTAGAGCGCCCTCTTCGGGTACTTAAGAGCATAGGGTATCCTAAATAATGAATAATCAAAGATCAACACACTTTCTATTTCCTTTCTAAACTGTCTTGCAGGAAAATTGTGTTTGAAATGCTGTAGTTTTTGTTTGTTACTTTATTTTGTTTTTTAAAATAATTCTGATCAACATACCTACTTGAACATAAAACAAAATTTAAGACCCTTAGGCAACCTGGTTAATTTTTTTGCGTTAGTGAGACGTGTGATGCCAGCACCACCTCGTGTTCATTTTGAGTAAATCTTGCAAATTAAAACAAGCGGAAAATAATTTACCCAAAGGTATACAGTCAATTTAGGTTAAATTGTGAGGTCAATATTCTGGAACGAAATACACATTTATTGACTTATAACCCCATGATCTCTTTTGATTTTTCTCCCCTATCTCTTAATGCCAAATAAAGGAAGTATTTAAAAAGCAAATTCCTTCCACTAATAGAAATTTAGGTGAAAATTTTATTATAAAACCAGAATATTTCATTTTTATTTTTTATAAATGCCTTTATTATTTTTTATACTATACATACATAATTTTTTAACGTTTTATTTTTTTTAATTTTCCTCCTCTCCCTTCTGGTAACCACTAGTCCATTGTCCATGTCCATGAGTCTCTGTTTGTTTGTCCTGTTTATTTGTTGAAAAACAGGAATATTTGAATGTCTAATATGTCTAAAGCATTATGAAAGCCTTCACAGAGCTTCCAAAGTCAATTTCATACACTGTAAGGTGGTGCAAGACTTTTTTTCTAATTTATTGCTTTGAGAAGAATGGTTCCCTGAGGTCTCTGTAAGTAATGACTATCTAGTGATTCTGGTGCTTCTTTGCTCTCAGTCCTGCCAAACATTATTCCACCTCCAAAATATATGTACATGAAACAAAAATTATCAGTTTATTTGCCTTCGTGGCCTTACTTTTAAGATACTTATAGCTAGTTTATGCCAGATTCCTTTTGTGGAAACTTTCCCACAGAATGTCAGTGTGCCCTTTTCAGTCAAGGCCAGCCCCAGGACCAATGTGAAATGAGCCAGATTGGGTGTGGTACCTCGTGGCCAAAAGAACCACAGACCCCTCACCACTTTTCCATTCCTTCAGGGTCCTGCAAGTGAGTGGCAAATTGAGCTCATCATAGCAAATCTTTTCTGAAATAAGGTAAAATAGATATGAATGAAAGAGTACATGAATAAATACCAAACAAATAAATAAAATTACTATGCTAAGATATCAATACCTCATGACGATTTATGTGCTATCCTGTCTATATAAAATGTTTCAATTTTCACAGGGATCCTGAGCGGAATCCAGACAAATTTAACATGACTCATGGATAAGATGGTTTTGGGCAAGAGGGAAGGGGATTTTTGGTGAAAGAGAGGCAGTACACATCCTGGCTCTGAGATCCCTGTCTCAGATCCCTGTTGCTGCTTTTTTGACTAGTGTGAATTCTCAAAGGCACTAATTCCCTAAATCTGCTTCTTCATCCGTAAAATGAGAAACGTGAAAAACTATTTTGTATGGTAATTATCATAAAGCTTCTAAAGGATCTACTATGGTGCTCAGTAATCACCAGTCATTCAAAATATGGCTACAGTAATAATAATTATTCCTACTGACCTGAACTCAATAAGAAATCTGTTCTAGGATTTCAACAAGTAGCAACAATACCTTCCTTAGCCCTTTGTTTGAGCCAATGTTTCTATTTTAAAAAGCTGCATTGTGTGTGTGTGTGTGTGTGTGTGTGTGTGAGAGAGAGAGAGAGAGAGAGAGAGAGAGAGAGAGAGATTTGTTATCAATAACTCTGAGGGAAAAAAGGGAATCCACTCTGATTAAACCATTCTAGTTTTGGTTGAGGAGTTAATGCTAATAGAAAGAAGAGAAAGCAAAAGAACAGTAGGAAAATCTACTTTGGCAAATAACAGAAAAATAATAATCAGATGTAACACTTTCATCTTAAAGTGTCTACCACACTTTATGCTCAAAATATTAATAATAATAATAATATTTTTTGCTAAGTATAAGGCACTTCCCTTAGCAACTTTAACTAATTTAATTTCCATAATTTACCATTTTGCACACAGAAGAAGTTGAAGCACAGAGTAGTAAAATAATCAGTCATGAGAGGAAATGGCAAAGCTGTAATTGAACTTGAGGTGTAGTTTCCACAGATAAGGCATCAGGTAATGTGCTGTCGTAATTCTTTCTCGTTCTCTCTCTCTCTGTCTCTCCACCAATATCTGCCCAACCCACCTGAGCTAGTAAAACTGAAACAAACACACCATTTCCTTTTGTCTCTCCCTGTGATCACTCACATTCTAAGAAGGAGGTTCAAAACTTTCCAGGTCAGATCACAAATATATCTCTTGGCACATGACACAGAACAGTTTATTTTTGTTCTTCTTTCTCCTCCTTTGTACAGAGTCAAGTTTCCAGATAGCTGCTTTATCATCCCCCCTTTGTCCTGGTTTATCTCACAGTATTAAGACTTTGAAGCTATTGACTAAAGCAAGAGGCTTGTAAAAAGAAAATGGCAAAAATGGGCATGGAGACTTTCTTTAATGAGCCCCAACTAAGTAGCCTTGTTGAAAGTGTCTACTTGCTATGACAAAATACTGTACCATATGTTCCCCAAAATAACTTGATTCTTTAAAATTTGTAGATTAATTCAATTTTGACTTTAAACAATTATTGACCTCTCAAACTCTTTTGTCTGAATTCTTTCTGTTGGCAAATATTCAATAAGCTTGATACCTTGTATAATACAAAATCCTTATAAATATGTATATAATGGGACAGTTTTGTGGGCTTTGTGATAAATAAGTGATTTAGTATATACATCATTCACAATGTGTCATCATTAGCAATAATGAAAAGGGACATGGTTTCATTTCTGGTCTTCTAAATGAAAGATAAATTCCATATAATACTATAACCCAAGAGCTACATTGCTTTTTCTTCTTCTACATTTTCATGAAACAAGTTACTCATTTAGATACTGAGTCAAAATTCTGTCATAAAACACTAGGGAGGTGACTCATTGTTAAGCAGTAATGCTTATCCCTGTCAGCAGCTCATTAGCATGATTAAATTGACAGTAATGTGGTAATTACCATTAAATGTCAATTTCCATCAAAGTGTCTTCTCTTAGCACCAAAAATTGGGGATATTTGTGAAACTGCAGAGGAAGGAAGATAGCCAAATTAGCAAAACCAACTATGTACCACCTTTACTACCAGACAATAATGGCGAAAGTGTCTGGAATAAAAATGATGGTGATGATAGATAATATTTACTAAATAATTGTTCTTTGTCAGGCATTAGACAAGTGTTTTACGTGTACAATAGGTCCTCAACATCGTCAATAGGTTCTTGGAAACTGCAACTTTAAGCAAAACGATGTAAAATAAAACCAAAATTGCTAGGCTAATTGATATGAACAAGAGTTAAGTTCCTAAGGCCTATGTCTGCTCACGAAAACATCACCAAACTTCTAAATCGAGACCCAAAAACACTTCTAATATTAAACATTGAAATAAATGTGAGCTATACATAAACTTAGGAGAGATTAATAAAACCAAGTAAGAGCATTTTTTTCCAACCTGCTTATTTCAGTTCAGGGTTGTAGGTGGCCAGGACCTATCCAGGCAGCTTAAGCACAAGATGGAAACCCACCCTGAACAGGATGCCATTCCATTGTAAGATTTCCCCCTAGTCTCCTCCCCCAACCTCAACACTACTCCTCAACACACACATGCACACACACGCACACTGGGACAGTTAGGCATGCCAATTCATCTAATGTGCCCACCTTTGGGATGAGGAAGCCAGAGTACCTGGAGAAAACTCAAACAGACATGAGAAGAGGAACATGCCTACTCCACACAGACTGTGGCCCCAGTCAGGAATTAATATTTTTCTCATTAACATTATAATGAAACAATATTGAATACAATAACCTTATCGGAAGACCTGCTGTATTATCTCATTTACTGCCTTTCCTAGCCCTACAAAAATTGTGCTACTATTAATAACACTTCAAGAGGATAAAACAGACTTAGAGTCGGCGTAAATTGCCCAAGATCACAGTCATGAGTCGCAGAGCTAGAATTCAGACCCCAGCCATCTGAATGAAAAGTCCATGCACTTAGTAGTTTACCTCTATTCCTGGGTTTCTCAGCCCCAGCACTACTGAAACACATGACCAGATAATTCTTTGCTGTGAGGGTCTGCCCTCTGTAGGACTGCAAGATAGCAGTTTAGCAGCATCCCTGTCCTCTGCCCACTAGATGTCAGTAGCGCCTTCTCTCCCAGGTCCCCTCCCCTACTTGTGGCAGCCAAAAATGTCTCCAGACATTGCCAAATGTCCTTTAGGAGGCAAATTGCCACTTCCTCCAGGTTAAAAACCACTGTTCTACTATAACCTTTCTTTATACTGATTATGTAATATCATGTCATTAACTCAGACATATCATTTTAATGGTGACCACCTTTATTATTAAATATTGAATTAGTCTATACCTAAAATATTGCTTTTGATAATTTTATAAAGAAAATGTTATATTTGAGAACTTTAAAAAATCAGGTGTTTTGAAATCTACTCCTTTGGTGTGTATTTGATATAAAGGTAACCTTTGTCTTAGAAAAAATAAGCAAGAAGTGTTTTATACTGCAAAACTGTTAAGTTCCCTCTTTAAAATGCGTTGCCTTTTTTTTTCACCTGGTATACTTCAGAAGATAAAATGAAGGAGACATGTCAGTAACAGATTTAACAGTGAAAGAGTTTATTTGATTACTGTGTACAGACATGGCCTCAGTTACAATCAAATCAAACTGCATGCGTATATATCTGAAAATGAAATTAAATTCATTAGTCATTTTAAAAATTCAGAATTCTATTATTTTCCTAAAATATCTAATAAATCACAATTTACTAAGGCTTTGGTTTGAGTTTTGTTCTCTTTAAAATATATACTTAAATATATATTAAAAGCAAGTATTTTGCTATGACAACCTACATGTCATTCACCAAATTTTTAAATGCCTACTCTTATGTTAACTACTTTAGGAAATATATAAAAATTAAAATCTACATTCCTGAGGAAATCATCTTAGAAACAAGTCATATATACATAAAAGTCCTACCAAAAAAAAGAAAAGAAAAGAGAGTGTAAAGCAACTAGTAAGGTGTTTTAGATAATTCACATTAAAGAAAAACATACCCACACACATACAACACAAAAGTTAAGGGAGATTGTAAAATTCATTTAATAGGCATGTTATATATCAATAATTTGCCACAGGGTTTGCATTTTAAGAATCCACATGAAAAAATCACAATATGCATGGACTAGAAGCAATGTATATCAGACAAAAACATCCTAGAGATGTTTAGGTTGTCACGCTTTCACAAATCAATTTTTTCAAATCTTTTTAGGGTTTGGGGAGAAATTTTTGGTTAAAACTGAACACTCTATTCATGTTTTTGACTATTCCATTACTCCTTCTCACCAAGAAACATAATTTCCTACAGATTCCATAAAGTTTTCAGTTAATGATGTTTGGTTTATATTTACCAAGAAATGTTTTACTCCTTACTATAAAAATAGAATTAAAAACACACCTGGCTAAATGAATCCAAAAGAGAAGAGTGGGTTTTGCTGGGTTCAAAGACAGTGATGTGTATTCAAGTGACCATACATTTTTAACCTTTTCCTTGGGTGCATTTTGGAAGTAATCTGCCATTTAATGTTCTACACTGGACATCACGGTTGTAATCCAAGCGAGTAACATCACAGCAAAACTATCTAACACTCACATATTGCTTAGGGCTGCAGTGGTACCATGGTTACCACCAGAGCAAACATCTCGGGAAAAGAGAGCCACTGTCTTTCAACATGCAGAAATTCAGTACTTTTGATAGTTTATGAGCCTTCATTTTTCTTCACTTGGGGGCTTTCCAATTGGTCTTGTGTTGTTTCTTCATCTTTTTTTTTTACATCTAAAAAAAATAAACAATTTTTATTCATACATAGAGTATACGGAAATATATTTACTATTATATTGGAATAAAACAGTTGGTTTTTCCTTCATGCATGTTAGTCATTTTCTACTTGATTAGGACATATCTTTGCCATCAGCCCAGACATGGGAGCTAAAAAAGACAAGACAGATCCCAGCTTTTTGTTTTTATTAGCATTAGAATTTTCATTTTCAAATTTTTAATAACATTTGTACTTAGCTAATGAATAATAATAAGCTTTAAATCTACTTATTTATAGTAATAAAACACTGTCTATGCCATCTGCCTTTAAAAATATATTTCCTTTTGTTTATTCTTTAATATCATTTATTTCCAGATTATTTAAAGGAATATATAAAAGAGTAACAATCAGATAATAGTTTTTCTAGTGACCAAAATAAAATGATGAAGACTACTAACTCTCCTACTGTGTATTTGTTCTTTTCCGTAACTAAGTAATGCCAACAAGTATTAAGTTTTTGTGTGTGTATTTAGTTATATAAACTTTAATTCGGCCTTTTATATTAACAAGTAACTTCTCTACCTCACTAGTTGAGGAAAATTCTTCAACAGCTACATCATGTTCTGATAGTCATACTCTAGCCTCCCCCACTACCTCTGGTTTCACCTTCTGTGGTTTTACTTACATGTAGTTAACCACGGTATAAAAATATTAAATGGAAAAATTTCATAAGTTTTAAACTGCACGTTGTCTTGAGTAGTGTGATAAAATCTCATACTCCTTCCACCTGGGACATGAACCACATCTTAGTCTAGCATCTCCACACTATATACACTCCCGGCCCATTTGTTACATAGTAGCTGTCTTGGTTATCAGGTCGACTTGCTATATCACAGGGCTTGTGTTCAAGCAACCTTTATTTTACTTAAAATAGCCCCAAATTCATTCACATAACTTTTATTACAGTATATTGTTGTAACCGTCCTATTTTATTATTGTTGTTCTTGATATCCTACTGTGCCTAATTTATAAATTAAACTCTGTCACAGGTATGTATGCTAGGAAAAAGCAGTATACATAGGGTTTGGTACTATCTGCAGTTTCAGGCATTCACTGCGGGTCTTGGAATGTATATCCTGCAGATAATAGGAAGCTAATATATGACATTTTCAAACTTAAAAGGTCAAAAACATTATGTGTGTTTTTATTTCTCTTCTCTTTTTATTTCTTCCATCTTTACTTCACCATATAATAGTTTATGTGTATACTTTTTTACTTTTACATGTAGTGTCTCATATGAGAAAGTCAATGACCTTTGGGAAAGGTGGTGTAACCATTGAGCTCCTGGGTCTGACCACGGCCTCTGGCCTAACGAGGTTACATGTATTTCACAGGTATCAAACCAGGAACATTTGTAACTTTACCAGGTAATAAATAACCTCTTGAGGCAAAGAACTAATCGCCCTCTTCTGGGGCTCCCATGAATATAGAAGATGTGCAGAAGCTTCTAGCTCTGTCTTGCCTCATTGACACCAGGAATAAATTTCTACACACACACACTGGAGTCCACCCTGACGTCTAAAATGAGGCACAAGGCACAGGTATTTTAGCAATCACTTGGAACTAAAATTATCTTTAACATCTATGAATGGTTTAAAATGAAGAGACTTTTAAAAACTTTGTTAAAAATATCATTTTATTTATTGTCAGACGTCTAAATTCTGGAAGAACTATATATAAGAAATGGGGAGAGAGAACCAAAATTTTTCTTTATTGGTTTAACAGCTATTCTTTTTTCTTAATTCAACTTTTCTACTGGTTGAAGAACGATCACCTTTTATACAAATTACTTAAAGATTTTATTTCTAGTTGATAATAAACTTATTCTTAGAGATATAGGGTTATAGAATACTGCAGTGAAGAAGTTCCCAACGTGATTTGTCAATAGATGACAGAAAGAAAATTATTTCATTTCTGAATACTTCTCAATAAATTCTGTAAGCTCATTGAGGGAAGAGACCATATTTGTTCACTTTTTATTCCCAATCACTAGCAATGTGCATCTAATAAATTTATAAATGTTCACTTTCCATGTACACGCCATGAGATAAGAAGGTACAATTGTCCATTTTCAGAAAGCCTGAAAAATCTACTTAGCCTTAAAAACTGAGGGGTTTAGTAAACAGTGAGAGAAAAAAAAAAAAAGAGCACTTATAACTAATTAAAAAGAAGTTTGTTCCAGAAGAAAGGATTGATTAAGAAGAGAGAAGTGCTGCTGCTGACTTTAAGAGAACTGTACTGTTACCTTCCTTTACGCAGAGGGCCTCCAATTTGAGGGGCAACTCTGAAGTTTCGCCTGTCGCAGCTGAATCTTGGATGTTTACAATGGCATTCCGGCGGCCGGCCCTTGCTGAAGATGCAAAATCGTTGCATACAGGCTCCACATCAGTCATTTTTGATGAATCTGTCCTCATAGCAACATCTGCAAATAGAATGTGCACACGAAGAAGAGGATAAACCTATTCTGGGGTAAATGCTCACAATGGTGGCTGAAAGGCATGGCTTAATCAAAAATAAAACAGGCTCAAGAACCTAATCATTGATCCTACCCTGCATCCATGTCTACTGTTCTAGTCCTGGAGCTTTCATTTGCACATTCTCACATTAGCTGAATAGAACAGGAAGTTCTCAGTGTGAGGCAGATTGCTATAAATAACCCCTGAGCCAAACGAGCCACTTGGATGCTTTAGGGTGCAGTAATCTCTTGTCTTTTGTTCTGTTTTTCTATGAATGGATCAGACAAATGAGGGTTTGGAAGAAAATGAAAACTGACTTGTTTGGCCACTGCCTTAGAGGTTCTGCCTGCCAGTATTTGCTTGTGGTACTTGTTCAGGCTGAAACCAAATCGCTGTAATTTGTGGAGACCAAACAAAACACATGCTGTTGCTACTCCTTAGAAATAAGAAATTCGACCTGATCTTAAAGGCTTCCCCCCCCCCCCCAGTGACAGCTGTGTATTTCTATCTGTTCTCATCTCAAGCCTAATTTTCAATACTGCATGTTCATGTTGGGAGAGCAGGACCAGTTTTACCTTTTGTTACCTTTCAGTGGACATGGTAATTACTAGTGCTTTCCTAAGAAAGCTTTATCTTTCTAGCATTATCTGTCTCTATGAAAGGATTCTTAAGAGTTCATTCACTATACAGGGAGGGAGGTAGCAAATATTGCTTAGCCTAAGGCTAACCCTCTTTCATATGGTGTCTTTTAATGAATTTTTCCTAAGAAGTCAACACTGAAAAGTAGCTCAAAAGCAGCGGGAGCAGGAGCAAGCATTACTGAGAACCTATTAAGTGGCTCTCAGCTGGGCATTGAGAATTCAGAGGAACTATATACTCTACATATTTAGGGGACTTGCACTCTTGAAGGGGAGAAAAAGAAATACATGCAAAGATAGATAATATCATGATATAGAATGTGCTGAGTATCAACCAAGGTAAGGAACTGATCATCACTGGTGGCACTTGGGGGCAGAGGTACATGAAATTTGGCCCATACAAAGCAAACCAAACTTCTCACTGTAGTTGAAAGGTATCCTTTTCCAATAAGTTACCTACAATTTATGAAAGCTAAAGATGAAGTGAAATAGTCACAAAGCATGGTGCATTTGATATTAGAAATGCAACTATTTAGCCCATAGAACCCAAGACATGCACGTTGAACTTAGTATGGGCCACAGGAGGCCAGGAGTAGTATAGGCTACTTCTCCAGATATTTTCAACTTTCTAAGAATCATGGAAAATTTGAGAAAAATGCTACATTTTTAGACACAATTTTGGAATCAATTAGACGTATAACTTCTTAGTATTTGCCAAATATCTGGCATTGACAGACAGCATAGAGTCATTAAAGAGCACTGGGTTATTAGTCAAAACAACAACAATAACAACAACAACAACAACAAAAACAGCAACAACAAAACTCATGGGCTTGCAAGATGATAATTGGTAATACACTTAATTCTGAGTCATGATTACTCTCCTATATAATTGATATAAAAATAATCTGACTGATTTACGGATTCTTATAAAGAATCAATGAGATAAAGGATATACAAACTATTTGCAACCACGAAACCATATGGTTAGTTATTGGCATTTTTGTACATGTCTCATTAAGTTTTATTTTCTCTACCAATCTCTTGTGTATCCCCTTTAATCCAAACGAGAATTATCTTTCTACTGGAAGATTTTTTGAGTGTTCTAAGGGGAAAACCAGTATTTATTAAATATGGCATTAACATTCTCATATCTATTATCTCATTTAAACTTCCCACTAATCCTATGAGGTAGTGAGAAATAACACTCTCTATGTGGGTGTGGAAGTTAGGGCTTAGGGGAGTTAAGTGATGTTTTTAAAGTTGTTCAGCTGCTAATTTAACAAGCAAGTTTGCAAATCCAGTTTCAGTTCACTCTGAAAGCAAGATGACATGAATTACCACAAAATTAACTTTCCAAATCTCTGTGATATGTATATACAACCATACGATAGCTACTTTAGATTCTGCCCTTCATTACTTTTTAAATAGAAGGAAATTACCTGTCTGTCTGTCTGTCTGTCTATCTATCTATCTATCTATCTATCTATCTATCTATCTACTTACCTACCTATCATCTACCTACCTATCTATATCTAAATATATGTATAATGAATGTTTGGTTATCTGCGAGCACTCCCATAATACATGAATTTTGATAAAAGATGTCTTCTCTATTTGTGAGATTTCTAGTTTGTAAGAAGTGCCTACATCGGTTTGGAAATGGACCTCATTTTCAGGCCTCCACTCTGTCCTCAGACAATTAATATCACATCAGAAGCTATGGCCATGATCAAGTGTTTATTTCTGTGAAGCATCTTCTTATGTAACTACAAATAAGTTAACTATTCTAAGCATGGAGGAGCAGCTCCATGGACAGTCCAAAATCTTAAAATTGAAGATAATGATAAATATAAAAGTATTAATGTAATTAATTAAATGCTATATATTTTATGTTAAATAAAATGAATAATCTTTTTCTTTTTTTTTTAAGATGAAATATGTCAAAGGAATATTGGGTAAGTATTTGTGTTTTAAAAGAAAACTTCTCAAAAGTGGCCTGTTGAGTAGGTCAGGCCATCAATTTAGAAGACATTCTGGGATCCACGTTTATTTCAAGGATTCTTTGCTGCTGGCTCATATTTCAGAAGTTTTTGCTTTTGCCTTTATATTATAATTTCAGGCATATTCTAAATTAGTTCTTTTTTTACTGATGTTAGAAAATAAGCTTTTTGCAAAACTAAAGTTTGTCAAAGTTATACTCATTAACTATCATGTAAAGATGAAAGACAGAGCTGGATACGTAGGGAGGCCAAGAAACAGGCTGCTTTACTCTGCAGTTTTATTTTCTTAGTCATTTCTCAACTTGGCACCCTCTTCCCTACAGAGCCTGCACTGACACTGAGTGACCCGGAGGGTATGCTCCACCAGAAGACAGACAATTTACCCATGTCAGCCTCACAGGGCCATAGGGAGAGGAAACTTTCTACATTCCTGATGGAATGTATTGGTGACTTAGAGATGGCTAGCAGGAGCATTTGAACCCACAGGGTGATTCATTCATTCATTTGTTCATTCATTCATTCATTCTCTCTCTCCCTCTCTCCCTTCCCCTTCCCCTCTCTCTCCCCCTCCCCCTCCCTCCCTTTCTCCCTCCCCCCTCTTTCTTTCTTTCTTTCTTCCTTTCTTCCTTCCTTCCTTCCTTCCTTTCTTTCTTTCTTTCTTCCTTCCTTCCTTCCTTCCTTCCTTCCTTCCTTCCTTCCTTCCTTCCTTCCTTCCTTCCTTCCTTTCTTTCTTTCTTTCTTTCTTTCTTTCTTCTTTCTTTCTTTCTTTTATGATATGTAATATCTACAGGGCTCTGTTAAGTCCCTGGCAAGGAAGTTTATCTCAGCATTGGAAATTATCTGCAAGCCTATAAAAAATGGTTGAATAGCTATGTATATTATAGAATATTATACAGCAATTGTAAAGAATGTGTCAAATCTAGTTAGATCCACCTATGGAGATGTATCCATGACATATTGTGAAATATAGCAAGTTTAAAAATATTTACACTGTGTAGGAAGAAGGGGAAAAAGTAACAAATATATTGTGATTTCAACTTTGTAAAAAGAACAAAAATCTTTGTTGGAAAAGTAAAAGAGAACGAGGAGGATATTAACCATTATTTGTTCCTCCTTATGTATTTTAACTTGTAATAATAAGCATATATTACCTTCGTAATTTGAAAGAGTTAAAACATATTCACCTAGAAAAATTATGAATACTCAGACATTCTAGCACAGAAAGGCTCTAAAAATAACATTTTGATAATTTAACCCCAAAATAGCATATCTTTAAGTGAAAGTCTCTCTGTCCTCCAAATAGCCATTTTACTTGTAATTATTGTCCTGTGTAATGATGATTGTTTATGCTTGATTTATTAAAGGGATGATATATATGAGAATTGCTCTCTTCAAATGCTTTGTGACATTTAAAAAATATATAACCTATAGACAGATAAAGAAACATTGCTAAGAAAAACAAAAGAGATTAATTTACTGGTTCTTTTAATTTCCTGGGCTTAAAAAGCTAATTATGTTTATGTTTGCTAACCAAGGCAGCTGACTCACTAGCACCTCTTCCTTTTTCTTTTAGCAGAGAAATCTGGATGAGTTCTGCTTTATCAACTGTGGCTGCTTACAGAAGCTGAAACCATTTGAACATTTGGAAATTTTGGATAAGTCCTTGCTTGCCCACAGCAACATAATCCGATTTACAGGCTTGGGACACATTTCCATCGCAATTGAAAATAAACAATTTTTCAGGATGCCGTTAAAAGACTAATACATAATCATATATATACACACATGCCAGCATCTTTGCAGTCTCTGAAACACTGAAAATGCAACACCAGCACTGCGGACAAGCACAAAGATGTTTAAGCTAAAAGGGCATATGAAAAATATCAACAATCAGCTCCCAGTGGGCTCAAAAGGGCCTGCCAAGAAAAGAGTATGTTAGTATGTTATAATCATACTTAGAAACAGAAGCTTTTGCAACCTCTCCCCATCCCACCTTCCCTGCCCCAACTGACTCAAGCTTCCTCACTTGAAGCCGAGCCTGCAAGGAAGTAAATACCTTCTTTTCTAACTTCTGGCTCCATCTCCCACAGTAAAACTACTCCCCATTCTGCATGTAGGATTTGAAATAAACTTCTTACCCACTATAGCAGTTCTCTGGAAGTATGGGTCAAGCAATCTGAAAAAAGAAAAGAAAAGAAAAAATACTTAGAGTAACAAATAAAAAAGGAAGAACATGCATTTTTTTTTAAAGACAGTGCTTTTCCTGGCCACAGATCAGAAAGAGACAGAGATATACCCTGCTCTCAGCTGATAACCAAATGCCTCATCTGTCTTGCTCTGGCTTTCAGTATTTTCACATCTTATGCTAGATTTCTTTAGTCCTCTGCTTATATATCGTTATTTTGTATTTTCTGTCTGGAACATATAAACTTTTTTCAAACAAGACAAAAAACAAAAACTATAACAATTGCCTCTTAACGTGGTCCAACAGAAACAGATAATTATTTATTTATCTGGTCAATATTTACTTTGTTCCTACTAAATTATTGTCAGACCCTGTGCTGGGCCCACAAACTACAAGAAGGAACCCACATTCTGGTGAAATTACACATATTCTGATTTTTTCCAATTACCTTTTAAGTTACCTTAAATTTAAATCCTATTCTTTGAAAATTAAGTAAAAGTATCAACCTCTGAAATGTGAATTCCTTAACATATCATCTATGCACCTAAGTATCAAGACCACTTTAGGCTAAACAGAGCTTATATGGAATGTGTACACATGTATAAAAATTATATTTTTTAACTTAGAGAACCCATATATGGTGTTTCTGTGCCTCAAATATAAGTCAAAAAAAATTCTACCTTTTGTCTGTTAACACACATTTTTTTTTTATGCTTAAGTTCTTACTTGATATTGATTTAAACAAACCCTTCAGCATATAATTGGTAGGTACATGAAAGCTATTTTTGCCACAGAAAAATGTTCACAGTTTAAACTTATGAAATTCAAAATGCAAAGTCAATTGATTTTCCTATAATATTCCAGGTAAAGTAACGAACAAATCCGAATATTTGTCCAGCACAGTGATACTTGTTATGAAGATATGGCCATATAGAATAACAATATGAACTGATGTGGATAAAGATAAGAAAAAGATTAACTGCATTAAACCATGTAACCCCCTAGAGTGTATATGGGGGTCACATTTAACTGGTCATCGTACTGTTTAGTTTCCTGATAGAGAAACTTAATGACACATTCCATAAAGGATTTTTGGGATTTAGTTTGTCATAGGGCTTCCTGACCCCTTGTAGCTTCCCCCAAAGGACTATTAAACCTTTCCCATTATTTCAGAATTTTAAATTTGAAAGGATCATATAGTCCAACCTTCTATACCCACATAGCACAGCCAATTTGTGTCAAAGTCTTTTCTATATTCAGACAGCATCTTTCTGCCATTTCCATGACCTCCCCTGCTCCTACCCAAAACAGGTTCCCCTATTTATCAGTACATTATCTTTGTGTGTGTGTGTGTGTGTGTGTGTGTGTGTATTATGTATAGCAAGTAGTATCTAGGACACAGTGATATTTTCAGTTCTCCTTTATATGACCATAATTCTAATTAGTTATAAGCTACAGCAGTGTTACATCTTATATAGTTTTGTCCTTTCACCTCCCACCTTTTTATTTCTATTTTTCTGAGTGATCAGAATTGAGAGGATTTAGCATGGATTAGAAGGAACCATTCTCATTCTTTTTTTTTCTTTCTTGTTACCTTAAGCCTTGCTTCAACCCCTTCATTCTCATTTATTTCTCACAGTATTCTTTTAATCAGTGACTCAAATATCATTGTGCTCTTATTTTATTAAGCTACTGGAGCTTAATTAAGAAAGTATTTGGATTCAATTTAAAAAGTATTTAACACCAACTCTGCAAAACATCGTGTTAGCAGTACTGTGGGATTTGCCACAGGATTTCCCCTGCCACACCTGGAGAGCTAGGGAGGCTTCATGCCAGGCAGCTCCCACACACACAGAAGATGGGCACAGATGAGGGAGAAAATGGGACAGGGCCATCCAGAAACACAGCATTTAGTGGGGTCTGGAGAAGGTGTCAGCAAAATTGCAGTGAGAGACCGCTCTCAGTCACCTACTTCTCACCTTTGCTCTTTTCTAAATGTTTTGGACACAAACTGTTCTTAGATTTCAAAAGGGACACAAAGACTCTCCAAGTTCACAAAAGCCCAAGAACTGATTTTAAATTAGTGAGAAACTGATATAATTTTGAGGTTTCATATGGCCTGCTTGCACCCCTCCCATCTCAGAATGAACATAGCCTGTCTGTGCAGGGGGTTTTAAAATGCAAGGCCTGAGAAGTCAGTTCCTTTTTTGATGAGTCCATGGTTTTAAAATGCCAAGTGACTTTTGATGACATCAGTAGGAAGGGGAGAAGGGGAAGTTAACTCTGACCAGTGTGGTCACAGTAGACATGGTTTTATATCCTTCTTCCTGGTACATGGACTGGAACACAGTTGCCTAAAACATTTAATTAATAAATGCTGAACCTGAGGAAACAGTAAAGATAAAATAGAGTCGCTTCAACCAAGCTCCTAAGATTAACATTATGAAGGTAGAGGCACAAGGGAAGACTCCATTCTTGTTCTGCCTCACCTGGAAACTTAAACTTTTTTGGACTTTCAAGTCCTGTATCAATGCCTGGATACACATCAGGACTTCCCGGTAATGCTCTGATTGCCCCCTGAGGTAATCACATATACATCCACCTGACATCTATTATTCAGACTACAAGAACATGACCAGACCTTCTGGAAGTGACCAGACCTCTTAGCACCCATCTTCTGAAAACCCTGGCATTCGTCATTCTAACTGCTTGACATCTGACTCATAACAGCCATAGACTGATACTAGGGCTAAGAATGCAGGACTGATTATTTTCAAGAATGTAATTAAAAAATATATATTTTTTTAAATTACTTGATGTAATTTACATAACTTCTAACTTTACTTATTTGACCCCTTTTACCTCATCTACCTCTCTTTCTTTCCCTCTATACCCTCTGGTAATCACTAGTCTGTTGTCCATGTGTGTGAGTCTCTGTTTGTTGTGTTATTTGTTGCTTTTAGGTTTATATCCCACATATAAGTGATATCATGTGGCTTTAAAATTTTTCCATCTGGCTTATTTAGCTTAGCATGATTATCTCAAGGTCCATCCAAGTTGTCACAAGTGGCAGCATTTCATTTCTTCTTATGGCTGAGTAATATTCAGCCATAAGTACATGTGTACATGTACTTATGTACATGTACATGTGTACATGTACATGTACACATGTGTACATGTGTACAAGTACATGTGTACCACAGCTTTCTTATCCAATCATCTATTGCAGAACACTTCAGTTGCTTCCATGTCCTGGCCATGTCAAGAACGTAATTTTACTCTAAGAACTTTTAAGTTTTCTGTCTTCTTTGAGACACTTCTGGGTTCTTGCCTAGCTATGTTTCCAGTTTGCAAACTTCAAGAATAAATTTCTATCATTTATTTCTAGCAATGCCTTCAGACTCATTTTAAGCTTGTTTGACAAATTAATACCTGATTCCTATAAATTATAAACAGGCAAACATAGTTGGCAAAAGTACTTTTAATTATTAATATCCTTAATAAAAACTGAAAGTTTAATTATTCAATGTTAACATAAATTTCATGTTAACATTGAAATAACTTTAGAGATAGGCTATAGACTAGTGGCAAATACAATGCCTTGCAGGTATGCATGACATTGATTGTCATATGCAGAGTGGTAGTTACTGCAAAAACTCTTACAGAACCATCCTCACCCAGGGCATCCAGATAGTTACACTGGCCCTCTCAGAATCCATAAACATTAAACTGCAAACAGATTTGGCACCTAGTCAATTATACACAATTCATCAGCTTTCTCCTGTACAACATGCAATCCTTTAATACTTTAAATAAAACAGATCCTATAGTTTTAACTTATTTAACTAATCTCCTTTGCCATTTTTATTCTCAACAAAGAAAAAATAAAGCCCTTTTTCTTTGGGCTTATTTTCCTTGCCTACGATGATTATTGCAAGTGATACACCTACGACAAAAGAGCCCTTAATTAATTTTCCAATGTAAAGGTAATTTAAAGCAATAGCTTAAGCATAGACACTTTAAAATGCATGCTTTTATGTCAGAAAATTTTTATAACATATATGCTCATCTGTTTTCAAAAGGAAAAGCTCAATGTGATACAAAACAATAGAACTAATTTTACTAACAAACAAAATTTTAAACATATAAATGCGTACCATATCTATCAAAGCAATTACTTTAGAAAGCTACATGTTTATTCTACCTCAAAATATTTTTGTGACTCCATCAGTGAAACAAACTTTATATTCACATAATATAATGGTAAAATAATACTGTTTTTAAAAGACAACATTAGGTAGAGATTCTGGAAAACATGGTGAAGAGTCCCCAGATCTCTCCCCTTGAAAAAACAATAAGCTGAACATCTAAAACTGAACAAAAGACACCCAAACCTCACACCAGTAAGCATGAATATGAGATCTGCGCATAGAGCTACCATGGGTCAGATCCCCGGGTGTCAGACAGTCAACTGACAGAAATAAAGAAGAGTGGTTCTCACAGCTGCTGGAGCTCTCTACAGAAGGAGGGGGAGTGGTGAAGGTGCAGCAACTTCCCTGATCAGCCCTGCCTGAAAGTGCTGTGAGTTCCAACCAGCTGGCAACAGGGCCCAGTCAGCAGGGCAGAAAGCAGAGAAGTGGGCCAGGACCAGAGAAATAACAGTTGATTTTTACCATTCCCAGTTGCAAAACTGAGGCTGAGATGCAGGCCCTATCAAGAAGGCTCCTCCCCACATACCCTCTGAGATTGAACACTGCAGAGCCTCAGGGGAATCTGAGCTAACATTGCCAAGACTGTCATTGACACTGACAGTGACTGGAACTGAAGGTAGCGAGCTTAAATATCTACAAGAAAATTAATAAGGCATTATTTAGGCTTTATATAAAGCAGGGATCCAAGAGGATTAGACACCACCTACTGGAAACCAAAAGAAAAGTGCCTTCTTTGCAGCAGGCTAGAGACACCTTTATGTAATAAATCTTCTTTCTGGAAAAAACAACAGAATACACTTCCATTAATGCCCAATGGAGAAATGGTCCATTAAACACCATGAACAACTAAGGGGACAAGGCATCTCAGTAAGAAAGAGAGAAATCTCCAGAAAATAAGCTTATTGATGTAGAAATATTTGACTTAAACGACAGAGAATTCAGGATAGTATTTCTGAAAAAACAGAAGAGTTCCAAAATAAGTCATATCAACAATTTCAGGAATTTAAAAAACAACTAAATGAGTAGAGCAAGGAGATTGAAACCCTAAAAGAGAATCAAATAGATCTGCTGGTAATAAATTAAAAAAAAAACACTGCAAGAATTGAAAAATGAAATATTAAGTTTGGTAAACAGAGTCGATCAAATGGAGAAAAGAATCAGTGATATCAAAGACAGAAATCTAGAAATAAATCAGAAGGAAGAAGGAAGAAACTGAAGAATAAAAAATAATGAAAGAGAAATACAAGAACTGGCTGATACCATCAGGAGAGGAAACAGAAGAATAATAGGCATTACTGAAGGTGAGGAAAAGGAGCAGAGATTAGAAAGCATTTTCTAATGGTGGACCAGAATTTCTCAAATCTAAGGAATGAGCTGGAACTTAGAATTCAAGAAGTCAACATAACACCCAATTCTCTCAACCGAAAAAAGCCTTCACCAAGACACATTTATTGAAGTTATTAGCAATCAATGACAAAGAGAATTCTCAGGGTAGCCAGAGAGAAGAAAATGGTCACTTATAAAGGAAAACCATTAGATTATCATTGGGCTTCTCAGCACAGACCTTACAAGCCAGAAAGGAATGGAATCAGATATTTAAACTGTTAAGTGAAAGGAACTACCAACCTAAAATAATGTATCCAGCTAAGCTCTCCTTTAGATATGAATGAGAAATTAAGACCTTTCCAGACATACTAAAATTGAGGAAATTCTCCACTATAAGGCCTGCACGATAGGAAATACTGAAAGGGGTCAACTCACCTAAACCAAAATAATTTAAAAAATACATAATTAGGAGTAAAGTGACTAGCAGGCAATAGAAGCAGAGGAGTGCAATTTTTACTAAGAACAGGGCATTATAAGGTTAAATAAAAAAAAGAGAGAGAATTGCTATAGCAAGATAGTAATGAATGTTCAGCATACAAACAGACAAACTGAGATAACAATGACTGAACGGGGAAGATTCAAAGATCCAAATTCACAAAGGAAAATGGAGATAAGGCACATGCAGAAGAAAATGGATGGCTATATATATATAATTCTCCTTTTCATATTCCTAATGGTAACCATATGCCAAAGATTCACAGCTAAAATATATAACATAAAACAAGAAGAACCAGAGGGAAAACCCACAAAAGCCAACCAAAATGAAGAAAACAGAAACATGAGGACAAGGAAGCATTGGAAACACCGAGTTACCAGAAAGCAAAAGATAAAATGGCTATAAGAAGACCTCATATTTCAATAACTACCTTAAAGGTAAATAGACTGAAATCACCAATAAAAAGGCACAGAGTTGCAGATTGGATCAAAAAAACAAAACCCTATCATATGCTGCCTCCAGGAGACACATGTCAGTTCCAAAGAGAAATATAGACTCAAAGTGAAAGGGTAGAAAATGATATTTCAGACAAATGGCATTCAGAGAAAAGCGGGCGTAGCAGTACTAATATTGGGTGAAATAGACTTCAAAATAAAAAAGGTAAAGAAAGATACTGAGGGACACTTCATAATGATAAAGGGAATCATGCACCAAGAAGACATAACACTTATTAATAGCTACGCTCCCAATCAGGGAGCCCTGAAATATGTAAAGCAATTACTAACAGAACTAAAGGGAGAAATAGACTAAAACACTATTGTAGTAGGAAACCTAAATACCTCACTGTCAGATATGGACAAATCATCCAAACAAAAAATCAATAAGAAAATAACATCCTTAAATGACACATTAGACCAACTGGACATAATTGATATATACAGAGCCTTCCATCCCAAAACAGCTGCTTATACATCGTTCTCTAGTGCACAGGGAACATTCTCAAGAATCAAGCACAGAGATAGCCTTAACAAATATAAGAGGGTTGAACTCATATCAAACATATTCTCTGATCACAATGCTTTGAAACTAGAGATCAACTGCAAAAAAGAAATCAGGAAGAACCACAAATACATAGAGATTAAACAACATGCTATTGAAGAATAACTGGATCAAGAAAGAAATAAAAAGAGAGATAAAAAAATACGTAGAAACAAAAGGTAATGAAACCACAATGTAACAAACTTTTGGGACATGGCAAAAGTAGTCATAAGAGAAAAGTTCATATTATTACAGGCCTATCTCCAAAACCAAGAATGAGCCCAAATAAACAACCTAATGTTTCATCTTAAAAAACTAGAAAAAGAAAAATAAATGAAGCCTAAAGTCAGTAGAAGGAAAAAAATCATCAAAATTAGAGCAGAAATTAGTGAAATTGAAAACAAAAAAAGATAGAAAAAATAAATGCAACCAAGAGCTGGTTCTTTGAGAAGGTTAATAAAATTGACAAACCCCTGGCTAGACTCACTAAAGAAAAAAGAGAAAGGACACAAATACACAAAATCAGGGATGAAAGGGGAAATTACAACTAACATCACAGTAATACAAAGGATCATACAAGAATGCTATGAAAAAGTATGTAACACCAAATTTAATAACCTAGAGGAAATGGACCAGTACTTAGAAAAATGCAATCTTCCTAGATTGAATCAAGAAGATCTGGAAAATCTAAATAGATTGATCAGAAGTATGGAAATTGAAATGATCATTAAAAACCTACCAAAAAGTGAAAGTCCAGGACCAGGTGGTTTTACCAGTGAATTCTACCAAACATTTAAAGAAGATTTAATACCTATTCTTCTCAAACTCTTTGAAAAAAATTGAAGAGGAGGCGATACTTCCCATCTCATTATATGAGGCCAATATTACTTTGATACCAAAACCTGGTAAAGATAACACATAAAAAAGAAAACTACAGACCAATATCTCCCATGAACACAGATGCAAAAATCCTAAATAAGATGCAGGTGAACCGAATTCAGCAACATATTAAAAAGATTACACACCATGACCAAGTGGACTTCATCCCAGGAGCACAGGGATGGTTCGACATCTGCAAATTGATTAATGTGATACACCACATAAACAAATTAAAAAATAAGAACCATATGATCATCTCAATAGAAGCAGAAAAAGCCTTCGATAAGATACAACATCCATTTATGATCAAAACATTTAATAAAATTGGTATAGAAGGAAAGTACCTTAACATAAGAAAGGCCATCTATGATAAACCCTCAGCCAACATTATAGTTAATGGTGAAAAACTAAAAAACTTCCATCTAAGATCAGGAACAGGGCAAGGCTGTCCACTATCACCACTCTTATTTAATATAACATTGAGGGTCCTAGCAAGTGCAATCAGGCAAGAGAAAGATATAAAAGGCATCCAAAATAGAAAACTAAGAAGTCAAACTGTTGCTATCTGTGGATGACATGATTCTCTATATAGAAAATCATAAAGACTCCACAAGAACACTATTAGAAACAACAAGCAATTACAGTAAAGTCTCTGGATACAAAATCAATGTTCAAAAATGTATAGCGTTCCTATATTCTAATAATGAAGCATCATAAAACGACATGGAAAAAATAATTCCTTTTGCAATTGCAACAAAAAGAATAAAATACCTAGGAATAAATTTAATGAAACATGTGAAGGACCTATATAATGAAAACTACAAGACCCTGTTAAAAGAAATTGAAGAAGATACAAAGAAATGGGAAGATATTCCATGTCCCTGGATTGGAAGCATCAACATAGTTAAAATCACCACATTACCTAAAGCATTATGCAGATTTAGTGTATTCCCTATCAAAATCCCATCAGCATTTTTTAAATAAATAGTACAAAAAATCATCAGATTTGTATGGAAGCACAAGAGACCCCAAATTGCCAAATCCATACTGGGAAAAAAGAATGAGACTAGAGGCTTCACTCTGCCCAACTTCAAATTATACTACAAAGGAACAGTAATCAAAATGGCATGATATTGGCAGCAAAACAGACACATGAACCAGTGGGACAGAATCGAGTCCAGAAGTAAACCCCTATTTATATAGGCAAATAATTTTCAACAAAAAAGCCAGAAATATGCAGTGGAGAAAAAGTCTCTGCAGTAAATGAGAAAATTGGAAGGCCACCTGCTAAAGAATGAAACTAAACTGTTGTCTATCACCACACACCAAAATTAACTCAAAATGGATTAAGGACCTGAATATAAGACTGGAATCAATAAAGTGCATAAAAAACCATAGGAACTAAACTCAAGAACCTTGGACTTAAATAGGATTTTATGAAATTGACCTCAAAGGCAAGGGAAATAAAAGCAAAAATAAATGAACAGGACTACATCAAACTAAAAAGCTTCTGCTCAGCAAAAGAAATCGTCAACAAGGTAAAGAGACAACCATATGAATAAAAAATATATTCGCAAGCAACGCCTCTCTGATAAGGGTCTAACATCCAAAATATACAAAGAACTTATACGACTCAATAATAATAACAACAACAACAACAACAAAACAATCCAATAAAAAAAATGGCAGAGGATGTGAACAGACACTTCTCCCTAGAAGACATACAAATGGGCAACAAATATATGAAAAGATGCTCAACATCGATAGCTGTTAGGAAAATGCAAATCAAAAACATAATAAGATACCATCTCATACCTTTTAAAATATCTATAATCAACAGAACAAGTAATAGCAAATACTGCAGAGGATACGAAGAAAAAGTAACCCTCATACACTGCTGGTGGGACTGCAAATTGATACAGCCACTATGAAAAACAGTATGGAAGTTCCTCAAAAAACTAAGAATTGATCTACCATGTGATCCAGCAATCATTCTACTGGATATTTACCCCAAAGACTTGAAAACCCATATCTGAAAAGATATTTGCTCACCAATGTTCATAGCAGCATTATTCACAGTGGCCAGGACATGGAAACAACTGAAGGGTCCTATGATAGATGATTGGCTAAAGAAGCTGTGGTACATATAAACAATGGAATATTACTCAGCCATAAGAAGAAATGAAATACTGTCATTTGCGGCAATGTGGATGGACCTTTGTGTTTAATCATGCTAAACAAAATAAGCCAGAGTGAAAAGTTGTAAATCACATGATATCACTTATATGTGCGATATAAACCTAAAGGCAACAAATGAACAGGACAAACAGAGACTCAGGGACGTGGACAATGGCCTAGTGGTTACCAGAGGGTAGGGGATTGGGGGAGGAGGGAAGAGATAAACAGGGTAAAGGGAGTCAAATATGGGGGGGGGGCTGGAGGAAGGTGGAGTGGGTAAAGGGGATCAAATATATGGTAGCTGAAGGAAACTGGACTCTGGGTGGTAATCACACAATAGAATATATAGATGTCAAATTATAATGTATACCTGAAAATTATATAATTGTGTTCACCAATGTTACCCCAATAAAAACAAAAAATAAAAAAAAAATATAACAAAATTTTGGTAAAAAATACATTATATTTTACAGTAAGCTGTTTTTAATTAAAACTTCTATGTACCAACACCATACATAGTTGTTACAATTATGATGTTGGGTATGGTGTCAGTGGGGGTGATCACCTTGAGTTATATAAATGTCTAATCACTTAATTGTACATCTGAAACTAATGGATATAAATGTGTTTCGTTAACAAGCACGCAAATGAAGTTTGCTCAGAAATTAGTCATGTTGATTTACAGGCACTGTAATAGATTATCCTTATAAACATCAATTATCCTGTTAAATTCTGGTGTGGTGGCTCTAGAGATAGCCTCTGATGTTGTGTTAAAAGACAAAAAGAGATTAACATGAAGATACTGCTAGAAACTTGGTGTTCAGGAAGAAAAAAAAGAGCATTAAGAAAAAAATAATTTACAACCCCTTACACACATGTACACACAAATGGCTACCTTTTTGCATCATCTATTCCAGATAAGCCATCTATCACAGATCGCATCTCACATGGTCCATCAGTTTCTCCCTACAGGTGAAACTTTTATATACTTTCAGCAATAAACTATGTTGAAGTGTTTCTTTAATAGTTAAAAGGATTTTGACATTCTCTAGAGTAATAACATAATGACATATATGGTGAGGAAAGAAGGATCACAAAATATGGGAAAGAACTCTGCTTTCTCAGTCAGGCTTACCCTGACCACATCATTTAAAATAATATCTTCTCCCTAGCTCCTGATCCCCCTTACCTGACTGTATGTTTCTCCTAAGACTTAGTAGTTTTTAACACGTATTATAACTTATTATGATTACACTATTTTTACTGTCTCCCTTCTTCCACTGGAATGTTAAGTTCCACAAAAGTAGAGGTTTCTGTAGACTGTTTCACTGATATATTAGTAGCACTAAAGGCCATGACTGGCACTCATTTAGTAGGCACTCTGTAAAATTTGTTTACTGAATGAAACAATTATTGTTCCATTTTTCTTTTTCAAAATGAATTTCTCTTTGCATATGAAAATGATATATTCTCATTATCAGGAAAAATTACAATTCTGAAAGGCATAAAGAAGAAAAAAACAACTGCCTTATATCCCATTATCTAGTGACAGCACTGTTATAATTCTGGTACATATTCTTCCAGAATTTTTTGAGGAGTTACATGTACAAGTATATCATGTACATATCTTACATATATACACACACACACACACATATGCATATATACATATACATATATATACACACACATATATATACATATACATATATATATATATATATATTTTTTTTTTTAATGCCTACAGCATCTGGTATTACTAAGTGGTCTCCTATTAAAGTACTAACCAGGCCCAACCCTGCTTAGTTTCTGAGACCAGAAGAGATTGGGCACTTTCAGAGTGGCATGACCATAAACCACATGTATATATTTTGAAGCTAGATTGTAGTCATTTTATATCATTATATTACAGCTTAAAAATATAATCTTTTCTAGGCCAATATAATTATGAATTTTTAATGAAGAGTTTGAAAAATGAAAATTTTCTAGAAAGTTAACATTTCAGGATATAAAATGACTATGTAAAATATGCATAGCCAAAGGCTAAATGCAATGGCAAAAGTAAGAAACATGGCTAAGTGCTGAAATCATTCACAACCTTTTCTAATTAAATTGGATAAAATCAACGTGTAGAACTTTAATATTTCCAGTAATGTTTTCTTTTTCCTTCTATTTCATTAATTTAAAGAAAAAATATTTGGGATGTTCTTCGTCTATGAATAAATTAATAAATTGAATTTTCATCTCTTTTTTTTCTTCCAACTGAGGAAAAGTAGGAAATGATTGAGCTTTTTTAAGCTCTGATTTGTTTTCTAAGTTCTCTTCAGTACTTTTCTTTGCAGAAGAAGAAATCATTTTAGTGTTTCATCAAACACAAAATTCAATCAAAATCACAGTAGCAAAAATTTTAAAGTTGATTTGAGGATTTTCTGGGTCATATAGGCAAAAAATTTTCCAACCAAATAGCTACTAATTTTGGAGGAGTCATACCACTGAAATATTTTTGCTCACAAAATTATGTATATTGGTATTAATCTACAAATAAGTAAATTGAAAGAAAATTAATTATATGGATGCATTTAACTTTTACAGATTCCTTTTGTAAAAAAAAAGGAATCCTGTTACCATATTTAATATTATATAAGTTGAATAGAAAAAAGAGACAATGAAAAATGATATTAAAATATATTCAACAGACATAGCAAATAAAAAAAGAAGTTCTAAACCAGCGTATACATATAATATTAATTTAAAAATATATATACATAGAAAAATATGGTAAGGAAAATATACCAAAATTTTAACAGTAGTTCTTTCTTGATAGTGTTATAAATTAGTTTTATTTTCTTCTCTGACCTTTAAACTTATTGTTTTCCAATATTCTATAATGAAGTTTTCATACATGAAAAATAGTATTAAACGTGTTGAGTACATACTGATTTAAAGCACTTTAATAAGAATTAGCTCATGTGATTCTGACCTATGGAGAAGTCATTACTATATTTGTTTTAAAGGTGAGGAAATTGAAGGTCATAAAAATTAAATGTTTTATCTAGAGCAATCCAGTTAACAAGTAAAAGAGATATGACCGCAATCCATTTTATCTGACTCCTCATTCATTGCTCCTCCTATCACATTTCACCATATATCTGTTGAAAAAAGATTCAGTCTTCATTCAACTGACTGTTATTAACATCTACTATATCCTTCATTCAGGGCCAGAATCTGGAGGAATAATGCTAAATAAGACTAAATACTGTGATGGACACAGTGGAGACACACACACAAAAAGGATAATCCATGGTCTTTACTCTGAAAGTGTATGTGATCTAATTTTACAATGAAATACATTCATATTAAAGAAAATGTAAAAATAGCATGATATATTCAATAAATAATATAAATAAAAATACTATAAAAATGTAGACAGGAAATGGTTATTGAATTTAGAGGCAATTAGAGAGACATCACAGAAGTTATAGAATATATATTGGGCCTTAATATTTGTAAGGAACTTATAAAAGTAGAAAGAAAATGAAAAATCTTAGAACCCAGAAAAATACCTCAAGCTGAATCATTAAAATGGGAATGTAAAAGGAAAGATCCAAATGAAGAAAAAAGAAACATCTGGATGTAATTGAATGTAATACTATGTAGGGTTTGAAAAATAAGTTGGACCATGGTCATAACTGGAACTCAAATTACAAAGAAAATGAATGCTATTAAAAAGGAATTGTATTTCTTCCTGTGAGCACTGGAAACCATGAAAATTTTTGTCATATAGTAAAAGTGTATATAAGATGCATCATCTGAAAGTAGACTAAATTCTAGGACTATTAAATAAATGGCTTCAAATTATAGTGTACAGCTGAAACTTACTGGATTTCATTAACCAATGTCACCATAAAAAAATAAAGAAAACACACAAAAAAGAACACAAACAAAAAATAAATAAAAAATAATTAATAAAAAGGTTTGAAAATAGTTTAGCCTACATTTTAAAGTGTTGTGTACTAGGGCTTTTTAAAAATTATTAGTCTTACATAGTGCCATAAAAGGTTGTTCTGTCTAGGTTTTAATGATTTTATATCCAAGGAATAGTGAAGATACCCATTTCACTGAGTCATAAAAACAGATGTGCAATACTGTAACTGCATTATTTTTTAACAAAACTCATTTTAACTCATAGATTCCCATTTTACCTCTATAGCAGAAAACAGTCTTGTGATTCAAAATAAAATCATTGATTTCCACATTAAAATCTCCTCTCTCTGTGATAAATTTTCAATTAATTCACAATCATCCACAGGATTCATTCTTCCATACAGTGTAAGGCCTAAAATTAAGGTTCAGTATTACATGCTGCCCTGACATCGAGTAAAATTAGGAGGGTTTCAAAGGGCCTCATCAGAAGTTTTCCTCCTGTGGATAAGGTACCCGAAGCAAACAACCATCTTCATCAAAGGGTTTAAGCACAGTTCCTACATATTCCTGAGTAGTGGTTTTCAGTTATTGCCTGTGGAATTATTCAAACAAACCAATTACATCCTCTTATGGGAAACAGGAGGTACCCCACCCTCTTGTTACTACAAAGTTTGCCTTCCATGGCCCTTGGTGATTTACTCTGTTCCTGAGTACAATCCCCATGTGGCCCTGCATAACCTAAGTATCATCTGAGGGCTGTAAATATATGTGACTACTAACTGCTGTTGGTCTCATCTGTTCAGTGTCAAATGTTGTGTATTTAGCTAACTCCATATCCCCCGGGCAGGAATCTCCTAAACCTTTTCCTATAATCACCTAGAAGGTCTGTATCACAGGTGATTATGCAAAGAGAAACTGAAAGCTGCATATTTACATTGATAGAAATCTAAAATATTCTCAGGGAATTTGTACAAAGAAAAAATAAATAATAAAACTCACACAACAGAAAAGGTGGGGCCATAGTACAAGATGATGTTGACTCATCAAGTCTGAGTAGTAGGCCCAGCACTGTTTCCCTGCACCACTCTGTTATCTATATCTCTGTTGCAACAAAGATCCTAATCTTCAGAATTACAGAGAAACACATTAATTTAAACCCAATGTAAGGCCAGAGTCTTTAAACCATATAAATCAACCACTGCTATGGAAGAGACCTCTAACTCTGATAATGCTAATTGAGGTTCTCTGATGGAAGAAACATAAATATAATAGGGATAGAGAAGGCCATTTTTCCCTCCCTGTCCTGGCTCACCCAAAGCATATCCAGTGACTAACAAGAGCAAGATAAACAAACAAAAAAAAGAAAGAGAGAGAGAGAGAGAGAGAGAGAGAGAGAGAGAGAAAGAGAGAGAGAAAGAGAGAAAGAGAAAAGAAAGAGAGAAAGAAAAAGAAAGAAAGAAAGAAAGAAAGAAAGAAAGAAAGAAAGAAAGAAAGAAAGAAAGAAAGAAAGGAGAGAGAAGAGAAGAGGAAAGGGGAGGGGAAGGGAGGGGAGGAGAAAAAAAAAGATGCAAATAAAATATTGGATGCAGAGAGAGAAAACCAACCAAAAAAAAAAAAAAAAAAAAAAACAACTTAAATGCCCATAATTTGACCCAATTGGAAATTCAAAATTTACTAAAAGAATTTACACAGTAAACAATACCCCTACAACGTAGGCTCTGAATTAACTTTAATATTTGCTGAAATTCAGCAATTGGCAAACCTTTATGGCCTTATACTAAAGCTAAAATTACAGTTATACCTGGGGGGATTTGCTTAAGGGAATCACTGAACAGAGGACAAATAAGTATGTCTCACTTTAACTATTAAAACTCTTGTCTTGCTTACATTACCTATAGTTATTGCATTCATCACCCTAAAATATTCTATAGTGAGCATGGATGTTCTGATCCAAAGAAAATTAATAAAAATTAAATTAAGTCTTTAACACTTACAAAATGGCTTGACAAGATGAGAACCTATGACCTTCCCCCTTGTCTCCTGTTAAAATAGTTAACATGACTCAGTGTAATTTAAAATAGTGATTAAAATTTGTTATATAACAGGTAACAGATGAAGGTCGATTAACCTTACTGTTTCTCCATTTAACAGCCCATTTCGGCCTGTTCTTAAACTTGGAACAAATCAATGGTGGCCCATAGTGGACTGCTGCAACTGTCAAGTCATGCTGTTATCCCATTAAGGCCTTTACACCCACAAACTTAATTACTGAAGTTGCTGACTTCATTCAATAAGCAATTGATAAATATTTTGCTACTATAAATTTGGCTAATACATTCTGATCAATGCTTAGTTTCAAGACCCTCTCAGCCATAGTTTGCCTTTATCACTGAAGGGCAATCTTTATAGACAAGATCTTAACTACATCTATCTTTCTGCATGAACACAGGTATGACATTGATAAAAATCTTTCTCTGAGGAGATTTGTTGGACATGCTCATTAAGGATATACAAATACTCAAAAAAGGAGCTCAAGGAAAGGGGATCGACTATTCCACACTATACACCATTAGAGCAGAAATCACTGGCCACATACCAGGCTCTTCTGAAAAAAAAAAAAGGCTCTTAACAAACCATGAGCCTGTGACCCTCAGTACGTAGCTATTCAATACACCTTGAGTTATTAAAGCAGCATCTCAATAGCTAGCCATGGCTCCTGAGCCCTCCTATCTACAGGATGAAGTCAAATTTGGGCCCTCTGGCATATTCCATCTGTAGGAGACTGTGGCCTCCTCTTTCCTTAGTCCTTCAACATCCCAAGCCTACCTGAGGAGTCCCTTATCAAATGGACAACAACGAGAGTTCACATATCTTACTGACGATATCACCACCACCCTACATGATGGAACTTGGTGGAGAGCTACTGCTTTTCATCCCTGAATCAGAATGTCCCTGATAAAGGAGAGAACGTGGGGTCAGCACAGTGCACTTCAAGCAATCAACAATTGGCCCAGTCTGTACATTTTTACAAATTATTAGGCCATTACTTTACCCCTAGGGTAAAGGACTCTGAGAATCTCTTGTTTTACAGATACCTAAAATGTAAATCAAGGTAACAGATTTCTCTCTATATACGAAGGCCTGTTCAGTATACTCTGCCTGCCCTTTGGAGTTCTAGACACTACTGATAGTTAGTTACCAAGGCATCCATCCTGCTTCTCAGAATACTGGGTGCTTTAAAGATGGCATTCAATCAAACTTCCACCTTCCCTGTGGGCCACAGGAAGCCAGCTCTAGGCAGGCAGCTCATTTAATTGAGAGGCTTAATGGACTCCTTCAAGAACGTATATTTAAGTCACAAAATGGAAAATTCATGCCCACTGGCTGGGGATACCCATTCCATACACCAGTGATACTTAGATCTCTCAATTGCCTTTAGTGGCTATAAATGGGGATGGCACTAAAGTTCATATTTGTGACAACCACCTCACCATGTGGCCCTCTCCCTCTTGGTCAGGTACTTATTTTGCCCCTAAAAATCTCCATCATCTCAGTTTAAGTTGATGGCATCATTTCAAGAGATTAATTGTGGCATAAGGCCAAAAATTAAGAATTGGTGTTATGTGATGCCTTAACGTTTGATAAAAAGCCTCAAATAGCATCAAACAAGTTCTCCTCACTCTGCTCCTGTGAATAATGTCTCTTAGCCAAAGGATTCTCCTTATCAAAGGCACCAGGCACTTTCTCACTCATACCTGAGTATCAGGTTTCAGTCCCCTGACTGCCTGCATAATTACTCAAACAAGCCAATCATATTCTCCCACGGGAACCAAGAGGCACTCCACCCTTGGTTCCCGTGTAAAGCCTGTCTTACACAGCCCTGGTTGTTCACTCTGTTCCTAAGTACAGCACTGTATGGGGTCTTCCACCCCAAGGCTGTGAGTATACATGACTAATAAATTGCTGTCAGTCTCATCTTATCACAGCTGTCTAGTGTCAGGTGTCAGGTGTTTAGCCATTGCCATAACCCTAGGCTGGGCATTCCTCCTTTATCAATTAAAACACACCCTATCACCAATACTACTTTCCTTTCTCTCTTGAAAGGGAGCTTTAAGTATAGGGCACATGAGGCATCAGGTTTATACATGTCCTGTGTCCACGCTGACTTTCACTGAGTTGGAATGAGGGTTGTCCTGTTTCATGATTGTGCAGTGGGATCTATTGCTGTTGTCTCAGGTATAACCATAACCTCAGGTAGAGGTATATGAATCTGCATCCTCTTTGTTCCAACCCCAGATTATTTAGGGTCAATGGTCTATTTAAACTGCTCTTTCCCTTTCTTGAAGTCATTTCAGTCACTTCTCTGTACTCCTGTGAGAGCTTGGGAAGTCCTGGGGTGTCACTCAGGCCCATTTGCTGAGGCACTCCTCTTCACTATTGCTTCTCTATCTTTCTAGGGTTATACTAAACACAGAGCTTCTTTGAGATGTTCAGTTTCCCTGGCAATTAAGGCATAGCCAGTCCTCTCTACACTTGGATTTCCTAAACTCATTAAAATTTTTATTGCTTAATCCTCCTCCAGTTCAATCCAACTGAGGGGTGCTGAACACCTTTCCAGAAACTCTGATAATGCGTAGGACTTCACTATAGTTTTAAACGCTTCTCCCACCAGCTAGTCAATGATTCAATTCCTTCCCAGAAACATAAAACTCAAATATTTCTTTCCCATACTAAGGTTTGTTCTCAGTTCTCCAGTCTCAGATACTTCAAAATATCTTTTCTCTCAAAGTCAGGATATTTCCAGAGACAACTTTGATTTTAAGACACTAGCTCTTTGTTTACATTAAAAAAAAATCAGAAACTTAAGTAGCTTTTGCTGTAGATTATGGGGACCATGCCTCAATGAAGAGTGTCTACTGAAGGCATTAAAGGGAGTGTAAAGGAGTAAAAAAATCTTAGTTAATAACTAAAATAATTATTATCTATACAAATTTAGAACAGTTACTCTTAATTGGTCCCTTATTTTGCTAGGTAGCGCTTTGCTTTATATACATTATTTTATTTGATCTTTATCACAAATTCCAGAGATATGAGGTAAAGGAAGAGGGTTATCTCAATAATTCAAATGAGATGACTGAAATTAAGTCTTCCTTATATTAGAAGTTTGCTCTAAATTAGAATTTAAGCCCTGTCATGTGTGATTCCAAAATGTGGGATTTTAATCACATTACATTGCCTCTCTTCTACAGTCATAGACGTTTGTAAATTTAGAAGATATTGAAATAGCATGGAAATACCTAGATATAAAGTTAGGGACCCAGAAGCCACCTAAAACTCACCTCCTATTTCATCTACCTTAGACATGAATCAGTTCAGCAAGAATATTTTGTTAAACCACATATTCTCCATACTGTTAAACCAAACTCAAAACATCACTCAAGCATTTATCTGATATAAAAACTTTAATTTAATTTTGAATCTTAAAAATGAAGGTCATATGATTGAAAAAATATGCATAACTTTGAATAAAAATTACTTTTTATTTTTATAATTTTCATTAACTATTAAATAATACACATGGAAGTATAATTACAAAATCTGTTAACACACACATTCAGATTCCTTAAAATTCCTTCACAGAACAGAAGCAGAGTCCTATTGCTAGTGGTAAATTCTTATCTATAATTGAACTATGGCTTTTTTCAGGTATGTCAGTTTTACCTTCTAACTTATCTTTCATGTCACAATAATTAGCAGAATTTATTGAAAATAGTAAGAGGTCAATACAAACTTTTGTTTGAAAATTCTAAGATTTTTAAGTTTAACTTAATGTTAGACTTTAGTGATTGCTGAACTTTATCTTTGCAGGGTTTTTTGGTTAAAATATGAAAAAGAGAAAAGACATTTTTTGATAACAAAGGAGAAAAAGATTGAAAAAATGCAACAAAGAAAACCCACTATTAGATTCCATTGGGGATAACTGCCAGTTGGCTACACTGTATTTACCAGATCTTTGCCATTTTTATACAGTAAGACAAAATAAATAAGCATTTTACTGTAATATTCTGAATTTTCACTTTGAAAACCATGATTATAATTTGGTGACCTCTAAGCTGCCCTAGCTATGAACACCTTGGCCTGAATATCCTTCTAGTTCAGTAGCTGCTAAATGATCAGGCACTCTGCTTCATCCATCTGCTCTACCAATGACCTCTTTCAAATTTTTTTTTTTATAAGCTTTGGCTCTTTTCTTTTTATAGCTTTACCAGCATAATTATATTACATCCTGACACCAGGCAGTGTAAATTAATTCCTCTTCTGTCTTATGAGCCACTCCACAAAGAAGAACAAGATTTTTCACCTTAACACTTGATTAAAATGTGAAAAGGAGAAGACAAAAAAAAAAAAATGAAGTTTCTGGGAAAATTGTATCTTACCTATGCCAGCCTGGAGACTAACAGAGTAAATTTAAAGCAAATTAGCTCTTCCTATGATTTAAATAAAATCTTAATGGAGGAGAAGATGAGAAATAGAGAGAGATAGCAAGGATGGGTAAAAACCTATATATCTAAAATTAATTTTATCACAAATGAACTAGAACAGTGTTTCTCGAACTTGCCTGCTCATATAGAGCTCACCTGGGAAATCTGTAAACAAAACAGAACCCTAGCGCCTTTTCTAGAGCTTCTAATTCAGCATGTTTGACACTTTATGTATTGTAAGCACACTATGATATTCTTTTTTGCTACACAAATTTGAAAATAACTGAATTGTAGTAAAGGTTAGGTCAGATTTACCTCCATTTTTCTCCAACAATATGCTGAGAAAAACGTAAAGTCATAAATTATGTTATTTCAGGGTCTAACAGCATATCACCCAAAAGAATGGACTATTTGCTGCTCATTTTCCCAAAGTATACCAATACATACACTTGGAAAAATTGTCCCAAATCCATCATATTTAAATAACTGAAGAAAATACTAAAAAATTAATCTCATTTATAATAATAAAAAATTAGTATAATTACAAGACATTCTCAAGAGTCCTCACTATCAGGGGTAGGTGAGGAGGAAAGGAAGCAAGGATACACTAAAAATAGCATAAAGAATTGCTCAGCAAAGCTTGTTTATCCTGGAGAGTCAGCCGGAGAGTCAGCCAGAGAAGCCAGAACATCCTTGATAACAGTGACAAAGATCTCTCCAGGTATCTCAAAGAGATTGTAAAAAAAAAGAAAAAAAAAGAAAAAAAATTGAAAAATCTCATTTAATTCACCTAATATTTGGGGGGCATCATATACATAGAGGTTCATTTTCCAAATTAAATAAAAAACTCGCAATAATTTCTTTAAGTGTAATCAATGTGGAACAGCTGTTTGGTAATAGGACAAATGTTGAGAAAGAATATCTCACTGCGTGATCACCTTAGAACACATTTTAGAGCACAATTTTATTACAACAATATGCTCAGCCTCTGGTCAACTGCAGACTCTCAGCTTTTGTACCTTCATCGTCTTCCTTCATTAATCTCCTCCTATTCCCCTCCTCAGCCCCACCACCCCTCCTGCCATAGACTTTCTAATGCCTTCTTCATCCTAGCCCAACTAGCTCTTGAAAATATATTGATTTAATTCATTCACAGGAGTATGCTCTATGTGTGGTTCCCTACAACCAAAACTCCAGTCTTAGACATTTTATGGATAAAAAAGCAAATTTTTAATGGTGACATTTCCACTATTAGCTAATGGAAGAGGAGTGTTAATAAGAAAGATGGGGGATTTTCCTGAATCATCAGCATTTCATCTTCTGCCTATTTTAAGGTTGGTGAGTATGTTGGAGTCAAACTTGCAATCTCAGCACCACCAATTACATAACATTGGGCTGACTTCCTAACGTCTTTGAGCCTCAGTTTCCTTAGTCCCCATCCTGTAACGTTCCCTCAATAACTAAGACATTCCTTTATTTTCCATTTGCAGGGTAGGCAGGAGAACCTTGATTTTTATAGTTTTCTTTCTATTAATTAAGTAGAAGCTTTTAGTCATAATTTTTCACTCTTCTTATACACAAATTTGATTAAATCAAGCCCACCTAAATTACCCAATCATTCATCAAAAATAGCCAGAAACTAAGGAGGAAAGTGGCGATCAAAGCACATTCTAATTAATTTATAAGTATTTAAAAGCCAATTTGATTCACTTTTAAGGCCTATGATTAGGCATATTTATTGCTAAAACCTCAAAGCTTATAATTTTTTCAGCTAGGTGGATAAAATGTACTTAAAAAATATTTTACTTGCACTGAAAAGTGTGAGCTTAAAATCTAATCAGTATATATATATATATGATAGCTCTTGTTTCATTTGAATGAAGAGTGTGCTGGTTTAAGCTACCCTGTGTCACCAGGCAATAGTCCCTGGACTATTTAGACTTGGAGGAGTTGACTCTTAAATTCCAAGCTACACACTTCAGCTTAAGTTAGGAGATTTCAGAAAATCTCAAAGTCTCATATTCAGGGATTTGCAAGACAATGAAAATAATCAAACATCACAGGGTACAGAGTGAAGAGTGTTCTGGTATTTTCAGAAGCCCCTACTACAAGTGTGGAAATAATGAAAAACAATAGAAATGTTCATTGTTTTCAGTTTTTATGTTTCTTTTTGATTTAATCTATTTGTATGTGTCACTTTCTCAGCAAATCCTTAAATGAGAATGGAAAGCAGAGAGGCCCATCTTCTGCTAACTTCAATAGTCTTTGTATTTTAAAGTATTGTTAATTGCTAATATTAAAATTCAAAACCTGTTTCCCAGTAAATTCTAAATCAGAAGGCTTTCTGCAGTCTAAAGCACCACATTTCTGTGATGTATTTTTAATTTAAGATAAGCTAGGCCAGTCATAGCAGAATATTATTACTGAATATTATTCAACTGAGGCCAAACATAGTGGCTATTTTGCTGCTGTATTTATGTATGAGGTAAACTCTTTTGAAATTAAGTATCTTCTCTTTCTTCTAATCCTTTCTATAACTTGCCTCCAGATTTATCTGAGAAACATATGATGAGTCATTCTCATCTCCATTTCTCATATACATAGTAGTAAATATAACTATAAATAGAATTTTAGTCTTTTTAAAAATGCAAATTTTTAAAAATATTTTTTTTTAAAAATTACAGTTGACATACAGAAAACTACAATTTAAAAACATTACCCATACTCTGGCACAGTCTCTCCCTTTAATTTATTTTAGTGGTAACTTCCATTCTTTGAACTAAAAGCAGTGATGAAAACATGATTCAAACATGATTCAGCTCCTAATTCTATCTCCATCTATAACTGGGGGCAGGTGACTAACTTTCATAACATATTTTTAATGACCTGTGAAGTTCAGTAGCTAGGTGACAATAAATGTGTTTTATGAATCTAAAAATATATAAAAAGATTTCAATAGACTAATTTTTAAGGTGAAGATGTAACACTTGGTATGAGACTCAAATGTCTGTCTGACCTTGACCACAGCACACAATCCATTTTTTCCCTATTTTTCCTATTTTTTCTATTTTTTCATTTATTTTCTTATTTTTCTACTTTTTTTTCCCTATTTTACCATGGAACCAATGCAAAGTCAAACTAATAAATGCCATTAAAGATAGTCAAGAGAAAAATAAAACAATTAACCATACATAGGTAACTTGGAGATATCTGTAAATTTTGGTGCTAGAAGGAAATTTAGGCATCAGCATTTTAATAAAGGAAACAAGCAAAGCAACCCAAATTTTAAAGATGAAGAAAAGGATACCAGATTGCTGGTATGATGACTAGTTAATTTTATAATTGAGTTCAGATATTGTGTTACTGGACATCTGGGCCAGTTCTTATCCCACAATAATGGTGGTTTCTAATTTATTTCAAAAATAAAAATTGCTTTTAACATCAGATCACTTTTGAACATAGTGGATTTGTAAAGGGAAAAGGCCCAGTTTCTGGGGTAGTGCAGGGTGGGAGGAAGGTAGACCTTCTGCCAATTCTTCACATTCTTCGAGAAAGGTGTCAAAAGGTAAAGTCTATTAGGGAAAGACATGTCCATATCTTATGTTGAGCCTTGGTTAGGGGTCCATCCATGTTCTTCTAAATTTTTATTTAAAAAAAAAAAAATCCACTGCTTTAATTGGTAAAACTCTATTATTTAGGAATAGATTGTTGGGGTGGAGGAGGCTTAGTTAAATGAGAATCCCACTTTGGAATGATGAGATTCAGATAATAACAGTTACTTGCTGTTGTAATTTAAAAGTTGCATTCATTGGGATCTGGATTGCATAACTGCCAGAAGACACAATCAAAACATGTGCTAATTTATTTATATGTAGGGAATGAGATTTTAGCCTAGATCCAGGGAGGCAGGTCAAGATTAAAGCCACCTTGCCTGTGGAAGATAGGGAGACACTTGAAACCAAGTGACAGACTGGATCCTAAGGAGAGAGCCAACCAGTAGGGGACCATTGTGAATGGGTGCAGTTATGGACTCTGGTAGTAATGATGGCAACTATTCAATTCTAGGCTTTTCATTTCTGTACTGTAATTCTACCATAGTACCCTCAGCTTTTTTGGTAAAGTTTACTATGCACCATAACCATCTGAGTGATATCTCAGTGTGAGCAACAAAGGGAAGACCCTGAGGACAATCTTAAGATGATGCAGACTAGAGATAGCTGCCATAGCATCAAAAAACCTTAGGAGACACCTGGAGGTGTTAAGCAGAGAGACCAGAGCACCAAATCAGAGCAAGTGACAGGTTAACACTCAGGATGGATGCATTTTACCTGAAAATTCTCAGCAATATTAGGCATAGAGGAAATGAAAGAAAAATATTGTATACCCTTTCTTATGGGAACTATAACTATGTTTATTGAAGTTTAATGGCATGATGATCCCTCAAGGTGGAAGAACCCACATTTTTTTTTATGTATCTGTTGAGAAAATATATAACAAATAAAAAGTTACTATAAAATAAATATTTTTAAAAAATTAATTCTCATATATATATTTGAGAAATAGTAGTATATATGGGATGTCACGTTATTTATTTAGACACAGATACATGGCTTTGTGGACACCTCTAATAACTTTTTGGAATCTTAGGAGACCAAGATCCCCGTGTTGGCAAACACTGGACTATATCATAAATCATAGCCATAGTGGCCACAGCCATGTCCCCTGTGACAACCATAACTTTAATCTCCAACATATAAGTCTTCCTCTACCTCCTTTTAATTTCCTCCTTCATCCATTTAAAATTATAGATGGTTGAAACTTAGAGAAAAGTTTAGCATTCATCTAATTAAATTACTCAGTTATTAGAGATTGAAAGACTAAATAACTATAATGGTCAATGCTTAATAGACAGTTCCAGGAGATCTCAGCAATATATCTGGAGAATAAAATTTAAAAATCTCTCACACCAGGTTCTATCCCACAGTCCAATCAATTGTTCAATCAAGCATCCTGGTAGCCAATTTGAGCACTGACAGCCTACCTCCACTTTACAGTTTGTGTTGATGTATTAGTAGCATCCATCCCTAGGCCTTATCTAAGCCTCATTTGTTAGACTATGATAGTTGGATGGCAGGGAATCATTCTCAAAAGGAAAAAAATAAAATATCACTCCTGAAAATTCCAAATTATTTTCAGCAAGGCTGGGATAGGAAAGTTTCATTTAATTAGCGAGTGAATTAAAGATGTGACACTTAAAAACAAATTATAACCCATTTCCATTCTTCATTGGTAGGTTGAATAATGACATATTGTTCTTTTATAGTTGCCAATTTCAGGTTTTATAATTTCTTTGCCTTAATTGGTTTAATCCAAAAAATGTCAATTTAGTAATTACTCTTATGCTGTTAGAATTAGCTTCATTTATCAAGCAAAACAAAACTGACTTTGGAAAGGGAAAAACAATTACACATAATACCAGGGGAAATACTATATCATCAAGGTATTAAAAAACAATATTGTAAATAACTGAAACTCACTTTATTTTATAGAAATAAAAAATGTTCTTTCTTCTAAATAGGAACATACCAAATAAACAATCAGATATAAAATAATTCAGAATCTCATTTATTTATACATTTTTTAATTTACTTGAAAAATATATGTTAAATTTCAATTATGTGCTTTGAAAAATAGTATATAACTGCTTTCATGAAATCTAATGGGTGAGAAAAAAATAACCAACATAAATCCATGTATAAATACAAACTGTTGTGTTAGATAAACAATTATGAGTGTTATGTGAATGTATCAGAACCTGACTCTGACAATATGAGCAGAGATATGATGGAAGAAAAGGAGCTAGCTGGTATAGAGACAGAAAAAGAGTATTTCATACAGAGGAAAAGAGCACAGGACATAGCAGGGAATGAAAGAAAGCCAGTATGACCAGAGCACAGAGAAAGAACTAGAAAACAGCACTAGATAAAGTGGTTCATTGGATAGCGGGGGCCACAACATTGAGGCGTTTTAAGGATCTGGCCTATTCTGTAGGAAAAGGGAAGACATTGAAGGTTTTTAAGTTATATTGTAGTGATCAAAATTGAACTTTCAAAATATCACTTTGGGAACCCTCATACACTGCTGGTGGGACTGCAAATTAGTACAGCCACTATGGAAAACAGTATGGAGTTTCCTCAAAAAACTAAGAATTGATCTACCATATGGTCCAGCAATCCTCTCCTGGGTATTTACCCCAAAGACCTGAAAACCCATATTCAAAAAGATATTTGCACACCGTCATTCATAGCAGCATTAGTCGCAATGGCCAGGACGTGGAAGCAACCAAGATAGTTAGCTAAAGAAGCTGTGGTAGATATATACAATGAGATATTACTCAGCCATAAGAAGAGATAATATACAGCCATTTGTGACAATCTGGATGGACCTCATGATAATCATGCTAAGCAAAATATGCCAGACTGAAAAAGTTGAAAATCACATGATATCACTTATACATGGAATATAAACCTAAAAGCAACAAATGAACAGGACAGAAAATAGAGACTCATGGACATGAACTATAGCCTAGTGGTTACCGGAGGACTATACACTAGTGGTTTCTAGTGGGGTGGTGGAGGAGAGGGGAGGTAGATGGGCTAAAGGGGGTTAAATATATGGTTTAGGGGGAGGGTAAAGTGGGTAAAGGGGATCGAACATATGGTAGCTGAAGGAAACTGGACTTTGGGTGGTAAACACGCAATAGAATATACAGATGTGAAATGATAATGTACACCTGAAAATTATAGAATTGTATTAACCAATGTTACCCCAATAAAGTTAATTTAAAAAATCACTTTGGCTGCAATGAATGGTGTGGATATGAGAAAGAGTAGATTTGAGAGATGAGCTGGAAGTCAATTGCAGTATTCTAAGTGAGAGATAATGATAAATTAGAAGGTATTTATGCCTTCTGTTTAACACTCCATTAACTAAAATTATTTGTGTTCGACAAACGACCTACTTTCACAGAACTATGTGTGTCAAACTTAAAAGGGAAGCAGAGTGATATAATAAAAGGTATGGGCGCTATAGAATGAGATACAGCTGGTTTAGCACTCTAATCTAAACGTTTGGCTCTACTACGTATTAGCTAAGGGAACTTAAGGCATTAAGCTTTCTGAGCCTTGGCTTCTAGATCTTTTGAGGACACATAAATACCTTCCACAGTTGATAAGATTAGTATGACAACATGTGTGATATTCTGAGCATGTGAAAGCCAATTAACGTTAAAGAAGCCCAGGAGAGATCAGCTGGTCTCCTCCCCTCATGTTAGTTCTTTTCGACTTCCTTTTTAAAACTGTTCCTTTTCCTTGGTTTTCTTCCTCAGTGGACAGCACTACAACCCACCCAGTTGGACAAGTCAGAAACCCAGAAGGCATCCTCCTCCCCCACCCGTTATGGTCATTGTATCCTATAAACTCTTTCTTCATCTGATAAACTGACTGCTCTGCTCACCCTCTTTAGCTATTCTAGTTAAGGCCGCCAGCCTCTCTATATTAGATTATCCTCTGCTGATTATCTTGGCCTCAGTCTTGTTGCCCTCTGGCCCATTCTTTACATAGCAAAGCAAATTTCACTATCCAGCTCTTCATTCACTCCTCTTATGCCAGGAAAAAGTTACACTGTTTCTTAGCCTAACTAACATTACCCTACATGATCTATCCTCTGTGTACTTCTCAGGCTCACCTTTTGACATTCATTCTCTCCCCTCTGATCCAACACTTAAAGGAAACTGTTCCCCATTCAGGACTTGTAACTCTCAGACACATTTCTCTTCACCTCCAAGTTCAGGCCAATGGATGGATGCAGCTCTTCCCTACTGGAGGGTTCTCCTTCCAAAGCTTCTCTTCACCAGGTCAACAACCATTCAAAAGTGAGGCCTCAGTTCAGACAGCACTTTGTCTGGGAGGCACTTTTCCTCCACCTGACTAGTCCCAGTATATAAGATAGTCTATTACATGAATTTCATTATTTGAATGAATTGAAAGAGAGTTGAATGAGGCCTAGAGAGTCTGACTGAATTGCTGACAATCACATATGTTGAGGGTGATAGCTTAAGGAGAAGATTTAGGTTTCCTGCCACATGTTGTAGTGTCTCTTTCTCTCATCATAATGATACTTGCCTTATAAATATATCAGTTGCATCAGCTCTCTTCATTAAGCCTAGAAACATTTTCTTTGTGTGGTTTCAAAATATTATATATTTATACTAAAAATTATGACTTTGGCTATGACCCAAAGCAGATCAATGTCACTTCCCCACCAAAGTCACTTTTGACTCCTCTAAGAGTATCTCAAGGCTCCTGTGGCATTCTCAAGTGTTCCTGCAGCATTTGCTATACTAATCTTCTTCCCCCATGATACTGTGAATTCTTCTGAAATTAGGAGCATTCATTTTACATGTTTGGTATCCAAGACTGTTCTTGGGATAGAATAATACTGAATATTTGTTGAACTTAATGGCATTCAGAGATAAAGTATTCAAATAAGAGCAACTACACTGATACAAGGGACACCATAAAAATTGATGCAAGAATAAAAAGATAGACAAAATTATAAGTGCTCTGTCATTGAGTTATAAAGTTTGAGGAAAGGCATGAACATCTCTGGCTAAGAAAAAGAATCAAAAAAGATAGAAAAGATGATGCCACTGCTCGAACAGTCTGACTCTTCTGGTGAGTAGCTCTGTCTCTCAGTGGCCTTCTTGCCTCTTTTTCTTCATGGCAGAGAACTGGAGTTGGAAAGGAAGAAGGTCTAACTTTCAGACTGTTCAACAGTTAAATAGAGAAGCTGACTCATAGAGCACTTTCTACTCTTGCCAGGAAGCCTCCTACAGCCGGCGTTAGAGATGCTGGTTTCACAGGTGCTGCAGATTCTTGAACTGGCGGCGTCAGAGCCAGCCAATTGCAATGGAAATAGAACTGAGTTAGGGGTAGAAATTCAAGTGCAAGTCCCGGTCTTGCTCTGTGGTTTTGGACAAATCTCTGAGCCTTTCTTTCCTTTTTTGTGCAGTAACAGGTTTGAAAAACATGGCCTCTAATAGCCCTTTCTTTTTCAGGAATTCTGCATTTAGATTTCAGGAATTCTGCATTTAGGGTTGGCATTTAGATTTATTTAAAGCAGCACCACAACCAAAGGTGAGAAGACTGCCAGTCTGGTTAATACATGCAAACGAAGACATTGAAACAACCTTTTCACTCCTGTAACACACATCGTTTCACTCCTGTAACACATCCTTTTCACTCCGGAGCACATACCCACAATGATTTTTCCTCATCCACCTATTATAATCACAACCAAGAGCTTTATCAATAAAAAGTTTGATATACAGCGAGGCTGTAAAGCAGTGGTTTTCAAGTATCAAAATCAGCATGGTAACTTTTTGAAAACATGAGTTCTAAAGCCTTACTTCAGATCTGTCAAATCAGAATCATCCAAGGTGAAGCCCTAGGAATACATATTTTTTATAAAGTTCCCATGTGACTTTGAGAATCAACTACTGTAATTTGGAGATCATTTTTAAAGAAGAATTAGTGTTTTTCAAAGTGTAGCCTGCAGATCATTTTCATGCAAATTAACTAGATGCTTGTTAAAAATATCTCAGAATATGACCAAAAAATGTGCATTTATATAATTCTTTCAGTGATTTTAGAAACAACTTCCTCCATAAAATAGCTTGTATACGCTGACAAATGAAATAAACCATTATGTGGACAAAACCTCATATCTATGAAACAATATAGTAAAGAAAAAAATTATTATTGCAGTATAGGTTTATTACATTATTATTTAGAATGTACTGTTTCATCATTTTATTTAATCTCCATAATAAGCCTGTTAACATAGTGACAATAATGCCTGGGAACATAGGCATGTTTACTCTCATTTTACTGAGAAATCGAAGCACTAGAGAGTACAGGAAACTTTCCCCAAACCACCAGATTCATAAACAGGTGCATCAGAACTGAAAACAATTCCCACATAGCTAAGAAACAACCTATATTACTACAGAATATGTAATTAAGAGTTCAGTACACATTCTAATTAATTTGCTGAGATCTTATCTGATGAAGCAAGTCAGAAATACTGTCAGTTCCTGTTTGGTGGTTTTATTAGCTACTACACAAAGTTAATGTCATTATAATAATCGCATATTAACCAAGATAAAATAACTATTTACTACTAAGGAACAATGTTGCAGGGATTTCCTGGAATCATAAAATCATCTAACTAAAAATCATCATTTCTAGTTAACAAACTTAAAATATAAATATTTATAGTTGAAAAGCCCAGAACTATGCTGTTCAAGGTCTTACACACCTAATAAGGAACCTGCCCAACTCCAAACCATAGCTACCTAACCCTGCTTCGCTAATCTGTCATATCACAATACCTAGACTCTATGATGTTCAGCTCAAAATACTGGCTCTTTGCTTTAGTGCTAGAATAGGACTATCTTAGACTTGAAATGTCTTTCAAGGAATAAAATATGAAATGGTATTACTACAGATACATTTTTAGGACAAATGTCCCTCCCCCACTGGTTCTTCTCAATTCATCTAATAAAATTTCTGTTTGTGAAAAGATATGCTTGTCTTGATCTTTTGCTAAATTGAAATAGAAAAATTCTCCTAGATTCCCCATTACTGAGTTGGCCATTTGGGGGATTAGCATTTCATAAACATGATAAAACTGAATGGACCTAGCTTTAACATTTAAAAAATTTGCTAAAAGTATTAATGGAAAATACAAAATTGTCCAAAGTCATTTAACTTTTAACTGAATATAAATTCTTCCTTTTCCTGTGTTCATACCCTCCCCTTTTCCTATACCTTCCTATTGATTTTTACAGACTTTCTAAAATATGTGAACACAGAGATATTTTCACAAAGAGGAATAGGTAGTGAAAATGACATCAAGAAAAAGTAATTACCCCAAAATAAATCAAACCTTCACTAGACTGATGTGGGAATGTTTCCTGAGTGAGGTTTGGTTTCTTTGCTTTGCTTTTTGAGGGAAGATTTTTGTGTTTTTACTCTTATTCAAATTCTGCATGCCAACTCAATATAAGCAATTGTATAGCTTAGCTATATTCTGTAAAGTGTTTTACTAAAGGAGCCATTTTTCCACAAAATCAATATGTAATTTCCTAAATAAAGAAGAAAAGAATACTTACAAATCTCTAATTAAAATATGTTGTTATTTCTAAGAGAGGCTTAGGAAGAAACTGATAAATTTTCTTTCCTGTAAATTAAAAATATATGTATATATGAAGAATCAGAAAAGGTAAAAATCTAATTAGGCTACCAAACTTTAATCATTTTGTCTTTTCTTTATGAGTTAAAACTAGTAAACACTATGACTTGCCTGACTTTCCTGGGAAATGTAGAACCTCCAATTCTACAATAAAATATTGACTTGAAAGTCAAAAGGACCTCATTTCAAACAACAGGTGTTATTGCCTGGGAGTACCAATTATAAAATGCAGTGGATAATTGCTCATAAATGCTTTCAGGGATTAATGTCAAGTTGAGAAAGTCATCTCCTAAATTATGACTAAGCATTACAGCTAATATTTGTAGCCATAGAAAAATGACTGTAAGAAAACACTTGGCATGACTACACCTTTGAGAGGTTATAGAAACATATCGCACCTTTGGAATATGACTGGAAAGAATTTTTGCATCTTTTGCATCTTTTGTAACAGCTACCAATATTCTCAGCACCCATACCATCTTGTTCCTAGAAACCAAGATAAACTACGTTCATAAAATTCCTGTTCACGGGATAGGCCCTGTGTCCCAGGACTTAGCACCTGATGCAAAAAGGATGAAAAATACTAGGAGTATGAATACCATCAGTTTCATGTTAGCCACCCAGAGAAACAGTACACTTTGCAAAAAATTCCCTCCGGCACACTGACACTGCGCTAGACAGCCTGCCATTCACTCTGCCTGAACTATTGCAACAATGTCCTAAATGATTTTTTTTTGTACTTATTCTTGCTTCCTATAAACCCACTCTTTATACAGATTGCAGGCAGATTGTTTTGAAGTAAATCTACTCATAATTATTCTATGATTAATCCTTCACAGCCTCCCCTATCACCTGTGCAATCAAGTCAAAGCCCCTTTCACAGGGTGCATAGTGGTACACTCTAGGAGTTGGCCCCTTCATTTTCACCCCTGATGAACCTAGGACTTGCACTAATCCTAAAGTTCTGCAGGCACACCTAGCCAATGTTTATACTGTGTCTTGTTTATATTGCTTTCGTGGCTGAGGTTTATTGCCCTCATTTCTCTCCCCATTCCTCAATGAACATTGGTTCATCTTCAGGGTTAACTTGAGTACACCTTTACAAAAAGCTTTCTTTGTCCCAGCAGGCTAGTTAGGTTCACTCCTCTGAGCTCTAAAACACTCTAGTATATCTCTATTTTTGAACTTATCACATATATTATTAATTTCCGATTAGTGCCTGCTTTCTTGCCCCCACCTCACATAAGGTTTTGAGGGCATGGACTGTGACTCATTCATCTTGTACAATGTTATGCACATGGTAAAAAGAATATGATAAGTATCTGTTTGGGTATCTTGGAAGAGTTTAAAATCAAAAGCAGACATTTTTTAACCTTATTCCTATATGCAGTTGCGCATATGGTTTTCATTGTTCCTCTCACTCTTTAGCTATTTGTTCTGGCTGAGTATAAGGAACTGAGAAAAATAAATGAGAAAAAAAAAAGATCATAGAGAAAATAGTAGTAAAAATAAAATTTTCTAAACTTCATAATTTATGTAATATAATGAAAATATGCACCTCTAAAATACAAGCTTAAGAAAACATACCTTTGTAGTTCCAAGTTTTTCAAACACTTGCATTCAAGTCTTGGCAAAGATCTAGTAGAAACTGCAAAGAGGAGTCCAGTTTAAAGTCAATTAGACAAAACTTAACATTGTTATTTGTGTCTTTAAAATTCACATTAAAAATCCCTTTAATTTGAGTATCTCTACTGATCCTTTAAATTATTAGTTATCAGAAAGTTTACTAACAAAAGAAAAGTAATTTCTAAAAAGCTTTAAAGAACAGCCACACGTCTCTAATCCCCGCAAAAAAATTGTTTTGAGCACACATCTTCTATTCATGAATGTTTATTTTTATAAATTATAAGTATTACTATACTAACATAATTTATTATTATAATTATCACATATGTTAAATACATTAATGAAAGTTTAAAGTGAAATAAACATAACCAGGGGTTCTACTATGTTTTTCCTGAACTTCAATATAGGATGCAGAATTTACAAGATGTTGCTATAATACAAGGTCTAATTCTCTCTCTCTCTCATCTTTCTCACGGAACTACAATTAAATCTAGAGAAAAGCTAGCGATAAATATGACAACTAAGAGATTTCCAAGGCAAAAATGTCAGTGGTCTCACAAAAGGATGGTTCAAGACTTGCGAGGGGAGCAGATCAAGGTGTGGGTAAATCATCAGAAATTCATCGTATTAGAAACGTGCACACTGAGTTAAGAATTATAGAGATCTTGAAAATCATCTAATCCAGTGATTTCCAAACTTTTTTTAAGCAAAGAAATTCTTTCCCCCCGCAAATAAACTCTTTAGCAGTTGGCCAATACAAGCAAAACTGCTCTGCCTGATGTGGCTTCAAGCCTGAGGCTCTACCTACTCGCTCTTCCTCCTCTTCTCCTTTAGGGATATAGTTTGAAAACTACATGCTCACATTGCCACTTTGGCGATGAGGCTCCCAGGCTGGAGATGGAACAAGAGCAGCCATATTAAGACAATGTAATAAAGTAGCTAAATTATTCATCCTAGGTGCTTGTCTACCTTCCCTTTGGATACCCCTGTCTTGTTTTCATGGACTTGCTTCCCTGCATATCCCAATCTGATCTCAGTTGTAAGTGTAAGTACTTAAACTATGGTCTGATAGAATTTAAGGTAATGTTTGCTTCTAGGTCTTGGTAAAATAATGAATACTTATTTTCTCTTCAAAATATATATTTTCTGACAAAATTTTCAATGATTTGAGTGGTCAGCCATGTTGATATGCAAACATTTTGCATAAAGGAGAAGGGTCCAGTGCAACTCAAACACAAGATTTCAGGAGGTCATCAAAACCTCAGAAATCAAGATAAATAATATTTTAATGTAACATTTTTATGAATTTGAATTAGTATAAAAACTCCATGATAAACAAAATACCCAAATTTTAAATAAAGATTTGACCCTACACTTGTGCAACTCAGCCCCTTGTACCTCACTGTAATGCTAAACCTAGTCTAGTGACTTCTCTGAAAGAATGAAGTACAAATATAAAAATGATATTAGGTTAGTTGTGTTATGTAAATGCCTGCCTCTATAGTACCTAGGATTGTGGAAGGAGGAAAAAAATGTAGTTTGGAGAACAAAGCCCAGTCAAGGTGTGTGGTGTGATATAGATCTTTACACCTCAGTCTATATGACTGAAAATGAGGTTCCGCTATTTGGAAACAAATAAGCAACTAGAGAACTATATAACACACGAGGTAATAGTCCGTTTGTATTTAAGCCATGTTACAATTTCAGTGAGCTAGTAAATCTAGTTATAGTTACTTCAATAAGAATTCTTTTTCATATTTGTTTTGTTTTTAAAAGCAAATCATAGTTCGAAAATGTGTAAAAACCTAAAAGTTCAAAATGTGAGGTAAACATCATCTGATTCCTAAAAGCAAATTAACCACTTCTCCTGCAAGACCTAGTTTTAAAAAGCTTTCTTAAGATGCTTTTAACCTCTCAAGCATTAAAGTGGTGAAAACCACTGTCAAAAGATGAATCAGTGTGACAACAGAGAGCATGGACATTCCTGAGGATGTGTTCTATGTGTCCACAGAACTCACATTAACTAACTTAGGAAAACAAATGATTCAATGCCTGACGTATAGTATGCACTCAGCACATATTTACTGGATACGTAAATAAATTAATGAATAAACAGTTTTTTTGAAAAAAAAACTGGAAAAGGTAGAAAAGGATCAGATTGTAAAGAGATTTGAAGCAGAGACTTTATGCTGTGAACTACTGAGCAGAGGTTTAAAAAGAAAAAAAAAGTAGCTCTTTAAAGGAAAGAATGGATGAATTCATAGTGAGCAAACAAAACAGTAAATCCACCTATAAGCCTCCAGAAATAATCTTGGCATTGGGCAATAAAGGCTGACCAAAGGGCAAAGACAATAAAATTAGAGAAAGAAGGGTATGGCAGAAACTGCTGCTTGGCTCCCAATAGTGTTTCTCTCTAAAAATAGAAAGTTTAGCTGGGTACACAGCTAAGGACCATATTACCAAGCTTCCCATGATGCTAGATATGGCTATGCAAGTGGATTTTGTCATTTAAACATAGGCTATGAGCAGAAATGATGTATTCTATTTTTAGGTTGTACTCTTAAAGAGAGGGGAGTGTGGTTTCTCCCTCTTTTCCTCTTTCTGAAGACTGGACTGAAGCTATGGTGGTGAGCCATCATTCCTCAGGGGACAAGGAAAATACCTTGGGAGGATAAAGCAACAAAATGGAAGGAGCCTGCACCCATAACTTAGTCAAGCTATTACACCACCTCTGGACCATCTACCTGGCCTATACATAAGACAGAACTAGACTACATTGTGTTTAATCTACTGTTCTTTTTGTATTTTGCCATAACTGCCAAACCAAGGTCTTAATACAGGTGAATATTAAAAAAAATTTTTAATGAAAAAATTCAGAAATGTGGTGGTGATAGTTATAGTGAATGAAGAAGAGCAATGAGATGAAACAATTACATGGTTTTATGTTTAGGAAAATCGGATAACAGAATAACTAACAAAATAAGAGATGAGAAGGAGAGTTTAAATAGTGGCGAACTATGGGCTGCGAACTCACATAAGAGGAGAAAATTGAAAACGGAATTTTCAGTTAATTTGTATAGTTTATGTAGTTGAAAAGATGAAAATTGATAGAATCTCGAAATAAAAGACATCAGAGTACATTAAAAAAATGAACGACAAGGTACTCTCACAGAAAGCAGGAGGAGGAAGTAATCAGCAAAGGGAGAGAAAACATTATCTTAAGAGAAGGGTGATGACTGAAAACATGAATAGAATTAACCTTAATCTTTGATGACAAACAAATTCAAGAGGAATTTGATGTGGTCTAAACTTTTGAAATCTGTATAAAGTTCTCATGAAAAATTAAAGCAATCATTTCTTGAAATAGAAAAGCATTAATCAGAGTTCTGAACAAGCCAGGTCTAAATCATACAGTAGTTTCAATTAAATTTCCAGAATTCTCAGAAAGCAAAAAACCACAGGTACTTACATCATTTTTTTCCTTTCTTTATTCTGACAATAGAGGAAGAATGAGATGAGAAGAATAAAGAGAAATTGAAGAAGTGTTTTGTTATTGTCCTCATCCTTTCAGAAGGCTGATGTTGATGAGAAAAAATGGCAAAATGCACCAAAATCTCTTCCTCAAATTTATTAAGTTACACTCAAAGATAAAGGGGAATCTAAATTTTACATTTAAACGTTGAAGTTAAGATGGAAGTTATAAGAAGCCATTATTTGGAAATCTGTATCATTTGTCAGAGACATTCTAATTACTTGAAGGTACCAGTCTTCCAGAATATTCAGGCAACATTACTGTACCATGCCCTCCAACTGTCCTTCCTCACTTGGCCTTGGAAATCCAACCAGGAAGACATTTTTTTTAGGAAGAAGACAGACCAAAGATTTATGTTATTCATTCCACTGTCCAATTCAGATTAAACTCACTATATTGGCTTTTTCTTAAGATTATTTTCTCTTTAGCTTTAGACTGTAAAATATACTTTTAAATTACCCAAGGGACAACAGGGAAAATTTCAGGATTCTTTACCACTATGTGCTCACAAAACCAATCATACTAATTCACTTTGAATGAGAAATTGATATTCTCCTCTTTTTCTTTGAAGGTAAGTCTTAGTAATCTTTTCTTCTTCTTCACACAGTGAAACATTATCCATGGTCTTTAAGCTGCTTTGAGAATAGTTTTGTCCTTGTTTCTAATATTATACTTGAGTTTCATAATCACTACTTTTTAAAGTTATTAGTACTGACTTGAATTTTAGAATTCCATGCTCCCTCTTTTTTTTTCTCTCTACACATAATGACCAGACATCACTATACATTCCCCCCAAATAAATCAGTCTGCCCTAAGATCATCTCTCCTTTAAAATGTTCACAGAATACCTTAACAAAGGTTGCTGTGCACAGTTGAACTAGCTTGAGGGAAAAATAAGCTTTTCTTGCTTTTATTTTCTTTCCTTCTTTCTCTCTCTCTCTCTCTCTCTCTCTCTCTCTCTCTCTCTCTCTCTCTTTCTCTTTTCTTCCTTTCCTCCTTCCTTCCTTCCTTCCTTCCTTCCTTCCTTCCTTCCTTCCTTCCTTCCTTCCTTCCTTCCTTCCTTCCTTCCTTCCTTTCTTCCTTTCTTTCTTTCTTTCTTTCTTTCTTTCTTTCTTTCTTTCTTTCTTTCTTTCTTTCTTTCTTTCTTTCTTTCTTTCTTTTTGAGTTAGTATAAGGGAAGAGTCTCCAAGTCTCAGGGTCTCAGGGGTGTGGACAAAAGGGATTGTGTTTTATGGCACTTATTATTCAACATGCAGAATTATCACACCTCATCCCCGTCTAGTCTGCACATTTCCTCTGGTGTGGCTTGTGTGATTCTAAAATTCCTGGAATTTAACATATAATCTGAAAGCCACTCTGATCATTCAAGAAAGCCCTTTTCTCTACCCTTTTACTATGTGCCATGTAAAAACCACAAAACCAAAGCACCATATGAAAATTTATTTCAAGCTACTCATTGCTTCTTTATGTTTGCTTGCAAAGCTTCCAACAATATTAAACATCTTAGCCTATATTACTTTCTTGCCTATATCATAATCCTCAAACACCAGGAAATCAGCACATAAGGCTCAAATGTGTTCCATGGGACTCAAAACAGTTTAATACGTATATCTGGAGCTAAAAAGAAAACTGTGAGGCATCACAGTTAATAAAGGAATTTTTATGATAATTAAGAAAATAGAGTTAAATTTTAAGTACCAACCTTTATACTGTTATATTTATACTAGCAGATTTAGACCTGGCATCTAAAAATTTCTGCTCACAAAGGAAAGCCAATGAAAACTATGTGATATAGAAAAGTGAATATACCAGGTTTTTAGGAGAGAAAGAAGCAAACAATTGCTGAGTGCTCATGATTTCCAGATGTCTTAAATACTTTCTCACTGAATCCTTATAAAAGCCCTCAGAAGTAAATAGTGATACCATTGGATGCCTAAGCAAGCCTGAGGTTATCAAAGAGACAGCACCAAGTAGTGTTAAGATTTGAACACAGGTCTGTCTAATACAAAGTCGTAATAGTAGTAGTGCTTGACTAAGTCAGCCCATAGGAGCAGCAAAGAGTACTTATATGAGAAAGTAGAGTTGATAAACTCTACTTTAGAGGTGACCTTGGATATGCCACATTTTTTCCAAAGTAGATTTTTATAAGACACCCTAGTGGCATTATATTTTAACAGATGTTCCATTCCCTGTTCAAAGGAGCCTGATCTGGTTTTTAAAAAGCACAGTAATGTCCTTGAAGGCAGTTCAGAACTAGCATTAAATGTGTTGTGTCATCTCACATATTTTCCAGAAAGTGATTTGACACACTCCCAGAGTACTAGGTAGGAGTACTCCCAGAGTACTAGGAAGGGGGAGGTGTAAAAACCAACCACTTTAGATCCCCAATTCTAAAATTTGTCTTTGAAATAGATATTATTATATTATTACAGGGTGGTGCCCCTTTGGGTAAGGCAAGATGTTCTTATGAAATGGACATAACAACCTCTAACACAACAATAAAGCCTTCACACTTTAGTTTCCCTCTGCACAGATAGCCTGGGGGAGCTTTAAGAGTGTTTACAATGTTAACTTCAAGTCTGGTTAAGAGGCAGTGTCAACAGTGAGGACACTGGGAAAAGAAAGTCAGTCATTAAGGTTTGATCAGAGAAGGCTAATGCTGGGAGAGATTCTAACACTAAAGACAGTATAATGCTATTCACATGAACCTTGGAACCAGACTGGCTCCAGGACATAACAGCTATAACTTGGACAATTTCAGCTCAACTTTTCTTATTTATAATGTAGAAATAAAACTTCTGCCTCAGTGCTATGAAGGTTAAATGAGACGATGTCTGAGAAATACTTAGTATAATGCCTAACACTTAAAGCTTAATAAATAATAGTCATTATTAGGATGTTATGTTTTTTGTACTAAAGGAGAAACTGCACTTTAGAAGATTAAATGACTAGCACAAGATAATAGGTCATTTCTTTATTGGAGAGAAGTGAGTATAAACTCAGCTTCATCTAAAACCAATTACCAACACAGAACCAGAAAACATCTGTGAAATTTTCAAATGCATTTTACCTTTTTTTCATTAATAAAACTGACTTTATAGCAACTTTTTTTTCTCTTCCTGACACCCATTTCCTTTCAAAACTAACTCTGTATAAATTCCTATGTGTTTTTGACCCTATTATTTTGTGGGGTAGAAGGTCTTCCTCTTGAATCTTTGTCATGATATTCTCACTCACTGCTATTTCTCTTGTAGTCTTAAAAAATATAAAAGAGAAATGTATTAGAGAAATCTTATTCAGAGGCATCTATCTTTGCTAGCTATTTAACATGCTGAAGATTTAGATGCTTCTGTCTTAATAAGATACAGATTGGTAGTTTCAGCTTTTGGATAACATTATGAAAAAATCTGAAATAGCATTTTGAGATAAATTCATTCTTAAAGAGTCTTTGAAGAGTAATCGTTGGGCACTATCTGTAAGAGCTATCTCTGGGAAGTAAACTAAGTTAAGATTTCATACTTAGTTCCTCAATAAAGACTTACTTCATCTATACGGATTTTAGCTTACATGAAAATATTCATTTCTGATTTTCCTATTTATCTTCACTAAGGGATACAGTTTAGCCTTGTTTCTGTTTACCATTGTTGTCACTGTCATAATTTTGAGGATTTAAAAAAAATCCAGGTGAATGGGTCAGCTAAAAAAAAAGGTTCACTTTTCTAATTCATGATCCATTTAGAACTGGAGAGGCATTTATAGCAGGCCGTAAATGGTTTTAGATGAAGCTTAATTTATACTCACTTCCCTCCAATAAAGAAATGACCTGTTATCTCATGCATCAAGCTGTACAGACTGTGCACTTCACAACTGCCATTTACACTGTTTTCTAAGGAACACTCATAGCTGAATTTAAAACCTGTCAATGTCACTAAAGCCCAAATTTAGAATTAAACAAAGTCTTAATGTCCTTTTCACAAGAATGTATTTTTCCCTAGAGTATTGTTTATCAGGCACACTGCTTACATTAAACACATTTGCTCTTTAGAGATGAATTAACTTATTTAGAAATGCTTTACTTTAAGATTCAAGGCAAAAGACTACAGACAAGACAGAAAAGGAGACAAAACTCAATGAAAATATATTTAATGTCAAAATTATCTCCTTCTTTGAGTTTGAGAATGACTACATATCTCATACTTAGCCTAGTAACATTCACTACTAGCTGAATTTACACCTCCTATAACAGCACCTTTTTTGTGTCAGGATTTATTTGGCTCGGAGAAAAATGGCAGCTGTGGTGATTCACTAAAACCAATTCTCAGTGAAGCAGCTGCTGCGGAAAGCTGTGCTTCACACATCAATCATTCGCTGATTGTTGCATCTAGTTCAGTCACGTCATCTGCTCGCTCTATTGATTTTGTGGTTGTTGAAATTTAGATTGCAGTATTACTGTTGTTATATCATGCTGCATTAGTTGAAGAAACACCATCTTGTGGACCCTCCAATATGAGAAAAATCCACATAATAATGAAAATACTATTTTTTGTGAAAGAGTTAGTAAAAAGAGCGTTCATTCTAAATGCTAACAGAATATATGATTTTTTTCAGGAGAATGATTCCACTTACCTCTGTGTTTCTCTTAGGAATTGGCCTCAATCAGTCACAGCCTAGCAGTATCACAAATACCAGATTTGGTGTTATGGGTTGAATTGTGTTCCAAAAAGATATGTTGAAGTCCTAACTCCCAATATCCACAAATTAGATCTTATTTGGATTAGAATCTTTCCATATATAACCAAGTTAAGATGAGGTCATAAAGGAGTAGGGTAGGCCCTTAATCAAATATGACTAGTACCTTATAAAAAGAGGGAAGACGGTATGAAGACAGAGACACCCTGGAAGAATGTCATATGAAGATTAGAATAATGCTTCTATAAGCCAAGAAATACTTGGGGCTACCAGAGGCTGAAGGAGACAAGGAAGGATCTTCCCCTAGAGGCTTTGGAGGGAAGCATACCTCTGCCAACACTTTGGTTTCAAACTTTTAACTTCGAAGCCATAAAGAATAAATTTCTGTTGTTTTAAGCCATCTAGTTTGTGGTACATTGTATGGCAGTCCTCTAGGGGTATCCATTTGGCAATAGTGAAGAAGTATCAGCAGTTCTTTAAAGATCATGGGTATAAACTGTGTTGACACAGAGAACCATGACTGAATAGGCTCTTCTTTCAGGCCACATTTACTCAGATAAGAGACTTTCCTTGAATTAGAGCATCCTTAAGTATGTAAATAATTCCTAAGATAAGAAAAATCAGAATCAGAATAGATTTTAGGTTAAAAAAATACACAAAAATGGCTTGAGATGAATCAAATAGTCTTTCTAGGGCTTCCTGGTGCTCTCTCATGACCTGTTGTTGTTAATGAACACAAGGAAAAGCAAGTCAGCCAGTAATTAAGCTATCACATTTATTCATGCCGAGAATTTCCAACATACTCAAAAGAACAAAGAGATGTATTAGAATCACTAGGGTACCTATTTCCATGAAGTTTTTTTTAAAATTAAAAGGGAGTACAAAAGAAATGGTACAATCAGGATAAGGGCAACATAAGAAAGAGGCTTAAGATATTGAGCCATTAAATTAAACCTTCAGGATTAAACTAAAACCTTCATGATTCTTTGCTTAAGTTTTTCTCTTGGAAGGCCACAATACATAAAAGTTACACTCAGACTTCCTTGAGGTAAGCTAGCTCCGCTATTGACTAGCTTTGTGTCTTTGAGCAAGTTATATACCCACTTTAAATTTCAATTTACTCATTAGTAAAAGGAATAAAATTGAGAATCTAAAAAAAAAAAAAAACATATATTTATAACCAATTGATCTTCAACAAGAGTGCCATGACAAGTCAATGGAAAAAATACTCTTTTCAACAAAAGGTGCAGGCAAGTGGGTATCCAGGTACAAAAAAGTGAAAAGATTATCCTTATAAGTAGAGATACTATTTGCCAATCATATGTATGATAAGTGATTTGAATCTAGAGTATATAAGAGTTACTATAATTAAATAATAAAGGATAAATAACTCAATTTAAAAAATGGGCAATTAATATTAAATACATTTCTCCAAAGAAGGTATGCAAATGATTAATAAATACATGAAAAGATGTGCAACATCATTAGACATTAGGAAAATGTAAATTAAAACCACAATGAACTACGATTTCACACCCACCATAATGGTTATTTTTTTTTAAAAGTGATAAATATTGGCAAGGATATGGAGAAATTGAAAGCCTCACTCAATGATGGTTAGAATATGATCTCACTTTTATGTGGGATATAAATCTGAAAGCAACAAATGAACAAGACAGACAGACAACAGTTTAGTGGTTAACAAAGGGGAAGGGAGGTGGTAGATAAAGGGGGGTCAAATATATGGTGACAGAAATTTAACTTTGGGTGATGAACACACTGCAATATCGAGATAATGTATTATAGAATTTGACACTCGAAATCTATATAATGTTATTAACCAGTGACTCCAATAAATTTAATTAAAAAAAATGAATGAAAAATGATGCAGCCTTGTTGAAAAATAGTTTGCCAGTTCCTCAGATTGTAAAACAGAGAGTTACTATATGACCAAGACATTCTGCTCCTAGGTATATACCCAAATGTCCTTCATTTGACGAACATAAAAATAAAATGTTGTGTATTCTTACAACATAACATTATTTGGTAATAAAAAGGAATTAGTACTAATATGTGCTACAACATGAATGAACCTTGAAACCATTATACTAATGAAAGAAAAACACATATATAGTTTCATTTATATAAAATGTCCAAAATATTCAAATTTATGGAGACAACGTAAATTTGTGGTTTCCTAGGGCTGGTGGGGTGGTGGTTTGGGGAGAATTAGGGAGTCACAGCCAATGGCTTTGGGGTTTCTCTTTGTGGTAATAAAAATCATCTAAAGTTGATTCTAGTGATGGGGATGAATATGCTAGAAACCATTATAGTGTATACTTTAAATGGATGGCTTTTATAGTATGTGAGTTATATATCAATAAAAATATTTTTTAAACGTTAAATAAATTTATTGTAAAACATCCTCAAAGGATGTTGAAGTTTAGTGTGAATATCTGGAGGTTGGGAACTAATGTACAATATGCTAATCAAGTTATCCATAGAGCCATTTATTCACAAAGCACTGTGAAAAACACTTTGACTGCAGATCTCAGCTTGAGCTTTTCTTTCTCCTAAACACAGATTGTAGAATTAGAATGCCAGCATGTTTCTTTTAGCATATCTTGTATATATTCTACTTCTTGTCATTCTAAAATATAAGAAATATCTATGTATGAATATTCAATCCATAAATATAAAAGCTTTGTATATAGGAAGGTTTACTAAATGGATGAGTTTTTTAGATATATAGTAATATTGATTGCAGGAGTATGTCAATCACTAAAATTTTCTCCTCTATTTACATCTCAGTTCCAAATCTGTTACCTGAAGAAGCTGCACATTTTTATATGGAAAAATGCTCTCATTGACCACTTAACAATAGACACAATCATCCTTTGGACCATAAAATGTCATGGAAAGGGAACTAGCTTATCTTATTCTGATCAAGAATATGTGCTTAATGAAACAGGAATATTTTAGTGTAAATAACCATATGCTTATTTAATTCCAAGACATTCATGTCTTTTATGCTTTCCAGTGATTACCATTCTAAACATATAGTAAGCTCTCTTGGACATGACGTCTAAGCAAGGAGGACATGACTGTGTCTATGGTTTAGTTTTTAAGAGAACAGACCTGAGCTATAGAATTCTAGAGTTGAAAGAAGCCTTAAAGAAGAATACATTTAGCTCTTTAATTTCATTTCAGAATTGAGCCCCTATATGCCATAGTTTCTGAATGAGTTGCCAAGATGAAGAGCAGAGACAGAATCAGAACCTAAGTCTTCTGAGATCCTCTCCAATGTTCTTTTTACCACATCACATTGTCTTTCAACAAGGCAACATGAGCTTTGCTCTTGACCACGTTGTCAACAACAATGAAAGTGCATACATATGTGATAAACCCACTGTGTTTTGTAGGGCTTTCCTCACATATGTCAGAATCATCTAGGCTCTGCTATGTTCAGAAAACACCTGCAGATGATTTAGTGCTTAATTTTCTCATTTATCCAGATACTCATTTGAATTTACAACTCATTTATAAAGGCAAACAAAAGTAGATAATTAATTTTCATGTTTTTTCAGAATATTTTAGTATCAGGCTACACAGGCCAAGTGTTTTAATTTTTTTCTTTTTTGTTGTGCAGATCTTTCTACTGTTGGCTCTCATTCTCTATGTCTTTTTATACAAAAGATTTTTGGTTTTTTCTTTTTTCTTTATGTCCTTTAGAGAGAGCATAAGCAGAAATCTCTCTGCTAATAGATTTACAAATTACTTTACTTCTGCAATTACAAATTCTCCTCTTGCCTCTTCATTGAATTAATGCAAGTCACATACATAGACAACTTCATCCCCAAAGAGTTTGAGACTGAGAGTTTACTAAATTAGAATTTCAAATGTTAGTTAAGAATGTGCCTCCCTTCAAACAGTGAAATTCTTGCCATTAGCCTTAGGGTAGACAGAATAATATCCTTCTTTACTAAGTTAAAACTTACCCAGTGCTCATGTGAGAAAAAAAAATCAAGTACCTAAAGATAAATGAGGTAATAACCAAATAGTCTTGCAGGATATCAGACGTAGTTTAATTTATGAATAGAATCATGATTCACAATGTCTTTTAAAAGCACATAATTAAATTTTGCATCATATCTGAGAGAAGCAGTATGGTAAGGGCTGAATGTTACTGATGCCAACACTTTTGAAAATATATGTTAATGCTCTAGATAAAAATTTAAAAATACAGTCAAGTGTATTTTATGTATATATAAAGCCTCATTAATCTTATGTAAATTAACAGAGTAAATAAAATTCTAATGAGAGATCTTTAAACTTGTCAAAAAATTATTTTAAAGTATGTAGAAGTATTCATTTTTATGTAAATAATATGACTTTTATTTGGTAAAGTTTAGTTTTTGTTCCTCATGAAAAAATTGTTTAATTAAAGATATTAAAGAATTGAAGCCTACTGTTGAATATTATTATAAGATATTAGTTCCATCAGGCTATGATTCTGTTGTATTAAACACTATGTCTCCAGTATCTATGAGAGTGCCAGGTAGATGATAAGTAGGTGCTTCCCCAAAATTTGTCGAATGAATGCTAAATAAATGAATAACTATCATTGCTAACATAGATATCTAACATACCAAGTGCTTCAAATGTGCCAGGAACTATACTAAACTCTATTTTGTTGCTTCTTATCCTCAAACAGCCCTGTTGGAGAGGAACCACTATCATCTCCATTTTACAGATGAAATTCAGTTTAATGAGGCTGATACCCAAGGTTGCCTTTTTAGAAAATTTGGAGATTTAAGTCCAGGTGCTCCTGACAGGAGAGCCTGAGCTTAATCCCTACCCCACAATAATAGTACTAATTATACTAGCAATGATATGATGATGATGATGATGATGATGATGATGATGATGATGATGATGTTGATAATATTGTTGCACCATGCCTGTGTTCTATAGATGGTTTTAAGTCTTTATATTTATTAACTCATTTTATCTTCACAATAATCTTATAAATAAGATACTACTATCCCCAATTTACAAATGAGCACAAAGTATGTTATTCTGGTTTTCCCTCAATTACTTCTAACTATTAGGTTTGTTTTTATGATTATCATTTTTGAGTAATAAGCCAAAGAAGAAAGTATCATGGTCTCCCTCAAATACTTTGTTCCAAGTCTTGCTTCTGGTAGAACCCTGGCTAAGTCATAACATATAATAAAAATAACTTCTATTGAGCAACTGAAATATGCTAGGCAACTACCATGAATTATTACGTAGTCCTCCTAACATTCTCAGGATAGATATGATTATCCTCATTTCATTGATGAGAAAACTAAAGCTGGAAAAGCTTGCCCAATCCACAAGCTGGTTAGCACCAGGATTAAAATTCAAACTCAGATTTGAGTCCAGTCCAAACACACTAACCTATTATGACTGGTACTTCTCATTTTCTGGAGATGAAGGTTTTCCTATACCTTTGGCAAATTAGAATAAACCCACTCCTGAACCTGCTCCCTAAAAGTTGCCTCTTCTTTACGGAACCCTAATGGCACATCAAAGCAATAAAGACAGAAGGGGCACACATCACTGGGATTATTTTCAATAGAGGACCTAGAGAAATCGATTAATGGTTACCTGGTTTATTTTCATTCCATCTTCTCATAAAATATAAACCCTTCTACTTCCCTTTAGTAATGTTAATGCTATATGGTTACAATACTGCTTTTTTCATATTTTATCATATTCAAAGTTGACCAAATCTACTCATAAGAATAGCTCAGTAATTCCCACAACTTTTCTGAGATATCAATATACTCTTTGTTTATTTTGTGATGATGAATAGAAGCAAAGACACAATTAGAATGAATGCTGAGAACTTATTTCCCTATTGAAGAGACCCAGGTTTCCTCCAGGTACTTGTTTTCCTTCAGTGATCCCTGGTTTAGGTTCACAGTAAGAAGATGTGTCAGACAGTGATGGTCCTGAGTCAGGTCTGCCCTCATTAAGAACAGGAGGCTCTTCCCTGCCCATAATTTAGAGAGTTCTGCTCAGAGAGAGTTCCTACTACTAAGGAAAAGTCAAGCTTGAATTCAACCTTGTTAAACTTCCATAGTGATGTGCACATTGCATCATGAGAGCAATAATTGCAAGTTAGGGAAAAAAGGTAAAATAAGTGTATAAATGAATGAAGGCAATTAATGAGAAGTTAAAAGTCAGGCAATTGGATTTATTGCATCTTAAGGGATAATATTTAAGTCACAATTTTATAGCATTCAACAACTTAAACCAATACATTTCCTACTCCATTTTAGAGAAAAATGTGACCAAAAATGTATATATTATTACTTTTTGAATTTGTAAATTGAATCTGACTTATCATTTATTAAGGATCACTCAATTATCATAATTTTATAGTGATAATAATATAATTATATAATGCCCATATGTGCAGATGTTGTCAAGGCATAATAATAAAAGACTTCACCCAAACCACTTTTGCAGATATAATACCTAAAATTATATCTATTATTTCCTACTAATTAGTACAAAACCAATTTATTTCAAAAACATTTTAGAGACCTTCAGAAGATTAAAAGTATATAATATTCCTAATTATACTCAATTAGTTAATCAAGGTTCCTGGCAGGTTTTCTTTGAAATTTATATGAAAGATTAGTAAATTTAATTTTAATGTATGTCCTCATCAGCATGATATAAAGAGCTTAATCCAGAGATTCAGGTCAATGGCACAGAACTAGAATTTGTGAGTGTTTCTTTAGAGTTATGCTACACACCACCACATATCCTATATTTGATGAAGCCTTAGCTTTAGTTATGTTCCTTAATTGCTGTAGCAGGAGCTTTATGAGTCCTGCATCTGTGAAGCAGTAGTGAGAGGGCTTATTGGTTGTATGAGTACTTTGAGAAGTGGGTGAAAGCCAATGTTTAAATCAAATTACTCCTTAATCTTTCAAAACTTAGAAACACACAGCTAAAAAGAATTTAAATATCAATACAGTTTTCTGGAAACATCAATATAAAAAAGATCTCACTCAGCTCTTGTTTAACTATGATGAAAAAGAAAGCAGCCTTCAGATATCCCCCAAACAAGAGAGACAATCCAAATACTTCTATAATCATTCACTCATAAATTCCCCCACTGATTCTACATATTATCCTGAAAACTAAAGCTAAATTAGCTCCAAAAATCATCTTAACATCAGTCATTGATATCAATAAAAAGTAACTAATGACATTAACATAAATCATGATACCAAATTACAATGAATAGCTGCATTTTTTTTTATTATAAATAATCACCATTTGTAAGCCAATTGAATAATCACTCTGGAGAAAATCCACAAATATTTATAAGCATTTTGGTGCTGGTCCATGAGAGCTCAAAGGAATAAATAGACAAGAGCAGAAATTTTAGTCCCAAGGTGAAAAAGGGAAAAGCCAAGAAAAACCAACTGAAAGATTTCATTGCCATTCATTCATTTAACAAATATGTATTGAACAACTAGAAACTAGTGGGTGGGTAGGGGGGTAAGTAACATGGTAAACAAGAAAGACAAAATCCTAAAGACTAAGGGAGATTATAAAACATATAAAAATAATCAAACACATAATTTACAGTTTTAATTAGAGCCATGATGGGGAAAAACAGGTTGTTAGAGAATTATGAGAACCCATAGGTGATCCAAATTAGATGAAGTTATAGGAGGCAGCCTCTCTGAAGAGGGAACCCAGAGGAGCTGCACATGACAAAGTGTGCCTTGAAGCAAACATGTGGATTGCTGGTGGTCTTGTCTTTATTGATAAAGCAATTTACTTTTACCCACATGACAGCTCTGCCTATACACCTCAGTCTCACACCTCAATTTAGAGATGCCCTTGTTTCCCTTTCTTCTATTGGTAGGAGTCTCAACTTTTCCATCAAGCTCCTTGACCCTTCGCTCCTCCCAGCTGGGCTTCTCACTGGCAGGCTGAATGTCCAAATCTATAACTCGGTAGTCCTTCTGTGTTATGGGGCCAGGGTCAGAAGAGTGAGAACCAGGTAGCTGACACACATGGGAACAATGATAAATTAGTTTGGCTTAGAAGCTTTTTGTGAGGTTATAGGAATAATTTTTTACTATAATAGCTAAGCAAATTTATTTTTCTCAAATTCAAAAACTATATTTAAAATCTATTCAAGTAAACAAACTTCGTTTGATTCTCTATAAATTGATTCTTTCCAATTATTTGAAATATGCTTAAAGTTTTAGCATTCATTTTACCTAAAATAAAAATGAAATTTATGCTATTGCTGCTATTCTTAAAAAGAGGCAACTAGCTCTTGGTGAGTTGATCATGGTGTCCCTGGAAAATTAATAGATGTAAAATTTAAAAATTTCTTACTTGATCTGTATAACATAAGAGTGTTAGATCTATGAACAGATGTCTATTTTGAATCATTGAAATAACATAACTTCTCAATTAATTTCTAGTCTTAACCTAGTTTACAGACCCAGAGCACCTTGAATGATGGGGTAGCTAGCTCTCCTTGAGAACCTGCTAAACTGTCAAAAATTTATATTGCTGATCTTTCTCCCAGCATTCTCCAAAAGAACTTACAACCATTTATTAGGGCAATGATGAACTGTGGAAAGGAAAATAATCACTCTTCACAGATTACTGGACACTGGCTTTGAAATGACACTAATATAAGGAGACTCAAAATGTCACTTGGTTCACCAGTCAGAATAGGGGCTTATAGAAGTTAAATTATCAGTGGAGTTTTAACTCAGGTTCATCTCACAGTGGGTCCATTGGGTCCCTGAACCCATTCTGTGGCTATTTCCCTAGTTCTGTAATACATAATTGGAATAAATATATTTAGCAACGGGCAGAATCCTTACATTGTGGTAGAAACAGCCAAGTGGAAACCTCTAGAACTGTCTCTGCTTAGAAAAATAGTAACCAAAAGCAAAACTGCATTCCTGGATGGATATCAAAGATTAGTGCCACCATCAAGGACTTAAAGGATGCAGGAATGGTGATTCCCACCATATTTGCCTTTAACTCATCTATTTGTCCTGTGCAGAGCTCTCTGCCTCAGTGAAATTTTAAAAGGCTCTAGTGATATGGAACATGTGGACATACTCTTTCTAAAATGAAGGTTAAGCTATTGCATCTGGCCTTCCTTCAACTAAAAGAAAAGCCACAGTACCTAATAGGCCTCACTAGATTTGAGAAGTAACATATTCTCCATGTGGGTGAGCTACTCTGGCCTACTTACTGAGTGTCCCAAAGAGCTGCGAGTTTTGAGTGGGGCCAGAACCACAGAATGTTCTGCAACAGGTTCAGGCTGCTTTGTAGATGATCCAGCAGATTCCATAGTACATGAAGGCCCAGTGGCAGAATAAAGATGCTATTTGGAGCCTCTGTCAGGCCCCTATATGTAAATCACAGTGCAAACCCTAAGGCTTTTAGAACAAAGCCCTACCTTCTTCTGCTCACAACTACTCTCTTTTTGAAAAACAGGTTTTGGCTTGCTACTAGACCTTAATAGCAAATAAATGCCTAACTACAGACCACCAAGACCCGAGATGCCCAACATGAACTACATGACTGACCCACCAAGCCATAAAACTGGGTCTGTACAACTGTATGTACTCCAATATCAACTAGAAGAGATATATGTGAAATTGGGCTCAAGCAGGCTCTGAAGGCAAAAGTAAATTGCATGAGGAAGTGGCCCAAATGCCCTTGGCCTCTTCTCTTACTTCATTACCTTCTCTCTATAAGCCCATACCTATTGTCTCATGGGAAGTTCCTTAAAACTATTTGATTGAGGAAGTGAAAACTTGAGCCTGGTTTACAGATGATGCATATGCAGGCACTACCTGGAAGTAGAAAGCTGTTGCACTCTAGCCCCTTTCTAATACATCTATGAAGGTTGAATAGTGAAATGAGATTCTCCCAGGGGGCAGAACTGTGAACAGTGCTGCTAGGTGTGTTCATTTGATTGAAAGGAGAAATGGCCAGAGGTACAAAACTGTACTGACTTTTAGGCTCAATGATTTGACTGGATGGTCAGTAATTCGGAAAGAAAATAATTAGAAAATTGGTGGCATGAACATTTGGGGAAGAGATATAAAGAAAAACCCTTCTTAATAGGCAAATGGCATAAATATATTTGTGTCCTATGTAGATGCTCACCAAAAGGTCACCTCAGCAGAGGAAAATTTTAATAATCAAATGGATAAGATGTTCTATTTTGTGTATACTGTGCCTTTTCTCCACCCACTGCTGTAATCACTCAGTGGGCACAGAAATGATGGCCATGATGACAGAGATGAAGATATACATGGTCTCAGTAACATGAAATTGCTCTCACCAAAGCCTACCTGACTACAGCCACTGCTGATTGCACAATCTGCCAGCAACAGATACAACACTGAGTTCCCAATACGGCACCATCCCTCAGGGTGATCAGCCAGCTATCCAGTGGCAGATGATTATACTAAAATGTTTTCATCACGGAAGAAAGAAAACTTTATCCTTTCTACAATAGACACTCTGGATATACATTTGCTTTTCCTGCATGAAAGACTTCTGCCAAAACTATTAACCATGAATTTGCAGAATGCTCTATTCATCATTATGATATTTTATATAGCATTGCTTCGATCAAGAAGCTCATTTCACACTCAAAAAAGATCCAGTAATGCTCATTCACTGGTATTACCATGTTCTCCTACTCTGTCCAAAATGGGCCTCTGAATGTCAGGCTCCAGCCCCAACCCCATCCCTGGGCTCCCATTATTTGTGATCATACCTCTCTGTTTATCTTCCTGGATATCTATCACCGGCTTCCAGACTCTGTGTCACCATGGCCCGCCCATCTGCTGCGATACCATCTGTTATACTTTGCTGGTCTTCCTGGACTCCTACTCCCTGCCTGTCAGGACTACCTCCGCCTAATGTCATCATCATTCTCTCTAAATAATAAGCCCACTAACCTGGCTGGACTTTTTCCCATCAGCTGAAATGAGTTCCAGTTTCAATGGCCTCATTCATGCTGGTAGACATGTCCTGTCTTAAACAAACTAACCCATCCTTTACCACCAAACTCTTATTCTGATGTTAGACTGCTCTATGCCTTACAAAATATTTCAATTTAATAAGTTTAAATCTCAATTAAAAGAAACTGTGAATTGTTTAACAAAGAGTTATGGGTGTGTGATAAATCTAAAAAGATAAGAGTCATGTACCAACCTGTAATAATGAAACCTGATAAACAATGGAATATTTTCACTGACACCACAGAAGTAAAAAGCTATCATAAAATTGTTTTCCAAACAGCCTGCCATCCAATAGCATATTTTTAGAGATGAAAATTGAAAAATAAATTAAATGATATTAACTCTTTAGAAGGTAAACAAAATGTCTACACAATGTGAAAACAAGTTCCAAGCTTAGTTATTAAGGACACAGCTATGAGATACTGTATATAGATATTTTGCCTAGATTTTAAAGAAATTCTTTAGTTATACATATGTGCCTTAATTTAAAACAAATGACAAAAAAAAATTATCAATTGTTGACCATATAGCTACTAACACTCTGCATAGAATAAATGTTTTCACCAGCATAAATTTAATAAGTCAAAGGTGTGTTGAAAAAAAGACAAGAAAGAGACAAAATGATACAATATTCAAACTGGATTCTTATAGACATCAAATTCAGTGAAATCCAATCACATTAAAATTTTATTAATCAAGTGTATAGGCACAATTCTAAATGCTTTACAAATATCAATAGATTTAATCTTCTTAACAACTTTTTAAGATAGGTACTACTGTTAGTTCCATTTTACAGATGAGACCCCTGAGACAGAGGTTAAGTAATTTACCTAATTACAAACAGCTAATACTTTAACAACTTTGGCAATCAATGATTTAATCCCCTGCTCTGTGCTGAACCTCTGAATGACTGATTTACTAAGTAAGATTCATGTAGCTAGTCAGAGGCAAAGCAAGGTATGGAATAGAGATTAACTTCCAATGTTCAATGCTCTTTCCACCAAATCTTTTGTGATGTTAAAATGTTCACTTAGTGTCACGAAGACTATGAAATTCCCTATGATGGGCTAAAATATTGCCATAAGCAAAGAAGCCAAAGAATTATTATAATGTGCTACTAAAATTACAACTTGATGTGATGTGATTAAGCTATGAGAGGTATTTAAATACTCAAAGCAGACTCTACAGACTAACACATACAATAATTTTAAATGAAGCAGATCATTTTGGGTGACCAGCTAGCAGTCAGCTCACAAAGTTGAGCCACATTTCACATGACATACAAATAATATAACCACAAACTAAACTTCACCAAAGAGGAACCTTCACAGATAGTCAATGTGGATATGACTTTAAGGGACACCATTCTTTTAGCTATTCTGCAGCAGCCATGCCCATATATGTGAAGACTTTGATAATAATCAGCATTTAGAGTATTCATGACGTCTACTAGCAATTTGAAGATACATCATCTGCTACAAATAACAAAATTCAACTTATGTGCACCTTTTGGATAATGATTTCAACTTTTTAGAAGTTATATCCTTGACCTTTTTTTAGGGGTTATAGTAAAAAACAACCTTAAGCATTTATATTTCCCTGTGAATGCATTTTTACTTCTTAGAACTACAGTTACAATTTCTGTGCTATTTACAAGGTAAGATAAGAGGCTAATGTTAAATTAATAAAAAAATGTTATGTATTCTCAATAACCTCTAAATTAGGATTTTATAGGCTGAACTTATTTGTAAAATAATCAAGCACCATAATTTTATTAAGAATATAATTTGGTAAAGCTTAGTATATAACACATGCTAAATCTTTACTTTTAATGTATCATTTATCTTATATAGGATATTTAGCAATTAAATTAATTTTCAGCAGATAGTTAATACTGGTTTTCTACTGCATGGAAGTAATGTTTTCACCAGCATAAGTTTAACAAGTTAAAGGCATGTTTATAAATTTATCTTATAAGTGTATAAAACATCTTGGAAAAATGAAAACAAATTTGAAACAAGTAATATTGAAAAACTATTTGCAAGCCTTTTAATCCTAGTTCTATAAGCTTAGAAGTTTAAAATAAAAAGTGAAACGAATTATTTGTCCTAACTCCATGTACTATAAATGACATAACTGAAACACCACCCTCCTATGAAGAACACCTGAGATTGGGCCTAGTTAAAGGAAACTGCAGACCTGAGCTGAAACTGAAAACCCTTGGATAATGAATGAGTCAGTTCTCTGTCTCTCATATAATCTTGGAGAAACAGACATGCTGTATTCATTAACTAGCCAGCTGTTAACAATTCAACTAAGGCAAAACTAAATTGACAAGTAACCATAAAAGAAATGACTTCTGATCCTCAGTGAAACCTGATTTATCTGGCTGTATCCTACTACCTATTGGGATGAGTAGGACAGAGTGCTTTGTCCAGTGGGAAGAGCCAGTAATCAGGTTTAACTGGACAGGGAGAGAACTAGCATAAGGAAACAATGATGGATTAAAGCCACACTATAACTAGCCATTCTGAAGGTAGGATTTAGGCGTTTCCCTGATGAAGTGGCCTTAAGAATTCATTATCTTCTCTACATCTTTTTTTCAACATAAGCAGCAGGATGATGAAAGAACAATGGACTGGAAAGCTATATATCTTCTATATATTATTTACTACATGCAACTGTCTGCTTTTGAGGTCTGGGCTGTTTGTTTGTTTGTTTGTTTTTCCCAAAGACTGCCATTAAATTAACTATGTAACCCAGAAAGTTAGCCTATTTTTCTTCACATGTAGGCTAATCTTCCATTGAGATTTGTCTAGGAAAAACTTAGTTTATTTACATTTTCCTCTGACTTCCCTGCTGGCTTAACTTTTGCCATTTTCAAAATGTCCCAGTGTTGCCAATATATAAAGATGTAAATTAGAATAATGTTTTTCCCTAACTCTTTCAGCAATAACATCCTGTCATCCATGGCTCAATTTAGGAGTAGAGAAGGCCACCAAATGTAAATAGTATATGTCTTATCAAGGAAAACACAAATTTCACCAGGGAGAACAGAGCAAGAGCTATATATAACTATATAGATCTCAAAAGCGCAGTATTGTAAAAAGCAGTGTGATATTATTTTTGTAAATTTTAAAAACACAGACCAGGACTAAATATTGGAATAGTTACATAAATACATAGGTGAAAGTATATTGGAATGATACACACTAATTTATAGATGATTCTAAAAGGAGACAACTAATTGTAGCATTTCATTTTTTAAAAAAGAAAGACTTTCAGCAAATATAAAATAAAATAAGTGTCAATTCTGAGGGGTGGGAGTTGATTTTATTTTTCGTTCTTCTCTGTATTGTTAAATATTTCAATATATAAATGTACTAAAAAAAAAAAAAAAAAAAGCCAGCATGGATTACCTAAAGATGAAGTTAATCAAAGATAAGCCCAGAAAAGTGATTACAGAGTATTAAAATGGCTCATTTATTGCAGCTGGTAGGCATAACTTGCAGTCAACTACAGTCTACTAAGTTGATGTTACAGGCAATTACTGTTTTATTGAATTATGTTGGCATAACCTGGGTGTTGAACAAACACCTGCAATCCTTTTGACCTTCTTAATGGCTAATTCAAATTATTCAAAAGTCAATACCAAAAAACATGACTAAAACACAGGAACTGGTTGCAACACAGATATTTAGTTACAACCAAATCCCCAGAAACTTTTAAATTCATCCAAGTGCACGAGCAGGCTCTCTTTGAACAGTTGTACCATACTGTCCAAGATCATTTTTGATATAACAAATAGAAGCTGAGAATATTGGTCCCCTACCATAAGACTGAGAAAAACATAATCCTTCCAGCAACTAAGAACAAATAATAAGCAAATGTTAACAAAATGTAACAATTAGCTTTATGTGTTTTGTAATGTTCTAGTTTTACTATTTCACACTGCACATTTTAGAAAAATTTTGATTTTACAAATCCCAGGATGGCAAGAGAGAGACTTTCTATATTAATAGGCATCATTTTAACCTTCTGGGTTGTTTATAGCAGACCATGTGCTTCTCAAGATGAGACTCTGAGTCCCCATAACAATACTGTTTATCGAGTGCCTATTATAGGCTGAACATTTTAAGTTAGTTCATTTAAATGAAACTTGGTCAAGGTCTAAAAGTTAAGTGTAAAGCTGCTGGGTCTGACTCCAGAGCAGCTGTAGAGCCCCTCACTGTGTTGTCTACAGGGGAGCCCTTCTCACATCAATGACCTCAATAACAGATCCTGGAACTTTTGTCTTCATAGAATTACCAACCCTCTATCCTCAGTGCCTCAGCATTCCATCTATGAATCATTTGTGCCATATTCCTTCTCAGTAGTACCAAGCTTCTGGAACCATCTCAGTTACCAGGGGTATCTGGTTATGATTTCAGGCAGCCATTCCTTTGAGTAAATAAAAATATATCTTCTTCTGAGTCCCATCCACTCAATCAAGTTTTGCCTTCTCAATCATTTAAAACAGATATTTCTCACGTAATTGAAAAAAGTTAGCATGTCGTCCCCAGGACCTCCCTAAAATACTAAATATCAGCCTCTCCTAATAAGATGATCTTTTGGGTCTCCTCATAGTCTTCTAGTTCAGGGGTCCCCACATCCCAGGACATGGACCGGGGCTGGTCTGTGGTTTGTTAGGAACTGGCCGCACAGTAGGAGGAGAGTGAGTGAAGCTTCATCTGTATTTTCAGCCACTAGCCAGCGCGAACATCACCACATCAGCTCTATCTCAGACCATCAGGCATTAGATTCTCATAGAAACACGGATCGCTGGTGTCAAAAAGGTTGGGGACCACTGCTCTAGTCTAGTCAGTTTTTCACTAGATGAGCATTTCCCTTCTGGCAGTTTACAAACCCTGGGAAACTGCAGTGTCTACACTTCTCTATCCTTGGTGCTCACAAGAGTGTTTGGTTCAATGTAAATGGGGTGCTAATAAACACTTACTAAACAAAGAAATGAAAAAATTAGTTTTGCAAACATTATAAACATTAAATGACAATTATTTTAATCACTAACAATTAGTGCTAAACTGTCAATGATCACCTCCATTCACTGTATATATCCCCTTTTCTCTCCTTTAAAAGGGTGTGTGTTTATTCTGCTCTTCTGTTTGTTGGTTGTTTTATTTGTTTTGTTGCCCATTTTTTTCCTCCAGAACTCACCACGTTCAAATAGGTTTTTAACAGTCATCAAAAAGTGATAGTCTGGCTAGCACAAAAGTTAACAAGATTAATGTTTTATCTTTAGGGTAGTGCGTATTTGATTTTTTTACTCTTAACCCAAAACAGCTAAGCCTCTTTTTTACTTTTATTACTCATGAGATGAAAACATTTGAAACATCTCTTTTGGTGACTTCCAGACTTTTTTCCTAAAGATAGTCAATAATATATATTTATGAACAAATAAAGATATATGCTTAAACCAATATTTTAGAGTCTAAACTGTATTATTATTATTATTATTATTATTATTACTATTTATTATCAGATTTAGACATTTCCAGGCATGTCTCATAACCTAGGAGGATGGATCTGTCAAAAATATAACTTCATGAGTACCTAAAAGTCCTCAAAAGACAGACACTGATTATAGCTATTAGCCAACCCCCAAGATCAAGACCTAAGCTTCCTGAGAAAAAGCCACCTATGAACAGTCCTAATGCTTCTGTTAGAAAAAGAAGAGCATCTTTAGAGTTAATGGATAAAGTGAGTTGAAGAAATAAATCTGATGCAAAGACAATGGACAGGTTAGAAAAGAGGGGGGAAATGGCTGAATGCAGGACATTGAGAAAATTGAAACTGGAGAAAAAAGTGCACCACAGATAAGACAGAGGCAAAGGTGGGGGAAGTCCATATGAGCAAAGGGGCCATTAGAAAGGCATGGAGCAGAATGAGTGACCTCAGGAGGAACAGCCTTGGCCAGGACACAGAGACAGACTAGATGTGAACAGAAAGACTAGGAAGTTTGTGAGCCTGATGATTACTCTTTCTCACAAGATACTGAATCTTGAAGCTTAGTAATTTTCCTTATGGGGCCCAAAACAAAAAATTTTCATTTTGTTAGTGTTCATGTAAATTGATTGTCGTGGTCCAGGATGATATCACCTGGGATGTTTTTAATAAATTAGAATTTTTTTTTCATTTCACTATTTATGGATTATAATAAATTTTCCTGTTCCACTTGTGGGGCCCCAGCTTTAAAAGAGCAGTGTTACTCTGGAGGGAGATGAAGAAATCAATCTTTCCTGTACCATACTCTACAATAAAACAGGAAATATACTTCTCTCCAAATTTTATCATGTGTTAGTCCTCTGCAATTATCCTCTGCATTATTAAAGACAAGAAACTGGAATTATTTCATTTTTATTAGTGATAGCATTATGAATATTTGGACATTACTCAACTTCTATTGAAATGTAAGAATTATAAAACTGTCTGGTTGAAACCCCTTATTCTCTTGAACATTATAACTCAAATTTAGTCGACCTTTTTTTGGTGAAATACGATTTGGTCTTCTCTAGAACTCCATCTTTATTTTTAACTAGGACATATAATATATTCACACCTACAAACATTTCTGTGATACTCTGTACCTGCAGTACCGCATGAGCACTAGCCCAGATGGGCTCTGATTTTTTAAGCCTTCAACATTAGTGTATTTGGAATGTAAATCAGAACTTACTAATTTATTAATTTTATCCCTGCAAACATCAAGAAAAGGATTTTCAAACACATTGTTAGGCATACTGCTTGAGCCTCCTTTCTGCTTGTATGTACAGAAGTTTTAATACGTCTATATTCAAAGTCTGTCCATCTTCATTTATGGTTTCTGTCTTTAATGTCTTATTAGACAAAGTTATAAAATTATTCACCAATCTATTTTCCTTCAGTATGTCTCATTATTTTTCTTAATTAATCTGATATTTATTTGTATGAATAAAAGATCCAATTTTATCATTTTTTCTAACATAAACCAATGATTGGAATTGCATTCCCGTACTAGTACTTTCCTCACAAACATAAAATGCTGTCTTTGTTATACATTACCTTTACATGCTTAAATGTGTTTTGGAAATTTTAAAACTGATTTGGCTCCTCTAAGTCTCTACCATATTGTGTTAGCAATTGTAACTTTATAACATTTTTTAACACTTGGAATTAGAAGTTTCTTCTAAGTTATTCTTTTTTTCAAAATTTTGCTATTCCCAAGCTGTCTATTCTTCCAGATGAATTTTAATAATCATTCCACCAACCTCTCTATAAAAAAAATCTCTATGGTTTTAAATGAAATTGCATCAACTTTATAAATTAATTTGTGGAAGCTGAACTCATTATAACATTTACCATTCTCATTCAGGAATATAATATAAATCTCATTATGCTTGCTCATCTTATTTTGTGTCTCTCAGTAAAATGTTTTATTTTAAACCTATGCATTTCTTATATAATTTATTCATAGATATATGATATTTCATTGCTATGATAAATGAGATTTTTCACGATGTTTTCAATTTGTAGCTATTATAGAAAAGTCAATTCATTTATACACATTTATTTTTTGTATGGCCATTTAGGTGGAATCTTTTATTCTAATAGTTATTCAGTTGATTTTCTTGGGATTTTTAGTAAAAAATACATTTAAAAAAAGATATCACCTCTTTTGTAATAATTGTAACTTTTGATAGGCAGCATATCATAATACTTAAAATTAAAGAATTATGAATTAAGCCCTTGGGTTTTAAATAAGTGCTACCATTTATTAACTATGTGACTGTGGCCAAGATATTTGGCTTCTCTGGGCCTCAGCTTTCCAATTTGTAAAATGAAAATGATAGTAGTCCATATCTCCTAGGATTTTTGTAAAGATTAAATAAGTACACATTTGTAAAGTATTTAAAAGAGTTCATAGCACATATAATACAAATTTTTAAAATGTTAGTCTTTTAAAAATTTCTTGCATTGACTGTAATTCATAGAATGATATAAACTAGAGGTGATGAAGTTGGGCATATAGTATGCCTCTAACATTTTTCTATTTTTTTTGAAATTGATTTTTCAGAATTTAATAATATCTCTCTAATCCTAAATTACTATGTTGTGTGTATGTTTGTTTTCTTAAAAGTGATATAGTTGTACTTTATCAAATGTCATTTGGAATCTATTATAAAATAAAAACTAGAGGTTTATTCTTTAGTTTATTACTATAAAATTATTTTAATATATTTCCCAATATTGAATAACTTGTACACTCCTGGAATAAACAGCATTTGTTGTATTATTGCATTTTGTTGATTTCCAGCATTTCAATGAATTTTTGTGATTTTCTTTTTTGTTATTTTTATTCATTTTTTCTTTTTCTTTTTAAGTGTTATGCTCCTTATTAAAAGAATTAGAAAAAATATTTTATCTCTTTCATAGAGTTTATAGAGTATGGGATAATTTGTTTCTTAAAAATGCATATTTTCAACCACTTATTATAACTACTTATTGAAAACAAGATACTTTGCTCATCTAAACAGAGTATTTTAACTCCTGCCAAATTTTTCTATCCAAGCTGGTCAAGGACATAGGCTTAACCATCAGATAAATTAGGCTCAGATCCTAACTTCACCACCCACTAGCTAAATATGTACAATTGGCAAGGTGCACTTTTATCACAGGGAATAAATTTACCTTTCTTACATTCCTTACAAAGAGTTATTATGAAGATTTACATGAGGTCATGTTTATAAAGCTACTATACATTCAATCCCTTGCAATAAAGATTCAATAAATTATTTTATAGGTTTTAATTTTTTAAGACATAATTAAGTTTACAATTTTACTTGCTTTTTTCTGAGTATGAAAATTTTAGTTATTTGTGTAGAAATATGTTTTTACTAAAATTATTTGTGCAAATTACTTCATAAAAGGTAGATTTCAATTAAGACATGTTATTCCCTGCTAACACAAATTTAAAAGTTGACATAAAAGTACAAATGCTCTGTTAACACATTAAATGAACCCATAGTCACTGTCTAAATGAAATCAGAGAGTTTATAAGAAAGTCACACTGGTTTTTGGAAAACCAGGCAATGAGCCTAAATGTCTTCCATTCTTTCCTGTTCCCTTGTAGCTTTGTTCTCATGGGAATCCAAGAGTAGGAGGACAATGTGGGTATACAGACTGAGGCTTACTCTGTGTTTTTTGACCTGCCATCTAAACAGCAACAGGAGAGCAAATCTCTCATTCTGGGTGGGAAAATGCAGCAGTAAGAGATTGGAGCTGCCTCAAATACAAATCTACCAATGTAATATAATTTTTGTGAAATATTATTAAGATTGCAATATAAATGTAACCTCATTTTTAAAGGATGCATAAGGAATATATACAGATATATAAATTATATGCAGTATTTACAATATATAGTATATATATGCAAAATGTATAGTATATATACAGATGAGTATAAACAGAAATCTTTATATATTCATATTCACCTACATAAATGAATGTCAATTATAAATATATTAATGTCACTTATATGCCATTTACATATATGAAATATATCTGATATATTGGTATATATCTCAGTAGACAGAAATCTGTTTCTCAAAAAATATTTGAGATTTATGTCCATCAATCAGTGTCATCAATAATATTTACTTGTATATACTAATAATAAATCTATTACTATAGTCTCTGTGGAGATTAAAATTAGAAGACTAGTAAGTTTATAAGACCTGATAGGTAACATCATAAGTTTCTCTTCTGTTTTAAAGGCTATAAATTTAAAATATTATTTTGGTGGAATGGCTGCCTCTGTTGAAAACAATTTAAATAAATACAGCTAAGATGGTAAATATCAAACTAAGCTCAGTCTCTGTACAATCGCTGGTCCTATAGGATGGACACGTGTTTCTCAAGTTCTCAGCGTGTATTATTTGCTATTCATTTGACATTAATATATCTATTAAGCTTCAATTAAACTACATGAATTTGCTTTCTAAAACAAAGACTTCCTATCCTACCTTTTCTTTGCTGTTCTCTGACTTTATAGCAACAGAGGTATTTTCAAGAACATCCTCAGTAGTGGGATCAGTGGGTCATAAGTGTACCTACCTCTGTCTTTTCTGCTTCCTGTGTGGCCACAATGACTAATGGTTTTCAACTCCCCCCAGATTACTTGACCAAGTGCCTTTTCAGTATACCATGAACCCTGAAAGAAACAAAGGGAAAAAAGATTTATTGAGATAAATATCTTTCATTCATTTGTCTCTTTCAAAAGAGAACAAATAGTCCCTTGAGCAGTAACATCTAATTTAATGACAAAATGCCACACAATTTTAAAACAACTTTCATTACTATATTTTCATTACTCACCCTAATTTCCTTCTCTTTCACACTTTTCTGATTTATAGCAGGAGCAAGATAAATTTCCATGAGTAAGCTGCTCAATGCTCCATTATGAATGAGTAGTGTGTTTCTTTTTATTATTTTGTTTTGCATTCAAACACATCAATTGTATTCCGAGGAAACTTTCTCACATTTTGCTCCAATACCATATATCATGAGCAATAAGAGACATTCTTTAAATAGTAAAATCAACAATATAGCACTATATATATTTTTTTTTCTTCAGCTTTTCAAATTTCTATTTAAAGTAGTTTCACTAGTTGAGTGACAGCTTTTCTCAAATGTATGATTTTAAAAGCAATAAGCCTCTGTAGCAGTTCATCTTTGAATTCCAATGCCAAGGAGCAAGGGTATTACATCATTTTTTTCTTAGGTATATAATATGGTGATTGAGATTCTGGAAGAGGGAATGAGCCCAATAAAACCCAGCCCACATGTAATGTCTCAGTTGCAAGAGGTAACTTAATAAGTTGCTATGAATAGGTACCTAACCCACTTGCACAATTTTCCTGTTCATACCTTTTTAGGTATTTATATATTCAAAGCTCCATTTTAAAACTAATAATACAGAAAACAACTTGGTTATTTTAATTTTTGTATATACCTGCAGAGGTGGGTTACAACTGATCACTAGGTAAACCAGGCCCCCTTTCACTTAGGTAGTTTACGTATCTTGATCTTACACATAGTCAATGCTTAGTTGTCCTAGATGAGACAGCTCTGTTTCTTTTACATTATAGAAATCATCTGTTCCTTTTTCTACTAAATGTGAGCCAGTAATGTCATATTCCTATGCTTGTATGTGCTAACTTTACTAGGGTTATTCACAGTAGGAGCAAGTTCAGTGCTATCTGCTGTTTTCTTACTTCTCAATTTTTGTCTATTACAGGCTCATAATGTTCCTCAGCTCACTCTTCTTTCCATTCCCACTCACCCAGACACCATTTAGTTCGACCCTCCTCATCCACACCTACTTTCACTCCATTAATTCTTAACGGATTAAGACATCTCTCACAAGTCTGCCTGGTTTGAGGCATCTTCCTTCCAGTCCATGTTTCACAGAACATTCATGTTGGAAGAGTAAATGAACTTCAAATGTATATGAAACCCAAGAATTTCATGTGCTGGAGATATTTCACTCTGATTCTCAAATAAAGTATCTTTTCCCCAAATGGCAACAGCATTATGCTAGCTGTCTTTTAAGTTAGTTTTCAAATAACATCATTACTCTCTTTCACTTCTCATATTTCTGCATAGCTTACAGGTAACTCAGTAAAAGAAAGTCCTAAGGGCATTGTGATATAGAGGCGGAAGTGCTGAACTTAATTCTAGTTCCAGCTCATCTATTTATCAGCTGTTGACTTTGAGGAGTTACCTTCTCTCGTATAGAAAATGACAGAGCTTTGCTTATCAATTGGGAAAGAAAATATTTATCCTACTTATCTCTCCAAGTTGCTCTGAAAATCAAGGAAGATCACAAACAATAAAATGCCAAATATGTGGTATTGTTATTACCCTCCCTGAAGAATTGCAAAAGTAAAAAAGGTGCTTATTGTGTTTAAAACTAGATTCTAATTGGGATCTTAGGTAGTTGTGATCACACTCATAAGTCTAACAGCTTCCTTTCAGGGTTGTGATGTTCCAAAAAGTTTTGTTTTGGCTTCCAAAAGAAACAAAATGCCAAACGAATCATATTGTAATATATTTGAATTTCCAAGACATACTGAATCCAAAGGTAAATAAAAGAAAAAATGGCTCAAAAAGAGACTAATTTTAATTGAAACTGCCATTTATCTAAAATAACCTGACTGCCACAATGCAATCTCCTTAAAACTCAGGTAAATTACTTCAGGTGTTATTTGGCACTTTCCATTAGGAAATATATGCCTATTTTCTATCATTGTGCTACAGGTTTTTAACTGGAGAATAAGCTTGTTTTGCTTCTAAAGAAAAATTTAAAATAACCTAAATATTACTTTATAATAAGCAGCACAATAGCCTCAGGAAATTTGTATTTTACATGAAATAAATCAGAGAAATATATTTGAATTTATGCATCTAAACAAACCAGTTAAAGTATTGAAATTAAGTGTAGAAAGAGAAGGATAGAGTGCTAGGAATAAAGACCACAGTTATATTTTCTTAAAATTTGATATGATGAATGTTAACCAGAGTTCAGTAGTTAAAATTTTCTTCTGAATTGCATAGGAATAATCAGGTAAAGAAAAACTATCCTCAATAAAACGTAATTTTATTTGAAAGTTATTGTCCTATATTAAGAAGGGTCTGTAAATTCATTCATTTATTCATTTATTCAGATATTCAAAAACTAGTACTGAGTGCCCCCCATGCATGAAGCTTTGTACAAGATGTGCTGGTTTGGACCCCTTGGCCTGATAAGGGTAGCAACAAATGACAAAAGAATTTCACAAACAGCTCCTATAACAACACTCTATTTCTTCTGCTTAGAATCCATATCATCAACTTTGCTCTCATTAGTGGGCTTTGGGACATCCATAAAAGCCCAATTCTAGTGCTGCTTCTTTCGTAAAGTTCTTTGGAATTACTCCAGTTTGGTGTTTATCATACTCCCTGCCCTGAAGTCACAGTTCAGAACTCTGAAGCACTTGTCGTGGTCAGCTTTGCATTACTCCTATGTGTGACAGTCTTCCCTAGCAGCCTGTGAAAGTCTTGGATGGCAATATTTTTTTTTCATCCACCTATAGGACTCAGTCTGATGTACTGTAGGTACTCAATTAGTGATTACAGAATGGAAAATTCACACATCTTTACTTGCATGAACAAAAGTATATCATAACTTCAAAAGAATGATTTGCAAATGTTTTATGTTCACTCTTGTTCTGTGTAGTTCTAAAAAGATGAATTTATACTTTGTGAAAATGTGAAAAACTGTGGATTCATTTATAAATGTGTTTATAACAAATTTGTATGATTCTATTAAAATTCTTTTATTTCCTTCCCTCTCACTGACCCTTAGCATATTCTTTCCTATTTTTTCATACTATATATGTTTGATTTCTACAACTGTGACAATTTTTCAACTAACCTACTGACTAAATCCTTGGCAACTGCTACACTTTAAAAAGCTTTAATAGCTATTTGATGTACATAAAATTGCAAGTAACCTGTTTCACCCATTCACTCCTTCAGGACATACTGTTATCTACCAAGTGGTAGATAATATGGAAGAAACACAACCCTGTTTCAGAGGACAGAGGGCCACAGCTAAAGTAGTTGATAAGAAATACACACAAATGACCAAAATCAAAATTTTATCTAAATGTCATATCTTTACCTGAAATTATTAATTCAAAAAAAGTTTAAATAAAGCCTTAGTAGTTAGAGAATGAATTAAGAGGAACTAATAAAAATGACTATGAATCACAACTATATTCATGTTTCAGATTCAGTTACCACAAATAAACATTCAGTCTAATGGTCTTCTTAGATTAGAGTCAATGTCATAAACATTTGTAATAAGCAAGGTAAAAAAAATGTAAAATTTAAAAATTTGGTGAAGTTGACCAAAGTCTTAAAATGTTGAAAAACTTTGACTCCATAATCCCACTGTGAAACTCCCTTACTCCTTCAGGTCCCAGGATAACTTTTTACTTTTTGTTGTTGCTCAGAAAAAAGGTAAAGAGATTTTAACATTTAATAAGTATGTGTTCTGTGACATGAGCCTTACTAGACACTTTGTCTACCACATAGCAGACTTTTTTCAAAGCTTAGAGATGGCAAGATACTTCCCTAAGGCCACACAGCTAATAAGTCACAGAGAAAAGATTCAAATTAAGCTTTTTCTGATTCCAAAGCCTAAGATTGATCTACTATGCACTGTGATGCCTCACAGTATTCTTGAACAATTGTCCTAACTCTCATATATAACTTTTCCCTAATATTATTTTCTCTTACGACTAACCAGCATTTCTTTGATTCTTATTGTTTTGATTTATATCTAAAGCTCTAAGAAACATGATTTTTTTCAGAATTGACTCAAAAAGAGTTCACTTACTTTTTGTCTAATTTTTCTTTTAGCCATTTCTACTTCCTTCACATCCCATACACCAAAGAAAATATACCTCACATCTCATACTAAAAAGAAACAATTTCAGTGCTAAATGCCTGCTGAATTTATTTTTCACATTCACAGAATGTGAACAGATGTAAAGAAATTTGATTTAAAAGGCTTCTTTTGTGAACTATAGGTCCAAAGAATAAAACAAGCAAATTTACTTATGTAAATAATTTCTTAATTTCACTCTCTTGCATTTTCACATATTAGTATAACCTAAAAACAAGACTGTGTTGCCCTCACGAAATCATGTGGTACTTGAAGCATAGCGTCATGATTGAGAGCACAGATTCTAAGGACAGACTTTCTGATTACAAATTTTTTCATTGCGTAAATTTAATCTAGTTATAACCTTTCTGGGCAGGACTAGATTTCCCCATATGTAAAATATCCATAGTAATATACCTATTGCATAGAGTTGTTGAGAGATTTAAATGACATAATTTAAGTCATGGAACAATGCCTAAACACACTGTGCTTTGTATGTTTTAGATCTATTAATAGTCTTACATTACAAGGATAAATAGAATGTTCCTACCAATGATATATATGATAGAAACAGTAAAAAAAGGTCACTTTTAAATATCAAGTAGCTTTAAGAATGCATATTAGAAAAATATTCAAATTTTCTATTATTATTGATATCTTATTAGTACTTTAATTGAATGGCTTTGACACATTAGTAGGTGCGTGCACGTTTGTGTGTAAAACAAAGATCTGCAATTCTTGAGAGAACTTTTTCTTTTTCTTTTTCTTTTTTTTTTTTTTTAAGAATATAGGCCCCTCAAAGGGTGCATACCATAGTACCAACAAAAGAGCTTTTCCTTTGCAGCCAGAGCAAAGCCCTGCCTCCTGAACCCTTGGGATTAGTAGGCAAACGGTTACTGCCCAAGGCCAGAAGTACTGGATGAAAAAGTTGCGGGAAGGAAGGAGATAAGAAAGGTTTATATCACTTCTCTCTAGCTGGCCGATGTTAATTATTTCTCAAATCAAACAATTACATGTTTCTCTATTTTACACTTTAACCTGAAATATAACTGTGTGTTATTTCAAGATACTGAAAGAGCTTAATCTGGGCTGTTAAATTATGTACCTAGGTCTTTAGGAGAAGTTATTGCTCAACATAGGTGACTTTAAGTCTGAAAAGCAGAACTCAAGCCTTCTTACAAGAGCTGATTAGTTTTGACATTTAATCGACTTTTCTGGAGAGTCATTTATGAACTGTGTAAATTTTAAAAAATAAAATATGATGTGGTCCTGGTGAATTATTGTCTGACTTTTCTATACAAAAATAAAATTCAAAGCAGTATCTTTAATACTAATAGTAAGTTTTTGCACTGATATTGAGTCAAATACTTTGCCATTTCAAGCCCACTTGATGAGACCAGAGTTGTCTTGCTGGTTTTTCTCAAATGTAAATACTTGCTTTGGCTAAATGTTAATAAAGTTACATATTTAATATGGCATAAAGAACAACTACTTTCCACTCACCCAGAAAATTTACCTTGCCATTACGCCTGAAGGAGAAGAAACTGAAAGTATTTGAGATGAGAACTCTAGCTGCCATAGCTACCTGCCTTGCTTCAAGTTCATGTTTAATTGAATTTACAGCAATAATTCCACAAATTTGCTTGCACATTCATAGAACTTAAGTTATTGCCTTTGATTTTAAGGTCAAATACTTACTGCTAGGAATCTTTGTGCCTCTGAGGAAGGCTTGTACTCTGACAGATTGTACTGCTTCGCCCATGAGGGCGGGCCCACAACTACTGTAAAACTCCATGGGAGATGATGTGCCACCTTGAGCCCCACCCCCAACCCCCAGTTGCTCGGCAACAATCCCTTATGACTGCTCTTCTGGGACTGCTAGGCAACAGAGCTGAGTCTGATCCAGCTGCTCCCAGAGCACTGCCTCTTGAGAGAGCCAGGTTAACAGGAGGCCAGGCATCCTAAGTGACTAGTTACATAAGTTATACACATTTCTCAGAATGCTCTCCAACTGTCACTAAATAAAAATCAGAGCAGAGCTAGTTTCTACCCTGAAGGGTACTCTTGAATGTATCCTTAATTTAAACTCTATCCTTGGATCTTTAGAGAAGCTGACAGAAAACTAATGTAGCAGAGCCAAAATCTGTGGCAAAAAAAAAAAAAAAAAAAAAAAAAAGTTAAAAAAAAAGCAAACATACACATAAAGGAGGACAATCCTTTTTTAAATCACATTTAAAATATGACTTTCAAAGCTTTAATAATTCCAAAAGAATGCTACTTAGTTTCTGTTAACAGACAAAAAAATGTGAAAACAAAAGAATTAAACCACATTATTCTTATGGAAGGGCTGTTCCAACAATATTTTATCACAATGTTGAATACAGCAATTTCTAGGAAAGACCTGCAATTCTTGTCTATAATTAAAGCCACATTTACATCTTTAGTCTCAATGTCTTCTTAGAAACTAGACTCTAGGTTCTAGACTCTTAACTCAAATTTAACAAATCTAAATTGGTCATATTTTTCCATCCATATCTAACCTACCTCTTAGAGAAAAGTCAACAATTTAGTCGACCAATCTAAAAACTTACCCACACATCAAAACAAGAGACTAGCCTTACTCCATGCCTCCTACGCTCCCGTACTTCTTTATTATAAAGGAAGAGATATGTCCTCCAAGATACATGAACTTATTCGTACACCATAGTACAAATAAGATCCTATTATTCCACTCAAAATAGTTAAGTCCAAGTTATTTAGCATGACATGCAAGGCACTTGTGAAACTACCTCTTATCATACTTCCAGCCATATGTGCTGACATCCATTGTGTTTATTTAATTATAGTTCCCTAAACACTTTAAATCTCTTTCCTCTTTGCAAGATACATTTTCATTTGCCTGGCAAACTATTGTTTATCTTTCAAGATCTAACAATAACAACACCTCCTCTGAGGAACTGTGCCTAATTTTAGAATTACTTATAACCATCTCAGTGAGTCTTTACACTTGATTGATACAGCTATGGTAGCATGAGTCACATTGTTTTACAGTCATTTACCTACTCAGTATTTATTCCATGTTATTCAAGGGCTGAGACCATTTTCTGTTCAATCTCCTTGGTGCCTAGCATATTCTGTAGAATTATGGTTTATTAATGATTAGAGAACTGTACTCCTAGGCAAAATTATAAAATACATAAGGACTGGGAATTTTTAACTTCTTAATTAACCATGGATGGGTAATAAAGCAATTCACCAAAAGAAAAACTTAATCTCCTGCTCCTGGGCTGGTCTTCTCCCTAAACTATGATGAATCACAGAGGAAAAATAACAGATACCTCTGCAGTGATCCAATTTAACCACTAATACAGCTCAAATAATCAGTTAGCTTGTGCCCTTTTTATTATAATCATAATAACATGAAACTCAAGAGAGCTACATGGTCAGGTAACCAAATCACTAAAAGCTAGTCTGAGCTGGTCTTCGGGAAGATAACTTGCCATTCAGATTAGCAACTCTTAAAGCAATTTTTGCAGGAATCTTGGTGCAACTAAAGTAAGAAAGAGAATATAAAAGAAAGAAACAAACAAAAAATTAGGGCTAAATAAAAAGCAAGAAAAAGTTATTCTAATTTTAAAACCTCCTCAATAATATTTCACAAAACATCATTTATTTAAGTATTAATTAAAAAATAAATAGAAACATCATCAACAACACACAAAAGGCCACAAATGCAGCAGCCAAGTGTAATATCACCAAGACACTCAAACTTTTACTTCATTACCTCAGGAGCTAGAGATACTGACTGCCATTTTCAAATATAAAAATGCTTCCATACTTTTTCTATGACTTCTTAAGTTCACATATATGTTTATGCAACTATATTGTCAAATATTTTGATATTAGCAACAATGTGATTGTCTAAATTAACCTGTGCAACAGAAATTCTAATCCATGGAAATCTGAATTATTAGCCTGTGTTAAACAGAGAGAATTCATAGTCTATTGTGAACTTGTGGGTTCTATATACTGTTAAACCTGTGCCTTTTTAAGTAGCAAATCTTGCACCCCTTGGAAATGCTTGACTGTGTGCTGAGAGTACTCACAACCAGATGATAACTTTTGTATACCAAAGCAGTCTTACTTGATAGCATATATATTAAAGTATATTTATATACTAAAACAAAATAAACACATTATTAGGTAGAATACCAAATTTATTCAAATTTATAAAATGAATATGAAATTTCAAAGAAACTGTGCTTTTCTCTGGAGCACTTTGAATTGTGGCTCTAGATTTCTGGGAATTCTTTGGTCGAAAAGATTGAAATGTCATTCTCTTATGGATTGCCTCCTAGCATAAGCTGAGAGAAAAATTTCTTCATTTTCCCATAAAAGATATATATAGTCTTGGTTCTAGCCTACCACCACCACTGAACTCAAAGAATGCTACTCTATTTAAACATACCATTACCTTTTTATTACAGCTTAACTTTTGTAGCCTTTTAAATTTTGTGGTAAAAATCCTTTTCTCTTCAATATTAGTCATAAATCTTTCTGCAGGTACCACACAGGACCAGTCTAAAACCCTAAATATGTAAGATAGTCCTTTAAATAAAATAGTCAAAAAGTAATGGAGGATGTATGCCAGAAAATATGCTGGATAGTTGACAATCATTGATCATAACACTAAAATCACAAGTAAACAGTATCATCTCTCTCTATGCTACAAAGGAAGGAAGGAAGGAAGGAAGGAAGGAAGGAAGGAAGGAAGGAAGGAAGGAAGGAAGGAAGGAAGGAAGGAAGGAAGGAAAGGAGACCTACAAAAGGGTAAGAAGATACAGATCTAATTTCAAAACTTCTGTTTATTTCTTTTTTGTATATCACATTACACTACATTTCCATGCCTTCTTTCCCAAGTGTTCATTTCTCCTAGCTAAATATCTCCATTTTATGACTATTCCTTCTATTACTTCTGCAATAACTCACCATACTGATGCATGTGTGTGTTGTAGGAATGTCCAGAATAATTTGACCACAGCAGAGCAGAGTTGAGCCATCAGTTCCCATGTTCAGGATAAGATAGTGCTATTAATACAACTTAAAACTATACTACCTTTGTTTGACAACAACTTGACTTTACCAATTCTTATTGAATAAGCCATAAAACAAAATCCTTTAGTATACATTTTTTTACCAGATTCTATTAATTACCATTTCTTCTCAATCTGGTTTCTTTTTAAAAATGTTTACAACTCTTGTATTTATTCACATGTAAACCATCCATCAAATTAATTTTTGACTGATAAAATTCAGCATTGATTATATGACTCGACTCCCTACTCAAAAACATTTAAAGATGCAAAGGAGCTACAAATTTAAGTCTGAAGTCTTCCTCTCTGCATTTAAGATTCTTGACTATAGTCCCAACGTATATTTCCACCCATATCTTCTCCCAGTCCTTAAAATTCTACACAGCTGTTGAATTCTTTTCTGAATTTGCACTTTTTCCATGATGTTCTTTCAATTAGGAATGTTTCACCCACTCATTGAAATTCCATCAGTTCTTCAAAGACTATCCCAGTTACTATATACTCTATAAAGACTTTTTGATTCATTTCAAACTTTATCTTTCTTTTGTTTGAAACCCCATAGCACTTTTTAGTTCTTTTGTGGTACCTATTACAATCTACCTCAAAGAAATATTGTGTGTATTATCTTCCCTCACCTCCTCCAAACAGATGAAATCCTAAGCTTCCTATAGAAAGGAAGAAGTCTCACTCATTCCTTTATGCACTATATCACTAACGCAAGTACCAGAAGGCAGGGGGGTGTTTTTAATAGATATTTATTAATTTGAATTTAGTTAACTATTCATGTCAGAGATGAATGTACTGAGTCCCAAAATTGATGAAAAATTTAAATAAGTGTCATCTCTAACCATTCATAGAAATGAATCTGAAAATAAATGGGTACATGTAGCATTAAAATATGGAATTATAGACTCTATTCAGAATAATGCAAACACTTTCTTCAATGTACTGATTACACGATGAAAAATTGAAATTATATTGGTGCAATCATTTTGACAAAAAACTAAAATCTCAAGAGATTAAGACTTCTTTAGGGTCACATGACTAATTAAAAGCTGAGCTGACCTCACAACAAAGCTTTTTAACTTCTAGCTTACTTTTTCCACTATTACCACCGAAATTATGTGTTGATATATTTTTAAATGTTGGCTGCAAAAATATTTATGTAAAAAATAAATATTCCCTTCTTTCTTATTATTGCCAAAATATTATTTGAAAAGGCAGAATTTAAAATAAAAATCATAATAGTAATTAAGAAGGATTATAGTAAACAAAATTTATTTATACAAAGCTTACTGATTTTGCTACTTAACTCCAAAAAAATACAGTCAAGAATCACGTTATGAAAAAAACACAGCTGTTCATTCAAATAAATGTAATAAAACCTATATTCTAACAATGTTCACCTTTTCTTATAAGACAGTCCTACCGGTTTAATCAGAGTCTGTTTATGCATCTGTTTTGTTTTTAACTTGTTTTGTCACCAGTTGGAATATAGTCAAAATTTTACCTGCCCAACATCCATTTCCCCTTTGAGGAAACTTCCCTCCTATATTCTCTCCATGTTATTCAGTTGTTTCCAAGAATGGAGTTACCAATTCAGAGCTCCATATGCTCCCTAACCACGAGGATTAGTTCAGAAATGATATGTGACTCAAACCCATCCCAGCAAAATATTATATTTTTCCAACCCAACAAATGCTTGAAGAGTAGGTTCATGATGCATGTTAGTCCATCTTAGACTGGTGCCAATGTATCTTTCCACCTGTATCTTCTCCCAGTCCCTACAATTCTACACAGCTCTGTTGAATTCTTTTCTGAATTTGTACCTCTTTTTTTGTGCTGTTCTTAACATATAAAGACACGTTTTTCTATTTGAATTTAAACTTGAGAAGTTAGACCTGGAGCTATTGATAGCAATTTTGTCACCAAGCAGAGCCTGAGAATGAAGCCAAGTTGAAAGAGAGAGAGTAGAGACAAGAAGTAGAAGAAAATTGGGTCCTTACAAAACAATTTGAGTTCTAGATTGTGTGACTGCAGTTTGAGTTACATAAGTGAAATAAATTCTCATTTCCTTAAACCAATTGTATGTAAATTTTCTATCATGGGCAATCACAATATTTCTAACTAGTGCAATTGGTTATCTGAGTTTCTCAACCCACAACAGATTAAAAGGGTCACACAGAAAGAGGTATCACATGTAGACAGTAAGTCCTCACTTTACATCTGTTGATAGGTTCATATAATGAAATCAATTTCACCATAGGTTAATTGATATAAATAAAAATTATACTCTATGGCATCCTATCAATGTTATAATAAAACAACATTATTCAAGGACCTTCTGTACTTTAGATGAACTAATAGCTTATAACTTGAAGGTGAAGATGAAGACAGGTGATGTGTAAAACAAAATAAGGAATTTCAAAAATTTCAAAAATGTGAAGTCTTTTTTCACATAGCATTCTGGGAAACACCTCAGTCCCAGCAACACCATGACAGTTGGTCATGCTACTTGGGGAGTTAAAATTTTTTGTAGTGATTTGCATAGACAGGAAGATAAGGGGTCATTATATCATGGAAGACTCAAGGCAGGTGGTGGTGAGGCTCTGAGGTTACGGCATTTGTTGGTTGGCCAGAAGCACACAAAATTCTTAGGTTTTTCATAGATTTGTGTTGATGAAAGTGAAATTCACTGTGAAACATTTTACTTCAAGCAATAAGAACATAAAGAGTAAAAATAGGTGGGTCAAAGTATTGGCCACCCAAATAAAGCCAAAGGACAAATATAGGTATGAATCTTTGGACTGGTTTAAAAATGGAATATAGGATACTATGTCCAAAGAGTTTCTAAATTTTTAATTTTAGGAAGGAACAATTTCATATGATGGCAAGGCCAGGGTATGAGTACAGAAGTGGTTGGATGAGAAGGAATAAAAAGGAAGACTATTGTTTGAGTTGTGGAGGTCAAAAACTAAGAAGTTGTGGTGTTGGGTGTGGATATGAAGTCACCCGATTGAGGACAGGAGAAAATGACTGTATTCTAGTTGCTGGAACATTCAGTGAAGGAAGGGTTTGTTCAGGTGGTGAACAAGAAAGAGCAATGGTAAAGGATAGGGTAGAAATTCATAAAAATAAATCCAAATATCTATTAAACATATTGGCTAACTAAGAATATTCAACCTCACTAGTAATCAAAGAAATACAAATATGAGCTATCTTTTTCCATTGATTTCTAAATTAAAAAATTTTGAAACAGTATCAGTATGTTAGTAAAAACATTATTTTGGATAAAAAATGCTATTGGTCTTTTAAAAAGAAATTTTGCAGAATGTATCAAAAATCTTTAAAAAGTGAATATCCTCTGATCTAGCAATTCTATGTCTAGAAATGTATTAAAAATATTAATAAAATAGGTGTATACAGTGCATAAAATTAATAGAGTACTACAACATTGTTTGTAAAACCAAATGTGGAGGAATTCTGCATATTTACCAATAGGGATTAGTTAAAAATTTAATAGAACATTATGCAGTCATAAAAATATGATTATTATTGTCTAGGAAAGATATATTAAGATGATTTATTAGGTAGAAAATGGGACATATGTATGGCATATCACTTGTTTTAAGAAACTACATATATGCAAATAATTTTATAGTTAATGGTGGTAAAATATGTGGACCTTGTTTTCTTAGCACAATTCTGAAATTTCTGATTTTCATTATAATTTATATTTTCTCAAAATCATTATTTCAAAATTTTAAAGTTTAAAACTTACCTGTATTTTAAGTGGCAAAGATTATCTGCCCAGAAAAATAACAGGTGGAATAACTCATTATAATATCATAATGGGAAGTTGACAAAAGGATGAAATTGAAAGAAGAAAAAATCATTTCATTATATTTTCACATCTGTGATTATTGGTGAAGAAATTGCAATATCAAGCACATATTGCCATTGGAAAAACAAAATTCCACATTTTAGCATTATTAATATTTAAAATAATGCATTTTAATGGTTTCTTTTATTTCATTTTATTTTGTTTTCTCATTTCTGTGTTAAGTCAATGATTACCACAGGATGCAACAAAATTAAATGTAGCCTTTCAATAAACTGGAAAACTCTGTTTCATATCCTCAAGTTCTGAAATTTTATCTAGCCAAAAACTATTTCATAGATCACTTAACATAATAAAAAAATGTTATATATTTTTAATTTGTTCTATTCATTTTTATTCTGGTGATAGTAATTTTAGGGGAAAAAATACAAACTATGTGCCACTGTTACATTTCATAAAAACACATTCTTACAAATGTAACAAGACTGGAAGGTACTCAATATTGAAGCAACTATGACTGAATATTAGAATTGAAATTCAAAAATCTTAAGTGTTCTTATTAATACTGTTAGTTTTATAATAAAAATTTTTAAATGAAAAAAGTTTAAATAAAGAAAATTTTAACAATCTTTTTGTAAGATAATTTGAGATGTGCTTAGATATAACCTAAACTTGTCATTAGATAAAAATCCTTATTTCATTAATCCATATTTCAAGTGGATCATATTGGGACCAAACTTACAAAATGAAGAACTGAATCAACTGGCTATTATAATAAATATTACTTATTGACAGATAATATAAAATGCTTTTTAACAAATTAGAATAACTTAAGATAGTTTTTTAGAGAGTTGGTAAAAATAAACATCTTTGAGTAAAATAATGCTTTATTTCCTCTCATTTTGCAGTTAAAACTGAAAGGTTTATATATCCTTTCAAAGCATTCAAACCTAGAATCCAAAATATGAACTTCTCTGAGTTAGAATGGGGTTTTACTTGAAGCTTAATATTATTTGGCAAAAGTCCACAACATCTCCAGGAACTGATCTGGGTTTACATAGTGAGGAAAGTATTCCTCGCTCTCCCTGAAAACTTTCTCCCACTGCTCCCTGAGGCAAAAAATAACCCTCCTCACCCCCACTCCATTTTTAGACTAGCCTCATTTCCACATTGTCAAATCCATGTGGCATAACTGAATGGAAAACCTGAAATGACCTGGTAGACCCATATCTGGTTCAGTTGTATAGGACTTTGACCATATCAGGAGACAGCAGTAGATGCACTGTCTTAGTTATCATGTTACTTCTTTACAACTGATACTGAGAATGAGCACAAGATGTGTGTCATGCTCATCAGGGACTATTAAGAATGTCCAATATGAAATGGGACTACATCAAACTAAAAAGCTTCTGCTCAGCAAAAGAAATCGTCAACAAAGTAAAAAAACAACCATCTGAATGGGAAAATATATTTGTAAGCAACACCTAATATCCAAAATATACAAAAAACTCATAAGACTCAATAACAACAACAACAACAAAATACAATCCAATCAAAAAATGGGCAGAGGATGTTAACAGACACTTCTCCCTAGAGGACATACAAATGGCCAACAAATATATGAAAAGATGCTCAACATCACTAGCTATTAGGGAAATGCAAATCAAAACCACAATGAGATACCATCTCACACCTGTTAGAATTGCTATAATCAACAGAACAAAAAATAACAAATGTTGGTGAGGAGGCAGAGGAAAAGGAACTCTCATAGACTGCTGGTGGGACTGCAAATTGATATAGCCATTATAGAAAACAGTATGGAAGGTCCTCAAAAAACTAAGAATTGATCTACCATATGATCCAGCAAATCCTTCTACTGGATATTTATCCCAAAGACTTGGAAATCCATATACAATAAGGTATTTGCACATCGATGTTCAAAGCAGCACTATTCACTGTGGCCAGGACATGGAAGTAACTGAACTATCCTACAATACATGATTGGCTAACGAAGCTGGGGTACATATAAATAATGGAATATTACTCAGCTATAAGAAGAGATGAAATACTGACATTTGTGACAACCTGGATGGACCTCGAGATAATCATGCTAAGGAAAATAAGCCAGACTGAAAAGATGAAAATCACACGATATCACTTATATGTGGAATATAAACCTAAAAGCAACAAATGAACAGGACAAACAGAGACTCAGGGACATGGACAATGGACTAGTGATTACCAGAATGTAGGAATTGGGGGAGGAGAGAAGAGGTATACGGGGTAAAAGGGGTCAATATGGTGGGACTAGGGGTGGTGAAGTGGGTAAAGAGGATCAAATATTGGTAGCAGAAGGAAACTGGACTCTGGGTGATAATTACACAATAGAATATATGGATGTCAAATTATAATGTACACCCAAAAATTATATAAAAAGAAAAAAAAATTGTATAAAAAGAAAAAAAAAGAATGTCCAATATGAGAGAATAGGCTGACTATTTCAAGTTAGAATGGTAGAAAGGTTTGAATGGCTGTGAATTTAGGCACCAATCAAACCTCATTTCTAATCTCAATTCTGTCACTTTTTATCAAATGATTTTGAATAGATACTCTCTTCACTAATTTATCTAGAAAGTGGAGACATAAGACCAACTCCATTGCCTGGAGAATAAATGTCTGAACTTAATATGTTGCTCATTTCCATAACTACTGTCTCCTAGAAAATTTCAAGCTACTGTTACATTTTTTGAAAAATATATGTTTAAAGCCTCTACCTTTGCCCTAATCCCATTTCCTCCTTTGGAAGTGAGCTCCATGAATTATCTTTTCTGTACTTTCAGCCTCTCACACACTGATTTCTCTTTCATGGCGCCTAAAGAGAGAATTAAGGCTGTCCTTGAAACATTAACTAAAAAATAATTTGACCCCGTATCCTGACCCCTGACTACTCAACTTTTTATTCTATTTTTCAGCTGTAATCCTAGGATGAGTACTCAACAATGGCTGACTCCTTTTTCTTATTTTTCATTTCTTACCCAATACTATCTGGCTTCCACATCCCAATCATGTCAAATAAAACGTCCTTTTAGCCCTCTCATACTGAGCCTTCTAATGACTATGACCTGTTGATTATGCTGCACATTATTTAAAGTACTACTTCCACTTACTGCTATGGCAACTCTCTTTCCAGGTTTTCCTCTTGGGCTTGCAGTAGGACTCACTTCCCAGGATTCCTTTTTCCTTCCATTTCCCTTCTCATTCTATATGTTTGCCCTAGGAAGCCTCATCATTATGTTTACTTTCTGGATGCCAATATCAACTAAATCTATGTCTGCTGAGCTTTTGATAAAACAGCCTCTTGGATATTTTCACCTCTGGTTCATCCTTTACTCATCATTTTACCCAGCACTGACTGTACTTGTTTTCTAGGGCTGTCAAAACAAATTGCCACAAATCAATCACCTTAAAATAACAGGAATCTATTCTTATGCATTTCAGGAAGCCAGCTATCCAAAATCAAGGTGTCAGCAGAGAGTTGGTGCCTCTTAAGGATTCAGAAAGAGAATCCATTCCACACTCCATTCCTAGCTTCTGGTAGTGGCTGGTAAATTTTGGAATCTTTTCAGCTGCATAACTCGTCCCTACTTCCACCATAACATGTCTCTGTGTCTTTTTTCCTCTTCTTATAAGAACACCAGACATATCAGGTTAAAGGCCCATTATATTCCAGTTGACTTCATCTTAACTAATTATGACTGCAATAACCCTATTTCTAAATAAGGTCATGTTGTGAGGTTCCAGGAGGTACACTAATTTTGAGAAGACATGACCCAACCCAGAAAAACCACCAAACCTTGTATTTCCATCCTCTTTAATAGTGCTGGCCCTTAAACTGAAGCCAGGAATCCGAGAAGCGCTCTTCATTCCTACTTCTCCCTAACTTTATAGCCTGTCATCAAACCTGATCATCTTTGCTTTTAATATTTCTAGACTTTTAATACCTTTGTTCATCTCTAATTCTTCATCCATAACTCCTGACTCACTTTTTGAATCTCTTGATTGGCTTACTACAATAATTTGTCCAATATCCCAACAATCCAACCTACTTAGAGCTACTAGAGTAGATATAGATATATACAAACAGCTTCTTGGTATGTTAGAAAGATACAAAGTGGTTTTTAGATTTTGTAACTTTTTAAAACTCTGAAAAATTCTGCTTCTTGACAGCAATGTACACAATTATGATAGACATTCTTCTGCAGGATTGGAGGAAGTGAGAGGCCGAGTGGTTTTTGTGGAAGCCTTGGCCTTTGTTATATCTTTTGGTTTCATAGATTCTTTACAAATCTTCAGAGTGTGACAAATCTATAATATCTATGATCTAGCTTTTTATTGCATTCAATGTCTCTTTGGAAAAAGATGCCAAGAGGAGCTTATGTTGGTGTTTTGAGATTTAAAATTATATTGGCTCCAGAGGTTTCATGATAAAAGTACTTATTCTCATTTTTAAAATAAACAAACATAATAAACTAATGTAACTGCGTGAAACTTAAGCCATTCTTATTTACAGACACACACACACACACACACACACACACACACACACACACACACTGATTTTACAAATAGGTTTTTCTTCTGACACAACTTAACCCACCCATTAAATTAGTCTAGAAGTAAATTATTTTGTAGTCATTTAAATATAAGCATGCTAGCAAAGATGGCTTAACTCTTGTCTTCCATGGTTTTATTTCTGAAACTACTGCACTGGACCTCAGTTTCCTCTTTTCTTTACCCCAACACTGAAAACCTACAGTTTACCGTACTGATTTCCACACTCTGAAATGAGGATTTTTTTTTTCATTGGCATAGTAAATCTTAGGGCTTAGCAGGAAGTAGAGACTATGAAAAAGAAGAACCCAAGAGATAGAGGAATGCATTTAGCTTCATTTATCTTGTCTCTAAATGCTCCTGCTGCTGATCTCCCAAACAAGTGTCCAAGCTATCTTGGATCCACACTACATAAATTAAATGTGTCCATTCCCTTGGCCCTCTGTCTAGTCTGTGAAATCCTGTTATAATTGAGTCAAGATTCTAGGTGAGATTATTTCTTCCTTATCAGATATATATACAAATCCAAATTGCTTTATTCTTATTTAGACAGCTCTGAACTTCTCCAACTAAACACCCAACTCTTGGACAGCATCATATTTCAAGAATAGAATTGACTAGAGGACACAAACTCACTCTGATTTATAAAGTCCATAGCATGCATCATTCTTGAGCAGATGCATAAAGTTGCTATTTGGCATTGAGAGCTAGAATAAAAAGGTGATCTCACTTGAGTTAAGTAGGCTACCTATTTGATTTCTCAAAATCAATTATATTTCCAAAAAAAAAGAAAAAGTAATAACAAATACTTTTTGTTGTTTGAGTATGTTCAAATGCTTAGTCTGAAGTTTTTTCTCAGTAATGTCAGTAACCTATAATGACCTATAAAAAGTACATAGAACATATTAATATGAAAATTTCTGAGACAGGATTCCAAAGAGCATGTATTACCTAAAAATTCTACATAAAAATGGTAGAAAATTTAAAACAGGGAGACAGAAGCCCTGGATTTATCCCTAATATGTAATTTTTGTACATGTAAATCATTTATTCTTGAGCTTTAGGTACCTACACCTAAAAATAGAATAGTTTAATTATTATTTAAAAGAATTAGTTTCATAACTACTAAGAAAGTTTATTTTAATCATAGGATTTATAGATTTTTTTATATTCAGAAAGTAATAATTTTTTTCTAACTCAGTTCAAATTTTCTGGTGAAGGAATGGAAAACCACTGCATTTACCATCAAGTCATTCAGGTCTGAGTCTCATCAACATTTTAAAATACAGTTTTCAAATTACTTCCTCATTTTCAATGGACATCGAATGAAATTTAGTCTTGAATAAGCATAATTTACTCTTATTTAGAATTAAAAAAAAGACAATGGGGAGAAATAAATAGGCAGAGCACAGAGAATTTTTAGAACATTGAAAATACTCTGTATGATATCATAATGGTGGGAACATGTTATTATACATTTGTTCAAACCCAGACTATACAACAACAAGAGTGAACCTTAAGGTACACACACTATTCATTGTAGGTTCATTCATTGTAACAAATATACCACTTTGATGAGTGATATTGATAGTGGGGGAAGCTATGCATGTGTTATATGAAGTTATATGGACATCTCTGTATCTTCATTTTGATTTTGCTGTGACTCTAAAACTGCTTCTGCAAAATTGCCTTTAAACATATTTTATTTCTGAGAAATATTACATTTTTTTTCAAAATTGCTGATTTGAGTTCTAAACTTGAAAGTAAGCAAAGTGTTTTCCTCTCCCAAATTTCTCTTTACATATATATCAAAGCATATATGATCCAGTAGGAAACATTTATTTCTCCAGAATTTTCTATATTTTATAAGTATATAACTTCTACATAAAAATCATTCTATAATGCTTTAAAAAAGTTACACAAGTTTACCATTACAATGCAGCAAAACTGCTGTTAAATATCTACCCAAGAAAAATGAAAACACATGTAATCACAAAGACTTGCATGTGAATGTTCATGATTCATAATAGCCTCAAATTAAAAACAATCCAAATGTCCATCCACTGGTGAACAGGTAGACAAAATGTGATATATCCATGAAAGGGAAAGCTATTCAGTAATAAAGAGGAATGAAGTACTGATACATGCTACAACATGGATGAATCTCAAAAACATATTAAGAGAAAAATAAATAAATAAAAGAACATGTATTTTATAATTCCATTATATTCAATGTCCAGAAAAGGCAACTCTGTAGAGAGTGGAAGTAGATTAGTGGTTGCCTGAAATTGGGGGTGAGAACAGAGATTAACTGAAAATGAGCATGAGACATCTTTATTAGGGTGATGAAAATGTTCTACAACTGAATTATAATGGTTTCACAGCATAAAATTTCTTTAAAAATTATCAAAAAGGGCAATTTCTAAAAATCTTAATTTCTAGTTTAATATTGACTAACAAGAAAAAATTATTCTTTCACAAAGTGAAATTTGACACATTTTTAAATATTATTCATAAGGTATTCCATTAGCCTTTGATATTTTGTTGAAGAAAGTTGTGGTTAAGATAAAACTAGTCAATTACTGAAAACTTTTTATAAAAAAATTTTTTTTCTGAAGTAGACTTTGCTTCAGGATCGAATCATTTGATTTTCCAGAACATCTTTTTAGAAAATGAACTCTCGTGAGATAGTATCAGTAGAGTAGTGTTGACCAGCAGGGGAAACACTATCAGGAAATAAAAGCGTTTCGAAATGCTGGTCGAATCAAACTTGATCCAGAACCTACCTCATTATAGTACTTCCTATGAGCCTTTTGACCATCAGATCTCATTTTAATAATCCAAATTCTGAGCTTTCTTAATATTAATTCCCAGAATAATTTTTTAATGTGTAGCGATGTCAGTAAGAGAGACATCTTGTGAAGAGACGAAGTTGACAGATTTTGAATCTATATGTACACAAAGAGAAATGCAAGATTCAAACTAATTCTAATACAATACTTTTTCAGTATCCAATCCATTATTATGAGTGTCTTAGAGTTTTTTTTTTTTTTTTTCTCTAGGTGAATATTTAAGTGGTCCACAGCCTCGAATCTCCACTTTCCAGTCCTGCACAGACTCGAACTAATAATATCACCTGCAATTTGGGGGGTTGTTTATTAAAAAATAAAAAATAAACTCAAGCCAAACGCTTCTCCAAAAGAACCAAGAACCGAGTTTGGCTGCGCTCCCTAGGATGACCTAGCTCTAAAATGGGACTGGCGGGTCCTTTCCAGCCTCACCCAGCAGGTACTTGCCAGCCCTAGCTGTGGCAGCTGGTAAAAGATTCATCCGCCCTCCACCACCCCGCAAGTCATTTTCAGGAGCTTCCCCAAGGGACCACAGCAGCAGCAACAGTCAGGACGCACGCCCTCGGTCCTCCAAGCCCCCGCGACCACATTATATTCGGATCTCCCTCTGGCGCCGCTCAGGGTCCTAGGCGCCAGCAAAAGCCAATAGTTGCCAGGGACCCTTGCGATCGCCCGTTCTAGTCATCCCTAGATTTTATTAAAGACTGGCGGGGACTCGTGAGGCGAGGTGACCTGGCTACAGGCACGCAGCGCCAGGCTGACAGAGCCTGCGAGAACCCAGGTCTCTGCTGATCCAGTGGCCGCGAGCAGGTGCCCGGGGCTGGGGACGCCAGCCCGCGGAAAACGACGTGGCACACTCTGCGCGAGAGGCGAAGGGCTCAGCAACTCACGACAGGAGGTCGCCAGTGTCCGACTCGCAGGCAGAGTGGGCAGAAAGCAGATGCCCAGCCCTCTCTAGTTAGGCCTGCGGACCCAGCGCCCCTTTCCACTCTAAAGGGACACGAGTTTGCGTGCGAACGATGTGGTCACCCTGGCAGAAGGGGGATCCGCTTTGAATTTCTTCCACGCTTGTGCAGACCGGGGGTGGGGGGGAAATGGGGAAAGTTGCACTTATTTCTGGCTCAGTCCTTTCCCTCTGTCCTCGCGCCCGTGTCGCCCACTCCCGCTGCCCCTCCACCAGGTACGTACCAGGCGCGCGCAGAGCTGCCCGCGTGCCTTGTCCAGGTGTCCCTCTGCGCTCCAGCCCGCCCGGCCTCTCTGTGGCCCGGAGCTGCGACACGGGCTCTAGCTCGCTGCCGCCTCTACAGTCCGGGGAGGTGCGGCCGCGTCTGAGCTGTCGGGCTGAGGTGCAGTCAGGCGGTAGCAGCAATTTCGGGGGCGGAGGGAGCGCCCCCTGGGACCCGCCCCCGAGCGCCCAGCGCGGTCCCCCCTGCGGGGTCGCGCTCTCGGCGCGGCCCCCGCCCCGCGGAGCATTTGCTGCAGGCGCGACGGTCACTCTTCCCTGTGGACGCCTCGGTCAGGACTCATTTTCCTGCGTGCGCATTAACAACTAATCATCCGTGTTCATCACAGATCCCGCGTCGTCCCCGCCTGCCACTCTCAGTTCCCCAGGGTGACCGTCCCTGTTCTGTTAAGAATTTGATGTGACTGCGGGCATTTCGCTTCTCTCGCTCACCCCGGGCGCTGCAACTTAGTCCGACCCGTGTGTGTGCGCGCCCTGAGTTTTGTGCTCTAAGTATCATAAGGTTACCTTTTCTTATTTATTTTTATTTATTTATATTTTTGTCTACTCATGGCGGTTTGGAGAAGGTAAGAGTATATATACATCGTTTTCTTATTTGCACCCAGAATCTGGGTCTTCGCCTTTTCCAAATGATGCTTTTCATAGATGGGGAGTCAACAAGCAATGCGGACAACTTTTGGGCAAAGCAAAGCAGAAAATAATGCATAACAAGTTTCACTTTCAGGTTCTCCCTAAGGAAAACGAAGTCCTTACTATTAAGATCTCATTGTGCCCTTTAAAAGCTATCTTAAATGGATGACATTTAATGGCAAAAATTAAGGTGCTCGTCTCTGGTTCCTGAGAAGGTAGTTCGCCCTCACCGAATTCCTGAGATCTCTGCTTTCCTGGGTCATTAGTAGTGTTCAAAGTCTTAACACCAATATGCTCATTGATGCTATGCATTGGCTTCCTACTCAGGGCCTGTGATACCTACTCCACTACTGACTCCTGAAATCTTTGGGGAAAGGCTATGTGAGATATGAAAATATAATTAGCAAATATCTTATACAAAATATCTAGTAATGGTGCTTCAATCATACTCTAAATAATTTAATATCCTTACTCCTACAATGTAGTAATAAGCATCTCTATTTTTAAATAATAAAATGAAGCCCAGAAAGGTTGGATAAGTTGAATAAGGTTGAAATAGCTAGGAAGGCTGCAAATCAGTTTTTTTCACTTAGATCTTTCTACCTTTAATGTTGATTGGAATTTTTTACTTAAAGCTCTATTAATAAAGCTTATGATTTTTCTAAATGCCAACCAGTACATTTTATTTTATAAAAAAAATATAGTTACTTGAGTGGTCATATAGATATTAATTCAAGAAACTGAGTGTTATTTATATTTTTAGTGTAACTTCAAAACTTCTTATTTGGAATTGTCAAATACATTTCTAAGGCTTACTATCATTTTATTATACAATAACATATAATATTATTATCTAAGGTAAATTATTCTAAAGCGAATTTATTTTAGAGAGCCTATGGTAGAAAGTGATGCCAAAATGTTTGGATTTATGAGTTACACGGCCATGACTGGATTTTTATGATTCTGCAACAGTATTCTTATGCTCTCAAAATTTGTTTTGTAAAACCTTTATTTTGAGGTAAATTTGATAAATCATTAGCTTTCACTGAAACACTTTTAAGTTATATATTTGAAATCATTAGAACCACTCAAATGTATGCTTCATGAAGGTTTTCTGTTCAGTAGCTAGAATAGTACCTAAACAAAATAGGTGCTTAATAAGCAGTTTTTAAATGAATAAATATAACCTCATTTCCTTCAATTAAGACAAAATGATGACTTAGGAAAACACTGTTTATGGAATGCTTTTGTCTATTTATAGTAGATTGAAGATTCTTTATTGTCTTTCTTTACTGCTAGGAAAGTAAAGGAGATGATACAATCAGGTAAGCAACCTAAAAGTTAGCTGTAGAAGAGTTCCTGACTGTAAGTCCGAAAAAGCACTTTGAGTATGCTGGTGGGGTTTTGTACAACTTTGGGGTTTTGCTGAGCGACTTGATGGAAAGACAAGGAGAAAGGCTGGCAGCCATTTTTAAGAGAGTGGTTGAAGACCAGGGCTATGCGGTTAATTTAAGATTACATGGGAAAGTAATGAAGACATAAAAAGGGAGAGAAAAGTTAACTATATGTCTCGATCAAACAAAAGAGAGAGAGAGAGATCTCAGAAGTCACAGTCTATGTAGTATAGCTTTCTTGGAAGTTTTAGTAGTAAAATGATGGCATGGTTTGTGGAGGACCTGTGGGAGGCTAACACAGAATGAAGATCAAGAAATTGAAGACTAAGGCACTGAAAGGGCTTTTCACATGGATGTATAAGCCACCAACAGTAATGACATGGATAGAGAAGGGTGATGAGTCAGATACCAAAAACTTTCATGAATGTGGGGAATAACCTTGAATCAAGTAGAATGACTGTGTAGAATTGAGAGAGAGAGTACATATCCAGGGGGCAAGAGCCTAAATGAATCAAGGGCTGATATAAGAGGTAGTACACAGTTCAGAAGCAATACCTAGGAGCTACAAGGATGCCAGTACTGCCTCCTCTGATCCTAAGGTGTGAGATAACGAACCTTTTACATTGAGGGAAACCTAGGGGAAACTGTTCTCAGAAAAAAGCTGATTTTCACCTAAAGCAAGACAATGGAAGATGCATAGTGTGAGTGGGTTATAAAGGTAGTGGAGTTTTTCATATTGAGCAAGGATTCTGCAAGGTCAGTGTGGATAAATTTTGGAGGCAAGCCAACTTCATGGGTGTGTGGCCTGTGCTGTAGGTAACACAGGGCTCTCCATTTAAAAAGACCCTGTGCTTGGTTTAATACTCTTCTGTCCCCATCTTGAAAATCTTAATAATATTAAACAAGCAACTCCACATTCTCATCTTGCATGGGACCCCACAAATTATGTAGCCAGTCCTGTTTGGAGGAAGTGAAGAAATGGGAGCTTGGTTGAAGCAAAAGCAGTACAATTGCACTGGGGATTAAAGTATGAGAGATTAAATGCAAGAGATTGTGGGGTTTGTTTGTTTGTTTTTGTTTGTTTGTTTGTTTTGTGTGACCAAGAATAATAGGAGGAGTGTGACTGCAAGGTTTCAAATGGCACCTGGTTTTGCTCTCTTCCTGGCCAGGCTAGCTGAGACCTGGTCAGGAAAGGTCAGTAAGCAGCAGTCACCATCAGCCTACTCCATGTTTCTATAGGCTAGTATATTTGTTTTCCTAAAGTTGCCATTAACAAATTACCACAAACTTAGTGACTTGGACCAGCAGAATTTTATTTTCTTACAGTTCTAGAAACCTGAAGTTTCAAATCAAAATATTGGCAGGGTAGGGTGCTGTCTCCACCCCCACCCCCTCTCTCTCTCTCTCTCTCTCATTCTCTCTCTCTCTGAAGGCTATAGGTGAGAATCCTATTTTGTTTCTCTAACTTTTGATGCCTATAGGTAATTATTTGTATACCTTGGCTTGTACATGTATAACTCCAACCTCTGCCTTCACTTTCATATAGTCTTTGTTTTTCCTCTATCTATATTCTCCTCTTCTTATAAGGGCACTTACTGAATTTAGGGTCCACCTGGTTAATCCATGATGATGTCATCTGGGCCTCCTGATCTCAATTATACCTTCAAAGACCCCTTTTCTAACTAAGAAGGTAACATTCACAGGTACCATGGCTAGGATTTGGACATATCATTTTGGAGACCATCATGCAGTCCACTACAGTGAGGTTAGGTGAAGCCACAGGAGTAGCCAAGTCAGATGACACAGGCAGCTGGTAACTTTTCAGGCCTATTTGGCAAACCAAAATATATATAAAAATGTGAAGTTTATCAAGGCTTTTAAAACTTTCCAACTGTGATATTTAATATAAAATTCAGAAGATTAAAACTACCCCGAGAGACTACATTCCTAGGAGTGACTATCTGCCCCTGGGGACAAAAAGCCCTGGGGAGAGAGTCACGTACTTGGGAAAATGTCAAGTCTGGTTACAGAGAACTGTAAATACCCTCTATTCCAGAGAACATGTGCGGTTCCTTGGTGCTAAAGGTGAATCTACAGGATGCCCATATTTCATCCCTCCCTAAAATATGGGATTTAAAGGGCTAGAGGAATGACCTTGTGAATCTACAGCAGAAGCTAAGCTAATGTCCCAAGCCATGCTTTATAGAACAGCAGTCCCCAACCTTTTTGGCACTAGGAAACAGTGCTCCTATGAGACTCTAAAGACTGATGGTCTGAGGTGGAGCTGAGGTGGTGATGCTAACATTGGGGAGTGGCTACAAATACAGATGACACTTCACTCGCTTGCTGGTCGCTCATCTCCTGCTTTGCAGTTCGGTTCCTGACAGGCCACAGATCGGTACTGGTCTATGGCACAAAAATTGAGGACACCTGCTATACAGAATAATCTTAAAACCCTTAGAAAGAAGAGAAAGAAATGTTGAAGCTGATTCTAACTATGCTACCCCACTCTCCTCCAGCTGACAGGCACTCTGAGAAATGGTTTAGTAGTTGCCAGAGTCAAATGATCTTAAAAATCATCACACTCTGATTCTTCCCACCTTCTGCTTACAACAGAATGTGAGCCATAAAATCCACCCGAGGTTCCATCACTGTTTTCTGGGTGATGACCATGAAGGGATCCCAAAATGTGGCAGTGAGGCAGCAGCATAAGTGGGCCAAAGTTTATAGCAGATTAGAGGAGCATCCATCATCTTTAGGTGGCCTTGAAGGAAGTTGCCAGGAGACCAATCTTGGATGATATAGCAGCCTATGTCAGAAGAGGGTGGAGCCTGAGCTGCTCAGCAGTGATCCTGCCCCTGCTGTGTGGCAGAAACAATGCCACAGACCCCCATCCACCAAAGGAGAGGCTGGGCAGTGAAAAGGCTGGTGCACAACTTGCTTTCAGAAAATCAGAGGCTGTAGAATGAGAGGCAGAGGGAATAGGAAGGGACTGTTTTCCTTTTCATACCTAAAGTAGAAAAGAAATTTCCTAACAAAGTATTTCCAATGCTCATTATACTCATGTCTCTCCTGTTCCTGGTCAGTTTTGCAGAGTAGTAACATATAGGGAAAGAAAACTGACAGCAGGAAATGTTGAGTTCTAATCCCAAGTGGCAATGCCACTAATGTTATGTAGTCTCAGTAGTCAGTTTTCTCTGAAGAGAAAGTATAAGACTAAAGGATTGTCCTGCTCTAAAATTTTACGAATTGACTTTATTATTAACTCCTCAGCCTAACATTTAGAACACTTTACTCATCTATCTCCAACTCACTTCAGTTCTTATCATTTCCCAACAAAAATCCTGTTTCCTAGATAAGCTGATTAATTTGCCACTTCACCTGACTTCCTTATTCCAACATTCATAATTGGTACAGGGGGTTTGCTTATTTTTACTACCTCCCACTCTTAAGCAATGTCACTTAATTTAATCAAATTTCTGTTCAGAAAAATATCTGTTTTATGTAAGGCCTACTAATGAATGTTTTCCACCTCTGATTAATTCATTTAATCATATGCCAAGGTACTATCCAAATTTTATAGCCTTTCTTTCATGTGTTTGAGGAATATAGCAATTTTAATTTAAAAGAAAAATATTATTCTCTTAAGTTTTTGGCATGCCCTTAAAACCTTTTATATGTATTAAGTCTCCTAATTATACTGTAACTTTCTTAATATAAAGTTCTTATATTTTATAATAGTATTTTCTAACTTCTTCCAGTGAATGGGAAAACTCTGAATGTTTTAGGACCAATAAGAAAAAATTACTAACCTTCTAGCCATCCACTAGTACAGCATCAACAAAGTGCTTGGCCCAGAATAGGCATATAATAAATATTTTTGCATAAATATATAAGTAAATTAATCCACACCCCTCTATTCAGCCATAAGTGCATACACACACACACACATGCACACATGCACATGCACACACATGCCCACATGAAATCACCAACCATTCTCAATATGATGACTTTAACACATGGCAAAAACATCAAAAGAAATTGAAGAAATCTAAAACTTAACAAAGATATCTTTGTGATTTATCAGTATGTAGTAATTTACTTGCCTAGATAAGCTTTATTTTTGACAATATATAAGAAATACTTTAAAATATTTTGGTATATTTTCATATGAATTGCTTCTGTGTACAGATTCATAAAGTCAGAAATGAGAGTTTGAAGATTAGATGATCAACATATTAAAAAAATTAACTCATAACTTCTAAAACAGGAGATCTTTGTGTCTCTAAAATTTTATTTTATATTAAGAAATGTACATTTTATCAGAACGCCAGTAACATTTTTACAATATCTATTATAGTAGATATTATTTATAAAGTTTCTGAATTAATCACTATAGATTAATATAATGAATACTAAATTGTCTTATAAAATAAGTTGAGCCTTTTTTGATTTGGGCAAACTCTAATTTAACATAACTCAAGCATCACTGATGGAACTTAGAGTGAGTGGAGTCTTCTAAAAAGGGAAGTTTCTGAGATATTTCTGGGGCATTGGACTTGAAGGCTAGCCTCTCAAAAATTTCCTTGGGAACTAAAAATTTAAACTTAACCCATTGGGACACTATTTTTAAAATTTTTCTTATACTGTACATGAGTTTGAAAAGCTAGCTATAAAAATTAAAGTATCTTAATGGTTGAAATATCATCTTTAGCGTTAACATTTCTCTGGGTTTCCTGGATTAGATGCATCTTATTCATGATTCTCCTTATAATTGCTGCCCTAGATGAAATTTTAAAGTAAATTTTAAAATATGCCTCTGCATATTTTTTAGTCTTCTCCTGCCCAACAATTTTAGGTTCTCCTGTAAGTCTTGAGGAGGTTTATAAACATGCTGACCCTCTTTGGGGTCAGAAGTGAGGGGGTGGAGCAAAGTAATTGACATTGCAGAGGGGAACTTTAGGGAGAGAATAATGTCTGAGAACAAACACTTTTAAAAGATAGAGTTTAAACACCACTTTGACACCAAAAACAGGGCATCTTCATTTACAAATCAGACCTGAGCATTACCAATGAATATACATGCATAAGATAGATCTTCCCAACCTTGTACCAAAAAAAGAAAGGAAGGGAGAGGTTTGGAAGGAAGAAAAGAAGAATGGGGGTGGGGACTGAAGATTTGCCAGACAAGGCTCATGCTTTCCTGACTGATTCCAAAATGTTTAATGAAGATTTATTTTCTTAATAAGGACTTTGATACAGTATTCTAAGTTGACAGGTTTCCCCTCCCAATATTTAAAAAAAGTTACTGTACTTTATCCTATGTTCAAAACATATTTTATTCTGTTTTTAAGATTTTCTCTTTACTGGTGATTTTAAGTGATTTTATTATTATGTCTTTGGGTAGTTTTATGTTTCATGCATTTAGGTCCATTGCACTTAAGTTGGAAATATTTCAGTCATTTCTTCAAATAAGTTTTCTGCTCCCATGCCTTGAGGATTTCAATTAACACATATACATAAGCTGCTGGAAGATGCCCCACAGATCAATGATGCTCACTCTTTTTGTCTACTTTTGGTCTTTTCATCTCTGTGTTTTATTTTCAATAGTTCTATTGCTGTCTTCAAGCTCACCAATTTGTTTTACATGAGAGTATTTAACCTACTTTTAGTAGGTTATATACAGTGTCTATTTCATCTCAGGTATTGTATTTTTCATCTCTAGAAGTTTGATCTTGTCCTTTTACATATCTTCCATTACTCTTTACTTAACGTGCTCAGTCTTTCCTCTATCTTCATATGTGATATAGCTACCATAACTTATACAACATCTAAATTACCTGCTAATTCTATTGTCTGTCAATTTTGAATTGTTTCTATTGATTACTTTTTCTCTTCACTGCAGGTCATATTTCCCCACTTCTTTATATTCCTGGTAGTTTTGGCTGGATGCCAGACATTATGATTTGGCCTTGTTGAGTGGGTGATGGATATTCTTGTGCTCCTATTAGTATTCTGGAATTTTGTTCTTGATCACAATTAAGTTACTTGAAAAAAGTATATCCTTTTGAGGCTTTCCATGAAGTTTTATGAGGCAGGATTAGAGAGAAGTCATTAGTCTAGGGCTTATTTGCTCTACTCCTGCAGTAATAACTTTTAGAGTACTCCAACTAATGTATATCTTGAATTATGCCTAAAATCCCACATATGGCAACATGAATGACTCAGCTATGTGTGAGCTTTGGTGAGCTTTGGCGATTAGTCTTTGTGCTCCTTCAGGTGGTTCTCATTTTCTAACATGAATAAATTGATTTGTACCCAACAGAAGACTTGAAGGGATCTTCTGGAGCTTTCTCAGTGAAGTTCTCTCTGCACAGGGACTCTGCCTACAATTTCTAGGTGCTCTGCTTCCCCAGATGACCAGTTCCATCTTTTTAAACTCTGAGAAGTGGCCAGACTTAGCATGGGTTCCATCTCCCTGCATTATTACTTGGAACTGTTCATCAGACACTGAGCTAAGGCAATTGTAGTGCTTCCCTCATTTGCTTCCTCTTTAGTATTTTGTGCTGCTTAATATTCAGCATCTGAAAAACATCATTGCATGCATTTTGTTTGCTTTAATAGATGTTTCAGGAAGGAGGGTAAATCTGTCCCAATTTTCCCATCTTGACTAGAAACAGAGTTTATTTACTTTGTAATTTGTTTTTGCTTTTTGGTTTTTGTTTTGTTTTTCATAGAAATCTGTTCCCACAAAACGCTTAGTAATAGTTCACTGCACACAATGGATTTTTGTTTTAAATTGAATGGAATGAATCATAAAGAAAAAAAGGGAAAATTCTGTTCACTTACATTTTGCTCAGAGGAAAACTAATCTGGGAAACTTACTGGAGAACACAATTCGAAGATAACTAGTCCTATTCTCAGTTCTGATCCTGATAACTTCTGTGGCCTTAATTTTTTGTGCCTAAGTTTTCATATAAATGGTAATGGGTGTTGACCTTCTTGGATTTTTACATTAGATTCAAACAAGAACAGTCTTAACTAGGATTAAATTGAAATTCTATCCATGTTACTTTTGAAGTATTTGACAATTGTGAATGTTATCTGTTTATAAATTATTCATTATTAATAAATGAGCTAATTCTAAGTCTTGCTCTGGAAATCATCTGATAAAGTCACTATTAATAGCAACACTGAAACTACATCTCAGGGAAAGGGATAAATAAAAATTATTTCTCAGTTCAATGGTGATAAGCTCAGTTTTTATATTAACTAAATGACTTAATAAATGTCACCTTTTTTTCCCACAAAACATTTCTATGATAGTTATATATAAAAAGCTTATGCAAATTTATGTTCTATTTAAAAGAAATAGCATATAAACTTGCTGCATCCAACTCATTTCCCACTCTCTCTTCTGGTTCACATCAAGCCATCTGGGGCATCCAAAATAAAGAAAATTAAATAGCACAGATACAGGAAATAATTCTGTCTTTACCCCCAAACCCCTGTGCACAGATCTAGAAACAGATAGCTTGATGTGTTAGAATGTTTTGTTCCAGTCCAGTAAACAAATCCTCTAAGTAGAGGGACAATTTATGGCTGAAAATATTATCTAGGCACCACACACCTTTACCATCAATACTTTAGTCTGTGAAAGTTCATGAGAGAAAGTGACCTCCAAACATTATTAGATGTCAAAACAAAAAATATTAACCTTACCCGACCCTAAGCATCAAGAGTTTTGTAGATCATTGTTACATGAGATCCCCAGACCGGTAGAATTCATACTATCAGGGAGCTTGTTAGAAATGTAAGATCTCAGGCCCCACCCCAACTGAGTCACAATGTGTATTTAACAAGGTCTCCGAATAATTTGTATACATGTTAAAGTTTGAGAAGCACTGCTGTACAGCATTTTGAGTCCTTCACTCAGTGATTAAACTCAATATTTTATTCTAAACTGTTTTTTTCTTACTCTAAAAAAGGACCATGCCTCTGGTCATTGAACAATAATCCTAGTATGGAAGTGAATCTGACTTTTGTGATGACAAATCCAACTTTTTTCTGAAAATATACTAGACCTTTTGATCTTGAAGTATCTAACACTGTACATGACTATACAATACTAAAAATTTACTCCTTCATGATTCTGTGAATGATTAGAATTTTCCAGAATTTACTCAAGCCTCTAATTTAAAATAAAACAAATTTTCATTGTTTTGATAGAAAGGTTAGATATAGTTGTTAAAAATCCCAATCATAATAATAATTTAGATCAAGAAGGAATGCTAGAGGTTATTTAGTCCTGTTTTGTACCACCTCTTATTACATTTAAAGGAAAGTAATTTGTAATAAAAAGACTTATTATATATGCTTTATATAATATAACTTGCCAGCTTCCAAAAGAAATTTATTATTACAAATGATCACTATATAAAATGAGACTGTCAAATTAGATTTTAGAAATGTATAAAAGGAATGAAATAAATTTATCAACCACCTGGTCCATGTTTACTGGGTTAAAACATTAAATCTGGTTCTTCACTTCCTGGAAATTAAGGCAAAAAAGAAAAGAAAGAAAATTGACTGTATAGCTAGGTAGCATTTGCAATCCTATGTATAGAGTCCATCTGAGGGTAATACCACATTGTTCATTTGCTTTTTAAAACATTCTATACAGATCAGTTTTTGAACCAGACTTTTATTCAAGGGGTTATATTTTTAAGTGAATGAAAGATGTTTAAATTTGGTTCAGTGTCATGCTAACTGTTGAATAATATACAAGAAAAATCCAAATCCCATTGGCTAAATCCTGAGTAAATGAAACTGGTAAGAATAAAGATATAATTAAAAAAAAATAAAATATAACGAGGTAGATGGGTGGGAAAATTTAAATAATTTCTTCAATAAAAAATATTAATTAAATAATTAAAAATAAAAATAAATGAAATATAAAAAGCACTTGGACTTCTTAATTTTTAATTAAGCTATATCTACGTGGTTAAAACCCCATGGTGAGGTATCAATGAAACAACTGGTATTTTGGAATAAAGTCTTTTTGCCTGACTCAAATATTCAATCCTTCTCAAGATGAAGACATTTTGAGAATTAGTAGTTTCCATGAATTCTTACATTGGCTTATTTTGTGCCAATTCTGGTATTAATACCAGAGATATAATACTGAGTTTTGGGCTTGGATTTCAACTACCATCTTGATAACACTGAATAAGTTCAAATCTATGTGGAGATATTTTACAAAGGATGGTGAATGGATAGTTTTTATATCCAGTAAAGGAAACAGTGAAAATCAGTCTTTCAATGAACAAAAAATAGTAATGAAAATTAATAATTTCCAGTAGCCCTTCAATTGTTCAGAGGAAAATCATGTAGTCATCAAAAGATTTTCTAACCTGATAATGTGTGTATATATGTTGCAGAATAGTGTGTTGTTATGTGTGTATTGAGAAATAGGAATAAGATGAAAGAAATCTTCCCAGCATTATTTAACAAGGAGAAACTGGAGCATGTGGAATTTCCTACCTTAGAGGTAACTTTAAGGGGTGGATAAACCATAATCTGTCCATATGGCTGGAATCCTTTTTTTTTTTTTTTTTTTTTTTAGGTAATGCATGTGATAGGCCTTTGAGGGAAGGTACAGTTCTGAAGGAACCACACAATTGTGGATTAGTTTAACACTGGCGGATACCCTCCAGGCTTTTATCTATTTCAGTCGATTTTCTTCCCCAATCCTTGTCAATAGAAGTCAGTTATCATTTATGAGCAGTGGACAGCCCTGTGGACAGAAGACTGACTGAGCATGCATCATTTCCCTGCTATCAACTTTATCTCCAATCTCAGCCTGGTAACATCTCAACTTTCCCTTTTATTGGCCAGCTAATGAAGATAAATGTCTGATTGTTTTTGCACTTACCTAAAATCTGAAAAGCTCACTGTGGCAATTAAAATATCATATCTTTCATGGCCATATTTGCTAGATTAACTAAAGAGCTAAATAATTTACACACTTTTGTAGAACACCAATAAAAGGCTAGCATTTTACTGTTTGCCTATATTTATAAACTTCCGCCAGAGGGAGAAAAAAGTAGTTATTCTCCAGCTTACTGAGCATGACTAAGCAAATGCTTTTTTTTCATTACCTCCTTAAAATATTTAAAGGTATTTCCGTGCCAGAAAGTTGTCGTCTCCTTAAAACAATCTGTGAGTATGCAGTATTACTGCATTTAACAAAAAAGTAAACTGTGGCACATATAGGTTAAATAACTTATCCAAGATTTTACAACCTGTAAGTGCTGGAATCAAATTTCAAAACTCAAGATATGCCTAAGCATTAAACTTGTGATCTTAATCTCCACACTATATAACTTCCATAAATAAACCTCGCAAAGTTTCATTGTGAATCATATTCAATATAAAATAGCTATTCATGAAGCTCTTTTTCCTAAATAACTTTCCATTTTAAGATGACATATTGCTAGCAGTAGGCACAGAGCTCAGAAAGATAAGTATTTTAATCAGATGCCACTCGTCCTTACCAATATAGCATTTTTGTATATTTTACTGTTTTTGCCTAAGTATGTCTAAATATCCCTTTTCTGGTCCAGATTTTTACTCATTTCTTCTGATTTCCACTGATGTCAAAACATACATAATGATTAAGCAACAAAAGATGCCTAAAAACATATTTTAGAATAGCAAAAGCCTGAAAATTCTGATCTTTTTTAGAGAATCTGATGTAGTATTTGAAGATCACTTATCTTGACTGAAAAAAAAGGTTTATCATTAACTAAATTAACTCTTTGTTGATAAAAAATGATCAATTTTACTCTCATCTTTCATTACTTCCCCTTATTTTTTGTTTTTTCCCCTATAATTATTAAATACCAATAACTTGTTTTCGTTATGTAATATGAGCTAGCCTAGAGTGACAACCTTCTCTTGCTCATCTACATATTCTCTCTCAGCCCTGTGTAATGTCCAAATAGAGAGACATTAAGTTTTCATTGGGTAATGTGATTTTGAAAATTTTTTTTTATATTACACAAATAATTCATGAATATATATTCATTTTTACACATTTAAAACATGGAGATGAAATCAAGCTACCTTTGAAAGCCACCTTCGACTTTTAATCCTGCCATCCCCAGAGGTAACTGTCTCCATCACAAATTAAACGTGTTTATTTCCCATCCTTTGTTAATTCTTTTACATAAACATTTGGATCCAGAATATATATATACACACATACGTAAATATTTTACATGTCTGTTTACATACTGTAGATACTTAGCAGCTTTCATTTTTTATTGTACAATGTTTTAGAATTCTGTTGCTATTACAAATCATAAGTATGACTCATTTTTAACTGTTGCTTAATATATCATAGAATAAAAAGATTAAGATTCATTGAACCACTCCTCATACAGAAACATTTAGGTTTTTGCCAGGATTTTATTATTATACACGTTGCTGAAAAACATTTGTTTTTGTGAATCCTTTTACACATGTGTTATTCTAGGTAGATGACTGGGAAGTAGAAATTCTGGGTTATGGCATTAGTCTTACTTTAAGAGATAATTCTGTGCTAGGAAGTTATATCAGGGTCATAAAGACTCAGGCACTAAAGTAAGAACCATATCAGTCTTGGAATCAAGAGTTATAGTCTATCAATTTAGCATCAGTTGTATTTTCCCAATGGAAAACATAATGAAAATCAAAAGAAATGGACACTAGCCTCTTGTGCTGCTAAAGTTAGGCAGCCTCTCCAGACTTCCATTTCCTCATTCTACAATATTAGGGGACAGAACTAGATTTATTTCTCAGAAATGTTTTCAGATCTACAAGGCATATATCTGTTCCTCATTTATTCATTCATTCATTCAATAAGCATAGACAAAGCATTAGAATCTACAATGTTTCCATCAGGATTTAACAAGAAATAATGCCAGAAAACAAAGCAATGTATAAACAGATAGATATCATTTAACAAATGTATCTAGGCAACAAAATGTGTGCTTTCCAAAAAAAAAGTACAAAAGATAAACACATCATTTATTTAGTTTGCTTTGTTTGTCTGAATAAAGCAGCTGCTTAGTACAGATTTATCTGCAAACAATAAAATCTGGAGTGAAGTTATTACCCCCTCCCACCACCCCACTAAGGTGGAGGTATAGGGAGATTTGTTCTAACATGTGCTTACATGATCCTGTACCTCAAAGCAGTAATTGTCCAGAAGAGCTGTAGCCAACACTAAGACTTGGAGTTTTGGGGGCTATTTCTTGAGTTCTCCAGATTCTCAGCTCCCCAAATTGTCTCAAGGCCTATCTGCTGTATTGTTCTCCTAAATATAAGTCTTTTGATCTGCTACATCAGCAACTGCATGTAGTATCCACACACACTGAATAAATAAGGGGTCAGGAAGGAGGAAGTATGGAGAAAGGACTTCTTCAATAAGAGACTTGTGAATTTAATACTTATTAAAAACCAAAAAGAAAAAATGTAAACATTTTTGTCCAGATTTTTAAGATTCTTCTCCTTTAGCAATGAGCCTGAATCTCTTCATTTATTTTAGCTTTTTTTTTTTTTTTAAAGTTACAGTATCTTCAAAGGCAAAAAGGCTGTGGAAAGAAACAAAAAGATAAATCAAAACACAGATAATGTGAAGTAATTCACAACATTGAATCATCAGTCTGCTGAGAGGACAGTAAGAAATAAATAATATAAAGTATATTAAAATGAGGTAAATATATGACAGTATCACCACCACTTTTGGCAATTACAACACGAATAATGAAAAACCTAAGTAGGCAGAGCCGTAAATAAGTTCCTGTGTGGCAACGCCATCCTTGGTTCAATAGATCAGTTTACTTTCAATTTAGACAGTGTCTACCCGCACAAAGTAGAAAATTGAAACTCTTTCTGAGTAGGTGATTTTCAAGTATGATTTCACTAACTCTGTCAATTGTATACAATTGTATACATTTGATTAAGGCAGCCTACATAGGTCAGTTCAACAAAAGCCAAATGAAGTTGAAAGGTATTCATTTATTCAGTAGACTATATGCTGCTCTTTGTGTACCTTACCAAACTGTATTTGATTAATACTCCAGTGATCGTAATACTTTACAAATAAAGTATTTAATGAATTTAATATTTTGGAACAACAGTAAGTTCATCAAAGAGCTCATACATAGTCTCAACATTCTATTTTAAAATCTTTTACTAATAAACTGAGGCCACTTTTTTGACTATGAATAAATAATATGGCAAATATAATTTAACATTTCTGTGGTTCTATTTGTTAAATTTAAATATTCGTGGTATAAAAGTAATATCTGAGATAGGAGATATTTTTACTTAATATTTTTGCATATTTCTTCTAAATGTGGAATGTAGAAAAAAATCCACTAAATTGTTAATCAGTGTATCACAGGCCTCTAGCTTGCTGCTATGCTATTTGTTTATTGAATTAATTTATGCAAAAATAAAACACCTGATTATAATTCTATTCATGGTTGAATTAATCTACAATTTATTATAATTTCCAAATAATTTTTCACTTACAAACTGGCATTTTTAACTTCTGATTTGTAGATGTAAATTTTAATTAAATATATATTTGGTGTTCTCATAAAAAAATGACACTTGTTTGGGGAAATATATAGCAATAAGGGGGGCATCCTGTCCTAAAATCTTGTACATGTAACCATTCTTACATTTTTCTGTTTCCTAATATATTTTCTTTCTGATTGGAATGTAATTTTTTAACATTTACTGTAACCAATACTTTAGCCATATGTCTCACTCACAACCATTAACGTATAATAGTTTGTAGGTGAAATTAGGTCAATTCAGTCTTAGTTCTGTGTATACTTTGTATGCTCAGTGGTTTCTCATACAACAGACTTACAAAGAATTCCATTTAAATCATTTATCTCCAACTCTTTCAAGTCCAGTGCTGGGCACAGCATTGTACATTCAAGTGAATGTTGTATACTCATCAGCCAAAAGCTCATCTCAGGTGGATATAAGTAGCATAGATAGTTCAAGGCATAACTTAAATCTAATGTCTGACAGGGGCAGGAGTGGTGATAATGGTGCTTCTTAGGTATATTCCAGCAGCATTTACATCGCTTCTTTCATTTCTTAAACTTTAAAGGATCCTCTAAGAAAGGACTTTTTGTTGGCTATGGGAAAGCTAAGAAAGATTTAAACTTAGTGGCACTCCTCCCACTGTCGAATCCAATGCATTCATACATTTCAAAAGAGGGTAGGATACCACAACACCAGAAAAATAGTAGGTGAGACTTCCCCTCATTCCTCTGTGACTTCCCAAGTTAGAATCTCTCATAACACTGCAGACACTAAATACTAACTCTCCAGTTCTCCATCCAAGTGAAATATCCAAGTCTCACTTCCAAGTGAAAACCAGATAAGCCTAACAGTTGGCCTTTCTGCTCTATTCTCATTAGCCTCAGAGCAGCCTAATGAATTGGTTTTTTTTTTTCTCAAGAAAAATAATATAAAGTTTTCTATGAAAATAAACTCAGAATGTATTATTATTATTGTTATTCATACCATCATCATTATGATTAATAGTGTCTATTAGAGTTGGCATTTATGTCTAGAAGAAAACTGAAAAGACACACTAGGATTATAATTGCAGAACACATATGTATGTATATGTGTATTTTTTAAGTAAATGGTAGGAAGGGGTGTGGTGCTAACGTAGCATCCTAAAGTAATAAATAGCAGCAAATACTTAATGGAACAATGAATAGTCAAAGAAAAATGTTAGAGTGGTATTTCAGGAAACCATTTGTGAAAAATTATATTCTACAAGATGAATTATGAGTCTCATCTTAATATGTGCTATATCAGTTTATTACTCATGTCATTATTAGAATAAAAATTCTCAATTCTAGGAATAATTGAATATTACTATTAAGAACAGCACTTCCATATAAGTGCTTTGGCATGCCAGTCTTTTGCTGTCTGCATAATGTAGAAGATACTATTAATATTTCTGTTTTAAGGCTAGTAATAACATATTTTTGTGAAATGTATTTTCAAATAATATTAAATTTTCTGTTAATTTGTTCAAGACAATCTTTACCAAAGCTTAGCTTGTTTTATTTCTACTGTGTATTATGCAATGCAAACAATAAACCATATAATCGACCAATTTAAGAAATAGCAAAAAGGGGAAAAAATGAAACATTTGTGATGGAAGTGTTTTTCTATTTTGATTGCTAAGACTCAGTAGATAATTATGAAGTCGGGAAAACAAAATACAACTTGCAAAGCCAAAGAACAAATTGCAAGAATAACATGTCTATATTTGTAATCTTTCATTTAATAACTATTCTCTTCGTGGCTACTATATGTTAAGTACAGTTTTAAGTTTTAGGACATATAAGAGAACAAAGCAAATAAAAATTCATGACCTAATGGAGCCTATATTCCACTCTACTTAAAGATTTTATATAAACAATATGTTAATATGGTCATTGCTTCCTTTATCACAGGCAGGACAAAGGAATAGCACCTTCTAGAAATAACACTTAGACACAGCGAAAGTAGTTATCATCCCAGGAACATAGGTTAGAAAACACAGCTCATTATATTTCTGTCTAGCTCCTCCAGCAGGTAACACCACTTGTAGTGCTGACCTCTTTGAAAGACATATTTATAAACATTAGTAAGACTAGCTCTAAAGAAAAAAACACAAACAGACTTTATATTCAGAATCTGGTTGTTTAATAACAATATGTTATTAAAACTGTTTTCTGGCCTTTGGACTCATTCTCAATCATTCTCATCTGAACAAAAGCCATGGCAAACACTGGTGGGTAGTTAAACGCTAACCACATCTCCTTATTCCTCTTTTACATTCTTTTATTCATTTTTTTTCCTGGCAATTAGAAGAAAGTAAAGAGAAGCTCAGTGGCAAGACCATTGTAACTGAACAAGAGATCCCACTGACATGTATAGAAGCCAACAATACGGCACCAGCTTTTGAGAGTTGACTGGTAAGAAAACAGGAGGCAAGGCTGAAATCTGTCTCCCTGATTCAGGGTTTGGGGTGGGGTTTCAAGTGGTAGCAATTAAGGATTCACAGGTGTTACTCTTAAGAGATGTATCTAAGGTTTAAACTCTGGTTCTTGGCCTTGTTAGAAACAAGATAGGACCAGTTTGAGTTGGTTCTGTGATTACAAGTTCTGCTGGGTGAAGCACAGCTTTTGGATTCTGGGGAGACACATTGGGCTCAAGGATGACCTGGATTATTCTTGGACTTTAATTTTTTTTTATTTGGGTGCTAATTTTTATTTTATCAGTTCCATGGAGATGACAGAAAATAAACTACTACAGAATCCTTTCATCTATCAACAAGAGGCACAAAATTTTTTTGAGCAACTCCCATGTATGAACCAGGAACCATACATTGAATGGTTTATAGTGGTAAAAAACAATCACTACACTCAAAGAAAAAAATATATAAACATATATTCTATGACTGTGAAAAGTATATGGTTCTAACATATGTATTCATGTATATGTATATATATAATGTATATATGTACATATGTTTATATATACACACATATATGTTCATATTATGTATATGTAAAAGAGCATAAACATTTTAAAAGTACAGACTGTGCCCACTTCCCGGCCCACATTCAGACCAGCCTTGCCCATGCAGACAGCTAGAACAAAAATTTAATCATCGTTAGGTATAGTAAGATGGAAATCATGAGAACAAATCTTCATGGCTCAATCAACTAACATTTATTCAGTAGTCAGAGATATCTGGCAAAAATTAAAGATTTGCAGTGGTCCCTGCCCACAAAGGAGATTAACAATATAATAAGAAAGAAAAACAGAAAAAATAAGACAAATACAAATGCACATGGATAAATCATGGAATTATAAGAACAAAGCACATTAAAGGAGGGTTAAGTTTGTGTATCAAAGAGGATGAATTTCTTTCAAACCTTTAATCTTGATCCTTGAAATTTTAAAGATTTGGTAATTGTTTTTCAACCTTTATATGGCAAGTTCATTAAATTTAAAGTAGTCTTGTGTCTTCAATTCCAAATTCATTTAAGTCCTTTGAGAGGCTCTCTGACCAAGTAATTTGCATTACTTTTCTCTTCAGTTCTTCATGCTGAACATTGCCTAGTTTTAATAATAACTACCAATCATAAGTCAGAATGGAAAGGAAAATCTTACATTATAAAAGAAATGTGATAATAAAAACTGAGATAACTCATAGAGCAAATTCTTTAAACAGAAATCTGCATTGCCCACCATAAAACTGATTTAGACCTGAAAAGTCTATTCTATCCTATATACAGAAAAATTGTAATAGGATTATAATGGTTCATTCTTCCAAATCACAGTGTGATATAGTAGTCGTTTTTATTTCTACAAAATAACTGTTTGAGAAGTGAGCAGATATCTTGCCATGCTATTTCCGAAGGTCCTTGGCTCTAGTGTGACCTGAGGTGTATCTCGAGCCTGTGACTCATGGAGTATCCTGGGCATTTGGCAGACTAGAGTCTGTAATACAGAATCAGCACTATACACCTAGTGGGAGCTGAGATAACAAGAACTGGTGATGATTGTTTTCCCACCACCTGCAAGTCACATGTTTTCTAGAGGGGGTAAAAAAGCAGATTTACTATAGGTAGTGCCAGATAAGACATTGAGCACAATACAGTAAAAATAAATAAACTTTATTCTTCCATTTATTCATTACCTTTTCATTTTAGAGGCTCACTAAAATAGACTCAGTCTAAGGAGAAGAAAATGGTGGTAGGCCAGGAAACAAAAAGGAACCACACCAAATAATATTCTCTGCTGCTTGTAGTGTATGGTGCATAGAGACATCATATAGGAAATTTCTAGTCCCAGTGTTGCAGCAGCATGAAAAGCCTGGGGCTCAGGGAGATCTAACAGGGTGAAACTGGGCAAACTCCATCCAGGCAAACAATTAACTTCATTAATAGGGTAATGGAGAAGATAATTAATTTTTAAAAAGAAGAGAATGAGGAAAAGTGAGATGTAGGAGAAATATATTTCTAATTCACTTAATGAATAACATATGAATAGCAAAAGGCTGAATAATTACCTTCATTCCTTTTTTTCACACCTGAATCTCTCTAAATGAGAAGCATTTAGTTGCGTTTAACATGTATCATTTATGTAATGTGGACACTTGTGTTAAGAACAATTCAGATTTCCTCCAGCTGAACCACGGAGAGGTTGCCAAAATAAGAGAAGATACCTCTTATTTTGTTACATAATACTTTTCATTAGGAAACGATATATCTTAAATTTAAAATTTTGAATGCAAGTTCAAATGAATCATGTTTTTGTAAACAATACTTTCCTTTCTTAGTAATTATTGATTAATCTTCATTCAAACAAGAAATATTTACTGAGTGCATAACCTAGTGTGAAGAGCCAGAAAGATGAGCAATACACAAATCTCTTTTCTGGAAAAGGCTATAATCTAGTATGGAAAATAAAAATAATTCATATATTCTTGTAAAAAGATAGAGTGAGGGGAGTGGCATAAAATATAATATGAAGAGAATTCAAACTAGAAAACAACTCCAAAGAATCTGATATACCAGGAAGATCTTTTCTGTCTCTCTTCAATCAATACATTTAAAATAAATTATGTCTTCCTCACTTAAAATGAAAAAAAAAAAAAAACAATTCTATTTATCTTCAGTGCTGGTTTCTTTTTTTAAAAAAATGATATTTGACAGCAAATAAGCTCAAATTCAGGTCAATAGTTAGGATCTTTTGACTTTATCGCTTTTTCTTCAAGAGCTCTCCAACCTGGCCTCCCTCATCCCAGGAAAGAAAGTTATTCCATCACAGATTTCTTCACTTAAAGTGACATAGATAAGGTTTTAATTTCATTTTACCAGAATTCCTAATTTGAAATATACTTAGAATATTGTTTGGCTAAATGCCCTAATCAAACAATGTGTGGCTCCTGCATTTATATATCCACAGCACTTTTTAACTATCTCCATATATGTTATAGTTTAGTCATTATTTTCTCTTCTCTTCTCTTCTCTTCTCTTCTCTTCTCTTCTCTTCTCTTCTCTTCTCTTCTCTTCTCTTCTCTTCTCTTCTCTTCCCTTCCCTTCCCTTCCCTTCCCTTCCCTTCCCTTCCCTTCCCTTCCCTTCCCTTCCCTTCCCTTCCCTTCCCTTCCCTTCCCTTCCCTTCCCTTCCCTTCCCTTCTCTTCTTTCTCCTAGTCCTACTCAAGACTAGCAGCCTTTGGAGATACTTGATAAATGGATTGGAACAGCCTGTCCAAATGAGATATATGTTATCTCCAAAAATCCAAAGAGCTCCTGGGTGTTTGCCTCTTCCTTAGTGTTAGGTGGGTGAGATGCAGTAACTTGTCTTTCATTTTCAAGAGGATGTGTCAACATGTTCCAGATCACTAGACCTCAAAAAATTTCAAGAAGTGGGAACTTTTTGTATGGTATTTCTGTATTATATACTCCTTAGCTTTCCAAGCTGATGAGTTTTTCTCTTACATGTTATACTGAGACTAACCTTCTCAAAGTATCATCACTAATAAAGAAGAGCTAAATGATAGGGAACAGGATCTTCAAACAAGTCATGAGTAATGTTCTGAAAGAAAGCAGAACACGAAGATAAGAAATGGAACCAGAAGCTAAAGTCCTAATGGCAATTTGAAAGGAAAAGAGGGCCTGCAGGGTAGAAAACCACAAAATTAATATATGAAATTATTACCCACCTCACCACCCATCAAAAAGAGTATGGCAAATTCAGGAATACTTATGCAGGTCTTTTATCTCCTTTATATTTCTTCCCGACTGTTAGTACTCGGTATCTCCTCTATTCTCAACCTAAATGCTGAGTTTTATCCTTACCTCTGCCACAATCTATGATTCCAATGCCACCCTGTTGCCTATAAGATAAAAAAACAAACAACTCATAGGCAAAAGGCTCTTTCAAATATCACCCCCAACCCTCTTCCAGTCTCAGGTCCCTATGCAACCTATTCTAAGTCATGCTGAATTCTTCATCTTTACTAGAATATGTTGTACGTTTTCACAACTTCCAGTTTTGCACACAGTAGTCCCCTTCCTAGGAATGATCTCCCTTCTCTTCTTCTGGATTGCTCAATTCATTCTCAAGACTCAGCTCAAATATCATGTTTTCTCTGACTTCCCTGATTCCCCCAAACAAGCAGATCAGTCCATTCTCTGGGTTCCCCGCAGCATTTGACTCATTATTGTTATATTTCTAGCTATCTAAGCCTATCTCAGTGAACAGAACACAGGAGGACCATAATAAATATTTGTTCGATAAATGAATATATTTACTTCTCTTTTGCCGAGATCCTTCACCACAACACACCATCTACTTTTAATCAATTTGCCATTGATTAAACAAAAAAACCTTTAAGAGGGAATTTATCCAAAACAGCTATGTAAGCAATTACCTAAAGTCACTAAAGAATGTTCTTTTGAATTGATAGGTTTAGAGGTCACTTAAAAAAGTCTGGTAATTAATGTTTAATTCAATGATTTTTTTTATTTGGCGGTCTAGCCTTGCATGAATCTCTATATAAGAAAGAACTGACTGGTTAATAACAATGTTGATCTTCTTTTTATAGTTTACTCTGTCAAAGTTATATATTTATCCCAGAATAGTGGACAGAGAGAGTCCTGATTAAAGTCCTATTTTCCAACATACTGTGTGACCTTTGATAGATAACCCCTCCACTGCTCAGTTATATTTCCACTGGAAAATAAAGATAATAATTCTTGCCTATCACAGATTTCTTTTTAAATGTCATTTTTTTTTTAAAGCCAGTATAGACACTAGTCAAACGCAAGCATTAGGAACATTTTTGTGTCTAATAAACACATCACCACATTTAGTGAGGCATTCCAGACACGACTTGGATACTCTAAGATTTATTTAACCCTGTATTTCTACAAACTTGCATGATGTCTAAACAAAATAGAAATCTAATTAACACATATTTAAATATTTTCATTTCAAAGATCATCAAGACAGTATCTAGAAAATTTGCTTCATATTTGAAGTTGATTTTTTTTCCTGTCATTATTATGACAAATACCTTATTTTTATCAGAAAGAATCAAGTCATAGTAGCCTAGTGTAGCAGTCTTTACATCTAGGTAAAATTCCAGCTCAAGTAAACCCCAATTCAGTAATATAGAATTTTAAATTAGTAAATTTAAATAATCTGTAACATGCTAATTTCTAATTTTTTTTTAAGACTGCAGAATCTCAGTTATACCTGTTGTAAATGTCTACCAGAATACTGTAATACACTGACAATTTGTTTTATCTGAATTAGAAGCATCACTTTGCTCCAATCCTATGCGTTGTAAAGAACTCCAAGTTGAAGCTTTCCTGGAAGTTGCTTTGAAATAGCAGGGTCATGCAGGTGTAGTGGTGAAGGCAAGAGTGGAAATAAGGCTATACATCAAGGGATCATTATCCTACCTTTCAACATTTTTCTCTCTCCTAAAATCTCACCTTGACTGCTTTATATTTATAGTTAAGTTCTCCATGGCATAAATTGTAAATTAGATCCCCGAAAAATTAATCACATTCATCCAATTCACAAAGGTTAGAGTTCTTAATATGTGACAAAAGGGTAATGTGCTAGTCTGGTAAGAGAAAGAAAGATAAAAGAGTTCACCATGAATTCAGGAGACAGACCTGTGAATCTCTTTTGGCCTAAACAATCAAGAGGTAAAAAGAACTAATTTCAGGAGATAAAGGGTCAGGAAAGGCTTTTCAGAAATGGCGGCATTGAGCCATGCTGAGAGATGACTGCAGATAAATTATTTCTAGAGTGAGAAAAATCACATGCATTTAAGGCTCAGGAGTATCCGTCTGCTTTGAGAATCCTGAAAACTACAAATAATTTAGTACTCTTGAAAAAAAGAATGAGTATTTGGAGAGTACAAAGTAGTCAGAATAGCTAGGAAAATAAATAGATAGATGGTCAGGGGAAGATGGAGAAGAGCACTACATACTCTGCTATTATTCTATAGAAGCCAGATAGCCTCCTGTAGGCTTGAAGTACAGGCTCAAAGTGACTGTAGCAATCAGGACCGAATCACAGTAATTTGAACAGGGATAGTTTAATATAAAGAATTAGTAACTATAACAGGGGATTGGAATAACCAGGGATTATCTGGTAGATTGTAAAAAGGACTCTAGAGAATACAGAAATAACAAATGTAAGGAGCAGCCACTACCTTAGAAGGAAAAGAAAGTTGAAATATTATCAAAGCAGTAAGAGAAAATATTGCCAGACTTTCTTATGATATAAAGGAACATTTGGGAAACAAAAACAGACATGATAAAAAGCATGATGGCAGAGATGAAAAATTCAATAGTAATGATGAAAGATAATGTCACTGAAATCATCCAGAAACTACAGTATGAAAATATGGGAAATAAGAGAATGATAAGAAAAGAAGACAGTCCAAGGGGTACAATATTTAAAACACAGAAATTTTGAGAAAGAGAAATCAGCTCGAACAGTAGCTAAGGAATCGTCAATAAAACAATTTAAGAAAAATTTCCAGCACAGAAAGACATGAGTTTCCACATTAAAAGTTTCCACTAAGTCTCTCTCTCTCTCATTCTCATTCTCATTTTCATTCTCTCTCTCCCTCCCTCCCTCCCTCCCTCCCTCCCTTCCCCCCCCTTCACGCACACTCCACCTATTACTGAAATTTCAGAATAACAGAGATAAGCTTAAGAAAGAAAAAAGGAAGGAAAGAGGTATGCCTTGCAAAAAAGCGGAACCATATTGAGATATCTCAACAGCAACATTCTCCTCTAGAAGAGAGTGTAGTAGTACTTTCAAAATTATGAAGAAAAAAAACTTTCAACATAGAAATCAATGCCCAGCCTAACAGTGTTATGGTAAAATATATTTTCAGGTATACAATTCTCAAATATTATATTTCCCATGCACCCTTTCTTGGGAAATGAAAGTAGAGGACGTACTCCAATAAAACAAGGGAGTAAATGAAAAAGAAGAAAAGAGTGTATCAAGAAAACAGGATACCCAAATAGAAAGAAAAATAAGAGAATTCTTCATGACAGGGAAATAAAGTTCCTGGACAAGTGCTTTGCAATACTCTGTCAGTTCAAATAGAAAATGAATGGAAGTCTCCAGATTTCATTCCATAAAAAAATAATTGGAACAGATCACTGGAGAATGATCTTGGGAAAAATGGTGCTGAGAGGCTAGAAAATAGAAGGTTTACGTAAAATCAATCTAATGACAAACCAAGACTATTATTAATGTCAAGAAAAATCAAAAGGAAATGTAATTTTATTAAATTCCTATAATACTCAGCTACAGATATTATTTATTTAGTCATAATAATATAAGCAATTAATTACATCTGAACACTACTTTTAATGTATCTCTATTGGGGGAAATGGGAGAGGAAAATAGAGGAGATGAAAGTTTCAGAGAGCTAAATCCTAAGCACCAAATGAGAAAGTCAATAGATAACATTTAAAATTGAATAATCAAAATATAGGAGTATATGAATAATATTGAGAAATATGGACCCATATGAAAAGGAATCTCTAAAAAAATCAAAAGTGGACATGGTTCCATAGTGTAGTGGTTAGTACATCTGCTTTACATGCAGAAGGTCCTAGGTTCATGCCCCAGTGGAGCCATAGTCCATGGTCAATGGCCATGTCACCTTGAATAAGCCTGATATCTGATCTCAGAAGCTAAGCAGAGTCAGGCCAGGTTAGTACTTGGATAAGAAACCTAGGAAGACCTAGGAAGACTAGGTGCTGTAGGCATAAATAATAATAAATAATAAAAATAAAAAGGTCCAAAGTGATTGCCTCTGGGGAAAGGAATAAAGGAGTTTGACAGAAAATTACTATATTTTGTTATATATATTTGATATAAACTATGTGTATATTAATTTTTCAAAAATGTAATTTAAAAAAGAATAAAAGAATATATTAGCTAAAAATGTTTTCCCATTCACACTTTACTGTGTGCTCAGGTCAATGCTCTGAACTGGGCATAAAGCATGGTTCCTACCCAAAAGGAGCTCACAAGCTTGGAAACTGACAGAAGGCTGGCAAGAGAACCATGAAATGAATCAATTAGAGGACTTTACCTTCAAGTGCTAGATGTAGAGTGTGAATTGGAGCAGGATGAACTCAGTTGTCTAAGAAACTATAAGTGAAAAATTTCTTCAAAATGATTTTGCAGTTTAAAAGAGGTTACTGTATCAGCTCATCAATAATAATAGTAGTAATAAATGCTTTTTTTTTTACTTCCTCATAAGTATACTCATACTAGGTCTTTTACCTACATCTTTTGATTTAATTCTACTCTAACGAGGAAAATCTTACTAGCCTCATTTTATAGATGAGCAGAATAATGGTAGCTTTAAGGACAGAAAAGCTTCACATGTGATATGATTCAGGTTCAACGGGAGGGAATGAACTAGATTGTCTCATTGGCTTCCTTCAGACACTGTGATTTTAGAGTATATTTTTTTTCTGTAGGTTGTAGTCAAAAAAGTTGAGAAGTCACTGCTGTAGGTTACCAGAACCTGACAATACTGTTGAAATGCACTTGTGTGCTAGGACATGGAGATGTCTTTATCATGCAAAACGTTCCTTTAAAAATTTAATATTAACTATTGATCACTACAGATATGTGTCGTTACCAAAGAAAGTATCTCATCTTTCTCTTTAAGTAAACTTCCTAAAATTTCCATGTAATTAAATTGAAGCACAATCAAAATGTGCTGTCTTCTTTTCTAACTGCTAAAATGCTAATATTGTTAATTGTACTCTTAATATATTATGAATAAATTAAACTACTGCTACTTAACTTCATTTTTCTGCCAATTTAGTCATTGGGCACCTGCCATATTTGTCTCTTTTCATAACCTAAAATAAAAGATGACAACTGAACAATAAAATAAAATGCTTAACTCTATATTTAATATTCATTCTGCCATCCTTTTATTGAAACACTTTGAATAGTATCTACATATGACTTGTATAACTGTCACAATACTGTATTCTAAATTGAAATGAAATTATATTCTATAAATATTTGATGTCCTTTCTCCTATTATTCTCTATCTATGCTTTCCATCTTGATGTCAGATGACCATTCTGAAAAGAGTAGGATAGATTTCATATTTGCTAAGAGATTTCTTTTTTTTAATGCTTCAGAAATATTCAGGAAGTCGAGAGTTCAGCCATTGAAAGTCTGTGAACAATGTGGCCATTGAAAGTCTGGGAACAATGTGTAAATTATTGAAGCTTTTAATATCCTCGCCAAAAAGTCTCTTAAAAGTTTATTTTCATATTTAAAATTCATTGTGAATTTATTTTTTGACCAGAAAATTAGTTGAAAGTTATCTTTAAGCTCCTGTAATTCCCAGGTGTGTTTCCAATTAATTAGGCATGTCAGAACAGGTCTGTTGAAATCAAATTACCTTTGTTCTTCCTTTACAACAGATTTTCAAATCTGGAAAGAAAAGGATTCAGTAAAATACCTGCAGCAAGGTTTCTATTCTCTAAAATATGAATGGTAAATAAAATCTTCTAAAGGTACACATGAATCTATTTTATTGATTTAGCTTTGCTATTCACTGACTTGTATGCATAAAAAAGTAAATAAAAACTGACGCAAGGCAGTAGTCATCCTCCTTCTTTCCCTGTATCTGTACAGTTCATATTCTGAGCTCTCACGTAACACACGCTACTGGAGTACTATGATGCATTGTGTTACATAAGTCTCATCTCCCCTGCTATAACACAGTTCTTTAAGAAAGACTCCTTCTTTTATTTATCCTTTTATCCCTGTTGTACCCAGCTCTGATTTTGCCCATATTTAGCATTCAATACATTATTAATGCTTTTAAAACATATTATCTGTCCATTAAATAATATTTGAAGAACACAGTAAAAAACAAAACAAATAAACCACAATTTCTTCATCTAAATATACCAGAGATAATGCTTTAAAATATTGCCCCTCCTTTGCTTTTTTCTTATTTGTGGCCATTTTTATATAGTTTTAAGCATAATATCTGTATAATTTATATATAAAGTTAGACATTATAACAAAAAATCTCTGTTATTTTAGAATAGGTGCAAATAATGAAATAGCTACATGACATTTCATTTAGATGACATTAAACACAAAATTAGTCATCATTCTTTTGTTGTGAGGCATAAAGATTGTTGAAAACTTAGCTGACTCTCTAACCTTCTAGTGTTTTTGAAATGCTGGGAGTCATTTTGAGGATAGAAGTATGGCCAGTGATTTCTTGATAGGACCACATCTCAAAATGTAGATTTTAGCAAGTATTGCACCAAACTAAGGAATCTTTGGGTTATTCACAGCTCTCATGTGTGAGATTCTGGGATCCATCAGATATTGTTGGAAGTTTTGTTCCCATGATTTTCTACCTTTACCACCCCAAAAACTGTCCTTCTCAAGAATAGGAAGCAATCTGCACCTTTTAGTGGCTGAAGACCTACACTGCTTCCACTCGTTTCTAGTCGACTCTAAGTTGCCCCATAGTTACACTGTTAATAAGAATTCTTCCATTTAAGAGAAATGAGCCTTTAAGTGCAGACCTTTAAGTTCTTGGGACTTCTGTGCCCACAGAAGACACCTCTTGAGTATATACATGGGCACCCAGGGCAATCTCTCTAGTCTCTACTTTTTATCTACACATTTAACCCCCAATTATCACTCTGCTGTCCCAGAGGCTAGTCTCAGCTCTAAACTATATATTTACCTCTCTGCTTGGTCCTTTTGAAGCTAATGGCCCAGTCAGATAACTTTTTTTTATTTGGGGCTGGATAGGAAATCTCTACCTGAGTTCTGCCATAGACACTGTATTTTCTGGCATTCTCCATTCTAACACGTCCTTCAGGTTAGAGGCCTAGACCACCTTCTTGTGCAGAGTGAAAGATCAGACATTGACTATTTGGGAGATGACTTTCATATTTCAAATTGTTGTGGGTGTTTTTTTAAAAAAATTATTATTTTCGTACAGCCAAGTTATGACTCTTTACTAATGTTTGTTTAGACATTTGAAAAGAAACTGAGATACATGTATTTAGAGTAAAATAGTTTGTATAAATTTATTATTTGTATACTTTAATACATATCTTAAACTTTAATGCTTAATCTATTGTCACTGCCCTGTTAAAAGTTACATCATAATTACATACTTTTAAATTTTCTTTGTATTTTAAAGTATTACTTTGTCTTATATAGATATCAGTGTATTATTATACACTCTATTTATTTGATTATGGTATTTATAATACATTTACCAGAGTATTGTCATAGAGTAAGTTCTCAATGAATATTACTCTGTGGTTATTTTAACAGAAATGAAATAGTGGTTTTGGAAAGTAGAAATGAGATGTCATATGAAATGACATTCTGTATCTGTTTGGGATCACTTTCAGAGGCAAGTACTGGATATCCGACCTACAGTGGATTAACCATATATGAGTTAACGTTTTCCACATTTCAAGTTAGATATTCATCATCCATGGTACCTTTTATCTTTTTGTTCTGCCAGCCTTGGCTGTGGCTATCATGTCCATGGTCATCCCAATCTCTTACTTCTGAAATGTAGTTCTGGCAGGAAGAAGAAAAAAGAAGCAACAAGGAGGAAAAGGCAGCACCTAGATAAGGGAAAGAAAAATTCATCAGCAATCCACAGTAGACTTCTAATTATGTTACATGGGATAGAACTGTCATATGGCCCCGTATATGCAAAAGAGGCTAAAAATGTAGATAATTTTAGCAGTGTATTTGGGGTCCCAAACAAAAATAAAGGTCCTATTTAAGAAAGAAGGGGAGAGAGGATATTGGGTAGGTAACAAATATTATCTTTCATGTGTGTTTTATTACTTGAGATGCTTTTTATTTTCATTTGTCTGATTTTTATTATTGCTCTATTTTTCTTTTTTAAAGTTTGACTACATTATCATGACTTTATAATTATTATTGTTGTTGTTATTAATATTAATTTTAGCTTTTGTTATTTAGCATGTAGTACAAGTAATGGAAAATCTCTTTTCAAATCAAAACTTCTCTTAGAAAGAAAACCCATATTGTCCAAAGTATTTTCAAGGTAGACATAAATAAGGGATCCTTTGGGAATCAATGTACTCAAACCAAAGAATCTTGGCCATAAGGTTTGAGAATTTTTATGTTTATCACACTCATTGATGATAATAAACCAAAAGAATAGGCAAATTTCTTTGAACTTTAGTTTTCTTGGCATTCTGCAACCCAAACTAGGCCAAATGCCTACAGACGTGTCTTTATACAAAAATATTAGGATGCATTTCTTATAATTCCAATTAATGGGAATATTTTCTAGAACTCATACTAGAGCTGATCACAAAATGAACCTGATAATTAAGTAGACGCATTTAAAATACTTTTTAAAACAGTAAAGCACTGTCTTAATAACATGTTCCCACTAAATTTTGTCTATAAATACATTTTAAGGCAATATAAAGAAAATTACAGTTTAGAACATTAAGGTATCATGGTCATAATACCTCTGAAGCCTGTCAATTGACCCAAATTGCCAAGTATAGTACTTGTTCTTTATAATATTAATTCAGCTAATCCTCAGATTAAAAACTTAACAGGTATCATGATTATTCTTTTGAAGATGAGAAAATCAAAGCTTACACTAGTTAAGAAATTTTCTCCAAATGGCACCATTAGTGAAGGGTTAGAGCAGGAGCTTAAACCTAGATATGCTTTAATTTCCAAGCCTCTGTGTTTATCCTCATGCCAGTTTGCTTCTCCTATGCCTAGGCAGTCCAGTTATCTTGAAAAGAATAACAGTCAGTAGTTACAAGCAAGACCAAGAGAAGAATCTAAAAAGAGAAAGAAAGCATCATGTTGCAAAGTTTGTACTTTAACTACACAAAGTGTGTTTGGAATACAGGTTCTGTCATACTACATTTATGAATGAAACAAAGCACTATAAGACCATATTTGATTGTTGTCATTTTGATAATTAACTGCACAATCAAATCAAACTTTACTAATTAAAAACTAGTAAAAAACAAAAGCAAATATCGTTTGAATGAAGAGTAATTATATAAAAGAAACTCATAGTTGAACATTTCTTAGGTAAAAAAAGGGAGTAGTCAATGATTTACAAAGAATGTTTTAAAAACTAAGTCTTAAATTGGGTACTTGTAGTCAAAACTACTTGAAAAGTTAGTGTCTCATAAGTGAAACTCCTTCCTATGTTATAAAGTCCCTAAAGATAAAAGTTAATTAAAATTATATTTTACAAAGACTGAACTGATTCTGCAGATTAATTAAAAACAGACCTCTAAATCTTTCAAATTGTTTACTAAAGAAAAAACAAAACACAGGGTTGACTGAGCCTTTCATATTTAGAGAGGAAAAAAGGAACTTGTTGAGGGTATTCTATAAATTATCCCTGAAGCTGAAGATGCATCTATTTTTACTAAGAGAAGAGCTAACCATTTTGAATGTACTATAACATCATTGAAAGTTTTGGATGAAGTTACATATGTGTGTTGAAAGGATAGTATATCACTAATTTGGAGAAACTATCAGCGGATGTTCACTGGAACTTTTCTGTTGGCATTCCTTTGTATTAATCTCACATATATAAAAATAATATCAGTTTTTTTAGTTAACAGTTACACTTTCTGAATCGTTTCCCTTATTTAAAAGTGACTACAATAATATAAAGCAGGGTTGCTGTTAGTGTTAGCTTTGGGGTGTGTGTGTGTGTGTGTGTGTGTGTGTGTGTGTGTGTGTCTTCTTGAACCAGAGCATAGATTAGATTATCAGTGAATGTTATTATTGTTGTTATAAGAAACAGAATATAAATTATTTGAAAAGAAGATATTGGATCACAGGTGAAATTCATATATAATGGTTAGATTATTAGTGAATATTATTATTGTTGTTGTTTTTACAGGAAGTATTAGATTCTTAGAAAAAAGAAATCATATCACAAGTGAAAGTCATATATCTTGGCAGTTGGAGGAGAGAGGAGACAAATGGGCAGAAGGTTGCAAAATACAAGATATGACAAGCACAAAAGGAGGATAGAGAAGATGATTGATAGAGGGGACAAGAATTAGAAAGCAGAAAGAAGCTGTAGCAAGGATAAGAGGTAAGCACTAGAAGATTTGAGATGAAATTTTAAGGGACACCAATTGAAAAACACTAATAGGAAGAGGTGATAGACGTGATAAAGAAAGTAAGTGTCAGACATTATCTTAACATGAACATGTAATGTTTTCCTGAGTTAGTATTGTGGTTACAAATTGTTCTTGTTACTTGAGTAATCAAATTCAAAATAAACTCACCTTAAAATACAGATGTTCTCCCAAGAATTTTAAAAATAGAAGAATAAAAATTTACAAATAATACAGTACATAAAACCTCTTATGCTCTGAAATTAAAATGTCTTCAAAACAGTGGTTAACAGGCAATACAGTGCTATGATCCTTTTAAGAGGAAAGTCAATTGAGGTCAGCTTTACAATTAGCCCAGTTATCTCCCTGGAGGCTTTGTCTAGATCACAGTTTGGCAAGGAAGACCCACATAAAGCATGATGATTTCTCTAGCTGTGAAGACACATATTGGAATTTAGGTTGTCTTAGACACTTGTGCGGAATGCTCAGTTATGCATGAATAGAGTAAAACTTTATGAGGCAAAAGAGAATTGGTCATCTGGAAGTTAAACAATTTCTAGAGTTTACATGGACCTCACAGATTTAAAGTTCTTATTATCTAGAATAAAGAATATCAAGGCATACAGTGTAGAGCCTAGAAGCACAACATCATAGTAGTAGGGCTCAGCCAGAACTAGCAGATAGGCTACTGAGACCCACCTTGTTTTTCAATGCTGAAAAAGAAGTCTATATCGTTGACGATGCTGAAAATTCTCAAGCTGATTCATAAACAACTTTACCTACCAAGGTACAATACCCTCACTGGGAAGGAATAGTTCAGATACTAATTTACATAACTTATGATGTCAGCATTAAATCAAAATTATTAAACATGTAAAGAAGAAAATGTGGCCCCTAACAAGATCGTATTAAGTCAAAAGAAAGATCCAGAAATGATAGATATGATGAAATTATCAGACAAGGACTTTAAAACAACCATTATTAAAAAGGATATTCGGAAGAAGCTCAGAAAAGTATGAAAACTATAGGATTGACAGGTAATTTTGATATTTGTGGCTGTAAAATAAATATGGTAAACAGGTGTAGTTATGGAATTAGGCAAATATTGGATTTAAACAGGTTTGAGGTTTTACCAATTTCTTCAGGGTACCTTAAGAAAATGAGAAAAATCACTAATTCAAACTTATAATTTAAGAAACAGAAATATGTCTTAAAATGGATGGTTGAATAATTTTCATAAGCCACATGCATGAGTTTTTAAAGTTGCAGTTTGTGCAGCAAAATTGACTCTGGTGGGTTGGTAGGACCCAAATATGCATGGGAAGTGCCTTAGAAACCATGAAGTACCATGACAAGTATAACTATAGCATTCATAATGAGGGCTATTTATGACAATAATAACAAAAAAGGATGTGCTTGAGTCAGAAGACCCAAATCACTGTCTCTCTTTCAAAGTGTCACAACTACATTTAACATGTACACGAAATACTAGTATAAACATCAGTAGCAATAACTCCCAGTAATATGACCAAATTTTCTCTCTAAAGTTCAATTTAGCCAGTCATGTAGTCTCCATATAACTAATCTTCTTTCAGAACCATAAGTATTATTATATTCGTGTTACTGGCGTGAAAGAGAAAAACAATGATAGATATTCAATGCAATCGCCATCAAAAGCCCAATGATGATTTTGCAGAAATAGAAAGACTTATGCTAAAATTCATATGGACTCTCAAGGGACTCTGAAAAGTCAAAATAATCTTGAAAAAGAAAAGTAAAATCGGAGGACTCATTTACTCTCTTTTAACCTTACTACAAAGCTAATGTAATCAAAACATGTAGTACTGGCATAAAGACATATAGATAGACAAGTGAAATGAAATACAGAGCCAAGCAGTAAACCCTCACATATGGCCAAATAAATGATTTTTGACAAGGATGCCAAGAATGTTGAATGGAGAAAGGATAGTCTTTTTAACAAGTAGTGCTGGGAAAACTGAATATCCGTATGCAAAAAAAAAAAAAAAAAAAAAAAGTTACACCCTTATCTTATACTATATAGAAAAAAATAACAAAATGGATCAAGGACCTAAAAGTAAGAGCTACAACCATAAAATTCTTAGAAAAAATTACAGGGAGAAAGTTTCATGATATTAGATATGGCAATGATGGTTTTTTTTTTTTTTTTTTTTTTTTTTGGATACTACACCAAAATCATAGGCAACAAAAAGAAAAATAGACAAATGAGACTACATCAAATTTTAAAACTTTTATGCAAAGAAGGCTATCAAGAGTATGAAAAGGTAACACAAAGAATGGGAGAAAATACTTGCAAATTGTTTATCTGATAAGGAGTTAATGTCCAGAATATATAAAGAACTACAACTCCTGCTGGGAGTGAGCACAAGGGAATCTTCTGGAAACATTCTGTAACTTGATTTGGATAGTCATGAGAATGTGCTCACTCTGTAAAAATTCAAGTTGTACACTTATTTGTGTCTTTTCTGAATGTATGTTATAGTTCAATAAAAAAGGCAATCAAAAAGAAAAAAATCCTTGAGTTATTAGAATATTTCTAAAGATTCCTTTACTTCTAAAAACTCTGAGATTCTAAGTCAGAATCCACTTATAAATATTCAGTGATCCATACATGGCCATGGTACCTGTATCATTCTGGGCCATAGGTTGCAGTAGCTCATCAGCACAGAATAAGTTATAATGGAAATTAGATTCAGGTATCTGCTCTTCCTAGCTCTTCATATGGCCTATCTTTCAAATGCCCCTAGAGAAACTTTAAGGACGGACCAGGAAAGAACTTCCCTTGCTTTAATATTTAACGCTTCTACTATTCCCCCTCTTTTGTACCTAATGTCATTCCTTGGCTACTCCCATTCTCTATACTTATTTTAATATTACCTTTTGGTGTGGGCCAAATGTCTCTGTGGATGTTTGGACAGGATAAAAATCAAGGACAAAATTTCAAGGACCTTTTGGTGTGTACCAAATGGCTCCATGGCTATTTTGGACAGGACCTAATGTCCTGCAAGGGAGGAGATGCCATCTGGCACCACTAGCCTAATTCCGGTTTTTAGAAAAGAATAAAAAGAAGTTCAAAGAAGTTATATGGCTTGATTAAAGTCACAAAACTAGTAAAGTTCAAGTCAGCATGCAGGCTTTTCTTAATATTCCTAAAATACATGAATTTTAAAAAGAATTTCAAGTCTTCTAAATTTTTGATATTGGCATCTAGTGTGAATAAACCATGTCTCAAACAAGAAAGTACAAGGCCTGTGTAGAACAGGATCTGTAATTGATTTTAAATTACTAATAGATTCTTTTTATTTCATTCTCTATTAACATAAGCATATGCCTTGTGACTTTTATGGACAACTTAAGAAAATAAAGAGCAAGAAATCAAGCAAATAATGGGGATAGGAAAGCTCTCATTTCTTTTCAGCAGAGGCATGGTAGTTAAATGACTGAAAATCAGGATTAGTGGGAACAACCAGCAACCTAGTTATGGATCCAAGAATAGAGAAGTCTATAGCAAAGGGTATGGAGAGGAAGGCCAAAGTCAAATCAGCAAATAGTGGACCAGCTAGATGATTAAGGACATTTAGGGCCTAGGAAAGGATTCTGAATGAAAAGAGAAAGAAAACAAACTCAAAAGTCAGGAAAAAAATTGGGCCTGTGGAAACTGCATACTTACTAATAAAGCAGAAAAATATTTTAGAAAACTCCTTAGAGTTCTCAATATCATGAAAAAAGGCAAAGTAGAACTGTAGGCAAAAGGTTCTATTTCTAAGGCACCACCAACATCAAAGTTATAGAACATTAAACATCTCTGTGCTGAAAAGCCTGACATCAAAATATATATAATAAAATATACTAGAAATGTGAAGAAATTGAGGGTAAAAACCCTACAGTTTTTCATATAAGGTTTTAATATTTCTGTTTGATGATTCAAAAGGATTTATTTAAAAAAAATTCAGAACATTTTGGAAAACTTTATTAATGAGGTTGAGTTTAGATATGTAGATTATCATAGGAAATATATCCTTTTCAAGAATACCTGAAACAAAAACTCATCAACTACTAGGACAAAAAACTTCAATTATGCCAGAGTAGAGATGATAAAAACTGTATTTTCTGTCTACAGTGTAGTAAAAACTGTAATTTAATGACAATAGCTTAAACAAACAAAAAATCACCCTTGTAGAAATGGAAAGCATATCTTAAATAGTTATTGGATTAAAAAAAATCCAAAGCTACCAGTAAAGAATATTGAGAAAAATTTTTAAATAAGAACTCTATCAAAATGTATGATATGGAAAATCTACACACAGGCAAATTCATAACTTCTTGTACTTAAATAATTTAAAAGAGAAAAATAAAAATAACCACTTTAACAAAATAAAAGATGTTAGAGCAATGAAAATAATAAAAGTCAAAGTGGAAACTAAAAGAAAAGATAGCTTGATCTATAAAAGCAAAAACTAGTTCTTTAAAGATAAAATATATTTGAAAGAATATCTCCTCATTCTGGTCCAGTAGGTAGTAGAAAAGAAATATAAATGTATTTCTGGAATACTTACTGAGGCTGTCTTCGATCCAATAGTGTTTCCTGGGGACTCAATAGTGAAGCCCAGACCTGGTTGAAAGCAGCACATGCTCCAGGCTTTCCATAAGCTTGATTCTATTTGCTTTTCTTCTGTTGAGTTTTTGTTCCACAAGCACCACAATGAACAACTGATGATTCTCTCAGCGTGCTTATAACTGTTTCTTCTTACACCCAAGCACCAGATAAACCTTTTTATCTATCTAGATTGCCAAGTCCAAGCTAGAACCAGTATCCACACCTCTAGCTCACTGTTTAAGTGGCCCTCTGCTGCCCTCTCTTGATTCTAGGCAGTACTCTCTCAGGCACTGGGACAAATGGCTTAAAGCCTCTGAAAAGAACCTCCAAGTATTTCAGAAATACCCGTGTAATCAAAACACACCTGGTGGGTCTTCACTTGAAGTAATGGGATAAAATTACGAAGGGTTCTTATTACTCATAATCCTCACATATAACGAAAAGAAATTTGCCAAATGTAAAAACAGAACATTTTAAACAAGTAGTTTCCAGAATCAATTTTGGTTGAATGCTTTCTAGATTAATTTTGATTATTCTAGGTAAAAAATATTAAGGTACAAACATAATAAATTTTACCAGTCATTCAGTGATTATGTACATTTCTGAGTCATGAACGAACACCTTTTAAATCAGATGAAGACTATAGCCCAGAACACTGCATAGTCAGAGGACATCCACCAGGACACCATGATGCATTTCCACAATCCACATTCAAGAAAAGACTTCTCTCAGCTGTGCCATGCTGTCTGCAGAAAGCTTTCAGCTTTAAGCCCCTTCAGGAAGGTTTGGCTTGCCCAAGGCCACCATATCCCTTTTGGAGGGCTATATCAACTGATCAGTGCCAGAGTGTAAAGGCCTGGCCAATTTATCCTCACTTAGGCAACTCCGAAGGGTCATTCTAGTTCCAGAACATCTCCATGGAGCCAGGGGAGGCTGCAGGTGGGCCTGCATCACAGCATAACCTCTTCCTCTGCCCATTCCTGTTTCCTTTGCCTCCTTGCTGCAGATATTGATCCCAAGGGCACTGAATAAATACCCTCATGCTAAACTCCCTCTCAGAATCTCCTTCCTGGGGAACCCAGTATATGACCAATATAACTGTAAATATGATGATGACATAAAGCAGCATTTTCCCCTTATAGGCATCACTCAAAAGTTACAAGAAAAAGCTTTGTTAAGTTTGCATATCAGTTTTGGAGAACTTGGAGACATATATAACTCCCAGACTGACTCTATATCAACCACTGCCAAAACGAGATGACATTCATTGAGAATACAATGGAAGCAGCAGAGATAAGAATTCCTAGAGAGAAATATCAAGAACAGGGGCTCAGTGAAAATCTCAAACAGATCTCAAAAAGCACCAGAAAAATACACTTCTTGAAAGTAGGAGTACATCTTGAAGTCAAAAACTACTATTTCTAGTTTATGATCTTTGGTGCAAGAACTAGATAAATTGAGGTGAGACATATTTCTTAATAAGAAGGGGCAGGGCTATAAAAAGAATTATATAGAGAAAACTTATTTCCAGGAAGCAGCATTATTATATAACAGAAGAAGAGAAAGCCTTGCTTTATAAAAACTAGCTAGTCTGAAACCTGATCTTGTCCTCTCCCTTCAAAAGGAACCTCTTACAAATGACCAGACCAAAAAAATCTAACTCATTCAATGATGAGTAATATTTTTAAAGGACATAATTTAATATTTTAAAATATCACTTTTTAAGTCTCTTTGTCTTCTCTTTCCATTCTTTAAAAACATTTATTGATTCCTTTCACTTACTTCCCTTGAGGCATCTAAAGCCAGTGAAACCTGTAGGGCCCAGGAGACTAATAAAGCTGCTGAAGTGGTCAGGACATAGAAGGCAACTAGCTGGGCCTGTAGTTTGAATATATATAGGAGGAATGAGCAAAAAATAATGAAAATCAGAATTCTCCATATTAGGAAAAAGCAGTTCCAAGTATGGAAAAGCAAAAGGCCAGAATCAGCCTTGTAGTATTGAACTGTAACTGGAGCTATCATTGTGAATGTATGGTATTTAATATAGAGAGGTTGATATACAAATAGATAATAAATGTTTATGTGTGATTGTGGATGGATGATGGATGGATGGACAGATAGACAGACAGATAAACAGTTGAATACTTCCTCTGCCTGGTGGGAAAGCCTAGAAGCAATTGTATTCCAGGGACTGTGAGAAGATCTAGTGTGTTCAGATCTTGGTTTCTAAATAGCATTCTCCACTATATGAAATGAGCGTGCCTTGAGGGAAATAAAAGAACAATATGAACCTGGAAGAGCTTGTGCCAGTAAGTAAGGAAAAGCTAAAAAGCAAAAGATGTGGAAATGTTATAAAGACATACAGCTCAAATTTGGGGGAAGAAGATCCCATTTGCCAATATGCAGCAAATTGGGCATCGAAATAAATAATTATAACAGTAAATTATCAACCCATTAAGTAAACAGGAGTCTATAAATGTGTATGTATGTGTACAAACATAAATAAAACAGAGGAAAAAGGTATTACTTTCATTAGAATGCAAATAAAATGTAGAAAGAATGATAAAATTAGAAAATTACATTTTGACAGTCTGCATATTAAGAATATATTGAGGAAAGAACTTTCAATGATACTGAAATGAGTAGATAAACAATTATAGAGAAACAGAATATTTACATAATCTCAAAATATCTCCCTTTAAAATACTTATTATTACAAAAAGAAAATTAAAAACTTTACAATTGAGAAACTTGGCTGATGCCACTTTAAACAGTAATAAAAGTTATCATCACTGGTAATGGAACAAATCAAAATCATGATACAATGAGAAGAACACAACATAGCGTTTGTAATATCCCTGCCTCAAATGTACAAGCTGAATCTAATCATAAGGAAACATTGGACAAATCCAAATGTGAAAGACATCCTACAGATTAACTGGCCTGCACTCTTCAAAAAAATAACAGTCATAAAAGAAAATGAAATGAGTCTCAATTTGCAAAATAAGACACTGACAACTAAATGTAACATGTAAATCCTTCAATGGATCCTAGACCAGATTTTAAAAATGTATGTATCTATTTATGAATATATGTATCTATCTGCTATAAAATATATGATTGGGATAACTGGCAAAATGTGAATGTGTTCTATAGGTAGAGAATAGTATTCTACCAACTAATTTTCTGTTTTGGTGGTTGTATTGTGGTTATACAGTAGATTATCTTTATATTTTAAGAATGTAAGAAATAAAATGATGTTTAATGAAAAAAGAATATATATTGATATAGTTATGTGAAAGGGGACAACATGTCTGCAACTTATTCTCAGTTGATTCAGAAACAGTAGTATTAGACAGGAAGATAGGGAGGGAGAGAGGGAGGGAGGAACGGAGAGAAGGAAGGAAGGAAGGAAGGAAGGAAGGAAGGAAGGAAGGAAGGAAAGAAGGAAGGAAGGAAGGAAGGAGGGAAGGAGGGAAGGAGAGAAGGGATGTTAAAAAGAAATTGTGAGTCATGGTACTGTCCATCTTAATTATCATTTGTTTAAAGTTTAAATATTTAAATATTTATAATTTAGCTAGGCCTAGCAACATCCACTAGATCTTTTCATCTTTTGATCCTAAATGCCTGTATACTACTGGAAACTCCTTGAAGGTAGAGATAATCTCTTAATCATTTTTAATTATTCCAAGTATCTGGCACATTTAAATCATAGTCTTTGAACATTTACAACATTATTTCAACCATATCTGCAACAGTCTGGGCACCTGCTTTTTGTGACATATTAATGTATATATGTAAATAGAGGTCACTTACAATTATAAATTTAAATGATAAAAATAATAAATATAATAAGTCCAATACAAATACAGTAATTGAGCATTAGTGAATCATTATGACACTTAGTAGAGTAAAATTAAGGTAAAATTCTTAAAATCAACAGAGTTTATTAACAGGCGATAGTTATCAGTCAGTGGCTACCTGAAGTTTCTGCCACTGACTGGCTGGGTAACCTTGGGCAAGTCACTTGATTTCTCTAGGCTTCAGATTCCTCATCTGTAAAATATGAATATTAATAATATTTTCCTTATAGAGTTGTGATGAGAATTAAACAAGTTAATATATGTAAATGCTTATAATAAAAGCTTGCATACAGTGCAGGTTTTGGATCATTATTATTAATGATGATGATAATGATGATGTTAAGTAAGAGTCATAGAGAAGAAAAGCAGCAAAGTGATTACTTTTCCTGCCCTGGAATAAATGTCTGTGCCTCCTAATTAAATGTAAAAGTGACTAACTTAGAAAATGGATAAACAGTCAATTAAAATATTCCCATTGGCTTTTACTTTTGAAATGGAATATCATTCAGGATATTTGAAAGTCTTACTTTAAAAGTAAATATATATTACAAATAAATCAGAGTCATAGTCAAAAAATTACCCCTCACAATTCAAGCATTACCTAGATAATGAAAACAAATCTGGTTATAACTTAAAACTATGCTTCATGTCTAATTGTAAGATTTTAAAAGTGCATCTATCCTAAAGTACTCCATTACCTTGCCTTGCGTAGGGCTAAACCTTACTACTGTAGAGAGATAATATGTACAATCTCTCTTAAATTGCAGGCATTTTGTACTCCATATATTTCTTCCCTACCCCAGGACATAATCAATAACCTTATAAACTCAGTCAGGATTCTCAATTTTAAATATTCTGACCCAAGTTCCAAGTGTTTTAATGTGTAGTTTCAAGATAAAATTTGATCATCTATATGGAATAAAAATCTTATTTGAAATTGAAATATTAATTATAATGTAAATATATATAGAATCAACAGTAGATTTCTAGAAGAGAATCGGCTATTTTACTTTCTCAGACAAAACATTGGTTTTATTTATATAAAAGCTATCATATTTATTGGTTGGCATAAATAATGTCTACACAAATCTCTCAAGCATTATAATGTCTGCTTTTTATGAAGTTTACAGTCTGCCTTTAAATACAGAAGGAAGGTCAAGCTATGAAAGTGAAAAGAATTTGTGACATTGTTCCACTACCAGGGCCTACAGAAGAGGGTATTATTGAAGAAGCACTGAAAAACTCTTAAAGAATCAAAAGTCACTTTATTTGCAACTAATATTGGCTGCAGGTATTTCTGGAAAGATTAAATGCACTTGCAAAATCTTACTTGTAAGTAAATACCCAATTAAAAATCTCTTGGAAGTTTTGGAAATAACAAATGACAAATAAGATGTACCTATAATGATGGAATTCTTTGCAATCACACTGAGTGAAATGTTTTATTTTTTATTCACTTACATAACTCACAATCAAGCTTATCCTTCAAATTTATTTATTTTTCTGCTTCTCTCCTCAATGACTGAAAGCCTCTCATGAGTTTTGTTGTTGAAAGAAACCATACTTTCTTCAAGACTTTCTTCCTTTTCCACATTTCTTTAATGCCAACTTTCTAAATCAAGACTTGTGAAATAGAGGATGATTTGAACCTTTAAATGTGTTTAATACTTCTAAAAGCTAAAAAGAAGTTTTTAAATTCTTCAAGGTTGCAAGGTAATCCTCAGTTAAAATTTGTGGCATCTCATATCTCTTGCTTTCTAAATTAAATTCTAGGACAAGCCATAGATTCAAGTTTTGAATCTAGGAAAGTTATTTGTTCTACCCACTCACCTATAAAAGAAGTCAAATGTTTCTAGGTCCCAGTCAGTAGACAAGTGAAGTTTTGTTGAGATATTACATCATAATATACTACACTTACTACCCTTTTATCACTGAGGAAGAATAAAATAGAAAGTTAAATTTTGATTTGTGAGTTAGAGTTCAATTTAATATTGTTTTGCATTAAAGCTGTTCTATTTTACTAGCATTTGGGGGCTGGGATAGGAGGTTGGAAGGAAACTCTAAGACATTTTCTCAATAGATAATATCCTAGATTGCTTTTCTCTAGATTTGTTAATAAGGTTTAGCAGTAGCTATTCACTTAAGACTGCCAACATACTTGGTTGGATTTTTTTCATAGCAAATAAATCAATATGAGGATAAGCATGTTTTCAGATTTTGATATTATTCCTAAAAAAATAATTTTGAAAGACATCAAAAATGTTTAGCCTCCTCAAAAAATAATTGCAGTATCAAGAAAAGGCAAGAAGGGACCCTAAGTAACTACTGTCATTCAAATTCGCCTTATTTCCTCCTACCATCAAGTTCATTGTTAAATTCATTCATTTATAAATATTAAATTTATACAATATGCAATGGTATGCCTCATATTATCAGAGCATATAAAATAATTTATGACCTTATGAAAGCTATATATACTTTAGTGGGGCATTCAAGCAGGAATGATCCATGGAAACAGAACTAAAATGAATTATCAAGTTCACATCACACTAGCTCTGTAATTTATTAATTAATTCAATTAATATTTATCTAAAAACACCAACTATGTCAAAGGTATGTTCTTATTTTGCAAATACAGTTGCATAGGTATCACGTGTTCAAATGTTGAGAATGGTGTTTTGGGTATGGTGAAGACCACACATTACTTAAATGTCATAGTAGTACCTGTCTTCCGAGATGACCTTAAAAAAACTAACCAAAAGTTTCATTAAAATTTTCAGTATTTTTCAAATGTTATTTAGTTTGAATAATATTGAAATATTTTCATAAAAGATTATTTTCCAATAAAAAAAATTAAAGAGAATAAAAAACTCAATACCCAAGCAATGACAAACTCTGCAGTTATTGCCAAAATCATAGCACCTGTGGTAGGCTAACAGCTCACAAAAGAAGGTCATATCCTAATTTCTAAAATCTGTGAATTTATTACTTCATAAGGCAATGGGAACTTTACAGGTATGATTAAGTTAAGGACCTGAAAATGAGAAATTAGACTGGATTATCCAGGTAGATTCAATGTAATAACAAGGGTCCTTATAAGATAAAGAGGATGGCAGGAGAGTCACAGAGATAGGACAACACTGAGGTTGGAATGATAAGAGGCTGTGAACCAAGGAATGTGGGCAACCTCTAGAAGCTAGAAAAGGTAAAGAAATGAATTCTAAAAACTTCCAGAAAGAATGCAGTCCTACTGACATCTTGATTTTTGCCCAAGCAGCTAAACCTAAGATTTTTGCAGGTGATGAAGAATAGGTTCCATCTACAAATTTGATACTAGGAAATACTAGGATGCTTCATGAAAAAATTAAGACCTTACCAATTAGTTACAGAGTTGAGTAAAACTTGGCAAGAAAAGTGTGGAAGGGTGTTCACATTTTTGTTCTAATCATTTTTGAAGTTAAAGCAAATGCCAAAAAGAATAAAAACTGAAAAAATGTTGCTGGATTCTCAGAGAGATGATACACTGAGGCTATAAGCAGGAAGCAGTGCTTATTGATGCTGGCTGGCACTAGCTCAGCAGATTCTTATCCAAAGGCCGAGCCCTGATTGTAACATAACAGAAAGTTTTATACAGTCTTGTCATTCTTACACAGCTACAAAGAAGAACACTGATTGGCAAGCTATGAGAAAACATAGTCATCCAGAGATTCCTTGGAAGGGAGGGGGCACAGTCAGAAACTAACCTGTTTGAGAAGGAAATGGCTAGACAGGGTCAGGTTGCCACAAAAAAGGGTATCCAAAGTTCTTGATCACTTAGCAGAAAGCAAACAAAAAGAGATCAGTTTAATGAAAGAAACTGCAGAAATGTTAAATGGGATATAGGCAGTGGTATGAGATGTAGGGAACTGAGTGAGAATTAACAAGCCCTATCTGGAATTACTTGAGATAAGGCTGCTTAAAATGTCAAGGGCCTCTGGGAGCACCCTGTTGTTACAATTAATTCTGGAGGGGAGAAAGTTAAGGTCAGAGAAACTCAAATGGTAAGCTTGTTGAAACAGAATTATGGAATATTTAGAATACTTGAAAACCAAATCTGGTGAATTTCATACATATGATATAGCAGTAAGATGGCATAAATAATTATAAGAACTTAACATTTACCCATCTTACAGTTCTCTCAGATTTGATTTTTATATAAAAAATCAATTGGATGAAGCAGATTCAATACCTGAAGTAAGTATATTGGCTTAAAACCACATTCTTCTGAAATATCTAAATAATTTATATAAAAAAAGAGTATGTTCTCTATTTGTTTAGCTTGTACTGGATCATCTGAATAATTGCCTCAATATTCTCCCTCAGCATTTAGCTATACCTTGCCCAATATGGTGGTGACTATAGAGCACTGATCTGAATTGAGATGTGCTATAAATGTATAATACAAACCAGATTGAGAAGAGTTGTGAAAAATAATATAAAACATCTCATTAATAATTTTTATATTAATGTCATATTAAAACGATAATATTTTGCATATATTGGGTTAAATTAATTGTTAAAATTAATTTCATCTTTTTTTCTTTTTTTACTTTTTAATGTGGCTACTAAAATTCTTTAACTGTAAATGTAGCTCACAATACATCTATTGGAGAAAGTACTAACTTAGTCATTGCCTTAATACATTAAGAATAATAGGGATTCGAGAACCCAATGAATGGAAAAATAAAAATAGCTGACTTTTTCCTGTAGCATAATATATAACATTTTTGGTAAATGAATACTTGGCTTTAATAGTTTCTTGCTATATAATAACATTATATTTTATCAATTCCTATGTGAGGTCAATAAATCTTAAACATATTTTAGCTAACTGCCCTTGAGATCCAAAATTATAAATCCATCAGCATTTTTCAATGTTTCATTGATTATGAAACAATATATTAAATATTAGAAACATTTAAATTTTCTACCCATTTCATTAAATGGTGAATATTTGCTTATTTTTCCTAAATTAATATATGTTCTATCTGAAATAAAATATTTTTGTAGCCATCTATTTCACTGGTATAAACATATCTGATGGTCATGAGAATTACTGGCCTGGATTTGGGCAAAAAAAAAAATCTGTATGAAAAGAAAATTGTTCTCTTGCTATTTTAATTATTAAGGTAATAATTAAGGAGAGTATTTGTACCTTTAACATTATATCTTGGCTTTTTATTTAAAAAAAATATATCAAAATCTGTTCTCACTGACAAAAAAGCATGTCTTTAATCAGGGTATGCTCTCTGAATTCTAAGTTTATACTGACCCCTATAGGTTATTATGTCCTAATTTATTTCTGGGGTAGTCTTATAGCACTTATGGTGAAATATTTAAACATGTTTACATTTAGGATTTAATTGTTTTAGGAATAAAGACATAAAATACTTTTCATAGGCCCTTTTTCTCCTTATATCGTACAACATAAATGATGCACCAATTTTAGTGATCCTGAGGCAGGACAATTAGCCTATGGGCATTTCCCTTCCCCTCCAGGATGTAGCTCCAGATTTTCCTCACTCTCTTACTCAGCTCTCTCCCTGTTTTGCCTCCAGCGTGAGAAACAAACCAAGGCAAGTATACAGGACAGATGGCCTTGGGGCTGTCCCCTCCCCTCCAAGTGGCCTGAGAGACTAGCCAAAAGTGGGAGGCGGGGCAGATCACTTTGGGACATTCCCCCACTCCAGGATAAGGATCCAGAGTCTTTTCCTTTGTCCTTTGTTCAGCTTAGGCTAATAATAGTATCATTGTAATATCACCTGCATTGCAAATACATTTCCAGGCCCTCCCCACATCTCTATCCCCAAGAAAAACAAAAGTTTGTAATCCAGACAGCAGGTGCAACTCGCTCTTGGAGTTTGCCTGTACTTTTTCTCTTGTGTGTACTTTTGCTTTAATATACCTTGCACTTTCTTGATTGCTGTATGTTCTATATCTGAATTCTTTCTCGAGCCATAAGACAAGAACCCGGTCACCAGAGCTCTGAGTTGGGGACCCTCTTTGGACTCTGGCCCTGTGGAGCTCTCTGGCATCAATCCTTTAAGACAATTTATTTTGGGGGCCCAAGATGTTTTAGCCCTCATTAGTTTCAGTGTTGTTCTACTGAGGAGAGGAAAACTAAGCAGCATAATTTCTAATTTAATAATTTCTGATTATTTTCCTCAAAATCTGTTTCTTTCTCACATTTCATAGCTATAGTCCATTAAAAAATTATCTTTAAAGTTTATATAGAGATATGTATAAAGACAGGAAGGACTTGGGACCAAAGTAAGTCTGATTTCAGCTAACCTTGGCAGAGTGACACTTATTTTAGGTTAAACTCAGAACTTTTAATGTAATTTGAAAGATTTCAAACCATTTCTTTATGGGTTTAGAGGGTACAAGGCTACAGATTACTTATGGGCACAGAAGTCTTCAGCAACAAGTAAGATGGGAACTGTTTATGGCCAATGGATCATATGGAAAGGAGCATGGCAGTAACAACCTGCTGAGGTATTGGTGAAAACTGTCTTATGAGTCATCAATGATAAACTGCAACAGGAACTCTGCACATACCATACACTTCCTAAAACTCTAGCCCTTGAATGAGATATGGAACTAATTGCTTTGCACAGATGGTAAGAAAAGAAAAATCTTAATCTAAGAGAGGAGTTTCTACAGTGCTTATCTTAGAGAGCAGAAACTGGAGTAGCTCAGGAGTAAGGGTGGGGTAGCTCCAAAAGGCACAATGCAATGAAGTCCAGAATGTTGGTTCCACATAACTCTACAATAATAAACTGTTAATAAAGAATAGAACATTATTATAAAATGCCTGCAATCAACTTTTAAAAAGGTACTTTATTATTTACACTTATTTTGGAGAGAAAAATTAGTCATGAACTATACTGTGTGAATTCAATATGAAACCCAGGCTATCTTTGTTTTTCTTAGGCTTGTACTTTAATATAGCTGAGAATTAGAAATAGAAAGGACCTCCTTAATGATCTGATATTAATTTCCAGAGTATTACAATGCAGAGATGTGTTTTGACCCTTTTTCTGACTTGTAACCAGGCATAAATTGCCACAGAAAATACAAAGCTAAATATTTTCTTTTACGTTGAAGATATGGTTTTACTGCCATGCAGATAAGTTCTGAAACCAAAATTATTATTTGGGGTAGATAATCTCATAATACTTAGAAAGTGATAGTCAAGTCTCCATTTCAGTGTAACTTATTTAGTTACATAGGGATAAATTTTGTGCCTAAATCATCCTGGGGATTGCATTGGTTTAAACTGATTTTTATGAATGCATTATTGAATTTTTTACTATTACCAGGATAAGCTTGATAACCCTGCTGTATATCTCAGACTAATATGATCACAGCTATGCTCTACTTGGGAGCTTCAATTCTTTGTTTATCCACATGTGAGAATGAACCCAGAGTGCTTTCTGAGGAAAACCATACGCCTGTCTATAGTATTTCAGAATTTTCTTAGCCCACTTCTGTGCATGTCTATTCTGACTTGTTTCCTGATCTTACTACTGAATTTCCCTAAGATACTATTAATTTTCCATTTCATTTATTTGTATGTTAAAAGTTTATATCTTGTCCTTAATTGGCAACATAGAAAATTCATGCCAAAGATTCTTGCCAAAGAATATAACCTTCAGCTCTCTAATGTTACACTATGATCAAAAGCTCAATTAGAAAAATGGTACTCTAGGATTACTAGAAGGCTATGCAGTCCATCTTTTTCTCCATCAGTATTTCTTAAACTATATCCTATAAAATATTAATTCTGATATATATTAATGTGTTTCAGAGAAAAGAAAAAGGTTTTTCAAAGTCAAATAAGTTTAGAAAACATTATGACAGCAGGAATTCTTAGATACTTCAAAATGTTAATGTACAATATCAATCACAAAAATATAATACACAGTGCTGCGCAAACTTACCTGAAACCTTTTTTTGGATTACTATCTTTAAAAATTAATATTTTACTATTTTTGGAAATTGCCCACTCAAGGTATTCTAGAATTGATCCCTGAAACAGGTCACAAAATAAAAGAACTGACTAATCAGAGACTGTTTTTTAAAACTTCAAATTCATTTACTTTTACTAATTTGTGCTTTGGTATTATGACTTTGACTTTTGCTATAAGAAGTAGCCTGGAGAAACTGTGTTCCTACTGAATAGATGGTATGTATTAAAAACAAACAAACAAAACTATATTTTAGGTTGTGTTTGAGTTCAAATCTGAAAAAGCCATATTTTAATTCTTTCATAGTTGGCAAAGAGACACTCTATTAATTATAACTAATAATTAATTCCTTTTTTGCTTAACCATTGGTTATACTGTCCTCCTGGGTTTTGAAATAATGGGGACGGGAATAACTCTGACATTTAGTGAGTGGAGGTCAAGAATGCTAATAAATCTGCCTCATAAAGCATATCTGGCAAAATATAGTATTGTCTGACCTAAAATGCAAATAATGTCACATTGAGGAACTCTAGTCACTAAGAAGTTTATAGTCATATTTAACACACACCTCTGAAATATTATCAGAGTCTTATGGTTACTGGGACCATATAATTTATCATACAAACTTGAAGATTTGACTCTAAATATATACAGAGAAGAACAAAGAACCTAGAATAGACAGACAAGTTGAAGAAAAGAATAAGGCATAGAAACTCATCCTTCCAGATAACAAGATTTTAAAGCAACTATAATTAAAACCATGTGTTAGAGATACAAAGATTGATAATTCAACCCATAAAACAAAACAGGGTTCGGAAACAAACACGTGTATATGGAGATGCGCTATATGACAGCAATGGTATTACAGATGAGAGAGAGAATGCATTATTCTCTAATTCATAGTAGAACTATTGATTATCTATAAGAAAAACTAAAATACAATCGGACCTAGTGGTATATGTTGGTGCTTAATCAAACTGACCAGTTGCTAAATAGTCAAGAATTGTTAACCATTAGTAGGTGGAAGTCAGCCATGGTGTACAAATAACAAATAAACAGTGTATACAATAGAAATGAGCAAATGTTACATATCAGGGTTATTTCCATGCTCCCTCTGACCCCTGGAAAGCACATTACTGATTGGATTTCTGTCATAGACAAAAATCAGATTAAAAACCTAAGTGTGAAGAGCAAAACTTTAAAACCTAGAAGAAAATACACAGAAAAGAATATCTTTAAGATCTTGGTACTAGGTAAGAGTTCTCAATAACAATATCATGAAACATAAGGGTCAAGTTCGCTACATTTGACTACATTACAATGAATTTTAAAACTATAGTGAAGTGTTATCACAGGCCACCATAAAAGAGGGAGTCAGTCCAGAGTGAGGGATAATTGCTACACACATAACAAAAAATTTATATCCAAAAATACATTTAAATTATCTACAAGTCAATAAAGAATAGGTGGATAAGTCAACTGATAAATGTGCAAAAGACTTGAAAAGGCACTTTATGCATAAGAAGATATTCTGATGGTCAATAAACAAGTTCTCAACCTTATTAGTTATCAGGAAAATGAAAATTGATAGCAAAATAAGACATTTTACTTGTTATATTAGCTAAATTAAAGAATGAGAAACTCAAATGCTGGCAAAGATGTGGAACAACTCTCATACATTACTGGACAAAGTGTATATTCATAAAACCACTCTGAAGAGCAATTTACAACAGTGAGTAGATGAAGACATTGTAGCACAGATTGTTAATTGGTCACTAATATTCATTGACTATAATCATCACTTGGAAGACAGAAGTAACGTAATCAGGATAAATTCTATTTGAAACATTTTATTTCTTGAGTGGAAAGTTCACAGTTATAACATAATTCTATTTACCTGTTTGTAGGTCAAAATATTTCAAAATTTAAAGATGTTTAGTTTATTGGATGATACATCCTCACTTTCTGACATGTTGCATTTAAGTGCCGGTGAGGCGTCCAGATGAATTCCCTTATGGAAACAAAAATGTGTATTTTGCACTCTTTCTTGAAACTCTCTACTGTATGCACACCACTCCTTAAATGGATTTGGTAGATCCTTTTCTGCTCTCTCATAATTGTAGATTCCCCAAACGCCTTCCCAAGTTTTGTGATGAAAGAAACTAGCATAGAAACTATGATTTTTATAGTGAATGTATCACTCTATTACTGGATCTATATATGAGATCAATTTCATATAAATTACTATAGACCTGCCTAAGGAAAAGAGAGAGCTCTAAGATCAGAAACTGCAATTGAGTAGGCAATCTCTAGGTGATCAATGAAGATTAAATGCTCTCTGGGCTCCATCCATAAAAGTATCAAGGATTCTGGGAAGTAAACTTCCATGTTATGTGTAACAATATGATATCCTTCCCAAGAATATAGACCAGAAAATGTTATACAATCTCAGGAAATGGTATGAGAAATTGAAGTAGCCCTTTGGGTATACACTATGTCTACTGCAACTTGGCAAACCACAAAGCTAGTTAATCTTGGTAGGAAAAAAATTAGCTTGTACTGACTACCTACAGTGTGCTACACACGGTGCTATCATTTATAACACTATATATTTCATCTTCACAACTCATTAGGGTTCATATACTACTAATGAAGATACTGAGATTCTGATGAGTCAAGTATCTTAGTAAAGGTATTTTCAAACTTACACTGAAAGCAGAATTCATAATGCAGAACTTGGAAGGAGGAGAATGTTGAGATGACATTAACAACCAAAGTGAGAAGGTAAAAATTAAGTCAATAGCTTCTCCGCACCTTAGATAATTTTTTTGGTTCCACATTAAAGCCTCTATAACATTTCTCTTTGGTTATCTTCTCCAATCCTATATCTTCAATTATAACTGCAATGTAAATTACTTTAATTTTGTTATTTTGTTAACTCTTGGTTTTTAAGCTTGCATTTTCAAGCACTGAGGGATAGCATTTCAGAGACTTCAAGTTAAATATATCCAAACTACATCCATTATCTTTTATCCAATCCCATTCCTTCCTTTTTTCTACCTGTTAATGATCACAGTTCTACATCCTAGGTGTTACCTGACCTTCACCCAATCAACTTTTGTAGATTTTACAACAATTTCTTATTATAACAACAGGTATTTGCCACTCTTCTCCCAGAGTATCTTCTGAGAGCAATCAGTATAAGAACTAGTAACGTTAACTGAACACAACTAACTCCCTGCAGATGTATATTATCACCTCATAAGGGTTCCAAATGTCTCGATAAAATCAATAATGCTGGTTTTTATAATTAGTATGTCTTCTCAGTTATTTAAAATTTTTGTGCAAACTTCAACATCTTAATAGGATAAGAAATTAAAATCCATATCAACAGCAAACATAACTGATACAAAGAACTGGAATCACCCAAATGAACCTAAATGTTAAAATAAAACTTGTCTTAGGCAATGGCCTGTAAACTGAAGATCTAAGGGGTGGGCGGGGCGGGGGAAGTCGCAAAAGTAGGAAAAGAGGAAAGTAGGATGGATGAACACCGAAAAGGCAATCTCACAAAAAAGAGGTTTCTCTGACGGAGGGCAAAGCATCAGCCATCACCTCAGCTCTATCCTCTACCGATACTCAAATTCAAGTAAAAAAAAAAAAATAAGGTGTTTTTTTTTTTTTTTCTCGCATCGTCTTAATTTGGCAAAATACAAACAGCCCTGCACCACGGCCAAGCCCGCTCCACGGTTGCGCATGCGCACTCCCAGCTCCCCGGCTTCCGCCGCTGCGCCCGGGCTTTAGAGGAAGTGACGCATGAAGGGCGGGGTCGGCTCTGCGCCGGAAGTGGCTCGTAGATCGTAAATAAGTCCCAAAAGGCGAGGGCGGCGCTGTCTCCATTTTGTTGGCTTCTTCTTCTCCTGCGACGTTTTGGAGATGGGGAGTGTCCTGGGCCTGTGCTCCATGGCGAGCTGGGTAAGGTGGATTTTGTTAGCCTTCGGGGTGCTAGCGTGGGAGGCGGAAGAGAAAGGGACGTGAGTGGGGCTCGGTGAGCCCCGGCGGGAAGGTGGCACCGCACCCAGCGAGGGATGCCTTCCGTCTCTGATTCTTCTCATCTCCCGTGGTCACCTCACCTTAGCTCGGGGCTCTGAGTCTCGCTAAACACTGGCCTTGAGGAGCAGTGGCGACAGGAGGATGACTCCCATGGTAGAAGTGAAGAGGCAAGCTGGTCGTCTCCCGCCCCCACCCGTCTTCCGGAAAGCTGCTTCCCATTTTCCCAGGCTCCTTTTTGTTGTTGTTTTTCTTGTGTCTGCGTAGGCGCTCTCTGCAAAGGTCGTAGGCCTTTTCCTTTTACGGAGGACTGCATCTCTTCTCGCCATCTCTTCTCCAGCGACCCCAGACTGCAGCACTGTCATCCCTAGTGGCATGTCGGCCTCTTTGTTCTGTCGCGCAGACTACAATTAAGTGCCCGTTATTCGGGGCAGCCTGGCAGTGATATTGATGTAGTAATATGTAGCAGTATCCTTTGAAAGTAAATAGCCCTATTCTGCGACTGGGTCTTTAATATATGAGGAATTATCGTACAGCACTTTTCAAGTAATTCATGTATCTGGAAAAGCTGGTCAGTTTTGCGGTATTAAATATTTTGTGTTTTGACATGTGTATTGTGTAATTTGAAATTTCATGTTTAATCTTGTGTACGTTGATTTTGATTAGCGTTGTTAGAGTGAAAATATGTTTTATTAAAGTGGCAAGATTTCTTGATTTAGATAGTACAAATAAACTTTAAGATAAGCACACACCTCCAAATAAAAATAGGCAAAACATTGACATAACAGTTAATAAAGTTATTTGTAATTTGGGACGAGATATTTGGATTCAAATTATATTTCTTTAATCCATGTATTCTAAATTCCACTCTAACAATTGCTTGTCTGACTTCTCAAATGACTGCATTATATACATTTGTCAGCATTTTGGTTATTTTACATGCCTTGTCTTTACATACCAATTTCTTAATATGGTTTGAATTATAAATGCTAAATTTTAGTAAAATAATACATGGACTTGGTATGCCAACTGAGGTTTTTCATATAGATGGACAGGGAAATGTATTTTTTATCTCAAGAAATTAGAGAATCTACCTGTCTTTTTTTTTAATGCAAAAGTAAATTTATTTAGTATACTAAAGTATTACAAAATAATAAATGATTATTATAAGATTGTTGGGGAGGAGTTATAGTGTAATTTGATTATTCGTAAAGTCAGATTTTGTCCAGTTAGCAAGTGCACAAGTTTTTTGTATGTGGTAAAGATTTAAGAGGAAGATTTAAGAGTATGTGTTTTCCCATCTCCAGATCATTGATAAGCAAACGTTTTGCCTCAAGGACAATTATAGTTAAAAAAAAAAAAAACTTTTAGGATTTTTTTTTTTTCAATATGTATGTGTTTTAAATCAGAAAGAAAATAACTTTAGGGACCAATATGGGAAAATGATATTTCTATTAATGTTTTTCCATCTCAGTTCTCCGCCTTTGTTGACTACAAAACTATGATACAGTTGTCATTGCCTTTTAGTCACTTAATGTCAAGGTACATTAGAAAAGTAGTTAAGAGGCAGTTTTCTTTTTTGTAATTAGATCTCTGGCAGATAGGCTAGGTGGCCAAGGTTATTCCCGTTTCAAGATATTGTGGCCAGTCTAAGAATGGATTCTAAAGTATGCAATTCAGGTCACATTTTCCCTTTTTTTCTGGTGCCTCTGTCTCTCTATTCTTGAATTGCTTGATTTTAGTACAGTTCCACAGCAGTAGAAGGGAAATTTGCTTTGTGATATACAAATCCATTTCTTCCACAGTGCTGTTAGTATGCTTTAGAGGTATTGACAAATTAAAAATATATTCAAATTTTCAAAAGTTTTTAAATCATTAAAATAGGTCAGTTAAGCCAGAATTAAAACAAACCAACCTTGTTTTTCCTTTGCTCAAGTTTCTTTAGGCTTAATCAATTTTTGTAAATTTTTTCTAATTTGTAAAGCAAATGTAGAAAACTTCTGAACTACAGAAAAAGCATAAGAGAAAAATTACATATGATAGTACTGCATAGAGATTGGAATGTTAAATTTTTTATTTCATTTTGATATTTTTGGTGTTAAGCAGCCTAGAATTAGATTATTCATAATCCTTGGTGTCATGCATGACAGTCTCTTTAGCATTTTCTTTAAACACTACCAGATATCTTTGGACCTCCTGCTTAATCGGGTACCTACATCACCAGCAGTGTATGCCTGCTTAAACACGTTTCCCCACCCCAGTCTCAGTGGTGGTGTTAGTGACTAGAATAGATTTTTTTTAGATGACTGGAACTTGTATACGATAACTATCATTTTTTGCTCAAGACATTTAATGTAGTAAAGTAGTAGTTAATAAGAAATAGCTAGTTGTTACTGACTGTCTATTTTGTGCCAGCCTCTTCTAGATTTTTATTTTTTAGTACAATGGCTTGTTTTTGTAGAAATGATTCAGAGTTGCTATGAATAGTCAGGCAATGTAGAGTACAAAGTTAAAATGTCGCCAAAAAAATCTCACTACCAATACAGTTCCTTCTCTTTCAATGCATATTTACAAATGGATGAGTGAATAGATGAAAATACTTTTTTAGGAATGGTAGCATGCTAAACATGTTTTTTAGACAAAACGTTAAGTCAGATTTTTCCTTAGTTTAACAAAAAGTAATAAAAATAAAGGAATTTTTGAATGGTAAGTAAACATTTCTTCAGTAGGAGAGTTTCCTAAAAATATTTTTCTAAGGCAGTGTTTCTATAGAGTGGTTCTCAACTGGGCACTGTTTTTCCCCTCAAGGGACAGTTATTTGGAAATGATTGTAGACATTTTGCAGTATAGTAATTTGAGGTAAGAAGTGTTAATAGCATCTAGTGGGTAGAGACCTAGAATACTGCTAAACTTTCTAAAGTGCATAGGATGATACCCCAACAACTATTCTTTGGCCCAAAATATCAATATTGCCAGAGTCGGGAAATTCTGCTTTATTCTCTTCATTTGTCCAGTGCAAAACATGGAATAGAACCTGGGATCTTAATTGCTCTTTAAAAAGACATTTAACCAATCCTGTTTTCATCTCTACCTTTCTTCCTCACTTATGGAGGTATCTTGTGCCACTCATTCCTTCTTGATATGTTTGGAGATTCTGCTGTAAATTATATTGCTTCTTAATTTTTTTCTTTGATGGGTTATCATTTATCTTTCTTATCCTGATAAGTCAGTTTTTATACTCTATCTTCCAGATAAAATCTGTTCTTTTGACCTTTTATTTCTTCTTTTAAAATTTCTTTTTTCATTTTACTGGTGTTTCTGAAGGGAATATGAGTAAAGTCATATGTTCAGTCTGCCATTTTTAAGTAGAATTTTTTTTGGTATTATTTTTTATATGTGGCCATTATAATTTCCACAGTTGCTTAGTCTTTGAACTAAGCTAGTCATTGTTAAAATGTGTTCCCTGGACTCGGTAGCATCATCACACTGGGAAACTTACTGGAAACACTGACTAGGGCCCAGCATTCTCTTTTAATAAGGCTTCCACTTAAGTGCAAAGCTCAAAGCATTCTTTATTACCATGTCTTCTCTTAAATTTTTAAAAATCTTAATGTCATCTCCTAATTGACCAAATTATGTCATTTAATAGATTTTTCAAAAACAGTTCGCAAGTGCTGAAATATCTGAATTCTTTCAAGTTTAAAACTTAAATTGTTGAGAGATATTGTGGACTGGTACCATAGTATAGTTGATTCTTGAAAGTGGAAGGGGGTTAGGGACACTGACTCCTAAGCAGTTGAAAATCTGAGTATAACTTTTGACTCCCCCAAATTTAACTACCTTTGGTTTCCGCAGGGGCTTGGTTCCAGGACTCTCGTGGATACCAAAATCCATGGATGTTCAGGTCCCTTGTATAAAATGGTGTAGATCAGTGCATACCGTCAGTTCATCACATCCTTGGACTCCCAAGTACAGATCAAAAACAGTTTAGGTATTTATTTTTAAAAATCTGCATATGAGAGAACCCACACACTTCAAACCTGTTATTCAAGGGTCAACTGTATACTCATTTCCTTCAGAACTTTGTAGTGATTGCTATGGGTTGTGTTATGTTATAACATCCTGGTATCCAAACCCTCCCAAGAGATCTCCTGTGCAGTTGACTTTTTCTTCTGCTCGTGGATCTGAAGAGTTTTTACTTTTTTGAAATTAACCAAATATGTATAATTTTAAATCTTTATCATTTTTTTTTCTTCTGGAAAATAGTGTTCTTTTGAAAATACACATTCATTTCTTCATCTAAGGAAGCTTTTGTTATATCTTTTTCATTTTTCTTTGTTTTATTTAGAGGATTCTCTCAAGGACATTAGTTACCTTTGTTATTATAGTCTTTATTTTTCTTTCTGTATTACTTTTTATATATATATTTTTCATTTCTCAGTTAATAGAATTTACATAAAATTAATGCTTCATGGTATACAGTAATGTGAGTTTTGACAAATAGTGTAGTTGTGTAACCACTGCAGAATAGTTATCACCATAAAAAATTCTGCCGTCCCCATATTTGTCAACCAGTTTTTTCTATCCAAGTTATGCCTTTCCAGGATATAATGTAAATAGAATCATACAGCAGATGGTCTTTTGAGTCTGGCTTTTTTTAATTAGTGTGATTCGAGATTCTTTTACATTGTGCTTTATTTCTTTTTATTGTAGCATGATATTTCATTGCTTAGATACCACACTTTAATGATCCACTCACCAGTTAAGGGGCATTTCTAGATTTTGGTGATAAGAGAGCTGTAAGAATCCCTATAAAAGTTTTTTGTATGACTATTATTATTTTACTTAGGTAAATATCTAGCAGTGGAATTTCTCAATGAAAGGATAAGTGTATGTTTGACATAAGAAACTGCTCAACTGGTTTCCAATAAGGCTATACTGCTTTTCATTCTCACCAGCAAAGACTTATAGTTACTTTACATCCTTATCGGTACTTAGTATTATCAGTTTGATTTTAGCCATTCTAATATGCATGTAGTGGTATCACAGGGTTTTAGTTTGCATTTTCCTAATTAATGATATTGAGCACTTTTTCATGTACTTATTTGCTGTCCATATATTTTCTTTTTTGAAGTGTTCAAATAATTGGGCCATTTTTCATTTTGGTTGTTTTCTTACTAAGTTTTGAAAATTCTTTATATTCTGGATATAAATGATTTTTCAGCTGTCTGATTTGCAAATATGTATATATTTTTAAAGTGTGGCTTATCTTTTCATTCTCAGCATTTAATATTGGTGAGGCCCATTTTCTTTTGTAGGTCATTTTCTTTTTGTAGGTCATGCTTTTCATATTGTACCTAAGAAATCTTAAGGTATTTTTTTAAAATAAATAATTTCAGCACTATTTGTTAAAAAGGTTATCCTTCCTATGTTCATTTGCTTTGACACTTAACAAAATTCTTTTATATTTGTGTAAGTCTGTTTCTGAACTCAGTTCTATTTATGTGTCCATACTTTTGCCCAGAACAATCCTATTTTGATTAAATGTCACTTTTAAATTAAAAGTAGTTTTGAAGTAGGTAGTGTGAGTTTTCTAACCATTCTTTTTCAAAGTTGGGGTATTCTGGTTTTTTTGCCTTCTCATATAAATTTTAGAAGCAGTTGGCTTATTTCTACCAAATTTCACTGGGATTGGAATTGGATTGAATCTGTAGGTCAGTTTGGAAAGAATTGACATCACAATGTAAGCCTAGTTTATCATTCTATTTTGTTTAGGGATTTAATTTATATCAATGTTTTCTAATTTTCATCATTAGAGATCTAGTATACATTTTGTTAGATTTATACCTAGCTTATTTGCTTAGTTTTCAGAAGGAATATGATATGTGTACATTGACCTTGTATCCTATGACCTTGTTAAACTCACTTGTAATTATAGTAGCATTTTTTAAGTTCTTTGGGATTTTCCATGTAGATAATTATGTGTGAATGGAGACATTTTTTTTTCTTCCTTTCCAATGTTATACCTTTTATTTATTTTCCTTGCCTTATTATATTGGCTAGGACCTTCAATGTGAAGTTAATACAAGTGGTGAGAGCAGATATCCTTGTCTTGTTATAGATCTTACGGGAAATCATTTTGACTTTCACCATGAAGTATGGATGGCAGCTATTCTATTTCCTGTATACAGAATTTTTTTTGTTTATTTGTTTTATCTTAAAAATTGAATTTTGTCAAATGATTATTCTGCATCCATTGAGATGACCATAGTTTTTTTTTTTTTCCAGTATGTTAATATGATAAATTGCATTGGTTGATTTTCAAAAACTTAACCAGACTTGCTTTCCTCTGCTAAGTCCCACCTGATCACAATGTGTTTTTATACATACCTTTTACATACTTTTTAAAAGACTATTAAAGAGTAGTTTTAGGTTAACAGAAATATTGAGAGGAAGCTACACAGATTTCCTATATATTTCCTGCGACCACACATACATAACCTCCCTGATTATCAACATTCTACACCAAGGTGGTATGTTTGTTACAATTAATCAACCTACATTGACACATCGTAATCATCCAACGTCTATAGTTTAAGTTAGAGTTTACTTTTGGTGTTGGGTAGTCAGTCTGTGGGTTTGGACAATTGTATAACAGCATGTATCCACCATTATAAGAGCATGCAGAATAATTTCACTACCCTAAAAATTCAGCTTGCCTTGCCCATTCATCCCTCTACCCACTTCTAACCCCTGATATTTTTGCCTTTTCTGGAATCATACAGTATGTAGTCATTGCACATTGGCTTCTTTTATTTAGAAATATCCTTTTAAGGTTCCTCCATGTCTTTTCATGGTTTGATGGTGCCTCCCTTTTTTTTTTTTAAAGCACTCAATAGTATTCCATTGCCTGGTTATACCATAGTTTATTTGTCCATTCGCCTACTGAAAGAAATCTCGGTTGCTTTCAAATTTGAACAGTTATGAATAAAACTATTATAAACATTCATAGGTATGCAAAGCTGGTTTACCAGTCAAAAATCAGTTATCTAATCCATCACATCAACAGCCTTTAAAAAAAAAAAATCACATCACATCAGTAGATGGTCGAAAATGCATTTGACAAAATTCAACTCATTCATGATAAAAACAGTAAACTAGGAGTAGAGGGAACTTCCTCAACTTGATAAAGAATATTAACAAAATGTACAGATAACATTATACTTAATGGTGAGAAACTCAAGCTTTCTCACTAAAATTAGGTACAAGGCAAGAATGTTTCCTCGTACCAGTCCTTTTGAACGTTATCCTGGAAGTTCTAGCTAATGCAGTAAGGAAATAAAAGGTATACAGAGTGGGAAGAGAAATAAAATGGTCTTTTGTTTCACAGATGACATTATCATCTATGTAAAAAATATAAAAGATATGAGAAAAGCTTGTGGAATTAGTAAGCAGATACAGCAAGGTTGCAGTTACAAGGTTAATATACAAAAGGAAGTAGCTTTCTTATACACCAGCAATTAAGAAATGGAATTTGAAATTAAAAACATATTATTTACATTAGCATCTAAAAAAACCCCACATACTTAGGTATACATCTAACAAAGTAAGTACAAGATTGATTAGGAAAACTACAAAACTGATGAACAAAGTCAAAGAGCTAAGTAAAAGGACAGATATTCTGTGTTCATGGATTAAGAAGACTTGATATTATTAGGATGTCCATGTTTCAAACATCTGTAGGTTCAGTGTGATCTCAATCAAAATCCTAGCAAGTTATTGTGTGGATATTGACACACTGATTCTAACGTTTATATGGAAAGACAAAAGACCCAGAATAGCCAACACAGTATTGCAGAACAAAGTTGGAGGATTGACACTACTCGACTATAAGACAGTATAAAGCTGCAGTGGGAATCAAAACAGTGTGGTATTGGCAAAAGAATAGGCAAATAGACCAGTGGAGCAGAATAGAGAGCCTAGAAATAGATCCACATAAATACCATCAATCAATACTTGACAGAGATGCAAATTTTACCTTGATGGGTGCTGGATATACTTGTATTTTAAAAACATATTCTTGGGCTTTGTTCTTGGGCATAGGTGAGTTACTTGAAGAGAATTGGATCTTTTTGGTGTTTGCTTTCAGGCTTCTTTAGTGATACTGGAGTGGCCTTTAATCTTATGGCTGATTTTTTTCCTGAATGATAATTTTATAATTCTATTCAATGCCTCATGGATTATAAGGGTTTTTCACTCTAGTTGGTGGGAATACCAACTTCTCCCTCCTTCTGGGTAATTATGTTTAAATGTATGCACTGATCATTGCTCTCTGGAAAACTCAACTTGAAGATTGCAGATCCTCCAGCACTCTGTAGCTTTCTCCTCTCTAGGATTTTGCCCAATGAAGCTACTTTCACTTCCATGAACTCCCAACTTTGTCTCAGCCCAGGTAGACTATTGGTTTCTGCCTGGATTGCACTCCTTGTACTGGAAATTCCCAAGGCAGAATAATGGGCCAGTCATAGGGCTCACATTGTTCACTCTCCTAGAAATTAATATCCTGTGTTACCTTTTGTTAATTGTATGAAAACTATGTTTCATTTATTTTTTTCCATTGATTATGGTAGGAGGGTAAGTCAAGTCACTGTTACTCCATCTTGGCCTGAGTTTATGTGGAATTCCATTGGAGAAAGTTAGCTGGCCCTAGTTTTCACTTACCTTGTTTTGCCTAATTCTAGTAGTAATTTTCAATGACCACTACCACCAAATCCTAAGAGGGAAAAGATATGGATACCAAATCACTTGTTTTCTTCCCCTGGAGTATTTGAGAATTCTCAGAATTTTGTGAATTCACTAGTATGATTTCTGGGGATAATGTGCAGGTACTAGAGATGGACTTTATGATGATGAATATCTGTTTTTTTTTTTTTTTAGCCAAACTGTAGTTGCTGCTGCTGTTTTTCCCTTTCTTGTTTTAACTGATTTTATTCATTTTGCTTAATAGAGAGACAAGCATTTTAATGTTTGATTTAGCTTGATCTTTACCCAGAAGCTAATAGTTTCTTAAATTAGAGATAATGTATGTGAACCATATAGCTTTTACCCCTTTGTAATAAAAATTTTAACTTCAATTTTTTTTTCATTTTTGAATGGGTAGAATGAAGATGTTCACTGTTACCATTTTAAACTATACTTTTTAAAAAATATTCTTTCCACAGATACCATGTTTGTGTGGCAGTGCCCCGTGTTTGCTGTGCCGATGCTGTCCTAGTGGAAACAACTCCACTGTGACTAGGTTGATCTATGCACTTTTCTTGCTTGTTGGAGTGTGTGTGGCTTGTGTAATGTTAATACCAGGAATGGAAGAGCAGCTGAATAAGGTTAGTTTTTTTTTAACTAACTGAATGTACAGTGTGTGTGTGTATGAAACTGATTTTTGTGTATTAGAACAGTATAATGTACAAGGTAAGACAATATGTAATCCTAGTTTCAGTAGCTCATTATCTTTTAGGAAAGAGTGTAAGGCAGCTTATTAAATTCTGTGATGGTGGTACAGAAAGTGCTGTGGTAATAAGAGGAAATAAGTAATTCTATTAAGTAAATGTCAGAATCTCGGGGTTTAATGGAAAAAGGGACATTCTGAGATTGATTAGAATTGTATTCAGAGATTAAAAAATAGGAAGCAGCATGGAGACAGCTTTTTTGACTAGAGTATATATGCTTTAGGAAGATAAATCTGATAATTTAGAAGTCAAGCAGTTAATTGTGGAGGCTGTTGTAATGGTGTAATCAAGGAGTGTTTAGAGGGCTTGAAATAGATTTTTGGACTGAATCTAGATTTAAATATTGGCAGTAATAGAATTTTAAATAATAGAAGGTTCTGATCTTAGACAACCATGAGGAAACTTGCTAATCCAGAAAAAAAATAAGGTGTTTTATTAAAAAAAAAAAAAAAAAGATTCAGGGAGTCAGATTGTAAAAGGAAATGAGGAAAATACAATTTAGTTTGTAAAATGTTGACTTGGTACTGCAGTATGTGTGTTGTGCATGTGCATATGTGTGCATGTTTGTGTATATGTTTATTGTTAGAGGGAAGGAAGGAGGGAGGAATAGAGTGGGTAGGGGGAAGGGAGAATGATTAGGAGAAGGGATAGAGAAGTTAGCTGTCCTCCAAGGCAAGATGAATAGAAAATTTGAGGTTTAGAGAGAGTATGTATGTCAGAGAACTTCCACAGTTGTCTGTCTGGGGTTGGCCTTATGATAAAAATGGTGAGTTTGGGAAATGAAGTTATTATGATTTTCAAAGTAGGTAGCATTGTACATGGCACATGTGGATGCTCAGTTAATGTTGTTCAATTCTTGGTATAAGCCAAAGACATGCCAAGAAATGATTATTGATTTTTGTGATAGATCCATTTGACCATGTTTATGATTAGTTTAGTTGGTGGATGTTAGTTTTCTAACACCAGATATTTATGCTTCTCTGCTTTCTGAAGATCACCAAAGAATTGCATTTTCTAGAGTGCTTGTGATACATAGGTCCATGTCCATAGTACTGGTTAGTGAGTTGTGAGTGATACATATCAGCCTCTGCTTGCTGATGCAGTATCTCCTTTTCTGTCACAACCTGTGTATCATTTGAGATGATGGCTTCTCTAGCAGCCTGGATTCCTGAGTTAACTTCTCAGGACCAATTATGTACATGTTCATGAGCAAGAAATGTTGGGAGCCAAGGCGAAGTTATACCTTTGCTCTTTTAGCCACTGATATTTTGGGGTTGTTACTGTACCAGCTTAACTTGATTAATATAGATGGATGAATTAACTTAATGATGGTAATTGGCCAGGTAGTATGCTCCTCTAAGGGGGTGGGATAATTAATGGTGCTAGCCAGTATATGTTGCAAGTGATTATGGGTAAGTACATATTGCCATAAGGTTTCAACTGGGTCAGAAAGGATTTAAGTGAGACCAAGAAAGTGGTTATTGACTTTGTAGGAACTAACAAAAGGGAGTAGCTCCTTCATTATTAACTTTAATTTTAAGTTCTTGATTTTAAAGGCCAAATTAACAAGTATATTTAACTATATTGTTTTTTTTAAACATTTTCTAGAGGAAGTAATTCATTCGCATACATACAAGTAGTGTGTGTAGCTCTGAGAACCAATCCCATTTTTTCATTTTAAATTATAATTTTGTATCCTGATTCTAAAGTGACTTTCTGAAGTCTTTTTCAGGATTTTAAGTTAAAAAATAAAATCACTGCCATCAATTCATTCATTATCAGAAGTAACACTTTTAGAATAAGGGACCAAAACTCAAAATGAATTTAAGTAGCGTCGGTTTTGAAGAGCCATCATTGTTCTCTTTTAAGATTTAAAAACTGACTTAGTTACTTTATCACTATTTAAACTTTTATTGATTTTATTTTTCTCTTTTATAGATAATTTAGCATATCACAGTAGAATGCAAATTTTTAAAAATTTAGGCTAAGTCCGAAAGTCACATCTCGTTTAGGATTATTTATAGTTTATCATACTCTCACTTAAGTGAGAAAAGTTAAATTTCTATCTGATGAAAATGTTCCAGACTTATCTTTGATTACATATTCAACATAAGCTAAAGCAAACTTCAATTTTTAAACCTTTACTCAAACTATTTGATTACTTGAAAAAATTCATTTTTAAAAAATTCATTTTTACTTGAAAAAATTTTAGATCACAAACTCTTGTTTTGTTTTTCTAGATTCCTGGATTTTGTGAGAATGAGAAAGGTGTCGTCCCTTGTAACATTCTTGTTGGCTACAAAGCTGTATACCGTTTATGCTTTGGCTTGGCTATGTTTTATCTTCTCTTCTCTCTATTAATGATCAAAGTGAAGAGCAGCAGTGATCCTAGAGCTGCAGTGCACAATGGGTAAGTTTTTGAATACAGTAATGTTCTGCATAATGATGGCGATACGTTTTGAGAAATAGTTTGGTAGGCGGTTTCGTTGTTGTATGAACATCAGGAGTGCACTGCACAAATCTAGATGGTATAGCCTACTACACAACTAGGCTATATAACATAGCTTATTGCTCCTAAGCTACAAGCCTGTAGTGTACACTACTGTAGACTCTATATGCAAACACTGTACACTTAGGTTACACTGTATTTATAAAACAACACGAAATTAAACACGAGAGAAAAATGATGCAGTCGCGAAATGTAAAAACAAGCTGTATGAGGCTGCCACTGGCATAATAGCATACTGTTTTACAGAAAATTTATATGTAAGTTGAAGAATACACTGTTGCCTTTTTTTCTTGATTCAGGGGGAAAATAAATAAGTGCTTGTCCCAACTAGTGAGTGTGGCCACATTCTCCTTCCTCCGAATATAGTTCAAACATACCCTTTCATTGTCCTTAGCATCATAATTTTAGTAAAAATGTCACGTACATGGCATGTGGGCTGTGGCTGCTTCATTCTTCAGCTGCACCTTGAAGCCACAGTAGACATACAGTTTACTCTTCACACTGCAGGTGGGATGTGGTCTCAGCATATCCTACATGGAGTTCTCTAAAGCACTATTACTGTTAAACACTGTCTAGGCTGAAAAAAATAAAATAAGAAAAAATAATAAAAAAAAATATATAGCATACCCTGAAACTAATCTGGTATTGACTGTCAACTATAATTGAAAAAATAAGTTTTGAAAAAAGTATAGTATATACATAAACCATAAACAATTGCTTATTAGCATCATTAGATACTGTGTACTGTACTAATTGTATGTACTGTACTTTTATATGACTGATAGCATAGTAGGTTTGTTTACACCAGCATCATCACAAAAAAATGAGTAATGCGTTGCATTACTATATTACCACAGCTACAGTGTCACAAGGTGATAGGAATTCTTCAGCTCTGTTATAATCCTATGGGGTCACCATCATATATATAGTTTGTTGTTGACCAAAATGTTGTTATGTGATGCATGACTACAAAATCTGGGTAGCCTCTTAGTAATTTTGAGTCTGTCTAAAGAAACATTAAAGTGAAATAAACACAATTTGCCAAATTATTTATGATGCTCAAAGGTAAAAAAATCCTCATGTCTGCTTTAAAATCTCAGACTGGAAATATAAATGTTAAATAGCCTTGGATCATTTAGTGGTATAATCTCTGATGCACAATGTTTTATGTTTTTGTCCTAAGAAGGGATCTACCATAGCTGTGACTAGTAATTTGAGCTATTCCTCTCTTTCCATTCAGCTTTTGGTAGACCAGTCTAACTACATAAAACAGAACTTGGTTCCTTAGATCTTCAATGCAGACAACATGAAAAACTTTATTTCTAAACAGGGTGATTGCTTTTCTAAATGGATGGTTGCACTGGACAACCTAAAAGGAAACTTCACAATCTCTGTTATTAATCTCTCAGTATAGAGCACCATTTTTGATACTCTATTTGAATGTGTTGAATTTTGTCTCTTCTCCCACCCCATAAATTAAAAAAAAATTTTTAGTATCTGCTGTTGCTTATTTATTAATATTTGCTACCAAAGACAGGAAAAATGAACAAGTGAAATATAAATAGTAATGAAAAAATATGCTGTGACAGATTGATGTTATTTTATCCCTTTAGTCATTGGCTTTATTTTTTTTATCCCTCATAACTATCTTCGTTATGTATGTTTTTAAACACTTTTCAAAATGCATTAGAGTGGCAATTACAGCTATATGAACTCTTTTTAAAGTAATATGCATGTAGCTCTAACTTTCTTACAAAATCTTTGTTACATGTGCTTTAAAAAAAATTAGGATATAATTGTTATATAGTTGTATAGGTTTAAGGGATACAAAGCTTTTTAATGTTTATGTATTGCAATGTGATTAAATGTTAGCTAACACCTTTACTACATCATGTCATTATTTTTGTGGTGAGAACAAATAAGGTCTAGTCTTTTAGCAACTTTGAAGTCTCTAATACATAATTGGTGCTTATAATCAATCATTAAGCTGTGCTTTAGATCTCCAGGACTTATTCACTTACTGGTTGCAAGTTTGTTATCTTAACCTACATCTCTCCCAATTCATTCAACTCCAGATACTGGTAACCACCAAGAATGGTGGTGGTTTTACAAGTTCAGCTTTTTCAGAATCCACATATAGTGATATCATTTAGTATGGATCTGTCTTGTCTGGCTTATCTATCTCACTTAGCATAATGCCCTCAAGGGTCCATCTGTGTTGTTGCAAGGATTGTCTCCTTGTGGCTGTGTAATGTTCTGTTGTGTATATATTACAATTTGTTTATCCATTCATCCATTGACAGATACCGAGGTTGTTTTTATATCTTGCCTGTTGTGAATAATGCTTCAGTGAACACGGAAATGTAGATATCTTTCCAATATCCTGTTTTTATTTCCTTTGGATATATACCTAGAAGTAGAATTACTGAACCATATAGTAGTACTATTTTTAATTTTTTGAGGAATCTTCATACAGTTTTCTATAGTGGCTGAACTAGTTTATATTCCAACCAACAGTGCATAGGGCTTTTTTTTTCTTTTTTACCACATTCTTACCAACACTTCTTATTGTCTTGATGATGGCCATTCCAACTGATATGAGGTGATAGATATCTCACAATGGTTTTGACTTATACTTCTTTCATCATTAGTGATACTGAGTACCTTTTCATATACCTCTTGGCATTGTATTTCTTCTCTGGGAAAAAAGTTCATCTGACCATTTTTTAATTGGACTGTTTAATGAGTTATATGAGTTCTTTAGGTGTATTTGATATTAACTCTGTATTCAGTGTTTTTTTCCTGTTGTGTAGGAAATTAATTTCATTTTATTGATCGTTTCTTTTGCTGTGTAGAATCTTTTCAGTTTGATGTAGTCCCACTTATTTTTATTACTTTTGTTGCTGTGCTTTTGTTGTTTTATCCAGAGATGCGATGCCAAGGCTGATGTCAAGGAGCTTCTTTCTAGTTTCTTCTTCCTAGTATCAGTATCTTCTTAGTATCTTTTATGGTGTCAGGTCTTAGGTTCAAGTCTTTACTCAAGTTGTAGTTATTTTTTGTGAGTAGTGTAAGATAGTCTAATTTCATTTTTCTGTCTGGCTATTCACTTTTACCAAGATTGTCTTTTAGAGAGATTGTCATTCCCTGTTAGGTGTTCTTAACTCCTTTGTCAAATATTAGATAAATGTATCTGTAAAGGTTTATTTCTAGGCTCTCTGTTTTGTTGCATTGGTCTATGTGTCTGTTTTTATGCCAGTACCATACTCTATAGTAAAGCTTTGTAGGATTGTTTGAAATTAGTAAGCATGATACCTCCACCTTTGTTCTTCTCAAGATTGTTTTGGCTGTTTGGAGTCTTTTGTGGTTTTATACATATTTTAGGATTGTTTTTTCTATTTCTGTGAAAAATGCTGTTGGAATTTTTATAAGAATTACATCAAATCTATAGATGGATAGTATGGACATTTTAACAACATTAATCTTCAAATCTGTGAACATGGGATATCTTTCCATTTGTTTGTATATTTTCAAGTTCTTTCATCACAGCCTTGTAGTTGTCACTGTATAGATCTTTTACTTTCTTGGCCAAATTTATTAGTATTTTATCCGTTATAATGCTGCTGTGAATTGAGATAGTTCTGTCATTCCTATTTTAAAGATATTTTGTTGTTAGTGTATAGAAATTAAACTGATTTCTGTATGTCAATTTTATATCTTGTATCTTCACTGGATTTGTTGATTAGTTCAAACAGTTTTTTGATTGAGTCTTTAGGGTTTTCTGTGAATGAGATTGTATCATTTACAAATAATGAGTTTTTTTTTACTTTTTCTTTTCCAATTTGGATGCTCTTCATTTCTTTGTCTTACCTGATTGCTCTAGCTGTGACATCTAGTATTATGTGGTGAGTGTGAGATTTCTTTGAACTTGTACCTGATTGTGAAGGAAAAGCTTTTATCCTTTCATTGTTGAGTATGATGGTAGCTGTGGGTATTGTATATGTGACCTTTATAATGTTGAGATATGTTTCTTTTATACCTAATTTTTTGAGGGTTTTTATCATGAAAGGATATTGTATTTTATAAAATACTTTTTCCTCATCCATTGAAACAGTCATGATTTTTATCGTTCATTCAATTATAACATTTACTGGTATGTAGTTATTGAACCATCATTATCCCAAGGATAAATTCCACTTAGTCATGGTTCTGTAATGGTTCTGATGTGTTTTTGAATATGTTGACTTTTTGTTGTTGTTGTTTGTATCTACATTCATTAGGGAAATTAGTCTGTAGTTTTCCTGTAGTTTTTGACCTTAGCATCAGGGTAATGCTGACCTGGTAAAAAGAGTTTGAAAATGTCCCCTCCACTTCAATTTTTTGGGAGAATTTGAAAGTATTGGCATCGATTCTTTAAATGTTTGGTGGAATTCACCAGTGAAACCATCTGGTCCTAGACTTTTCTGTATTGGGAGGTTTTTGATTACTGATTTAGTATCCTAACTTCTTATTGGTCTCTTTAGATTTTCTTCCTGATTTGGTTTTGGTAGGTTATATGTTCTAAGAATTTATCCATTTTTTCTAAGTTATATAGTTTGTAGGTATATGTTGTACATAGCAATCTCTATGATCTTATTATGTATTTCTGTAGTATCAGTTGTAATGTCTCCTCTTTCATTTTTGATTTTGAACTTTTTTCCCCTTAGTTTTGTTAAAGGTTTATCAATTTTGTTTCTATGAGATACCAGCTCTTGATTTCCTTGATTTTTTTCCATTTTTCTAATCTGTATTCCATTTATTAATGTGTCTTGGAAAAGGTCTTTTTGCTTCAAAATGATTATGTGATATTAGTAGCTTTGTGAACTTGGATCTAATACACTCCAGGTTTGGAAATTTCTCAGCTTTTATTTCTCTGTGTAAACTGCCCCATTCTCTCTCTAATCTCTGGTCTCCCAGTTACTCTCACATTTGAATTCCATAGATCATGTAGGCTTTCTTCACTCTTCTTATTTTTTTTCTCTGTTCATCCTGACTGCTTTATTTCAAATTTCTTGTCCTCTAGGTTCCTTATTTTGTTCTTCATATGGTCTACCTTGCTGCACATGCCCCCCCCCCTTTTTCCATTTTTAATTTGTTTTATTGAATACTTCAGCTCCAGAATTCGCCTGGTTCTTTTTTGTGATTTCTGACTCTGCTGAATTTCTCCTTTTTTGCTCATGTATTTATTCTCCCAGATTTTGATTGTCCTTTTTTCTTTTCTTATAGCTTGTTGAGTTTTCTCAAAACAGCTATTTTGAATCCTTTATCTGCTAGATGCAAGATTCCGTGCTATTGAGTTGTTATTGAAAGATTATTGTTATCTTGTGGCAATGAAATGTTTTGATCCTTCTTGTTCTTTGTAGTTTTGCATTGCTACTTTTTCCTTTTACATAGCATACATCTCAAATCTTTACTAGTTGCCTTCAGATGAGGTACTGTTCATTGATCCTGTTATATCTGGGGTTTTCTCTGACCTCGTATTTATGCACTCGCCCCACACTTCCTGCTCTCTTTTGTGGCAGAATTCTTAAATTTCTGTTTTTAGTTCTTAAAACCCATCAGCCTGGCTACTAGAAATCTCTTGTTTTCCAAAGGTGGTACTACAGCTCAAGTTTGTGGTTTCTCCTTGCCCACAGATTATGTTCTCTTTTTCCTAGAATATTCTCATTATCAATCTGTTCTTGCTGCTCTTTTGGGGGAGCACATACAAGGAACTTGCCACAGAGAGTTGAGAGGTGTGTGGATTTAGTACTCAGGGTGTTCAGCATCCCGATAGCCCATTGAGAGGTCGTTGGCTAAGGTTCTCCCAAAAGCACGTGGGCAGACTTCCTGCTTAAGTCCTGAGCACAGTCAGCAGGAACTATGTTCCTTTAATGTTCTTTAATATTCTTATTGCCTCTTTCTCCATGGAGGTGCTGTGTACTCTGGGTGCTGCTGGAGAGAAACAGGTTTCTCTAGAATTGTCCTGCAGAGCTGGGGTAGCCAGTCACTCACAGCTCTCCTTTACTCCCACAGGAGATGTTGCTGCCAGAATGTATCCACACAGTCACCTTGGTAGAGGGGTGGCACTGGCAGAGTTCCTTTTTCTCTATCTGTTGCATTGAAACTCATTTTTTTTCTTGTTGTTTTTTCACATATGGTGTGCTAGAATCTCCCCCTAGAAGGGCTGGACTTTTACACATTCTCTCATCTGTGCTTATTTGCCCAAGATGGCACTCTCCAAGTTTTCCAAACCATGGCTGGGAGGCGTTGGGCAAGTTTGCTGGTTTCACAGCTCATACCAAGTCCTGTCTGCCTATTTCCAAATGCACAAGTGGGCAAGACTCCTCTTGGGTCTTTTGACATGTTACTGCTGGATGTCACAAGTCCCACAGAGACACTTTTGTGGATGAATGCCTAATTATTTATTAAATATTGGAGGGCAGAAAGTAGGGATGTTTTATACTGCCATGATGCTAATATCCCAAAAGCTGGTTGTTTTAAATTATTATTAGAGTTTTGGATGGAGTATTTACCATATATTTGAAACCCATGTTGTAATTGTACAGTTCACTTTACATTCTCATATATTATCACACATATAAAATAAATCTGTGAAATGGAACTGATATTCTCATTTTATTATAGTGAATTAATGACCCATATACCTTACTTAAAACTGCCCTAAAACAGATTGCATAGTAGTCTTCACTTCTCATTTTTAGGATATCATCAGAAACAATAGAACAGTTACATAAAGTGTAGCTATTCTTTTAAGATGCTTTTAAAATTTATGTGAAACTTATTTGTTGAATGTTATTAATAAAAAAATTCTGTTGTTTTAGATTCTGGTTTTTTAAATTTGCTGCAGCAATTGCAATTATTATTGGAGCTTTCTTCATTCCAGAAGGAACTTTTACAACTGGTAAGAAATCTTTTTTTTTTAAATTGTATGATATTGATATTTTATAAAGAAACAATTTCCTGGAACTAACTGTAACTCCACCCTCCCCTTCCTGGTTGGCAGAACCAGTGTTTATATAAAATTTTACTTTCTCTTTTGTGTATCATGATTGTGAAGATGAAATAGTAAAAACTGATCCAGCCACTCAACTTTTATGTGTTTTTTTTCTTTCAGTATGGTTTTATGTAGGCATGGCAGGTGCCTTTTGCTTCATCCTCATACAGCTAGTCTTACTTATTGATTTTGCTCATTCATGGAATGAATCATGGGTTGAAAAAATGGAAGAAGGGAACTCAAGATGTTGGTATGCAGGTAAGTTTTTGTCTTACAGAACATCTTCAGGATAGTTGAATTTTGAAGACGAGAGCAGATATGTAGACTAGGGAAGTTAGGATTTTTATGGGGTTAATTTTCTATGAAGAGATTTTACTTTAAGAGTTTGAGTGGCATTGTCTCACATTGCGTCGACAACTTGAGAGCTTTTGGCAGATCAACTAGGAATATAGACCTAAGAACCATGGAATATTCGAAGAGACCCCAAAGTGCAAAAATAGATGGTCCAAAGCCTATTCTCAAAGTATGAACATTTTAAATCTAATTTCATAGCCTACAGCATGTTAAAAGTAAAATATTAAAGGGACGAGGACTGCTAGAAATAAACAGTGGTATAATTCATAAACATGATCAGACAGAAATATGTAAAAAGCAGCTCTGGAATATTTTATTAAGTTCAAAAGATACTGTTATGTGTATTATTAACACTAAGGGAATTCTTAGAATGTAATGTTCATTTATTAATGATGAGCTTGAGTCCTATGGTTATATTGTAAAACATGAAAATTCAGATGCTTAAACAGGTAACAGGAATGGGGGAAAAGAACCAGGTTTAAGTTCATATTCAGTCCTTGTGAAAATAATAGGGATTACGATGAATCTGAGAGTATGAAAACCCTATCTAAAGTGCATGGCTACTACTCATTTCCATCCAATAGTTGCCTTATGGAAATGTGAACCCAGTGTTGCTTAATTTTTCTGATTTTTTTTCCCCAGAAATAGCCATAAATCTAGATTTTTATATGAAATTATTTGAATTTTAGCTAAAAATATTGTAAATCACAGCGAAAGCTAAATCCAGTATATCTGCTAGCTTAATATTTCTCTTACACAACTAGTTTATGGTATTTGATTTTATTGGTTAAAATAAGGAAAGTTTGGTATTCAAAGAAATAAACTTTGAATCAAATAATTCTGGTTATTTTTCTGTATTTTGGAAATAATGGTTAACATGTGAATGTTTTGCAAACTCTGAATATAGATACTATTAATAAAAATTGTACCAGTATGTTGCTAACTTGAAAATGTATAATAGTGAACTATGTGTAAAGACTATAAAGTTCAGAATATTCTTCCCTGCTTTTATAGGTTGCATAATGCTGACAATGTTAGTTGCATAAGTATATTTTTAATAAAGTAACATTACTCTTAAAACAAGGCCTAGGCCTACTTCCTGATATTTCTTATAAAATCTAATTGTCCAATTCTGTTTCTTTCACAGCTTTGTTATCAGCTACAGCTTTGAATTATCTACTGTCTTTAGTTGCTATCATACTATTCTTTGTTTACTATACTCATCCAACCAGTTGTTCAGAAAATAAAGCATTCATCAGTGTCAACATGCTCCTCTGCCTTGGTGCTTCTGTAATGTCTATACTGCCAAAGATCCAAGTATGCTTTTTATATCACTAGTTTTTATGAAGTTTCTATTTTTTTAAGTTTTCCTACATCTTGAGTCATGTTAGAATATTTATCTCCATTGTTTCATTATTTTTTGTAGGAATCACAACCAAGATCTGGTTTGTTACAATCTTCAGTAATTACAGTGTACACAATGTATTTGACATGGTCTGCAATGACCAATGAACCAGGTATGTTTTGTTTGCTTGAGTTATTTCTTTTTAATCAATACTGCAACTTTTATTTTTTTCAAAGATGGTCGTTTTGTGAAAATAGGCTATGTGTCTCTAAGAAAGACATACGGTATGATTTCACTCATATGGAATATAAAAAACAAACAAAAGAACAACAAACTCACAGAGGCAGACAACAGATGAGTGGTTACCAGAGGGCAAGGAGTGGTAGGGCAAAATGGGTAAACGGTCAATTGTATGGTGACGGATGGAAACTAGACTTTTGGTGGTGAGTATGATATATGCAGAGGTGTTGAATTATAATGTGTACTTGAAAGTTATGAACTAATGTTACCTCAATTTAGCAAAAGCTGAAAAGGAAAAAATTAAGCTCCTAGAGAAATAGAGAGTATGGGAATAATATCATTGTTGTCATTGATGTACTGCTATGTTTTTTAACTTAGTTTCTTTTACTAACAAAATTATAAGAAACTTAAATATACCTAATTTGCACAGTGTATATGGTAGGTAGAAAGAAGTAAAAGTTGTTCAATGCTTGCTAATTTACTTAAGTTAATTTCATATAAGTTATTTTTTCCTGTGACTACATTACAAGTGAATGTAGTTGGGCTTTGGTAGTGAATCTCTCTATAGGCCAATTAAATTGAATTCCATGGGAATAGAAGCCAATATATGTCATTTGAGATGAAACAAATTAGTTGAGGAATTAGTTTTTGGAAAAGAAAATGGTCTCTTTTCCTTAAAAAAAAATATAAAGTATCTGAACTTCATTTTATTGCGTTTACAAACCCAGTAGGTATTTTATTACTAGTTAGAAAAAGGTGTTTTTGTTTAGTATGTTAGTGAAGATTCATTATTTTTTCCAGGTAAGTGGTTAGAAAAAAATTAGTAATTTGATTTAGAGGTTATTCTTATCTAATGGCTTTAGGATAAGAATAATTTTCATTAATAGGTTGGTGATTGACATATCCAGCTTTGTGGAAAGAGGAAACATACTTTGGACACTTTTTTGAATACCAGTCCCCATCTTTTTTATAAGAGTTAAACTGAATAAGTATTAGGTTATTAATGCTTACCTCTCAACTCCTGCAAGAGGTTGAAAATAAAATTATTTAACTTTTTCAAGCACTTCTTTAAAATTGGCATTAAAAAGTTTATAATGTCTCATTGTTAATATAAATACAAGTTGTCTTAAAGTATTTTTTTGTTATACTTGTGCCGTTTATGATCAAAAATTTTTGAATTGGTAAGGGTATAAGGAATTTAAAAAGACCTACCATTAAATACTCTGAAAAATAAATTTTTTATACTGGTCTAACATTTTAATTTGACCTTAATTTATATTACAGAAACAAATTGCAACCCAAGTCTACTAAGCATAATTGGGTACAATACAACAACCACTGTCTCAAAGGAGGGACAGTCTGTTCAGTGGTGGCATGCTCAAGGAATAATAGGACTAATCCTCTTTTTATTGTGTGTGTTATATTCTAGGTAAGAAAAATTACCATTTTTTTATTTTAACAAAAAGTCGAGTTATTCACTCATGAAACAGTTTTTTAAATGTCTTTTTTCTTCTCCCTTCCTAAACTGTCTCTCATGCAGTATCCGTACTTCAAACAATAGTCAGGTTAATAAACTGACTCTAACAAGTGATGAATCAACACTGATAGAAGACGGTGGAGCCAGAAGTGATGGATCACTGGAGGATGGAGATGATGTTCACAGAGCTGTAGATAATGAAAAGGATGGTGTCACTTACAGTTATTCTTTTTTTCACTTCATGCTTTTCCTGGCTTCCCTTTATATCATGATGACGCTTACCAACTGGTACAGGTACTACTTTATGAAAACTGCACATGGCAAACCTGATGGCTTTTTTGTAATTCCATTGCAAAGGATGGTGTTTTTATCCTCCCAGTGTATTTCAAAATTTACAGCTAAGTGAATAGTGAGATCATTGTGAAAAATGTAGGCTTTACTTTCTTGCTTTTGCAATAACATTGAAATATTTCCAGATCTCTTAAAAAAGATTAAAGTAGAAATTTTCATGAAATTGACATTTCTTAACAAAAATACATATTGATAGTTGATCCAAGTTAATTTTTCCTTATTTTTTAAATACTGTAACCAGTTCCTGACAAAATACAGTAAAAGATACCTCTTCTGTTCAAATTTTGTCATTAAAGGCTCTGAAGGTTTCAGAATTGAAGTGTCAATACATTAGTGTAGATGGGTCTTCAGAACTATTTTGTTTTTATTATTTCATAACTAATCCATAAATCTTTTTATTCTGGTAAGAGGAAGGTAGCGGTTATTAATTTTGAAAATTCTAATATTGTCCAAATGATTATTGAAAGGTTTTATGTATGGTTTGGAAAGTTCTGTTTTTAATAATTATTAATTCATAATATCTTTAACAACTTGTAAGGAGACTTTGAATACCAGCAAAAGATGTAGAAAAAAGATTATTCTTTGCCTCATTTCTTTGAGCAGCCCTTACTGGCATTTATTATTGAAAAATATACATTTTTAAAATTCCTATACTTCAGCTTATAAAGCTATAAGAATCCACATAGTTCTCAGTAATTCACAGCTTTAGCTCTCAAGTAATAGTAAATGTTAAGACCTTAGATAAAAAATATTTTTGGTTTGTTTCACTTACATAAAAATCAGTCAAATCGGGGATGTATTTCCTTCACGGTCTTTTAAATCTGAGAAGGCGAGGGTAGAGGAATGGATCCCCAGATGTGCTTTGAATAGATTATATTCTTTATAAGGTAGGATTGATAAGTCTTTTATGTTACAATATCTTATTTATCCAGAGGTCACGCTCAGTTTCTCTGCTATCTCATAACTGCTAAGCCAAAAACACATAAAGAGCCTCTGAGTATTGTGTCAAAGAGCTACTTCAGAGGCTTCTATTATTTACTTCTTTAAAGAAAATTACTGATTTTTACCTTCACATTTGCTACTAAAGCAGTACAGAAAGTAAGGCAACAGATGAGTCAGGAGCTATATATCTCCTGTATACAAGGAGCACTTCTAAAGTAATGAAGCTTAGTAGCTTGATGGCTGATAACTCAACCCCTCTTTTGGTTTTCCTTAAATTTTAGGTATGAGCCTTCTCGTGAGATGAAAAGTCAGTGGACAGCTGTCTGGGTGAAAATCTCTTCTAGTTGGATTGGCATTGTACTTTACGTTTGGACACTGGTGGCACCACTTGTTCTTACAAATCGTGATTTTGACTGACTGGGACTGCTGGCATGAAAGTCCCAATTTGATCATTGCTTATTTGAAATTAACAGTATTTCCAACTTTTGTAAAGTTGTATGCGTGTGCTTGCCGTGAAACTTCCCTGTGTTATGGCATGAATTAGATTTACCGCTTGTCATTTTATTCATTATATTCTTGCCAAGCGCATTGTTATGTGTGTTAGACTGAATCACAAAGTTTTTATGAGTATGGTGTTAGAAAAAGTGGACATTGTTAGTTTTATCATCTGCTGTGTACCTGTGAAAATAATAGTTAAAACTGCTTGACAATTTGATTTTTAAATTGTGTTAGAAATTTAGCTATCTCAGAAATTATAAAAGGAAGTGTATGGTTGCCTTTTGAAATACTTGATGCCTTGCCCTACAGGAAACTGCAAAGAACATGGGTATTTAAAAATTGTATAAATAAGTCACTTAAATGCCAGTTGTTGGAAGTACATTTGTTTTCCCCCTTGATATGTTAGGAAACTTACACAGGAATGTTTCATAGATAATGGTGTAGTTTATGCTGGAGATTGAGACAGACCCTTGAAAGAAACTCAAGATTGGTGTTGATGGGTACTAAATTAAATAGTTAGGTGGTAATCTTTCCTGAGTCAGGGATGGCCTTCTGTACTAACATAGCAAACTTGGTTTTGGTCATTATAAACACATGCAAAAGTGTAGGTTCACTGGAGATGTTAGGAACTCTGAATAATTTAGACAAAGATTTTGATAATCATGAAGTATAAGGAATTTGTTGAAAATCACTTTGAACGTTTGTTTTGGAAATCAAAGGTGATAAATTTTTGACAGGACAGGAAGAAACTGCAAAATATGAAGCTTCAGTAGATGGGACAAAATCTAGTCCAGTCCTCTTTTTAAAAATAAAGCAACAGAAGCACAGACTTAAATGGCTCAGAGAGCTAATTAGTGGCAAAGCTAAGAAGTCCAAAGTCTGCCAGAAATAGCCTATGTTCTTTCTGGCTTTCAAGAATAATTTTTATTCAAAATACACGCATATTAGATTTTATACCTGGATAATGGTGGATAATTTATGTGATGTGGATTACTGGTGTCCAGCTTGCCTTCTACCTGTAAATTTAGGCCAGGAGAATGATGGAATGCTATAGAATAAACTGCTTATCATACACTATACAATTCAAAATGCTTTTGTATTTGCTGCTGTCTTACTAAAATATATTCGTTATAATCTTTCAGACTGAAAATCAAACACTATGACATTTAACTTAGAAACTCTTAGTTACTTGTATGTGTCCTTAGTGTCTTAATGAATCTTAAAATATACACTTCTTTTAAGATATTTATTAATATACATGAAATGTACCAATTCAACTTAATTTCCCAACTTTATTTTGCGTGTTGATATTGTGTTCTGTGATTTGAATGACTGTGCTTTATCTCTAAATAAATGAATTTAGAGAAAACGTGTGGTGTTTTCAACTCAAATTTACATGGCTGAAGTATGCATACCCACCTGACCATTTTCTGTCCTGAATAATTAATTTAAAGGTGATATTTATTTACCCTTTTGGTCCTTTGTAAGTAACTCCTGAAGTTGGATCTCAGAGGTAATTAAAGTGGTGTTCTCCTTCTAAAGAACCTATATAGGTGGACCAGTTTAGTTTGGAGAATATTTTTAATTCATTTGATGGATACATTATACCTGCTGTGTGTCCTCCAGGCATTTTTTTCTAAGTTGCCAATTAATGCTTTGAATCTCTCTCCATATATGTAAATAAATCCCTTAAAATATATATATATATATATATATATATATATATATATATATATATATATATGTATGTATGTATAAATAAGATATTCTATTCCATGTTCTATTCCAAAATGTTCTCTCACATTTTAGTACATTTTATTTAATAATTCATTTGAAATGGTCTGAGTTTCTCCAATATTATACACAAGACAATGTCCAGAAAACTCTTGGGTATTTACCCAGAAAAATAATGTTACCACAAAAATCTGTATATTAATGTTCATAACATTTTTTGTAGTAATCCAAACTGGAAATGGTGAAGGCTCATACACACATTGATAAATCCATGTCATTAATAAAAAAAGAGTGAACTGTTGGTACACACAAATTGAATGAATCTCTAGGAAAGTTTGTGGGTTAAAAAAGCCAATCCTAAAAGGTCCCAGAGTATCATTCCATTTATAGCATGCTAGCAATAAATTATAGGAGACTAGATGGTTTCCCCAAATCAGATGGTCATTGTGGATGGGTTGAATGTTTAGTTTTATAAGAAACTGAAACTCTGCCAAAGTAACGTTTCTTATTCACATCAAAGAGCAGTTGTTTGTATCTGTCAGCATCTGATGTCACTTAGCTGTTCTGATAGAAATGTGACATTTTAATTTGCATTTCCCAAATGGCTAATAAAGCCTGTATTTTCATGTTCATATCTGCCATCCATATGTCATCTCTGATGAAATGTCTTCAGGTCTTTTGGCCATTTTCTAATTGGATTTTTTTATTACTGTTGAGTTTTGAGAGTTAAGTTACTCCTATATTCCAGATATTTGTCGTATCAAATATGTAGTTTGCAAAAATTTTCTCCCAGTCTAGTTTTTTCTTTCCTTCCTCTTAACAAGGTCTTTAGCAGAGCAAAAGTTTAATTTCGATTAGCTTAAATTTACCAGTTTTTAAAAGGCCTTTAAGTGTTAAAAGGAATTTTGTCTTGCTGTCCTATGTTCAGCTTATCAGTGTTTGGTCAGTGTTACATTTTATTACTGCCCTGTGACAGCTCTGAAAGCATCCCCATTTACTGGGCAAAAGATGTTCCATTCCTTCACCCTCAATTTTCTGTGATATAGGATAAAGAGAACACCTGTTCAATTTTTAGTGCTAGTATTAGGACTCTCCAGAGAGAATCAATATGATGTAGACCTAAGGAACTGGCTCACTGATCAGAGGCTAGTAAGTAAAAAATCTGTAGTGTGGGTTGGCGCACAGGAATACATAGATATGTGTAGGCAGAGATGTCATGGGCTGCTTGGATTTTTTGAGAGCATGGTGATGCAGAGAACCTCTGGGCTCATAGAAAAGTTCCCTTTGACAGTCCAATCAATGAAGTCAAGGTTAACAGTGAAAAGTCACATTGATAGCATGTACCTTTGGGGTGGAATATGGCACTTCTGTGGTCTTCCCCCAAAACTCAACCCCAGAGTAATGGAAGAAAGCATTAGCTACCTACACTGAGGGACACTGCAAAATACCAGGCTAGTATTCCTCAAAACCAAAGGTCTAGATGGTCTGTACTGTAGTCTGGTTGACAAGAATTACTTACAATTTTTTTTATTTGCTTTAGATTCAGTGTGTAACCAGCTCTCAAAATAGTATTTCATGTAAGCTTGAAACAAGACCTAGGTGCTAATTCTTAAGTGTAGCATTCTGTGTTCATCATCATGAGTGTCGTTTAGTCATTTTCCCAGTTTGTAGACCATTTTTCTCTCACTTCAGCCTCTAAACTCCTGTATATACCACCTGTAAGAAACACACAGTCCTCAATGTCACCCATAGGTTCTTGGAAACTGACTTTAAGCAAAACAACATACAACAAAATCTATTTTACCACAGCCTAACTGATATAAACAAGAGTTAAGTTCCTATGGCATATTCCTGGTTACAAAAACATCAATAAACTTCTAAATAAAAACCCAAAGCACTTCTGGTATTAAACATTGAAATACACTATATGTATACGTTTAAGAAAGATCAACAAAAACAAGGTAATTACTTTCAAATCTGCTGATTCCGGGTGACCAGAACCTATCCAAGCAACTCAAGGCAGGCAGAAACTCACCCTGGGGAGGACGCCCTTTCATCGCAGGGCCCACTCACACATACACCCCCATTCAACTAGGACAATTTACAGACGCTGATTGACCTCGTGAACATCTTTGAGATGCTGGAGGAAATGAGTCCCTGAAAAAAACTCACTCAGACGTGCAAACTCTTCTCATCAGAGTTAACGAATGAAATAGCGACACCATAAAAGAACATTTAGCTCTAAGTCACAAGCTGTATCCTATGGCCCTATTTGTATCTCTTAGAGACAAAAGAAAGCTGAAGGTGGGATGAAGATGAAGGGTACTCTAAATTAACTGTCCTCATATGGTGGTACTTGATTTTCAGATAGTACACAGAAACTCCCTTGGTAAACACAAGCTAAATTATTTTTAAAGGAATTGGTTTCCAGATCTTCAGTTTCACACTCTCCTAAAGATCTGCCAGAAAAGATGCCTCAGGACAAGGCATCATCCCTTTTAACAATCATTCTTTTCACATAAGAGAATATACATCTCTTATCTATTCTAAATCTTACCAAGGCACTTTAGGTAAAATCTCTGAATACCAAGTAGAGATAATTTTAAATATTGGTGAGAAAGAGAATGATATTGTAATTATTCATTTATATGTGGAATCTAAAAAATAAACATAAACAGACTCAGAGAGACAGAGAGAAACAGACCCAGAGGGGATGGGACAGGGAGATGGAAAAAGATGGAAAAAGGGAATATAGTCAATATTGCAGTAAGTGTGCATGGTGACAGATGATTAATAAATGGACTGACTGCACTGTAAAATATAAAAATGTCAAATCACTATATTGTATACATAAACTAATCTATATACCAACCATTCTTAAAATGTTTTTTTAAATCCTATTGCAATTCAGACATTTTCTATTGCCTTGCTTTCAATGAAATTAAAGAATGATCTAAGTAAGCCACCAGATGATAAGTCATAAAAAAAGAAAAAAAGTGAATTTTGGTATATAATTTTGAAGGAGTTAAAAAAATTGCATGACACAACAAAATTCCTTCCATTCTCATCAATTTTTTTTTTTGTATTATGAGGTTTCTTAAGACTTCAGTTCTACTAAAGCAAGAAATAGGAATAAAATTGATGCCAACTCATAATTTTTCACCTCCAAATTTGGAAAAAATTGGGGGTAAAGCCTCCCAAGACCTGTTAATCTCCCTAAAAGATGTATTACTGATAAAATTTTACTTTTAATAACAGTTCATAAAAATTTGGACTACATAGTGAACACAATACAGTAAAAGAAAACACTCTAAAGTTATCTCTCCATCTCTAAATGCGTCTCACCTTAAAACCTAGGACTTTCTAATATTCCAGCACCATTTATTGAAGAGGCTTTCTTTTCTCCAGTTGCCACCTTACACAAAAATTAACTCAATATGGATCAAAGACCTAGATATAAAATCCAAAAGAATTAAATACAAAATACATAGGTAGCAAACTTATAAACCTTGGTCTTGGAGTAAATTTTATGAATTAAGCTCAAAGGTAAGGGGAAGCAAAAGCAAAAATAAATGAGACTATATTAAAAGCCCAGCACAGCAAAATAAACCAACAAAACAAAAAGGCAATCAACTGGGTGGAAGATATCTGCAAACAACACCTCCAAATATCTCTAAGGGTTACTATCTAAAATCTATAAAGAACTCATGCAACTCAACAACAGAAAAACAAATATTCCAACAACAAAATGGGTAGAGGACCTGAACAGACACTTCTCCCTTCACTAGCTATCAAAATCACAATGATACCACTTCATACCTGTTGGAATGGCTATCATCAATATGAAGAGTTAATAAGTGTTGGAGAAAAAGAAACCCTCATACATTGCTGGTGGGAATGTAAACTGGTACAGCCACTATCGAAAACCGTATGGAGGTTCTTCAAAAAATTAAGAATAGAATTACCATATGACCCAGTAATCCCTCCCCTGGTATCTACCCCTAAAATTTGAAAACATTTATTTGTAAAGATATATGTACCCCTATGTTCACTGAAGCATTATTCATGGTGCAGTGAACATAGGGGTACATATGTTCACTGCACCAAGCATGGAAATAACCAAAGTGTCCTTTGCCAGGCGATTAGATAAAAAAAAAGTGGTACATATATACAATGGACTACTGCTCAGCCACAAAAGATGAAATACTGCCATTTGCAACAACATGGGATGGATCTTGAGAATATCATGCTAAGAAAAATAAGTCAGAAAAAGTCAAGAACCACATGATTCACTCATGATATAAAACTGAAAGCAACATGAACAAACAAGACAAATAAAACTCATAAATACAGATAACAGTATGGAGGTTATCAGAGAAGAAAAAAGATGAGCGGAAGTAGAAAAGATTAAACAGGGTCAAATATATGGTGAGAGAATTTAACTTGGTGTGGTGAACACAATGCAATACACAGATGATGTATTATAGAACTATACACTTGAAATCTATATAATTTTATTAACCAAGGTCACCCCAATACACTTAATAAATTAAAAAAAAAAGTATAGGGAAGTGACCTCTACAGCTTAATGCAGAAAACTGTCCTGAGGTCTTTAATTAGTTCACCAAGATCCCACAGGTATTTTAGAATCTGCTATCCCACTGTGTTAGGCTTTACTCTTAATTTTTACATCATAGTAAGAGAAATTCCAAGATATCAAGAGACAGAATACAGCTTATTAATAAGGAAGCCAACTTGTTAATTCTTCAATAAACAGCCCTATCAAATATTCAGATATTAACTGTACTGCTTCCAGCCCCCTACCTGAAGGTAGAATCTTTGAGTAATAAAAGGAAGAGGTGGCCTAGTCTTAAATTAGGTCTCTATAATCCTTCTGAGCACCTGATTCTAAAGGGAGAAAGTGATTTGACTTTCTCTTATCTTCTTTCAGGGCAAAAATTGCAGGACCTTGGTGGCATCCAATGATAATGTCCTTTCCTCATTTGGGACAGTGAGAGGCATTCATCTCTTGGTCCTTTATTAGAAACAGAAAAGCCAGTATAATTTTTAAACAATGAACTATAAAACAGTAAGTTTAGAGGCATCATATTTCTCTCTTGTGCAATACACAGTCTATCTTTTGAGATGCACAAAAATTTGGTGTAACTCAACAGATTCAATTTACAGTTTGTCTATTTCCTATGAAAAGAAAACAATGTGATATATGGGTATTACCACCAAAGAAGACACGTAATAGACACTAGTATGCAACATTCATTGGATTTATTTCACTAAATATTATGACTCAAAAAACAAACCAGAAAACTTTTACTTAAAACTAGTCCAACGAGATGAATGCAGCTGATGTCATCCCATCATCCCCTTCTTCTATGTATATGGAACTGAAACCATATCAGACAGCAAGCACTCAGGTATGCGTTGTCTTTCCTGGTGAACATGAATGAACTTCTCTGAACCAAGAGACAAATGAAATTTTACAAGATACAGGCACTTTATGTTCCCAGTTTTAGAAATAAGCCAAGTGAAAAATACTTAGTAAAAGTAACTGGAACAGAGAAAGCTTTAGGAGTTCTACCATTAGTTTTAGTGAATTACATTCAATACAAACAAACAGCATCAAACAAGACAAAAGTTTAACGGGAGTAATGGGCATATATGTAAAAAATAAATCCAATTTACTACAATTGGAGAAAAATGCCCATTTGAATCCAACTTAAAGATATGCCAACAATATGTATTAAATCTGTGTACCTACATCTGAAAGCTTTGCAAGAGTTTGTGGTGAGGAAAGCAAATGGTGCTTTTGATTCCATAGTATCCAATTAAACAAAACACAGCAATTTACAAAACAAAAGTACCAAATGATACTTTAAAATAAATAGTTCATCATTTTGATGAATATATACATGTAGAGTCCACTTCTTGGCAATTTAGCTATCTAAAAGTGGCATATCACTATCCAGAGGTGCAGGAGCAAGTTCACATAAATAAAACAGTGTGGCTTCACTAGCTTCAGCTTCAGTCAATGGTTCCAGGCGAACAAGCTTACTTTGGGTTGGTTCTGGGTCCAGGCTACTATCCAGAAGCTCATCAACTTCTATGGGTTTATCTACAGAAGACATAACTTCTGATGATGCTGTGCTTCCCTGTTCAACAGCAGAAGCAGGATTTCCATCGAGGAATGCAAGAAGTGGGAAGGCAGTATACTGGATAAGCTGCTTGTCTGTAATAAAAATGAGAAAAAAATGCTTGTATCACCAGCTTATACAGCATTCAAGCTAAGGTGGAAAAAAATAGAAAAGATGTATATATGCAATCACTAACCTTATACATCAAAACAGGAAATATGATATTTTGTGTCAGTAAAGAATGTTCATGTCAGAAAAGTAAGTCTTTTATTTGATAATTAAGAAATAAAGATACTTCTCCTGAAGTTAGAAAAAAACTAACATGACTTAAATTCTAAGAACTATTACCTCATTGATTCAATTTTATCTATATGCTGACCCCTTGATACACTATGCATAGAACTGATACCAAAATATTTTGTGTTCAACTGGTAAGTACTGCAAGACCTTCCTGGGCTTGAGTTAGTTTCTACATAGGACTCTTAATCTTAAAATTTTATCTACAGAAACCAGTACTACATTTATACCTACCTGTTTTGGGTTTAGATTTTCTTCCCTCTTCTGAAACTGGCTGAACTACATTGTTCTTGGTAGATTCTAATCCTTTGTTCTCAGACTAAAAGAGAAAAAAAATCAATAATGTAAAACTATTTGTTTCATATTTTATATGTCCCTGAAAACAGCAAAAAATAATAAACTGATACAGTATGTTAATATAGGTATATTATCTGAAATATCTGTGAGGGGGGCACATCAGCAAAGATGGACTAGAGAGAGAAAAAGATCTCAGTAGAGGTAAGACTTGTTCAGAAAACTACTGCTGTCATCAAGTAGATGAAACAAAGATACTGGACTAGGATGACAATCAGTGTGAAAAGGAGGGGGCATTTCAACAGAAGAATAGACAGAATTTGTTAAGGATAAAAGATGGGAATGAATCAAAGATGGTTGGTTTCAAACTTCCAATTAAGAGATCATTATTTAAACTCATGTTAAAAGTTTTGATTAAAAATGTATTACATATTTCATCCACAGTATTTAACACAAATGAACATATTTAGAGTAGTGCAAGATAACATGGTGACATCCTTAAAACTACTTATCCCTATACTTGGAAGCCTCAAAGTTCAGACGGTGTTTCACTTCCTTTTTGTGGCTCTGTCAATACTTTTCTGTCATTTAAATTGCTTCTGCCAACCACTGTCTTCTCTCCTCACATGTGACTAATTAAATCTTTAAAGCTGTTAAATTCTTCAGTACTCCAAACTGAGGTGTACAGGTTCACAGTTTTTCCTGAATAGCTGTCCAGATATCTGCATGCTGGTTAAGTATATATGGCGTAACAATTGTACTAATTCCTATAACTCCCATGATATTCATCATATAATGAAGCAGTACAAGTTTCCAGGATTCAGAGATAATAATGGCCCCAAGAAATAATAACTACTGTATCTTACCAAAAATTTACATAAAAAATATTTCTCATTTAGCATTCACAATATTGATACAATAATACCATTTTTGTACTTCCTAAAATAGTTGTTTTTCCAATATTGCCATTGTTATTCTAAAACATATGAGAACCAGGATGACAAATGGGTTTCATCACCCATGCAAATTTTTATTCATTAGTAGTGGCCACTTAAATTCTTGTATTGAAGAGTATAAGGTACCCTCATTAGTAAAGTTTTATAATCCATGTCATATAACACCTGTCATGAGCAAGGACATAACGGATAATGTTCCCATTATGAGAAAACATTAATCTAGATCCTACAACTGTAATGAAAAGTTACTCTCAAATTTAATTTTTCTATGGTATTATAGAGCAAATATGCAGTTTACTGTTTAACTGCTACTTCTAAAAACTGTATTTAACATACTGGTTTTTGGAATAAAAAGGATGATCCAAGAAAAGAATAACTCAATGTCTAGGAATAAAGAGTACACCACATTCACTAAATGAATACATGATATGGGTTCATTCATCTTAAAGTCTAACATTAATCATATCATACTTACTGAAACACAAGTATTAAGGTTAGAATCTTATAACACAAATCTAGGCAAACTGTGATCCACATGCAAAACTCAGCACACTGTTTTTATAAGTGAAGTTTTACTGCAGCACAGCCACACTCATTCTTTTATGTACTGTCAATGGCTGCTTTTGCACAAAAATTGCAGAGCTGAGTAGTTATGACATATGACCTGCAAAACTGAAAATATTTACCAACTGGCCTTTACAGAAAAAGTATGCCACCCGTGACAATCCAAAACTGAATGTATAATCAGCTTTCTAATTCAAAAACTCACAAATTCTTTTAACTCTAAGTTACCAGGCTATAACTTTGAAAATGCAGAAAATCTTCTGAGGCTATCCTTGCACATAATAGAAAAACTGCACCCTTTTGCCAAAATCACTCATACTTATTTGATATGTGTTCATTTTTAAACTACAGTAAACTTTTAATTCTACTAATCTAGAATTTGCACAAATTTCAGAGGATTGATTTACCTTTGTATTCAATGAAAAACAGAGATTAGTAAACAATGTGGTATAAATGCAAGATAAATGGAGTATATGGCTACTCAAAACAATAAACTGTTAGAGTGATGGAATGATTTCTAAATGTCTGCTCTAACAACCTTGAAATGTCCTTATTACTTATGAAAAACTAATTCCAAAGAATTTCTTGTCAACACTTGCTAATCCCAGCGGCTATTTCTATACAGTTAATAACAAAAATCATTACTTAAAAAAGTCCAAAATCCATACTTCATTGTTTCAATCTGCCTGACCTACAATTAGTACAAATCCCTTTTATACTATATGCTAATAAAATGAAGAAACTTATTTAAGAATATCAGTACCAATTAATTCTTAATAAAAATGCTGAAAAGTTTATAGAAGGAATAAGAATGTAAAATGAAGCACATAAAACATGAAAAAATCATCTTTTAATAATTTATTTCCGTGATATCCCTGAACACACCAAGTTTAATCAGGTGATCTCCCAGCACTTGAAGTGATTTTATACTGGTAGTTAATAACACAAGTGCTAGTAGAATTGGCAATGATTCACCCCATAACCAAAAACTAATTGTCATCTAGAATTTTACTACCTTGATCACATATATTAGGTAAGAATATAAAATCATTTTTATAACTGGGAGTGATATTGTTCTCTACTTACTAGGATTTTTTTTTCAGATTTATATAGCTATGGGTCCTGAGCAACATGAATTAAAACTTACTTTTGTATTAGTGATGTAATCTGTGGAATTCATCTGCACAGAACTAGTGAAAAGCTGAAAGACCAAACAAGAAAGATGATAAGTTTAAAAAATATTTTAAAAAATTTAACTGTGTGTTCAAAATTTTTATACAGCCATGTTGGGTGAGAAGATGTAGCTCCTGCACTAGAAGTTTCCATACAATAAAATAAGTTTGGAGAAGAAAAGCAGGAAAGCAGAAAGAAATAAAAAATGAAAAAAGCAAAGGAAGCTAACTCATGCATTAGATCTTGTAAGAATTTCTCTATAAAATTATGGAATTAATCACTTGAGGCAAAATGGTGGTTTTCCATTCCTCCCCTTTCCTTCATTTCCCTTTTTTTTCCTCCCTAAATGCCTTTGGCCTTAAGTGGAAACCATGACTCAGTTCCTTGCACTGACACTAAGTCTTTACTGACTATCTGCTAATTATGTGATAAATTTGTAGAATCTGCTCTGTGACAATGGCTCCTAGATTACACCTCAAGGGGAGCCCTTTGACCAAATGATATACTTTCCTGTTTGTTCTTTTCACATCACCTAGCAAGGGAAGCCATAAATGTCAAGACCACCAACCAGTTTACAGATATAGGTTTTGTTTAAGTCATATGCTTCAAAGTCATTCATTCCACAAGGATTTATCAAGTATGTAAGAAATAAGTGACATCATGAAGAATACAAGATGAAGATACTATTCCTGCTCTCCAGGAGCTTACAATCTAAAGGACAAGATAAGAACAACATCAAATAGCAACATATAATAAAATATAATCCAGTACTATAATAAAAATGGATGGCAGAGCTCAAAAGTACTAAGGAGTTAAGAGATGAGAAAGGAGGAAAACACAAGACATAGAGAGAGAGATATACACACACAAATGAAGAAACAAAAGGTCTGGATGAAGGTACATGAGAGGTATCAGTTAGTATATGGAGACTGGTTAGGACTTGGCAAGGGGAGGACAGAGAGAAGAATACATTTTTATTGCAAGCAATATCAACAACAGAGAAGAAGGAAGACTACCAGTCCAAATAACATAGAAGTTCTGAGTTGACTAGTAAGTTTCATATATAATGTTTTAAAAGTAGAGCAAGGCCAGTCAGGAGACAAGACCACATTGTGCCAGCAGTTAAGAGCCTTGAGAATGGCACGAGCAGTGAAGCATAATGATTAAAAGCATTTTAAGAGAAGGAGCACACCAAACGGTTCAAAGGATAGAATGAAATGCAAAAGTCAAAGGTTCTGCTTCCGCCCTCTCTAGGCACTGATTCCTCTCCAATTTCCACAGTAGCCCTAAAAATACTTCCATTTCTTCCTTTCTTTGTATTCACTTTCCCTTCTTTCATATGACCTACTGATCTACAAAAAGAGAGTTCTTTAAGAGTAGATAAGCTATGCATGATTGCCGATATCTACCAGTTCAGCTTGTAGTGCCTTACAAGCCTCATCAGATTTTGTTCCTACTAAGAGCAGCATCTGAAGAGGGCCAGTGGTGTAAGCTCCTCACTTGTTCTTTGTCCCACTCCCCCTATGCATTGAGTCAGAGATACCTTCATGTATTCCCAGCAGATGTATGATATGAAGTAGAAAAATGGAGGTCATATAGAAGGAGCTGACACAATTGGTTGAATTCTAAGGCCAGACTCCTCCTGCTGACTCCACACTGGGTCACTCAGTACTGAACTTTGCAGAGAGAATCCATAATTTCTTCAGCATATTCTTTCATGTCCTTATTATCTTTGCCATCCAGAGAATAAGGCAATTTATGAGTGATTTATTTTTTATTTGTGACAAAGCATAATTCAAGAATGAAATAATGAAAATCTTAGATGAAAGAGGCAGGAGTGAAAACAGAAAGTAGAGATGACTTATGAATGCTATTTTGGAAAAGACTCAGGACCTTGTGAATGATAAGGTAAAAAACAAGAAAACTAAGATGACTGTGATTAATTACTGTACTGGGTAAGTAAAGAGAAGCCTGATATCACTCAGAAAATAAGGAAGCTAAAAAAGGTAGTTACTATAGAGAAGAAAGAAGTTTGGTGTCAAAAACAAATAGTCTAAGGTACAATCTAACTGATAATCCCAAAGGCATGGAATTAGAATTTAAGTAAAGTTTACTTAAATGGAACTCAAATTTGATTGTAAACAAACCTTCTTTCATTAGCCTAGTGACCTAATTTGGAAAAAAAAGCACAACAAATTTACTATGATAAACCAAGGTAGCACAGACTTAGAGTAGATAAGCAAGATAAGATGGTTTCAAAAGAAATACAGAGAAAAAAGAAGTAACAAATATAGCTACTTATTTCTAAATGAGTGAAAAGATTAGAGAAGCCGAATGATAAATGAGCAAAGCAACATGTCAAAATGTTTATTTAAGATGGGAAAGACCTATTAAAGGCAGATGGGAAAGAGCAAAGATAGAAAAAAAAGAAAGGTAGAGGGCAGTCGTACAAAACAGCTTTAAAAAGGAAGTACTTCCTCTAAGAAGAAAGGGTATGAGATTCTACATCTTATGAGAGGACCAAGACATGATGAATTATCCTCTGTGACTAGGAATTAAATAACCTTGTTGAAGATTGCACGAATGTATAGAGGGTCAGAATTATGGGACTTTATTTCCTTCTTAGTGATGTATGGGACACATATTCTATAAGGTCTCTGAATTTTCAATGGAAAAAAATACTGTAAGAATCAAGGAGTTACTGTTAACAAGTTAAAGTAGGTCACTAATATGGATATTGAATTTACTTGAGACAGTAATATAGGTCAGCATGGAAAGGAAATACTCAAATGTGATATCCATGATTTAGAGATGATGATAAAGTCATGTGACACAAACACTGATGAGAGAAGCAGAGGGATAAGGTGGTAAACTATGATTGAAGAGTAATGAAAGGCTAATTTCTTATAGCCTCTCTGAAAAGCTCTAAAAAGGGCAAGACTGTACAATCTTGATGTGAGAGAAACTTCATCATAAGGGAAGAAATGAAAAAAAAAAAAAGAGCAACAAAACTTTCAGGATAAAGAAAGAAACATATTCACAAGAAGAAATGAAAATGAGAATCAGATTCATCTGGATGGGAACAGGCCACATAGGAAGCTTTAGGTAAGAGAGGATGGGGTAATATAGGAAAGAGAACAATAAAGGTGGTTAGTGCCAGAAATAGTAGATAACGATTCACAGACCAGGTAACACTGGAGTCAAAATCATAGAAATAGTTGTGAGGATTGGAGCAAGGGAACATTAAAACACAGGACATGATAATTTAAAAAAATGGTACAAATATAATACATTTGAGTAGAAAACATTAATTCCCAAACCTAAAAAGTGTCTTCATGCTGTTTCCTGGCTAAGTATCTCTATTACTAATTTCCACCAATTTCTGTTCAGTGATAATTTACTCTAGAGCAAAACATAACACAGCAACAAGTCCAGACAAGACCTGGATTTAATAGTACTGTTGAACAGAGCTGATATGTTGTTACAGGGGGATTAACTGAACTGCTACTGAGAGACGGGTAGTGATTACCCTCCTTCACTGTCCTGAAACCATCTGTTCACTTTCTGATCAACAAAACCATTCATTTAAAAAAAGAAAACACAAAAACAGTGTAGAATACAAGAAACAGATGCATTAATTTGTAAATAATATACATAAATACACAAACTGCCAGTACAGCAAAAATTATTCAAAGTACCTACATCAACCAGGAGATCTGGGTCTATGCTAAATTGTCTTCCTGACAGCATGGCTTGGAAGTCCTCTAAACTGCAATCAATACTGTCAAGATAATCCAACAGCTCAACCCTAAAAAAAAAAAAAAAAAGGAAGAAAAATTAAAAAAAAATCAAATATTAGGATTTGTTTTTATGTTAAAAGTCACAATGCAGTCTCGCTAGGCAAAATACTTTTAGCAACTGCTGAATCCACACCAATTTTTAATCTTAAGAGATCCTAGTTAATGTTTGGGATGCCTGAAAATTTAGTTAACTGAGAATCATCCTTACACATAACTTTAGTATGTATAGAAAAAAGGTCCTGAAACAACATAATGTAATTTATCTATTTCCTTGACATAATCAGTCATAAAATGTTTAATCTCCTATTACTGGTCACTACTACTAACTTCTGGTTTTCTTATGCTATAAATCCCTTAATATACCACGTCCTAATAAAAACACAAATATAATCACACATACTTTATGGACATTCAGAACAAGTATTTCATTAAAGAAATCTAAAAAACTGCCAAAAAAATCCCAAGACTGCTCTTGGGATGATTAAATCCTCCTCAAAATAACATCTGTGAAGCTCAGCCCCGACCAACACAGAGAAAGGTAGACTACATGTGTTCGTAATCTGAAAGGAAGATAACTCAAAGAGAAACAGAACATGTGAAGTAAACAAAGTAAGTGTATAAATTTAGAGAATGCCTAGATGAACACTCACTTTCCCAAAAGATTGATGTTATCATTTAAAATGGAATCCATCATGGTCACAGGATCTTCTGTTGTCAGACTAGATGAGCCATTTAACTGGATGGCACTAGACATGAGAGGGCTGGTGCCATCGCTGCCTGAACTTAGAGATTCATTGGCTAGTTCATTCTGATCTCCACTCTGAATGACAGGTGCATATTCATCTTCATTGTCATCTTCAACAATGACAATATCAGGGTACTGGCTACAGCTAGATCAGCAAGCAATATGAAAAAGAACCAATTACATTCAGAACAATTCAATAAATTAATTCTATCCATTCATTCTCCTTGGAAATGCTCTCCCTAAACCACATATAAAAGCATAAATTTCTTGGGAGAACAGCTTAATCACAGATATTGACAGTTCATATGATCCAAGACCACAAAGAATCAATTAAAAGTGTTTAACTACAAAATTTAAAAAATCAGAATTCTCAGACATGGTTCTATAGTGCAAAGGTTAGCACGTCTGATTTACATGTAGAAGGTCCTGGGTTCATGCCCCAGTGGAGCCACAGTGCATGGTCTATGGCCATGCCACCCTGAACAAGCTCGATGTCTGATCTTGGAAGCTAAGCAGGGTCAGGCCTGGTTAGTACTTGGATGGGAGATCACCTAGGAAGACCAAGTTCTGTAGGCATAAATTAAAAAAAAAAGAAAGAAAGAAAAAAATCAGAATTCTCATTACTTTTTTTGTTGGGATTCTTTTTTCCGGGGTTTAGGGGTGGGGGAATGGTTGAATAATCTGGCTTAATTTTTCAGTTTAATAGTCCAAATACAAGTTAGGCATTAGTTTATCAAGGGATAAAGTAGTTTTGAATTTAGCTCTTTGATAAGAAAAGGAACCAATATTTTCAGAAATTTCATTTCACAATCTCCTTACTTGGAGGAATCAGATATAACATCCTCATTAGTTTCTGGAATAACTGGGATATTTTCTTCATCTGCATTATCATCAGTAACATCATAAATAATGATGTCATCTGAAATCCGCTCCCTTGGCTTTAAACCTTCAGTCCTACTGTGTGGAACCTGAAAAATAAGGGGAGAAAATATATTGAAAAAATATACACTGACTACCAAACAACATTACTATTTAAAAAATGCTAATTGAGAACCTATTGTTTACCAAATGTTGGGAATACAATAGTAAGCAAAACAAATATTTTCTCTGCCATTCTGGGACTTACATGCTAATTATTATAAACAGTACCAATTCTCATTTTTTTTTTTTTCTGACTGTAAGGGACCTTAAAGAGGACATGCCTCAGAATGATTATATGAAAAGATTTTCACATTTTCAAGTTTTTTCTTTTATACCCAAAGGGTAAAAAGTAAAAAAGTCTTAGGTCTTTACTAGACATTTCCAGCACAGATAGTCACTGTGTTGATGGGGACTACTTCATCTCAAGTACACTGTTTGACACACATTTTATTCTTACTCATTAAGATGATTTCAATAATAGAAAAAAAACACTTCAACTCTTCCAGTTAAATGTCAGCCTGGCTTTTTAGCAATGACTTTTTTTAAGCTACAGTCAGACCATACGTAATTAACAAAAAGCATTCAATTTTCTAAAGCAAACAGAAGTCAATTAAAATAGTACAATGCAAAAATCTATAAATTTCAACACTATAGATAATAAAAAAGCAAAAGATGTAAAGTACTTAAAAATATTCAAAATCTAGTTAAAGTAAAAAATCTTCATTCTCTTACATGAATCTTCAATCCTAAAAAATAAAATAGTTATAAATGCTTGATTAGAAACTGGTGGGAGGAAAAATCAGATGTTAGGTTAACCCTGATTTTCCCGAGAACAAAAATCTTGATACTTTAATAATAAATCTCTAGCAGTATTTTGAATTCTAAGATTTAAAACAATGATAATCAAATATTTAAAAATACTCTGTGGACTCTGGACTGGACTAATTTGCCATTGCTTATAGGTTTGACAAATTATTCAGTGAGCCTGTGACAAGAACGAAGGTAAATATTTTTTAAAACTACTATAGTAAAAGCAGTCTGGTCTGTGCACATTTATAATAAAAGTTGGAAACTTAAAATAACCAATGGATAAATTCATAACTACATTACCATATTATTCAATTACAATTATATAGTAGTAGAGATGAACTATTCTGTTTAGTATATCTCAAAACCAAGACCAAGTGAAAAAAGCCACAATGAAAAATATGTACAAAATGATATCATTTATGTGAAATTTAGATATATGAAGAATACCAAATATTGTTCATGGATTCATGTACATAAAATGACCAAATAATGAAAATGTCATAATTTAATAAAGCTTGAGCTTTAATTTAGGAGGTTGAGCACTTAATTCACTAAACTTCTTTGAATGCATGAAATATTGCTGTTAATAAAATTTAGTCTGGGGTAATATAAAATAAAATTTAAAAATTACTTTATGATGATGACTATCAGCTGGTTCTTTGACTATGTGCTGAAACAGATTCTTCTTTTGGGCTCCATTAGTGTTTAGAAGTAGAGGCCTGAAAATCAGAATATATTCATGAAGTTCAGTGAAGCAAGGAATTTAAATTGCTTTTAGTAAATTATCCACACATAAACACACTCATTTTAATAACGAAGCAAAAATTTTAGTAACGATATACATGGAACTCTTAAAATGATTACATCTTAAGAATAGAAACTAGGGGATGAGTATATCTAGGATTTTTATTTCTCCATTTATCTGTCCTACATTTGTTATAATAAATGTTATAAACTACTCTTTCCAGATATATTTTGTTGCTGACTAAACTATATAACTCTAAGCTATATTAAATTGCTAATGTGAATAAAAAATGGATATTTTTTTTTACTGTGTGTTTGTAAAGGGACAATTTAGGCAAACTTTCTCTCTCAAAAACATCAGCAGAATGACAGTACTAGGAAATAACACACTAATGAAATGTGAGTATAATTTAACAAGGGAAGAATGTTCATCTAAAACAATAGGCATATACGCAGCAAATGTTGGCCATTCATGGTTAAACAGTAAAATTTTGGTTGCAATGTACAGGTCAAAATGTTTTATAAAAACCTACCTTTTACGTTTTAAACTCACAAGCTGGTTATTCTGAACCAATGTAACAATAAACTGGACAATCTAAAAGGTAAATATAAATAAAATGTCACATCACAGATTCCCTAATTCTTTAATACACAAGTCTTATAAAATTAACTAAAATACTGTGTTTTCTATTCTAAGTCACGTGATTTCTCATTAACACATTTAAAAATTGGATGCATCTTATAATTGATATCTAAAGAAATATACCAGCTTCCAGGCAAAATAAAGTTGCTAATACTTAGGATATGGAGATGCCTAAGACATACAACCATCCTCCCATCCATCATTCCACCCATCCTCTCATCCATCCATCCATCCATTTACCTATTCAATATTCAGTTAGTTGTTTTCATGCTAAGTGGCAAGCATGCCTGGATAGAGATTCCAACTTTTATATAAATTCTTTCAAGATTACGAGGCAAAAAAACAAAAAACAAAAAAAACCCCTGGTGTCTGACAGGTAATATTTTTCTTACACCAAATAATACAATTAGAGGCTAGAGAAACTACCAACTTTCTTTAAAATAGAGAACTGTCAATTAAAAATACACATTGTATAGCTTTAATATTGCGTGTGTTCACCCCCAAAAGAGACTACTAGTCAACTTTACAATCAATATGAAGTTTTTCATGGGAAAAAAAGTTGTTTTACCTGAAAAGTTAGACAACATTAGAATATATGAAAAGGAGGTTAGCCACAAATTGTTTATTCAAAAGGAAATGCTGAAAGCTGACAAAAGAAAGCATTTAAGCTTAATGATACCTAGAAAATCATTCAAGCTCAATTATTTTTGTTAATTTATAAAAAAGTGTTATGGGAAAATTCTAAACACATTAGTAGTTGAATTTGTAAGATCATGAATCACTGGTTAAATTTCTCTTAAAATTTGTTCTATATCTTAATTCTCTTTTCACATTTCTGCATCACATTGTACAGAGTTTACTACCTGAAGGAGAAAATAGAATCTAACATTTATAGCATGTAACTTCTAAACTTGACAAGACCTGAAACAGGTATCTCACATATATTATTTATAATTAATCCAAGGCCAAAGAGTAAATGGCAGAGTTAGGAACCAATTCTTGAAACAGAATCAGAAATAGAAATAGAAAAAAATTATTGGTTGTCATCATGAATTATGAAGCCTTAACCTCCACCAAAATACATAGATTCAAACTCAAATCTAAGCACATAGAATGTTAGCTTTCATGAAAAACCAATATTTAATATAAGAATTTTACCAACTATCCTTGCCTTTAGGAAAAAAAATCCAACAAATGATGGAGCATTATAAGTTAATATTTACCAAAACAGTTTTTCTTCTGAAAAAGAAAAACAGATTTTTAAAATAAAGTACAGGTTAAGGTACTTTATCATTTTAAATCAGGTATCCTTAACAGATCTGCATGTTAGAATCAGCTATAGAGGTTTTGAAAATTATACCGTCGGACTAAATGCTTGGAAATGAATTCTACATTCAAACTTCATTGCATACCAATAAAAAAAAAATAGTTTATCTTGACTATAGGTCAAAGGTTGTAGCTACCATTCATCTCTGTTCTAAGCCTGCTTCACTAGATTTAAATGCTGTCAGTCATAACACTATTTTTAACTAAAGGACTCTGGGCATGAACAAGGTGAAGCTCCCGTGCCCTCCTTTCCCCCCAAAAGCTTGTTGCTTAAACTTGAGTCTAGTTTACTCATTAGCAGAAAATAGCTACCTTAACTACGTTTATGTTTCATCTCTTATCAACATATGAAAGCAGATACGAACACATTAAATCACAAGGATACGATACAACAGAGATTCTCAGTTCCCCCAGTAATTTTCAGCTCAGATACTAGAATAGATCTAGGATTTATTTTATATCATCATATTAAATGCTTTTCTGTGCAGACTAATAATGACATACACTTGAACTCATAACTGGGTCAACTAATTTGAAAATATTAGTCATTTATTTTCTAAAACTGTATCTATACCTTTTAGAGTAAAAAATAGTAAAACAAAAAACCAATAAAGTAAGGCTAAGTCTTACAGTAAAATTTGTGTAAGAAATTGGTAGTCTATTAATCATACTTCTAACAATAAAGTATCTTACAGTTGTTATATTAGGCAAAAGGTCATTTATTAAAGGCTAATAAAACATTAACTCTGAGTATGGAATAACCATATTTAGCTAGTAAGTTTTTTTATTGAAAAGAATATATGACACTTGGCTTAATTTGTTTGGTTTCATAGTTTTCTTTCTATCTGTGTACCCAGTAGATAAGAAGCTAAGATCAATCATTGACTATTCAATAGAGACTTCTTTGTGTAACAACTGGTATTCATTAAATGAATGCAGATCTCCATCTTGGAAAAACTGCTTACCTTTCGAATAACTTGTTGCTGTTGTGCATGTTTTGCTCGTAATTCTGAGACCTCCTTCCAAAGTGATTCATTCTCACTATGTTATCATTTATTAAAAAGATGAAAACAAAAAAATTCAGTCAGAAAGCCAAGTCTCAATATTTTAATTAAGCATACCAAAGAATATCACAGATACAGAGAACAAGCTGATGATTGCCAAAGGGAATGGGAGTGGGAGAATGGAAATAAAAAAATTTTAAAATTAAAAAAAATAACAAAGGTTATTAAAAAAAGAATACTAGAGAACTTAACTAGTTTTTACTATATTTTTTCATGAGACTAGGAAATCTTTGGTACAATTATATAGAATGGCAACTATCTTGACACAAATCTAGAATTACTTTTTCATAGCTTCAGTATCTTCTACTCATGGCAATGTATACACAAAAACTTAAAAGGCTCATGCCTATATCCATAGAGTAGTAGTACATAATTTATTCCTCTGACAATATGGTTCATTACCTCTTGTTTAAGCTAACATTTCAACTATAGCTACCAAGTAAATTCAGAACATGTGCTTAGAAAACAATTCTTAAAGGGAAGAATTTGCTATGCTCCAGTCACTATTCTAACCATTTTATGTGTACTATTGATTTAAACTTCTCTGAAATACATCAAAAAAGGAATTTTTTCTCTTTTATAGATGAAGACAAAGACTCAGAGAATTGAGAGGACTTGCTCAACATCACACAGATAATTTGCCAAGTGCTGGAGTCAAATAAAAGTCTGACTCTAAAACTATTGTAAGATTTATCTTGAACACAGGAATATGAAAACACTAAGATATTTGTCTTTTAAAAGCATATCTAAATATATGACAAACCAATAACTTGCCCAGTACTAATAGTTTCTTTTCCTTCATTTATCATTTTTAACTGAAATTTTATTGTTACTAGTGTTAGCAGCAATGATAATGCTAAGACATGAAAGATAATTCACCTAATGTTTAATTTTTTATTCTTTTGTTAATTCCTACTAAAGCCATCTTCCTCAATCCAAACTGTTACAAAAAGAACTGGATTTACATATACAAGGTATTGAAAACGAGACTTTAATACTAATATACTTTTTCTGACTCAGAAATTTAAGGATACTGTCATCTGCCTACTAAAGATAAGTGGAAGAATGGTTACCTCTAAAACTTAAAGCATGAATTTGGGATCCCGTTCCTTAAGGACTAAACCTGAAATTCAAGGAACTGGGTCAAAGGGCACCTCAGTAGACAGAAAATACATACAGTAAACCAGCATAAGTGGCTAAATAAAATCTGCAAAATGGAAAAGCTTAAAATTAAGGCTTATTCAAAAAGGGAATCAAAGTCCAAGATTACTCTTTTAATGAAGCTACTTAAGAATTGTTAAACTAATGCCATATTTGAAATGAAAGGAAGAATACATATAATAACTACTCTCAAGACCCTGGCAATTAGAGTAAAAGAAAATCCCAGCTACTTACTAAGAGGTATACATCTACTCTATATTTGTGGTGTTAATCTGGCAAGTTAGGATAATGGTGCCAAGAACTATAGAACAAAACATCTTTCTGTATACAGAAGATCTGAATAATGCTTTCTACAGTCTAAGTAAAATGAATATCAAGTAGAAGTCTCTTGTGTACTTTTTCCCCCATTTTTTTTTTTGTCCTACTTTTTCTTAAGAGGCCACACAGAAAGTCTTAAAAAGCCATCATAAATAGGTTAAGATATGTAGTATTTCTTATGGCTTGTGTGCCCTAACACATCAAAAAAAGCTAACTTAAGTAGAATCACACTTTCCACACCAACTTAAAGGTCTACTATTTCATTAGTAAGACTTATTATGCATCATAGTTTTGAATGCCCAGGTTTATATACTCTTTCAACTACCATCATGAAAAATAGCTACAAATCAAAAATAAAGGGAACCAGTACATACAGAAAAATGACCTTTGATCTTGGATTCAATAATGTGATCTAAAAGTACTTAAAGCATCAACCTCAAACACCCAACAAACACATACCAACCCACATATTAAAATTATATTTGAAAATATTATTTTACCTTTTTAATTCGGAAAGCCTGGACTCAATAGTTTCTTGTTTTATTTGAACCTTCTGAGCACTACTTATAATTTTTGTTAAATCTTCCTGACGAATTTTATTTTCTTCTGGTTTTGAAGATGAAACCTTTGAAAAGTAAATTTAGGGCAAAACACACACACACACACACAAATACTAATTACCATGATTGTAATTCAAAACCTCCCTATATAAGAGGTTTTTTAGCCTGTTCAGGAAATAGAATCTAGTTCCAAAAAGCTCAGGATAGGATTCCAGGGGAAAACAAACTTCATAGCTCAAAGACAGGGAATAAGGAATATCAATCTATTTTTTTTTATCTATTATTATTATTTTTTAAACACATGAAGTTGTTTCTACAAGCAAGAACACTATAGGGGCCTTTTTTTTTTTTTTCCATTTCCTACTGCCAAACTCCCTGTAATTTCCCCAAGCCTCTTTATTATCACATTCCACCTTTAATTAAATCTATGCAGTAATAGCTTCATGGTAGGCCATTTTCATTCATAGTCTACTACCCTTTTATTCCCCAACCCTTTTTGTGGATTTGGTAAAAATATTTAATTTCAGCAAAAGATTCATTCAAAGATGTATTATTAAATGCCTACTATGCAAGAAACTTATTTTAGGCATTTGATATTCAGCAGTGAACTACAGAAAAAGCCTTCCAGGGAGCTTTACATTCTAGCTAAATTAAAAGAAGTGAGTTATTCCAATAGGAATGACCTCTCATCCTCAGTCAGAATGTAAACATTTTCCTTCCCTTTAGAAGGTGTTTGAGCCCTCAGTAAAGTTCAGCACCAGAAAAAAAAAATAGGGGAAATAATTAAAGCTTTGTCTAAGTCATCTCAACAAGAAACACCAATGTATTTCTGTATATTCTTAATTTCAACAACTGAAATATGTCTTGGCCAAGTATACTACATGCTAATTCCCTAATTAAAAAACGTTAACAAAAGCTCACCTTCCTTTTAATGTTCTCCAACAAGTCATCCTGGCCTTGTTTGAAGTAAGGATGCTGAAATTCAACAGGACCATCTCGTTCCTGCTTTACAATTCCTGAGTCAATATGTACTACTTTACGGAAACCATCTGAAAGAGATTCAAAATTCAGATGACTAAAACAGAGAAAAGTCAAAAATTATGGTGCTTCTATGGAGTATGTTTTCCTCTTTATCATCCTAATGGAAAAAAGTGGTTTAATCAGTGGCTGATGATATTATTCCAAATAAACTGCTGTCCATACTCACACATATTCAGTTGCCTCACAAAGCTTGCCATGTTATTGTGCTTGAAGTATTTGGGAAGAATTTCTTTTGCAAATCTTTGTTCATCCAAAACCAGAAAACTTTGGCCATTCTGAAAAAATAAAAAGTCAATTAATTAAGGTCCTCTGACATGAGATGATGATACATAGGAACTCCCAAACTGAGCAATCCTTTCATGATACCTTCAGACCAACATTTTATTCCTATTAACAGCAACAAAATAGAAACTCCAAATTAACTTCCAAATTGCAAGCTTTTCGATGTCAACTTCAAAAGCTTAGGAGCATGTCTCAAACCAAAAGCTGTATCATATCTAAATATAATAATACAATATGTAGCTAGTACAATTATTTGATATTGTTTTAAAACCAGTGCAATTAGACAAAACTAAGATAAAATGTGAGGAATGATTTTATCATTATTTGCAACAGACCTAATTTGTATTGGTACAATCAATTAAAAACCTATAGGAAAGTTTACAGTAAGATATCTGGCTATTAATTAATATTTAAAGTCACTAATGTTCTTCCATACAAAAAATAAACAATATGAAACTTACTACAAAAATACAGTAATCAAAACAGTTTGGTACTACCATAAATATAGACAGGCCAATCGAACAGAACAGAGAACCCAGAATTAAACTCTCACATATACAGGCCAAGGATTTTTGATAAGGGTGCCAAGACCACTCAAGGAAGAAAAGACAGTCTTTTCAACAAATGATGCTGGGAAACTGAATACTATCATGTAAAATAATGAAGCTGAACCTTTACCAACACGATATACAAAAATTAACTAAAAATAGATCAAAGACCTAAACATAAGAGCTAAAATTATATATACATATATATATATATATATGTGTGTATATATATATATATATATAAAAGAACAAAAGAGGAAAAGCTTCATTACATTGGATTTGGCAATGATTTCTTTGATAAAATCCAAAGCACAAGCAACAAAAGCAAAAATAGAAAAATGGGGCTACCTCAAGCAAAGAACACTATCAGGAGAGTGATAAGGCAATCCTCTGAATCAGAGAAAATATTTGCAACTTATGTATCTAACAAGGAGTTAACATCTATAATATATAAAGAACTCTTACTCTTCAACAATAAAAACAATCTGATTAGAAATGAGTAAAGGATTAGTCGTTTTTCCAAAGAAGATATATAAACGGCCAATAAACACATGAAAAGATGCCTAACATTACTAATCATTAGAAAAATGAAAACCAAAATTACAAGATACCACTTCGCCATCATTAGGATGGCCATTATTAAAACATATACCCACAGGAAAAAAAAAAAACCAACAGAATGTAAGAGTTGGCGAGGATGCAGAGAAATCATAACTCTTGTGTACTGATGGTGAAAATGTAAAATAGTGCAGCTGCTACGAAGAACAGGATAGTTCCTCAAAATATTAAACACGGAATTACCATATAATTCTGCAGTTACACTTTGTGTATGTATCCAAAACATTTACGGCAAAAGGTTAACCATATTAATTAAAAATTCCAACAAGTGAAAAACCCAATGTGAATTTTCATTTCGTTCATGACTGAATGTACAGCAAAACAATAATTTTCACTTATTAAACTGGCACAATTTAAAAGTTTGATAACCAGTGTTAGTTATTAGGTAATTACTTAAAATTAAAAATGCATACTTTTTTCATATCTTAAAATGACTCTCCCTCTATCTTCCTTCCCCCTCTATCTGTCCACCCTATTTATCTTTCCCTTTACCACAAAATTTAACAAATATTTTAAAGCCCCTTCTCCTATTCAGGACCATCTACTATCTTCAACTAAAAATTGGTTTCTGTTTCACTCTACTCTGAAACCATTTTTTCTAAAATTTCAAATGCCAGATTCAATGCCCTTTTTTCAGTCCTGATCTTCCTACAACTTCTCTGCATTTCTTTTGGCATTACTGACAATCCTCACTCCTTAAATGTGCCACTCTTGGCTTGGAAACTACAAACTATCGGCTCTCCTCTCATATTTCTTTTCGATTGCCTTCCACCAACCAAGAGATAACATGTTAAGTTTCTATTCTTGATCACACCTTTTACACTCTTTCCTTAGACAATCTCACCTATACCAGTGTATACAATTAATGACTTTACTATGTCAATAATTATATGACAATTATCACATCTACATCTCTGCTCCTGACCATCTCAAATTTCACACTTGAATTTCCAATTGTCTACATTCTTATATGTGTTTTTTAGCTATATTCGCAACCTGTCTATTTCAAACCTAGCATAAAGACAAACCAATGGAATAGAACAGAGAACCCAGAAATAAACTCTGACATATACAGTCTGATTCCTACTCATGCAGTCAACTTTTTCCTATATCCTCCATCCTGACATGCCTCTCTCTCCTCTAAGTTACCCAATTACCCAATTAAGTTTGACATCGACAACAATAAAAAAGTTAAAAACCATCAAACTTAATAGCTAATAACTTAAAAAAATGTTAAAAACATTTAAAAATAAGGAAGAGATCCCATGATCACTGCTTTTATTTGATATCCTACTAAGGTCTTACTTAGCAATTGCAAAAAAGAAGAAAAAAACTGAGAGTGTAAGGTTCTGAAAAAAAGAAAATTGTCATTTACAGATGCCAGGGATGATTAGGCTCACTAGTTTATTATCAACATGCAAATGTTACTTATATCTTTCTAATTACCAGCAATAGCTTGAAACATATTTTTAACTAAAGAACACCACTTACAACAGCTATAAAATACCTAGGAAAAATCTAACAGAGATGTGTAAGACTTAATTGCAAAAAATTGTAAAACTATTAAAAAATAAAATAAATTTAGAAATATGCCTTGTTCATGTGAAAATTCAGCATTGTAAAGACATCCATTCTCACTAATCTGATTTATACTTTCAACACAATTCCAATAAAAATCCCATTTTTTAAAATGGAACTTTATTTTAAAACATATATAGAAGAGCAAAAGTACTCCTGAAGAATAAGTTGCCCCGCCCAAAAGCAAGACTTTTTAAGGCTACAGTAATTAAGATAGGGGCATGCAATATGTGATCGTCCAATGGAACAAAATAGAGAACTTAGAAATAAAACCACAATATCTGTATATTTTGCTATAAAACAGAAATGGCAATACATATCACTAGGGGAAAAAAAGAAACCATTCAATAACGGGGCTAGGAAAACTAAATATTTATATTAAAAAAATAAAATTGTTTTACATTTCCTCATACCACACCCAAAAATAAATGCCAAGTGAATTAAAGACTTAAGATGTGTAATGCAAATCTTTATCATAAGAAAAGGATGGTATTTTTTCTCCTTGGATAGGCGAGTGGAAACATCCTGAAGAAACTTTTTACTTATCAAAAGAAAGTAAAAAGCCACAGGTAAGAGGATATACAGCCAGTACATATGTCCAAAAATGAATATATAGAATATACAAGGAGTTCCTACAAATAATAAAAAATAAACCACCCAGTAGAAAAATAGTCAAACATTTCATAGACTAGGAAACACAAATAGCCAATAAGGAAAGGTGTTTGAACTTATTAGTAACTGGGGAACTGTAAATTAAGACATCACTGAGATAACACTTTACATCCACTAGATTGGTAAAAATTAAAAAGCATAACAACTTCAAGTTTTGAAGAAGGTGTGGGTTAATGGAAAATCTCATGCATGGGTAAAAGGAGTATAAACTAGTTTGATCTCTTTGGAAAATAATTTGAACTATCTTGAGGTTGAACATTTCATACCCTACTTTACAGCAAGTCTACTGTTCAATGAAAGTGTATATACCTCAGAAAAAATTTTGCTTATGTACACTAGGAAAGGTGTATAAAAATATTCATAATGGCATTGAACACAGTTGATCATCTTTTCTTGAACCATTTTCTTCCATTAACTACTATGACCTCAGTCTCTGTTTTTCCTCCTCTCTCTGTTCCTTTTCAATCTCTTTTGCTAGATTGCTCTTCATGCCCTCTAAACATTGGAAAACCCTAATTTTCAGTTCATTTGTCTCCCTGGATGATCTCATCCAGTCTCATGGCTTTACCACTCACTCACAAACTCCAGATTCTACCCTGAATGCCAGAGTCCTATAGCCAAACATCCAACATCTCTACTTGGATGTCTTGGAGGACAGAAGTCATTTAGGATGTTTAGAAATATTTGTTCCCATTCCTAGTACTGCATTTCCCCATCTCTTTTGAAATTAGGTATGGCCATATGACTAAGTGTAATCAATAAAAATATAAACAAAATGAAATGATTTTCAGATGATGCTAGTGATCCACTTATAATTACAAAGTTAATATGGCCAGACAAAATCCCCACCTGCATGTCTCCAACTCTTCCCTCATCTTAGCAAATGGTACAGTACCGTCATTCATCCTCTAGCACAGGTCAAATCTGTAAGTTCTACAGCTTTGCCTTCAAGGTCAGTATTAAATCTTACTCACTACTTCCACTGGTACTACTTTAGTCTCTGCCACAGTTTTCAATATCCTACTGGAAAATTGTGATAGTCTTCTAACTAGTTCCCTCATTTCCAATCTCCTTATCACTGCCCTAAGGCCCTATACCATCTCTCCTGCCTATCTCTCTGGCCTCAGTCTCATGTTCTCTAAGGATAATCTGACCACACGGACCTTCTCCAATCACATGAACATGCCATGTTCAAAGTCTTTACATTTGCCATTTCTCTTGGTCCATCCTTTCCAATCATTCAGATTTTTGCTCAAATGTCAGCTCTGCTGACTTTCTTCATCACTCTACCTAAAATACAAACCTCAAGTCATTTTACATGCTAGTTATCAACTTACTGCTCCAAATTATTTCTTGTCTGCTCTGCAAACATAGAGATTGGTCCCATAAAAATCTTTCTTTTTCTAACTGGCATGTTAACCTTTGTGAACAGAAGATACTAGAGATATATTATAAAAGGAAGAGATTCTCCCGTGTGTCCTTGACAGGCTCTTGCACTGCAGGCAGGTTCTCAGCACCTAGGTCTTGCAGTGCATAGAGGTTAGCAGCACCCCAAGAGTAATAGTTTCCCATGGCACTCCCTCTCCTTGAGGTTTCAAATCAGAGTACTCTGACAAGACATCTCCCCATGGACAGCTTTCAAGAGTACTCTAGAGCAAGGGCTCATACACATTTTTAAAGGGCTTTATAGTAAATATTTTAAGCTTGCAGACTACAAGGTCATAACTCTGCCGTGGTAAGAAGCAGCTATACAGACATATGTAACAGACTAAGCAAGGCTATATTCCAATTAAACTTTATTTACAAAACAGATGGATGGCCCATGGGCCAGTGTGACAACTTCTACCCTAGCAGTGATATTTCCTGGCAAGTTCTGAAGGCTGAATTTCCAGTAAGTTCCACTACTGTGGCACCAGTGACTTCTTTGCGATTCAATGAGACATGGTCATATTCTCTCCAATAAGGTCAGGATCTTAGACTTGGGGAAAAGGGCATTTATTTGGGCACTCTATCGTAGCCCTAGCAGAGATGGCTGCTTCTTATAACTGCTATTCCTGTTTCTATACTCCAATTTTTTTCGCCTAATATATATAGTTAGTAATTCTATTAAGCTTTCTCATTCAAAAAGTGACTTCTTCTATCTCCTACCTGAACTGATATATTCTCTTTACCTTGCTTTATTTACTTTGCAGTATTTATACTAACTGAAATTATGTTATTTGTGTTTGCTTACTTTTTAATTAGCAGTATCCTTCATTAGAATGTAAGTTCAATGACGGCAGACACTTTGTTCACTATTGAATGAATTCCTGGTACTAGCACATGGTCTGGTAATAAATGAGTCACAACAAATATTTGTGAGTGACTGAATAAATGAATTTGTGGCCACAGTAGAGCAAATTTTATTTTTAGAATTTCAATTCAAATTATATCAAAGAGATGAAAGCCTCTTGCTTATATCTGCTCTCTTACACATATACACACATATGCTCTCGTTCACTCACATCATTCAGTCTCTACAATAAAATTAGTAAATAATCTAAGTGTAAACATTCTACTTTACTGCTGTTAAATCCTGTGAGGCTCAAGCAGTACAACACAACTCTCCCTACGTGTTTTACAAGGGGCAAAAAGCCATTACTAAGTGAATGGGAGAGATGGGTAGAGGTGGGAGAGCTTTTCTTTAGGCCTCCCTCATAAATGCTGACAAGATTCCAAAGAGTAGTAAGTTATTACTGCTCAAATTGGTACTCTTGGTTAAAAACATCAAAAATATTCTTAGTTATAATCTAGTACTTCAGCCCTATAACTTTAAAACTTTTCAGAATAGAAATTTCTAACTTTTTTATACAACCAGTCTGTAACTTCTTAATGTTCACCAACCATTTCTACTGAGTCTCTAGCCTACTTTCTCTTATGCATACAAATTAAAAACATTCAATGAATCTTTCAGCTTTTCTGTAGGCCTATCTAAAGTGGATTTCTGCCATACTCCTGGCCTTTCTTGTCTTCACTTGGGAATACTGTTATAATGTAATGGTTGCTGAGAAGTTCGAAATGATACCAGACCATTGAGAAATCTAAGGGCCTACAGCACAGATTTATCCAAAACAGCTAGAGAACACTGGATAATTTCTGTTTTGCTCCCTTTCCCTATTTCCTGATTTGTTTCTGCTGATTTGAGAAGGACAGGGAAGTACAGAATGCCAAAGGGCACAAACAGGTGGATGTGAGGTCTTTAGTGGAAATCACTTCTTGGTCTTCTCGAGCAATCTGAAGGACAGAGAAAAAGGTCAGAACACTGGCAAAACAATGGCTTTCCACTTTTTTCCTTCTTTTATGCTGCTTCCCTTCAGCATACATGAGTATCAAATATCAATAACAGTATAGACCATTCCTCAAATCAATAGCAAGAACTTCCATTCAACTTCCACAACCTCATCCCTGAGTATCAAATTTCCCCAGTTAATTCAAGCTAAACTTGTGTTCTTTATTTAGGACCGTGACAATTGAAACAGGTTTATGTAGTCTAACAGTACTATCTCTACCCTTAATTTGCCAAGAGACTTTTTATCGGAGCCAAAATAGCTTTGTAAAATTTTGAAGTTACAGAAAATGTAAAACAAAAAGGGAAAAAGAAACTTCCATAGGGAGATGAGAAAATATAAAATATGTTCAATATGTTTTAAAGACACTAGATCTAAAGACATTTCTATTACTTGAATCAATAACACACTATAATTATGATTGCTTGGAATATTATATTTCTATATTTACTGATGGAATGGGGATATTAAAACTAAAGTTATGTAAGTCTTCAGAAATATTAATTCAAGTTTTTCAAACTGCAGTTGGTAAGAGTTTTCTCCTTTTGTCTTACACTCAAGCTAGAAGTAAATTACTTTCCAAAATTGAAAAAAAAATTCATAAAAGATTGCCTGGTTTACATAACATCTGCTTCTTCTAAAAGATCTTAATATGATTTTCACTTAGATAGTATAAATGCTAAATTACTTCGATCAAAGTTCAGCAAAACAAGTTTGAAGAAAACCAGAAACAACCATAAATAGCAAATTTTAAATGATGAGGTTATTTTGTTTTTTGTTTTTTTTTTTCATTTAACATCGTTGTTTAATTAAAGTTTCACCTTGCATTAACAATGCTTTTGGAAAAATCTGGGAGAAAGGAAGACAGACAGCTTCCCTAAGCCTCTAAACTCAGCCCTAGACAACATTAATCCAGAAGCGTCCAGTGACTTGTGGAGAAGTAGCATTTTAGTAACTAAATATTGGGCCAACCTTATTAAATACTGATGTTGATGGATAATTGATCTAGAAAGTCAGAAATCTGTTTGATTTCCACCTCCAGCTTTGTTTTATTAATAACTAATCTAACCTTAGCCTCAAATCCTCATCTATATAATGAAGCCAACCCAGATGATCTCTCAGATTCTTTTCATGGGTGATTCTGTCTTTAGCATTCCTACCACTTCCATTACATAGTTCAATGATTTCACTGATTCATCAAACATTTACTAAGTACCTAATTATCCTTGGTACAGACACTGTCCCTTCTCTCATTGAATTTATATTTTAACTGTCCGGTTATATGTTAGAAAATGTGCAGTTAAGTTTTGACTTAATAATGAGATAAATAAGAATCATTTTAAGTAGCTTACTTGGTTTAGAATTCATAAAAAAATGCATTTATGGATTAGTATGAAATTCTCTACATTTGATACTGTCCATTTAAAAACTCTCCACACTTGATACTAGTCATAAAAACAATGTTATTAAAATATTCCTGCCACCAACATAATACCCTTTAATTAAAACTAATTATCAATATATTGAGGTACTATTTCCAAGCAATAAAAACAAGAAGGTTCAACCAAGCCAAAAAGGTATGATAAAGTCAGCCTGGGGTGGGGGGACCGGGTGGGAAGACTCTCAGTCCAATCTCCAGTATGAATACAAGGCTGAGTAATGGTAGTCTGTACTGATCCATCCTTGTCAACATTTAATCCTTCTGACTGATGAAAAACATGAGACATCTGTTTATTTTTAAGTGTAAGCTGACGGCTGGCTTCCCTATTTTCATCTTTCTTTGTACTACTGTATGGAATTCATCAAATGCTTAATGCACACCATTCAGCTGATGATACCAATCTTTAACAAAATTAAGACCTAGAATATTAAAAAATGAACAAATGACAGTAATGTAAGACAGAATATAGTAATATAGTAGTCAAAACTTCATGTACTCAACATAGTGCTCCCTGTTAAGACAAAGTAATAAAACTAAAAGTTCTTGTAAGAAAAGAACACAAAAGAAAGGGAGAAAGGGGGAAGACGACACTAGGACTTAACAGGTGCTAGGCACTGTGCAGTTAGTTTCACTCATTCTTCTCCAGACCACTAAACAAACAAACAAAAAAATCCCAAACAGATGACCATCTAAGTGAGATAACACTTACTCAGGACTTAACAGGTGCTAGGCACTGTGCAGTTAGTTTTCACTTATTCTTCTCCAGACAACTAAACAAACAAACAAAAAATCCCAAACATATGACCATCTAATAATCTACGACAGAAGAAATTAACTCTTCACAAAATGATGCCAGTAGCCTAAGAGTGTGTTCTAATGCAAACGCACTATTTATGTAATAATCATTCTGCTTAGAATCTTAACATTTGGAAGTATAAGGGGTCTTGTATCAACTAGTCAACCCATTCATCATATGGATAGACGACGAAACTGAGGCCAGATAAAGAGCTTGATTAAGGTCACTCGTCTAGGGGCAGTTGGGATCAAACTAATCAAGGCATCCATGTACCCCTCTGGGGCAACCGTGTAATGAAATTTAGTGATTCATTTTAGCTCCTAAGTTACTGAACACCTGTCTATTAACACTTTCATGAAAACAACTGTAAAAATTAATTTATGCAAATGGCTCTGACTCTCCAAAGAATAACGTCCAATTTTCTAAATAACATTTTTAAACCTCCTGATAAGCAGTAAGTAGCCTGCGTTTGGACATTTGCCTACTTTCCCTGACTGCTCTCCTCATCAAGACCCCAGATGCAGAGGTACGAGAATCGGTCGCTGAGGCAGATCTCAATTAAAATAAACCCTGGCGTGGAAGGTCCCGGCCCCGCGCCGCCTGTGCCCTCAGCGCTCAGTCACCCGGGAGTCGCACGAGAGGACAGAGGATGAGTGCGCAGTAACGTGGCCCCCGCGCCCTCCGCTCGCCGACCGCCCCGTCTCCGCCGGGCCGGGGCCGAACGGGCCGGACCGTTACGGCGCCCGCCGGGCCGCGGGGCCCGCGCGGGCCGCCCCTCCCCCACCGCGGCCTGGACGCGCGTCGCCGGCTGGGACCCCCGCGGCTCCCTGCGCGAACAATACACGGGGTGCCCCGCAAGGCCGAACGCCGAGGCCCGGCCCGCCCCACCCACACACGGGCCCCGGGCGCACAGGTCGCCGAGCCACAGGCCGCGGGAGACGGTCACCCCGCGCGGGAGAGAGACAGAGGAGGCGGTTGGTTCGTCAGGGGGTTCGGAGGCCGCCGTTCCCTGACCCGTACCTGGCTCCAGGTGATGAACTCATTCGTGTGGGTTTCCTCCACCAGCGTCCACAGCTTGCTGAGGAAAGCTGGCACGTTCGAACTCTGCTTCATTGTGAACGAGGCGCAGGGATTCCAAATTCCACACGGGAACGCGGCGGGAGCGGCGGCGGTGGCGGCGGCGGCAGGAGCGTCGGCGGCAGCGGCGGCGGCGGCGGCGGCAGCTGCTCCCCGAGAACGCCCACGACGCAGGCGCAGCAGCGCCCGGGCCCCGCCCCCTCCCCGACCTCCCCGGGCGCGCAGCTCGGCGGCGAGGCCCTGCGGCCGCACGTGATGGACAGGCCTGCGAGCTCGCGCGTGAGCCCTGGGGCCGCGCCCGCCTCTTTCCCGGCCAATCCCGGGCGCCGACCCAGGACAGAGAAAAGCGATTGGATGCTGCGGAGGTGGAGGGGGCGGGATCAGAAGGGGGCGCGGCCTTCCCGTTCGCCTTTTATACGAGAACCCTCCGGGTAGCGGACGTTCGCTTGTGGGGAGTGTGCGTGGGCTTTTCGGGTGGGAGTAGGTTTGGGTTTCTGGGCTGTGGCTGAGGGGCTACGAAAGGTCCACTCTATCCCGAGCCATGAGTTTGGTAGGTAATGTGAGGTTTCCGCTAGCCAGCCGGAAGGAGTATAATAAGGGGGGGAGAGGAGGGGAAGGGGAGGGGAACAGCTTTCAAACATGACATACTAGGCCCCAAATTGAAACTATCTTAAATATTAGGAATATTATAAATATTATGAACCTTGTCTTTAAATTTCAATTAGAAGATGGGCACCTTAAAATACGATTATCAAAAAAGAGGAATTTAAATAATGTGCTTTTTCTAAGCATGTACTACTCAGAACCAGGATCTGTAACAGGTACCTTACATGCTGTTTTTAATTCATTAGGCATTAAATGCCCACTACATGCTCAACATAAAAAGAAATACTGTTATTTATACTAGTTTAATCAACTAAAATAATTGTTCCCCCATGTAATTTACAAGTACATTCTTGTTTGCATGAGATTGGTAATAGAGGTAAAAAATATTAGACAAGGAGTCAGTATATTTTGAGTTTAGGCTCAGCTTTGAGGACACGTTAGTGAATATTAAATTGCACCTGTGCCAATTTAATTGTAATATAAATGTAATTTAGAGCAGTCTCTTTATCTTTTAGTGCCAGTCTTCCGCATTTCCTCATTGGGAATAAGAATCTTCACCCATGTAAGGTAATATTAATAACAATAGATGTGAAAATGCTTAGAAAATATAAATTGTAACAAGTCAGAGATAACACTTTATACAAAATTCAACATAGGGTTGGCTTATTTCTTGCGTTATCTGTGATCTAATACATTAAAAAACAATTTCCAATGAACAAATATTTATCGAATACTGACTGTTTTGTTCAGCTCTGGTCTGTTAGCTGAAGCAAAATCAAATGTGTGGTGGAATACATCTGATAAACTAATATTTGATGAGCCGCTATATATGCCCAGGGCTTTACATATATTAATTATCTCATTTAATACAACAACCCAAAGAAGTAGGTCTCATTTCATTTTTCATCAATGACTCTGAGGCTCAAAGTGAACTAATTTATCCACATCACAATTGGCAAATGAGAAAGAGAATTTAAACCCAGGACTCAAAAACTTGTGCTCTTTCCGTTGTATGATGATGGCACCATCTTGTTGCTTAAGATGCTTATATTCTAATTCAAGAAACAACATGATCACAATGATTAGCAATAATTAACTTTTAAAAAAGTAAGAGCTAAATTTATGGTATAAAACAAGTACTTGAAAAGTTTAGAAAGACAAGAGTTAAGTAAGTTAAGGTGGTAAGGGAAGAATTCATGAAAGATGGGGGCCTTAAGTTAGGTCTGGAGTACAAATACATTTGGATAGCTGAAAGGAAGACAACAGCATACATGGGAGGCTAATGAGCGTGGTCTGTCTATGAAGAGGGACAGCTCAGGAGGTAAGACTGGTAGTATCTGAGGGGAAATGTGGCCCACTTTCAGGCATTATATTATTTCCATCTGACAAAGTAATCCAGGTTTGCACAGGACTTTTCCTGGTTTTAGTACTGAAAGTCCTCTGGCCTAGGTACTACCTCAGCTCAGGCAAACCAAGATGGTCACCCTAATTATAGCCTCTTCCAGTTGATGTTGGTCAGGAAGCAGGGATTCATCAACGAGGTAAGTTGTATAGCAGCTAGGATCTAAAACTTTAATACAGCTCTTGACCTTTCTAGAAGCAGGATGGAGGTACTCTTTCACAGAGGTACTCTTTGTAGGTACCCCAACAGCTAGCTGATAAATTGAAGGAATCTGTGAAACCCACAAATCAAGATCTTGGTGGAGGCCCAATCTCATGCAGAGAGATGCTGATAAGAAAGAAAACAAGGCTAGAAAATGTAAAAGGACTGGAAGGATTAGGAAAATGTAGTGGATTAGTGACATGGCCTATGATATTAGCCTTCCATTATTTCCACTAAAATAGCATGTTAGGGCTGCAGTTTCTATTTTCCTTTGACTGGTCTTACTCCAAATGGAGTTGATAGCCAAGATAGGTGGTGTTTGGATTTCGTCTTTCTGCATAACGAGATTAGATTATTTTATTCAGATCATTTGATGGTGAAGTTCTGAGCCTCCTCAAAGAGTAAATGACCTGGGTCATGTGATTTGAGTACAGAATTCTACTCATATCTTAAATATAAAATTAAACTGGAGAAATTGGCTTCACCAAGGAGGCAGCCACTGTCACAGGTGTGTGCCATGATCTGAAAGGTATGTAGGGAGAAGTGGCAGTGATTGGAACATTTCAGACCTCTTTAAACTTTAGCCAATTCTATGAGCAACATCCAGGGACCTGCTGGAAAGGGAGATGTCCTTTTTTTAGTCTGTGCTCATAGTGCAGTTAGGTACAGCAGAGATCAAATAGAGCATGCTAGGATGGAACTAAATGATTTCTGTCTGACCTTTCAGAGAAAAGTCTGACATTGTTTGCATCAAGGATTTGCAGGAACACATGAAAGAACTGTTAATTCTTGATTTGTAAATTCTTTATATATGATTGTTACATTTGCTATAATTTACTTTTAAATACTGCTACCTAAACAGTGGTACATGGTGTGACAGTTCATTGTAATTTACACCTTAGGGGTAGTTAACATTCGAAATATTCTAATTAGGAATGCTTTCTCCAGGAATAGTTAGCATTTGAAAGACTAATCAAAAGCCTACTCTATGAAGCCTTTAATCTTATTATTTTTTTTTTGTCAATACTAGAAGTTTTGCTATTAGGATGATGGAAGTGGATATGAGTTTTCTTTAGTGAAATGAATGAAGTTCAGTATATGTGTATTGACTAGAAGCAGTGTCTTGGATTTTCTCACTCTTTACTACACTGGGCATCAAGATATCTTGAGCCAGTAACCTATGCTCTTTAAGTCCCTAACCTTAGGATCCTACAGGTCCTTTTACAGAGAGCTTTCTAGGCGAATCTAGATTGGGGTAGCCTGAATCAAAAGTAAAAATGGAGGCCCACATACATATTTTAGAACATTGAAAGATTACAAATTAGGTTAACAAGTTGTTAAATAAAATACATTCTATTTTCTTACCTTGACAAATACATCTACATAAAAACAAATATGAAAGATATGTGCAAAGCTATAGTTTTTATTAGACACTTAGCTGGCAAAATATTCAAGAAGACCAAATTTAATTATGGTCTGGTGTTCTGTTGACTGGGACTTGGTGTTTTAGATGACTAATAAAGACGTATAATTCATAAATCATATGTTCTATAAAATTGTTTTTTCTTCCCTTTATGTCAGCAAAATCATTAGTTAGTTTATCATCAAGATTTTCACATAATCTGTGTCCTGTTGGTAATGATCAATATTCATAGCAACATTATTCACAATAGTCAAAAGGTGGAAGTGTTTAAAATTTACAATGTTTTAATTATAATGTATATTTAATTTCAAAGTTTATTGCATAATACTAATTTATAGCAACAACATATGCATATAATTTTACTCTTTCAAATTTTTACATTTATGTACCATTTTATAAAATATATTCAATTTGGATTTTAAGCACAGTTGTACTTAATATTATATATACATTATAATTAAAACATTGTAAATTTTAAACACTTCCACCTTTTGACTATTGTGAATAATGTTGCTATGAATATTGCTGTATATACATAATTTTATGCATTTTGCTTTCCTTGCTTGACAATGCATGGTGGAAATTCTTTCAAATCAACTGGCATGGCTATAATTTACTTCTCTGAATGACTTTATGGTATTCCATGATGTATGTGCAACACAATATAGTCAGCCATTCTGCTATTGATGGATATTCGTTTTATTTCAAGGCTTTTTTTGAATTTTTTCACTATGAAAGATGCTGCCAAAAAAATATATCCTTAAACATAAGTCTTTAAATATGAGCTCTTTTATTAAGATTTTCATATATAATTTATATGGTAAATCTATACTTTCCATCATTATACTGGCATATAAAAAGAAAGTCCTGCCAATTAAAAAGCCCCACATTTGAGCTAACAGAATGCTATTGTATACGTATGCAATCCTGTGACTCTCCTAGCAACCAGAAATGTCAACATTATGCTTCCAAGGCAATAGGACATGTTTAAGCTTGATAGAGAGGAATCTAATATTTGGAGCTCAGGGAAGTTTTGACTATTAGATAAACATTAAAGGAAATTCCTTTATTCTTTGATCTTTTCATAACAAATTAATGTAAAGCCAGGAGACTATAGTTTATTACATGTGACTTTGAGGGTACTGGTGGCTGAAGATATATTCCATGTTGCTTCTAGCCCTATTTAGTTCTTATATATTTTCACTCGATTATATTTATAATTGTCAGTAATTATCTGCTCCGGCCTTACTCATCTGTTGGAAAAGAGTAAAGAAAAGGAACTAGTGTTACAGAGATATTAATTGAAATTGAGACATTCTCATTCTCAGGAAATTTGATCACATTCTCATAGATTCACAACCAGTATGATATATATTTAATGTTTTGATTTGGAACTTTTTCACTTTAAAACCCATGTCTTCCCAACAGTTTGTTTAGAATTTATTCTTCTATAACCCCAAAAGAAACTGAACCACACCGGGTATCCCAAGTCTTATGTCTGATGTATCTGAAGTGAGTGCATGGCTTTCCCAGTCCCCAGTGGAAGCTGCTGCTTTTGACTCTCTTTACACTTCTGGGACCTATTACTGGCATTCAGACATAGTTTTCTGATTCACATTCCAGTTCCCATGCTTGGTCTAGAGCCCTGGCTCCAATACCCACCTACCCACTTAGCTGGGTTGCTCCCTTAGCTCTTAGTCAAGAGTTGGACACAGGCTGGCAAAGACCTTTAGAGGCCACTTAACAAGACTTATAATAAATATAAGAAACTGCTTTTTCACAATGGCTTTGATGCTTTTTGAAGATGTGAAAAGTTGCAATAAACAACAGCAACAACAATAAAACCAAGAAATACAAACAAAAACATGTTTTGGTTCTCCTAGTTTTTGCCTAATGCTCTGGTCCTGCGTCTTGCTTCAACTTGATAGATCATTTAGATATTGATGTTAGGTGTATAGGCTGGATTGTGCCTGCCCTCTCAATTCATATGTTGAAATTATAGTTCTTAGGACCTCAGAATGTGACTGTTTGGAGATAGGGACATTATAAAGGTAATGAGGTCAGGTGGATGGCCCTAATCTAATATGATGGTATCCCTATAACAAGTGATTAGGACACAGACAAACACAGATGGTTGGGTAAGCATACAAGGACATTGTGAGAAGAGAGAGGCATTGGAGGAAACCAAACTGGTTGACACATTGATTTTAAACTTCTAGCCTTCAGAATTGTTAGAAAATAAATTTTTCTTGTTTAAAGCTCCTAGCCTGTGACATTTTGTATGGCAGCCTCGGAAAATTAATATCCTAAGTGAGCATTGCAGTAACCCAACTATCCTCAACTTCCCTTTTCTGGACATCAGTACAGGTCTGTGACCTTCAATTACGCCAAAACCTCAGGTCATCCAAAAAGTGCAGCCACTCTGCATATTAGTAACTTTAATAAAAATATTTACTGCATAAACTTACAAACACATTTTTAATGACTATTATCATTTTTATTTTAATCAACAGTTGATGAGATATTAAGGCATTTTAAGCTTAGATGAATAATTATTTCTCTGTTAAAATTGAAGTTTACTCTGTGATATTTGTCATTAAATAGAAAAGGTTTAATGATTCCTAAGAAGAAAAAAATTTGAACATCTGTATTTTAGATGTAGTTAAACCATTTTTCCCTTTGCTAGCCACCTACTTTTAAATTATCCTTTAACAAGTCTCCACATGGCTCTAGGCTACTTATTTTTAACTGAAAATTTACATCAAAACCCTGCAAAAGCTCCCCGTCTCCCTCCAAGTAAAGTCAATATACCTTTAGTAATGTATTAATTCTACTCCAAGTTAACAAAGAAATGCCTGCTCATGGAGTCAAGAAAATTTAGGCTAATCTTTAAAACATGAACTAAAAATCAAAGTATTTTATTGTGAACTTTGTTCTCTCAATAAAGTCTTGTCCAAGAATTTCTATACCATCTTTAAAAAAAAAGCATTTGGTTCACCATTGAAAAAATTTCAATATTAATATGTTTGGTGAACTTACAATTAATTTACAGAATTCTAACCTTTTAAATCAGTTAGTTTTCAATATTTGATAGTTCTTGCTAGAGAACTATCTGAAATTTTGTATTTTGCTCTTTACTGTCACTTTGTGCTTCCATAATTTTTCTGCCTATGTAACTTACCTACTCATTCCAAAAAAAATTATTTCTCCAATTTATATTAATAGAAGATGTTATAGAAGAAAGAGCACATACTTGGAGTTTGGTAGACATGATTTTGAACCGTAGCTCTGTCATTATTAATGACAATGAGAATGTCACTGCTCTGAGCCTCACTCATTTACAAAATCTCGTAAGATTGTCATGAAATTTTAATTAAATCATGGATTCATTGTGGATAAATAAATGTGTAATAGTGGAAGTCCAATAGATATTCTGATATTATCAAATAACCCTGAAACAATAAACTGTTTATTTGAGCAGTTCTCAGATATCTTCTAAGCTTATTTGTAATTTTCACTTTCCACTAATGAATGTGTAGGCTTACATTTCATACTAGTCACTTATTCACTTCTAAGACGAGGAGTGTATTGATTAGCTAATGTTTTTGAATGTGTATTAGCTGTCCCCATTTATATTAGTTCCACTGACAAATCAAAAAAATATATAGTACTGTATGGTTCCTGCCAAAAGGAATTTATGAGCTAATATAGACAAAATGAAAATACACAAAATAAGTAGAGAATTGTTGAATAATAAGCAGATAACATTGATTAGGAGTACAGTGAAGTAAAGATCAGAGTGGGTTGGAGAGATTAAAAAAATCTTCTTGGAAGGAATATAGAGCATTTAAATTGACCTCAATTAAATTAACAACACCAACAATAAGAAACGCACTTACGGTACTGAAATACTTATAAATGCTAAAATATTTTTAAAATAAATAGTAAGATCTTTTCCTAATTATGTTTACCAAAGAATTAATATCTGGCAGGAATGGACTCCTTTAAGGATAGTTCGACATTTTCATACTACTTTTGAGAATACAGAAATCTCCCAGTTATTTCAATCCCTATGCTTTGCACACCCTCACGGTGCATAGTTTTGCATATGTATGCATGGGACTAATTCAGGCTTGGATTGGTGGTAGTGAACTGCTAGCTTCCCCACACGTCTGGCCTGTGCCTCTAGCTCCCTCTGCTGTCCATGCTGAGTTACTGCTGCGGCCTGTAAATGCATTATTTTTGGTCTCTGATTAAATACAGCAGAAAAAGACATTATAAGAAATATGTGTATTAAAGAAAGCTGAATCTCATTTTAAGAGACCCAAAAATTGTGTTTAAATTGATTAATTTCCTAAGCTTTACACTCCAGCACTAGGATTGCTCATTCTTAGCAAAACTACATCACTGTATACTTCAGAGAGTTGTATTCCCTAGGATCAGAGTTTCTCTTCTTGGCTAATAGCAGTTTTCGTTTAATTAGTGATAAAACGTAATGCACAGTAAGTTATTCTACCAGCAGTATTGATTTTTTAAAAAGTAGATGATGTTAAAGGCACTTGATTTTTCTGAGTCATTTTAATGATCCATTGAGACAATAGAACTTCGGGATACTATTAAAATATAGTTCATAGTTTTTTAATTAAAAAAAATTACTTTCTTAAATTTAAAAAGTGTGAGAACTTAGGAAAGCATCCTAGCATTAGAATATACTTATAATATTAAATACATTTTCTTTATAATACATATTATGATGATGACTTTGTTATTGAGATGAATAAATTTTAATTTCTGAAATATCTATTTCAATGGTCACCAATCCACTCAGTATTAAATACCTCAACAGGGATAAGAAAGCATTGGAAACAGGCCACTAGCATTCTAAAGCATAGGAAGGGCAACCAGTATAGAGGAAGAGAAGACAATGAAAGAGAAAAAGGGCCAGGAGGATAATAAAAGAAAGTGAAGGAAAAAAGAAAGGAAAAATCAATATACATACCAAAGAGGAGTAGAGAGCCCAAACATTTCCATCTAGAAGATCGTAGAAGGATGAGAATTTGGCTTAGTTGCATTCATATTAATCCTTTAATTCAATTTGACTTTAATGGACTAGTGGTTACCAGTAGGTAAAGGGAAAGGAGAGGGGGGAGATAGACAGGGGATGATTTAAATCATTTCTTCAATTTAAAAAAATGTGATAAGTGATAAAGTACAGCACAGGAATATAGTCAATAATATTGTAATAACTATGCATGGTGCCTGGTGGGTACTAGACTTACTGGAGGTGAGGGGTAGGGTGGGGATTACTTTGCAAATTATATCAATGTCTAACCACTATATTGTACAACGGCAATTAATATAAAATAATATTGAATGTAAAAAAAAAGATTTTTAGTAGTTTTATAGGAGAGCTTAAAAATTTGTCATGTAATTTTAAATTTGGCATCTCTAGGCTTTGGAATTGACCTTATTCAATGGTAAAATATGATTTTAAAAGTTATTTATTTTTTTTGTAATCAAAGCAATACTTTTGTTAAAGAAAAAAAATGAGATAAATAATTAATATTAAGAGCCCTGTGGTTCACTTTCCCATCTCCTCCAGTATTACTCATCAAGAGACATTGACTGTTTATTTATTTGTTTGTGTCACTCAACATACCAGGCAGTATTATAAGAGATTTACATGCATTAACTCATTTAGTTTTCACAATAAACACTATGTACTACTATTCTCATTTTACAAATGAAGAAATAGGCATAATGAGATTGTTAATTTAGCTGTCACATACTAAATCTCTAATATCTTCAAAATGTGCTTATATATTTCTAGATATATCAGTTTTAGATATTTTTATACTATTGACTTCTTGCTATCATTGATAGCTCGTTATTACCAAGCGTTCCAATATAATTTTATCAAAAATTTTATCTTCTATGCCATAGCTTTAGTTTAGCTTAGGCAATATAAAATTTTTACTATCTTGATATCTTATTTCTCCAACTATAGAAGTTATCTTTAGACTCCACTCTGTAAAACATGGGTAAGAGCCCTGATGTCTCTTCAGTTCTCCTACTTTCTCTTCCACTTGTCACCTTTTGTCACATTACTTTTACTTTTATTATTTCTCACCACATACATTCTACTCTACAACTACAGTACTTTCACCTTCGTTCATAAGTTGATTCTAAAATACGAAATTCAATAGACACTGTTAATGGCTATTATGATTGTGTAAATATTATTCCCTGCAGTGTCATGGAGTTCGTTGCACTGTCCTTATTGGTTTCTTTTTTACTTGCATCATTTGCCTTTATTACATTTTAAATCTTGTTCAAACTTCTTCTCATACAGTCTATGACATCACTGATCTTTTCCCTGCCAGGTTCTCCTGCTTGAAGCCCTCCTTCCTCCTGGTCTACCCATAATGATTTGCTGCTTAGGTGCCCCACTGTCATCCTGAGACTCCTCTTTAGACTTCTTAGTAGAATCTACTTTTGCCTCTTTCTTGGCTTATTCCTTCTTTTAGTTGGAGTATATCCTAAAAGAATTTTATTAGAAAGTACCATTGAAGCTAAACTTTCTAACTGCATACATGTCTGAAAAGTTTTGCTTCACATTTGGTGCATGGTTTTGCTCTATACGGTCTACTAAGTGGGAAAAATCATTTTCTCTCAAAATTTTGAAAAAAAAATCTTCCACTCTTTCCTAGCATCTAGTACTGCTGATAATTCTGATGATAGTGATTTATTACTTTTTAAATTCTTTGTTTTTATTTCCACACTGGAAAATTTAAATATGTTTTCTTTTTTTAATTGTTTTATTTTTTTAATTTTTTAAATTTTTATTGTTTTTATGGTTTACAACGATATGGCTCAGTGTGTCTTTCTTTTATTCACTGAGCCCAACATACCACAGGCTCTCAATCTGCATACTTTCACTGAAAGACTTTAGCTATAGATTTCTTCTATTATCATTATATATTATTATTATCACCTTTATATTATCTCTGTTCTTGCTTTCTAATGGACATCTTGGAGTAATCATCTATGTCTTCTTTTCTCTTATTTCTTATTATCATTTAGATTTATTATTCTGGAAGATTTTTATTATTCATATTTTAATTTGACACATTTTAATTTAACATACATGTTTTCTGATTTTTAATTTTTAATAGAATTCTGTTCTTTTTTGTTTGTTTTATATATGCAATAGGTATAGTATCTTGAATATTTTTGAGAATGCTATAAGAAGTATTTTTTTTTAATTCCTTTGTTGATGAATAACCTCTGTTTTTCCTGGAATCATGTTTGCATATTTTGACCTTATTCAAATATCAGGTTTTTTTCCTCAGAATTTTGGTGGGTCTTGCTTTTCCATTTATGATTAAGAAAGATATAGAAGAACTGAGTGAGTTTCTGTCAAAGGTGTTTACTGCACAGCCAAGCTTTGTTTTATGGTGTGTGGGCTGGGAGCTGAACACTATAATTTGGGACTCCTAAGAGTTCAGATTCCCACACAAGCTGCCCTACTTCTTTCCAACCAGTGTATTCAATTTTTATTGAGAAGAATGGCTGTTTTTCCTTCCCTCTCTCCTCCCTTCCTCCTTTCCTTTCTGCCTTCTTTCTCTCTTCTTCTCTCTCTCCTTTCTCACTCTCATCTACCCTCATTCACCCCCTATCCACCTACTATCTCTAATTTTCATTTTCTTTGTATCTTTCACCTAGGGTTGTAATGAAGGTAAATGCTAGGCAGCTGGACCTACTGAGAAAAATGCTGGGTGAGAGAGGCGGGTGTGGAAGGAGATACCATGATTTCTCTGAAACCTTTCAATGAACCTCTCCATTTTTAACCCATGCCTCACTTATACTCTCCTCTAGAGTCCTCAGTCCTCTGGATCCACTGGGTATATTAGCTTTCTACTATAGCCTTTTCTGTGTATATACTTTATAACATCTTTTTTGCCGTACTTTATCAGTTACTAGTTCATCATCGACTTTCAGTCTTCCAAAAATTTTGTTGAAATCATTTTGTTGATTTTCCTGCTTTCTATTTTTTGTCTCGTTGATTTATACTGTTTTTATATGTATCTCTACTATCATAGCCACTGAGTCTTGGGAAAGGGAGGAGATAAACATAGGAACTCTTTCTTTTATCTTGAATACAGACAAAAATGCTCATTGTCATTCATATATTTATTTGCTCATTCAGGATGTTTGTTAAGTTCTTCCTAACTCTATGCCATATACCAAAAATATAACAATGAGCAAAAACAAAATATTTCTATGCTCATAGGGACACCAAAGAGGGCAGATGAGTAAAGGATAGTTTGGCCTAATCTCAGGAGGTCCATTCTCTGAGAAAGTGAATTTGAATTGAGATCCAAGGGATAACTGAGAATGAGGTCATTAGATTAAAATTGGATGGGAAGAAGAGTGTTCCAGGAAAAAGCAATAGTATTTATAAAATCCCAGACTTGGAAAAAAAGAATGATGCTTACAGGAATGGAAAGAATTCTGGTGTATACGGCACAGAAGTCAAAGGGAAGAGGAAATGTGACATGAGACTAATGAAGCAGGTATTGGCCAGATGAGATTGGTGAAATGGGCCTTCTTGGATAGATTCAAGACTGAAGTAAGTCTTAATCTGTTAGAGCACTGGGAAGCCACTGAAAGATTATAATAGGGTTTGAGGCATGAGGGCAATGTGAAGAGACTGGTCTGGCTGCTGGGTGGTGAACTGAATATGGGCATTAGTGGTGAAGGGAGATGAGTTTGGAGGTTATAATACTTGCTCAGGTCAGAAGTGTTAGGTGTTTGAACTAGGGTTGCAGACATGAAGGTGGACAGGAGTGAACAAATTTGAAAGTTATTCAAAAGCCAGATCAGTGGTCTGAACAATGGATTAGATTTGGAAAGAGATAGAGGCAATTTTCAAGGATGACTTTCAAATTTCATGGTGCCATAAACTAATGAGACTAATTAGGGAGAGAGCATATAGTTAGAAGAGATGGAAGCATAGCACTACAGTCCTCATTAAGTGCTTTAAGTATAGCATAGAAAGAAGAAGGAGTCTCTTTTCATTTTTAAAATAATTGTGTTTTTAAGTAATAATTGCTTTTAGAAAAGAAGTTATCTGCCATAAAGACAAAGTTACATGTTAAATATATTTACTTTTAGGAGGTTGTGTTACTATTAATTTAATTTACAATTCACTTTGCTCTATAATGCTATGAAGCCCAGAAATGTATTTGATAAAAATGATTGATGATGTTCAATTATTTTCTCTCTCTGTCTCTGTCTCTGTCTCTGTAATAAAACACTTAGGTTTGAAAGTTTTTATAATCTACATTTCAGTTTTCCTGTCATTAATACAGATTTTTCTTTTGGTATGGAGAATAAAAAAGAGAAATATTATTTTTATTGTTTACACTGTTTGTTGGTAACACAAGTGTTACATTTAATTTTCAATAAATAGGCCTCGGTTTAATGTTAGAAGAAAATCTAACTGTAGACTTTCCAATTTTCTAAGGGAAATTAGAGTTTAAATTATATTCAAGAAAAAATTGCAAGTATAAGTATTCCTGCTGGATTCCAACTGGCATCTGACTTTATTTAGATAAGACTGGAAGTTATTCTATAGCAGTATTACATGAAAATCATTCAGGTAGGTGAAAATAGTTTCTGTTTTATAGCTTTCATGATGAGATTGTTCATTCTGTCTCTATAGCCAATACAAGTGTTTTGTTCAAAGTAAATTTTAAATATTTCCTCTAGGTGGTGTACGAGGCACATTTACATTGGAAAGTCAAGAAAATCCTAAAACCGTTCTGTATTTTATTCTGCATCTGAATAAAACAAAGTCTCTTCTATCTATCTACTATAATTTATTAAGTCAGATAATGTTATATCATATTTTTGAGATACTGACATATGTACTATAATTGAAGTATAGTAAAATGCAGAATAATTTTTTCTTAGTATTATTATAAAATTAGGTTTTAACACTCAATAAAAAAATTTTGACATATCAAATTTATTTCTTCCAGTTTTTCAAGTGAATAATAAAAACACAACTATCCAGACTATCACCAACCATACAACTATCAATCCAGAATGGAAAATAGGTCTAAATTCAAGAAGCTCCTGAAGGTATGTACTGCTGCCAGACCTTCATATACATTAAATAATTCCTGTTACTCCCCCAACAATCAGTGAAAGGTACAGGAAGTGTGAATGAAGTGGCATATACGGTTTGGATTATCTTTCTTTTATGTTTGTTGCACAGGACAGGAGCCACCATAAGAATGCAGGGCAGGCTTTTTGCAGAAAATGGTACAGCAGTAGACTGATGGGCACCAGACTGATACAACTGGACAGAATCACTTTTTAGGTGTTAATATACTTTCTAATAATTTTTAAAACTTAGGTTGCTATTCTAAAGCAAGTAGTTATGTTCAAATAATTCTAGTCTTCCTTTCTTAAATCTGAATAATTCTTTAAATTTGCATTTTCCCCCTTACTTCTGAATGACTTATTGACCTAGAAAATTTAAAACTATGGCATTTAATTAAAGTTTGAGTTTCTCAAATTATCTTCTTCATTCTTCTCTTTTTATAATGTAGATAATGTGGTACAGATATTTTGTGAACAATCTACTTTCAGCAAATATTACCCTGATAAACATTTTTTGAGAACCCTAATATTCCAAGGTCTCATATTTCAAGAAAGACTTTCCTAAATTGCACATACATAGTGCAGACAATAAGTAAAATAGCCCTAGAGTTCAGTTTTGTTGAGAATTCATGTAGGAAAGAAAGTCTCAAAACAGGCCTTGAAGAAATGGGATGAGCCAAAGCTCATGAGAAGAAATTTCTTTCTAATTCTTTCTTTCTTCAATTTTTTTCTCCTTATTATCCCCCTGATAAATTTTAAATTATAAAAGAAATCCATACCAATACAAAAGAAAGTTAGACAACATGGAACTTTATAATGTAAAAAATAAAATTCCTCCTCTTGTCCCCAGATCTCACTAACATATTCCCTCGAGGTAGCCATTATTGAGTTAGGTTTGGACATTCCCTGATGTTTTAATGCATAAATATTTATATATTAAGTGATATGTGATAAAATCATATGTCTGTTATGCAACTTGTGTTTTTTATTGTTTACTGTTTATAAAAAGATTTATTAAGAACTTAAAGGATTATGTCAGCATGTTTTAATAAATTTTAACTCTTTATACATCTATACCCTTCTTAAGGTACTAACAAATATTCAGCCTTCTAGTAAGAGTTGCACAATCTTTACACTCACTATTATTTTGTATTTTCTGTGAATGAAGAGACAATGCCTATCTATTTTTTAAGTCTCTTAATTTTGAAATAATTTATATACACGAGAAGTGGCAAAGTTAGGTATGGGGATGTCCCATGCACCCTTCACTTACCCTTTCCCAGAGCTAACATCACAGTAGTCTCCAACCTTTTTGGAACCAAGGACTGGTGCCCCTATGAGAAGCTAATGATGATCTGAGGTGGAGCTGAGGCGGAGATGCTAGCACTTGGGAGCAGCTGCAAATACAGATGAAGCTTCACTCACTCATCTGCTGCTCACCTCCTGCCTTGCAGCTCGGTTCCTAACAAGCTGCAGACTTTTTCAGGTCCGCGGCCCTGGAGTTGGGGACCCCTGATCTATAGTATAGTATTAAAACTAGGAAATTGACTTTGGTACAATCTGTAGTGCTTATTTAGATTTTATAGTTATACATGTACCCATTTCTGTGTGTATGTATTTGTGTGTGTATAAGTCAATGAAATCTTATATATAGTAGTTCTTCCTACTCCTTATTTACAGTTTTTTACTTTCTGTGGTTTTAGTTACCTATGGTCAGCCAAGGTCCAATAATACTAAGTGGAAATTTCCAGGAATAAATGCTTTATAAGTTTGAAATTTCATACCATTCTGAGTAGCATGATGAATGTTGCGCTGAAGTGGGCAGGATGCGAATCATCCCTTTGTGCGGCGTCTCCATGCTGTATACCCCACCCTCCCAGTTTGTCACATAGTAACTGCCACCTTTGTTATCAGATTGACTGTGGTGCTTATTTTTCTTTATAATGGTCCCAAAGAGCAAGAGGAGTGATGCTGGCCATTCAGATATACCAAAGAAAAGCTGTAACGTGTTCCTTTAAGTGGAAAGGTGAAAGTTCTTAACATAATAAGGAAAGAAAAACAATCATATGCTGAGGTTCCTATGAGCTATCTATCATCTATCTGTGAAATTGTGAAGAAGGAAACAGAAATTTGTGCTAGTTTTGCTGTCACACCTCAAACTGCAATGTCTATAGCCACAATTCATGATAAATACTCTTTTGTTAAGATGGAAAAGGTATTAAATTTGTGGGGGAAGATGTTACAGAAACTGACAGCAACGTGTTGTGTCAGGAATCATTGAACCTATACAAAGACTTCTGCGAGGGATTCCCTGAAACTATTGACCCAAGCCATCTACTGCAAGTAAAGGATGTCTCTACAGATTCAGAAATATGTTTGGCATTTTATCATGTCATATTATCACAAGAAGAGGAAGGGTGAGTACAGTACAGGTAATATTGAGAGAGAGGCCACATTCATGTAACTTTTATTACAACATATTGTTTTAATTGTTCTATCTTATTATTCATTATTGTTGATAACCTCTTATTGTGCCTAACATAAATTAAAGTTTATCATAGGTATGTATCTATAGGAAAAAATATATAGTACACATAGAGTTCAATACAATCTAGTTTCAGGTATCCACTGGGAATCTTGGAATGTTTCTCCTGTGGGTAAGAAAGACTGCTTGCTGTGTGTGTAGCTTCCTGCAGTTACCACCACAATTAAGATACAGAATTATTCCGTCACTACAAGGCTCCCTCCTGCTACTGCTTTATAGCTATACCTTCAGTCCCTTACCCCTGGCAATCACTAGCCTGTTTATCTCCATAATTTAATTTCATGAATGTTCTATAAATGGAATGATACAGTTTTTAGCCTTTTGAGATTGCCTTTTTTTTAAACTCAGCATAATTTCCTTGAGATTCATTGATGTTACTGCCATAACTCATTTTTTCACTTGACATATCGTAAATATATTTCCATATGTTAGAACATATAGCTCAATCATACAAATATGTATATATGTAATTTATAAAAGTTTAGTATGCCATTATATAGATGCATCATAATTTATTTAACTGATTATTTCTTATGTGACATTTGGGTTGTTTCCTAGGTAGTACTTTTAATAGCACAAAAATATTTAGTAAATAAATTTGTGTGTGTGTGTGTGTGTGTGTGTGTGTATTTTTTTTTTTTGGTCTACTTGTGTATAGCACAAGTTCATAGAGTTACAAAGAATGCTTTTTAAATTTTTAATAGAAGCAGCCCTCCAAATACTGAAGTAATTTTGTTGTCAATGAATTAGTGCCTATTTTCCTACCCCCTTATTAATTCTGAATGGTATCAACCTTTTAAATTTTGTTTTTGCCTATATGCTGGAATAAAATTTTATTTTATTTTTTAAATGAATGTGTATTTAGTTGTTAGTGAGCATAGCACATTTTTGTATATTGTTGGTTGTTCAAGTTTTAGTTAGGAGACAGAAATGTAAACATATATTTAGGGAACAATGAGTATAGCAGTTTGTCTGGAGCTTACTCTTTGATCTGGGGATGAGTAGGATATTAGATGAGAGATGTAGGGGCCAGATTATAACAAAAGCATGTGGAATTTAGTTTAAAGATAAAGGTGAGCCATTGAAAGGTTCGTGTGAAGTTAACATGTACTGTGTCAAATCTATTGTAATTGGAAAACTAAAAACAGAAAACAGAAATCCATGTTAAATTGTTGTTGTCTTTCAAGGTCTTAACTATCGAGGGCCTAAGCTAGACGTGATAGTAATCCTGAAAAGATTTATGAGAGAGGCATTCTTAAAGAAGAATCAACAGGAGATACCAACTGAACAGATTCTATGAAAGGGAGTGAACTCTAGATTGATGTCAGGACCTGGGGTTGGGGTGGGGTGGGAGAAATAATATACTTTATAGAATACAGTTTGGGAAAACTGACTTGGATGCTAAGAACTGGATGAAGGTATATGATTTTGTATTATACATTCTAAACCAAATGAGCAGATATTACTTGAGTGCTGACAACATGTTGGCACTCTGTATGTGCGTTTATATACAGCAATGCTTTAGGTACTTAAGATTTTTGATAATTTGCACTAAAAATTTTTAAAATACTTGAATTTTTTTGGGGGGGTGATGGGAAGAAAAGGGCAAAATATGGTTGTCATGGATTAAACAATTTATGAGAAAGTTAAGGGTTCCTAAGTCAGGCAGACCCATCTTCCAGTTGACTTATTTCTTGCTTTGTGACCTTGGGCGATGTTCAACTTCTAAGCCTTAGTACCTTTCTTACTAAAACAAAAATAGTAATAGTAATTATCTCAAAGAAATGATAAATCAAATGCAATAGTCTACATAAGAGTGCTTGCATATGTCCTTGTATGTAGTAAACGTTAAATATTTTAATTATTATATTTATAGTTATGATTGGATGGAATTGTATAAATATTTTCAGTCTTACCTCTCTAATATGCTTTGAATAGGATTCTGTCTGTGCTGTCTTGGCCTCTTTCCCTTAACTACCTTCCAAAAGGATTTTGACATTTCCAGAAAGGCTTTTAGGTTGTTTGTGATGTCGCATGATGAGAACATTCACAGATATGGAAATGGTAAATTTAGTGGGCTGATTCTTAAGGAAAAAAGTCATGGCCATTCAAGATGACATCCCTGAGGAAGTCACAGTCTGCAGTGGAAGTCCAGGAGCATCAAGTGTGAAGGGAAATAAAGAAAAAACCAGGAGTAAGAGGAGGCAGCAAAAACATTTCTGGGTTAAGAAATTGGGGTTTGAGGACTAAGAGTTTTTGGAAACCTTGAGGGAGGAAGAAAATTGGAGAGTATAAAATGATCCTATGATGTTGTGGGCCATGGATTTAGATCTTTTTTATGTTCCTCAATTAATGTAAGTAAAGGAATTTGGGTCAGAAAGCATTCTTCCTTGTGTGTGTTGTATGCTACTGATGCTGCTGCTGGTACTGTCAGACTGGTACTTGACAGGGGAGTAATTGGCAAAGAGCTTCCTCCACGGTCTTTCATCTGTGTACCACTAGCTCATAACATGGTGCTTGGCACATAATATGTGCTCAGTAAATGTTTGTAAAACTAAAAGAATAGTAATATCAGGTATAGCCCTGCTTTATCATTTCTTTTAACAGTAGTACCATCATTTTTCAGATCACCCCCCAAAAAACATTTGGCATCATCTATGATGTTTCCTTCATTTTACCAGTCTGGTACTTTACCAAATCTCATCTATGGTTGTTCAATAAACTTTCCTTTACTGCTGCTGTAATTATGCTATTCCAGGAGTCACACTCAAATATCTACTTGGTTCAGGCAGGTAATAGAGTTGTCTGGTGTTAGGCAATAGGGTGTTGGTTGGGCTTTTAGATCCAGAGAGATTTAGGTTTTAAAGAGGAGTACTATATAACATTCATGTGAACTTTCCTGTTCACATTCAGTTAAGATAGACAAAGAAGGATCTAAATGCTAGTTTTATTATTGTGAGAACTGTTGGGACACTAATCTTGTTTGTGTGAAAAAAATACTGAGCTCCATAAATACTAAATTTCACAAATCAAAAGATTTTCCTACCTTCAGGCCTGCCTAAACTCTGGCATACCTCCTCCCTCAGGACACAGTTATAACATTTTAGTTGTATTAAGGAGAGAGAATGATGTGTACTCTCTGGAGGGAAGTTGTTCCCCAAAAGGAGGAAGGTTTGGGAAGTATCTCAACTCTGCTTGTCTGGTTTGTATTCCCAAATTTGTCAATTGAATATACTGAATTTCCCCTATCTTTTTTTGCCACATTCCATGGCTTTAAATATTTTTGTTATTCTTAACTCACAAGGTTTAATCAATTCAGCCCATAGTCAACGAGGAATGTGGCTCTCCCTTATTCAGAAAGACGTGAACTTGAGACAGCTTCCCTCTTCATTAAACCACTTCCCACCTATTAATTATTGAACCTTCTACCAACACTAGTTGTCGGTAGATTCAGTACCCTGAGGCTCTGAAATAAGTCAGAACAGTGTACTAATTAAGTTAATATTTTGTAACTGAGGCTGACCATGATGGCCAAAATCACGTCAGAATTTTGCAACGAGATTGGATACAAACCTTAAGATACTCTGGTAGTTAACAGCTATCAATGCAGAGATGTCCCAAGATTGAATATAAATGCCTTCCAGTTATAAAATTTCCAGAGATAATCCAAAGATTTAAAGTCTCAAATCAAAATGATATTGCTTAATTTAAATTAAAATCGAAGAACTTTAAGTCTTTCCCAACTTTTAATTCTCTCTCTGGTTACTGGGTTTTCTTTAGCTTTTGTGGCCAGGATTTTTTTTTATTGAAATACACATAGTTTCTTCATGTATATCAGTTAAATCTTTCTTATCCTTGCCTTTAAAAAGTCTCATGAGTTAGTAGAAAAAAATCCAAGCACCAACCTCACATTTACCCAATTTAAAAAATAGCGCAATTCCAGTCTCTGAGAACAGTGATCCCAACAAAGAGTGGGTTCCCAGGATAATGCACTTGGTGTTGCCAGGTCCCAGTAATATTTGACAGAAGGAGGTTAGATAGAGATATTTTTCTCAGTTTATACTTGCTTTGATTTCTGTCCATGATTACAGTTCTTTCAAATCCATGACCAGGGAACCTGAAAGACTATCCCATGACTGGAATCGGGGCAGGCAATCTGTCTATGTACTCGGTATTCTTTTCCTCCAAGCTTAGAAATAAGTTATGATGATGACAACTTTGGCCCAGAGGTCTCATTTGAGGTGTTTTTCTTTTCCTTCTGCATATTTAAACCCTTCAATTTACATTTTCTCCTTTAAATCATGTGCTTCTGGCACTCCAGAGCTTAAGGACTGGACTCTGCTTAGAGATTATCATCATCCAGTATTTTGTGAGCAAGCATTTTCGGCCCTGTACTTGTTCTTTTCTTTTAATATGCTACTAGGAAAGATTTCTTTAGTTCCTACTTGAGAATCACTCTTAACAGATTTCTGAATTGAAGTTCCTTTTGATGATTCTGAAAACTGTGCTCCTAAGGTCTGCTCTTTAAGGTGTTGTACTTAGTTTTTAAATATTTTAGGTCTTGAGTAACTTTGTATTCTCCCACATCTTTTTCCTGTAACTGCAGGACATTTGTCTCATTTTTCTTTTCTCAACTGTTCTGTTTCATCTTAAGAGAAGCTAGATTTTACCTTTAATCAACTTCTTAAGGTGTTTACTTCTTTAGTACTATTTGCTTGATCTAATTGGCTTTTTCCCTTTAGTTCATTTTTTTTGTGTTTCTGCCCTATTCTTCCATATTATATGTAGATGCTATAGTAGGATAGTGGGATTCTGGGGCTTGCAAAACCTTTGCTTGTCAAATATATTTTATCCAATTTATACGTTTTGAGTTTGATAATCTCACCTAGGAGATAATCTCCCATCAGACCAATTTCTAACTCAGACTCTATTTGCTTTTGTTCTGCTTGGCTCTACTTTAATATGTCCCATCTTTGCTTTGCCATCCTTTAGAATCCTAATTCCACCCTTCTTTTTGGTGCACTTCTTTAAGGCACTGTATCACTCTGAAACCTAATAATTCTTGGAGTATTTTACTATGACATTCTGACTTTCTCAACTTAAATCTCTGAGATTTTAAATTCTTAACAACTTTATATTGCAGTCCTAAATTTAAGGGGTTATTCCCTAGCTACTTTTATAATGGACTTTATATTTATAGCTGAAGAGGCCACCTAATAGTTTTCAGGATCTTGGCCTCCTTCTGAGAAATCATTCTTGTTTTCTGTGATTTTACTCTCTCCCTCTAATGTTGTTGGTTCCTGGTAGCCATTAAATATCTCTTCCTTTCCTTTTTAACAGGAAACAATCCTGAATGCATCTCTTTTTCCTTTTTATATGTTTCTATTCCAGCCTTCAGAATTCCATTTTCTCTATTGTATTTGTCTATTCTTTCTTCTATATTTCAGTTTTTTTCTTGTAATTATGTCTCTCTTTCTTCAGCTTAATCTTTTATTTGTCTCCAAATTTCCATCTGGAAAATGAATTAGTAAAAACAAATTTAAGTCATGTGTTAGAGAGCCTTTAATGCAAACTCTATCCTATAGATTTCTCTAATGTGGCTGCATATAAAAATTATCTGTAGACCTTTCAAAAACCCAATGCTTAGGGCTCGCTTCCAGAGATTATGAGTTACTTGATATGACACAGACTGAACATTGGTGTTTCAAATATCTCCCCAGGTGATTCTAATTCTCAAGAACAGTGAAGAGTCTGAAATTTTAATTTTTTTTTGCTAGCTAAGATGTTAGTCCGCCATAATTTCAAGGATGTTGGAATAAAACATGAAATTCCTTAGGTAAGAGATGAAGGACAGCTTATCATTCATAGAAATATCAGCCAGAGTATCGTCATTTGTGTATGTGCACATGCTGGTTCCTTGAGCCCTAATTCCCACAGGGTGATATAAAGGAAACCATGTGATACCTGTACACATGATAGGTTTTATTACAGGAGAGGATCCATGAGTTTAAGGGACCTGAATATTCTATACTAGAAAGCATCATGCCTACCTTTTACTCCAGAAGGGGAGAGAGACCCTATCTCTATTTTCTATATAGATATTCTTGAAAAGATAATCTGAAACAAAGGGCAGTAGTGCTTTGTTTCACATGACAAGAAAAAGATGATAGATCTGTGGAAAACTGACTTTCAACAGAGTTGAGATCGCTTCTGTAGAAAAAGAAGAATTCTAAAATTGTTTTAAGCAGATGAATAAAAGAAGTGTTTTAAATAATATAGAGATTTTACCAAAAAGGATAAAAGGCAGTATACTAATAGCTTCTAAGCTATTCAGGCAAATGTTGAAAAAGGCTTTGATCAGGTCTTGGCAGGGATTGACACAAGGAGAAATTTTAAGGCAAAATTGATAAGCATGGACTATTGATTATATGTGAGAGGAGGGAGAAAGTAAGAATGAAATTCAATTTTCTTTGTGGGAGGGTTAATTTTTATTTCTTTAATAGATACAGTGCTATTCAGGTTATCACTTTGTTCTTGAGTGAGCTTTCGTAGTTTATGTTTTTCAAGGAATTTATTCATTTCATTTAACTTGATGAATTTATAAGCATAAACTATTCCATTAGACAGGAATGGGATATGTAATTTCCCCCATTGGTTTTAAACAGTTGGAAATATAGAAGATTTTGTTTTTCCTAAAGAAATAATATTTTCCCCTCCCCCTTCTCTCCCTCCCTTTCTTTCTGTCATTTTTTTTTTTTTAATTTTTCTTCACACAACTGTGAAAAAGCAGCGTGGCACAGGGAAAAATGCCTTTAATTTTGAAATTGTTCAGACCATTCATCAACAATTACTTATTAAATATCTACTGTGTGCCTAGAGCTGTTTTAGGAGGGGAGAGTACATTTATGAGTTATATTAAGTCTGCCCTGATAAAGGTAACATTTAAGTGAATGAAGATATTATTTGATCTCTGAACTCCACAGTTTCTTCATCTCTGCAATGGAATTTTCCTAAAATAGAAGTATTGTGACTTAAAGGAGTAATAAATACTAAGTTCTTAGCACATAATATGTACTCATGAAATGGTACATAGTGTTATTATCACTATATTCTTTTTGGTCTATAGCTAAGCTTTAAAATTTTTTTTGAAATTTACTATGTTCCGGGTAAATTGGACAGAAGTCTGAGGTTCCTTGGCAAAGTGTACAGTTAGTTGTATACTGCTCATTAAGAGCTCACTTAAACTCCCCAAGCAGATAACTCAAAATTATCTGTTGAAAATTGTGATTAGCCTTATCTAAAGTTCTTCGAGGCTGACATTTTTCTTTTGAATGTATGAAACACTCTTTTCCCTTTCTTTACCTCCCTGCATACATGACCTTTTGTCTCACTTGTCACATGAGTACTGTGACATTGTTTCTGCTGTCCATAGATAATATACTTGGTAGAATGATCAGAAATCAGATAACAAGCTACAGAATTCTATTTCAAGCTAGAGAATTCCATACATGGTTTCTATCCTATGGTACATTTCAAACTAAAGGCTGTTAGGAAAAATGAGGAGAAGGCACATGGAGAGTTTAGCACATAGCAGATTTTTCTTCATTAGCCTATATTAATTCTATTTCTTAACAGCAATATGAAAGCCTAATAAAATAATTTCTAGTTGATTTATGCAGTTTTTGCAAATCACTTTGCTTTTGGCCTGTGGACTTACAACAGCCTCTATGATAATTACTCAAAAATGTGCTGCCTAGCAGGTTGCCACACTTAATCTAGTTTTGTTATTTTGCTCAGCAGTAATGTGGAAGGTGAACCTAATGCCAAACTCTTCTTTCTAAAGTAAAACCAAGTTCAGAGCCTTAAAGGAGTGGATATCTAATTTTAAAACTTCCGATCATTGAATATGAAGTGGATTATTTCTGTCTCAGCATGATAAACGACCAATGCTTTTGTTCTCTTACTATAAATCAGAAAGTGTTTCTTAATCGAAAGTAAATTTGAAGGCTTTCCTGACGTTTTCATGTGTGACTGAGGTTTTAGTAACTGAATATATGTGACTGTATTTGGAGCTAATACATGTAGCTAACGCTTGGGTTTTTGGAGGGGCCATCAAGAGTTCATAGATTATTCAAGCCAGATAGTTTACTTGATGACAGATTGATATCAGTGAGGCCAACATGACTTAGCTCTCTTTATGTGCTAGTTAATGTTACACAGAAATACTATTCCCTGGCCACACATTGCATTCAAGTCTATGGTTAGTTGTTCTGTATATACTTCTTTAAAATTGAAAGTTGGAACAAAAACATCTATTAATAGAAATTGACTTGAAGATACATCTTGTGACAGTTCTTTGAAATTTCATCTGTGAAATTATCTCGTTGTTAACTTTCTCTTCTAATAGGGAAATACGGAGAGAAATAAGAGCACAAGTAAATACATAGCTAGAAATTAGAAATATGATACACTGAATAGTTTGAGGATTTTTCTAAATTGTTCAGAAGAGCTTATTAGTTGTATATGCATCAGTGATATTTTAATAAAAACATAATTACAGTGTTTTTACAGGATAGCCTGTTAAAATAAATAATTTAAATATTTTCTCTATAACTATCAGTAAATTCAATTAAATTAGCTTATATGGTCTTTTGAGCAAATGCAATAAATCATTGTCTAATTGACATATTTGGTGAGTTACTTGCAGTTACTAGTGGTACCACAATACTGTGTACAGGAATGGGCTTTGGTGTCAGAAAATTTAGGTTTGAATTCTCATTCACCCATTTGCTCACTATCTGAATTATAATAATCTTTTTACTAACAGCAGGTCAATAGTAATTCTACTGTCTAAGGTTTCTTCAAATATTGTATTTAATGCCCTCAGCATCAAAACAGGAAAACAGTAGTTGTTGAATGAATTGGGTTACTTTTTCTCTTGAGGTTTTCAGGAGTGTACCAAGGGGGAATCCTATGACTGGGCTTTTCCCCATTACCGTGAATATTTGTGAGATTAAAACTGTAAGAAGAAAAATTACCCATGCTGCTATAACTTACTGATGGAGAAAATATTTAACAGAGACATAGTAATTTTTAATTTTGGCTATAACTGTGAAATATCTTTTTACTTTTCATTATTAGCTCAGAAGTCTGTATAAACTTTCCTCAAAGCAGAACACCTAATACCTTCTGATTAAAATTCACTTTGTTAATTTTCTAGAGATATTTTATAAGAAACTTTGTTATTATTATCTCTAGAAAAGCACACATTAAAGGGCTTTAAGGGAAAAAAAATTTACCTACTCAAATACCTGAGAAACCAAGCAAATCACAGCTTTTATCTTTCCTTTCTATTGATATATTTCTATTGAGGGCCTGGGAGGTTAAATGTTCAGATTTTTATTCTTCTCTCCTCATTATTTATGTCTAGTCTTTCCACCTGGGGCTTGTAATGGAAAATAGAAAATGGAGAGGAAAAGAATACATTGACCTGGATTTTGGATACTCACTCTTTTGTGCAAAACATTTTTTTTCACCATCTCTTGATTTATTTCTATGTAAAGCATCCAATAAATAAGTGCTTTGCACAAAAACCATGCTAGCTTTGAAGCACTCAAATTAGTGTTTTGGTTTTCTGTGGGAAAGAACAAAATTCATGTGGGTTGTTGCTGGAACAAGATGTGCATTTGAGACTGGAATTCTACTGTGACTTTTATCTTTTGCAACTATCGGGTTTGGGATATTGTATTTGTGTTGTTGTTTGTTTAATTTATCTTTAAAAAGAAATAAAGTATGTATACAAAATGAGTTTTCAGATTATTAGAGCATCAATGTTGGTGATTTAGAATGTGGAATTATTCTTTTGAAATAGTACTGAATCACTACTTTACAATCTAATTAGTTCTGTGCTCTGGGGAAATCTTAAAGTTCTAACTTCGTATAAAGATATCATGAAACTTCTCCTTGATGATAGTAGTTCTCAAAGAACATTACTAAGGTGATAATGTATTTGAGCTGTATCTACTTTTTCATTTTGATAGTTACTCAGCATCATTTAGATCCCCCATGTCCTTTTGAAATGGTAATATGTTATTTCTCTGTTGCTTGAATTTAATTTGTTTTTAGCGAATTGTTTCAGTAGCCATCATATTTCACCCAAGGAGCATCTCAATTTTACAGGTGAAAGTGAATTATTTTTATCTTATAAATGAAGCTTAATAAGAAGATAGGAAGCTTAGTAAGAGGATATGAAAGTTAGGGTGATATTTATGCTAAAGATAAAAATACAATTATTGTTAAATTTCTTCTCAGCTCTGGGACTACAGTTAAGAAATGAAGAAGCTTTTATGGTAAACAAAGCTTTGAATTAGAGGATATAATGTTTGGCTTCTAGTCTTAAATCTTCCACAAATTTGATATATGATTCTGACTAATCTATCAGTTTTCTCATCTATAAAATTACTGTGTTTTGAGAGATTTTTTCCTGCTTTAAAATTATGATTTGAGTTGGATACAAATGTCATCAAACTACCTGGTGGCATGAAGTCTAGAAGCATCTTTGAGTAAAAAAAGCTTAGTTTGAAATGCTATTAGACACTAGAATAGAAAATAAATCAGGGGGTACTTGAGTATGGAAATCAGATATCCTAGTAAGACTCATGAGGGAACATATGACCAAGGACAAGGTAGGCCATGGGGTTCAAAATCTAAGCAGTCTCTAGATTTAGGGGACTATGAAGAGCCTAAGTGTAGGGCAAGTGAATAAAAGGATAGATTTAAGGCACTAGCTCCAAGAAAATTTGAATAGTTAACACTCTGCTTTCTCCAGTCTCTTTTACACTTATGTTCAGGCGTAATAAATGGCAATTATGTCTGGCTGAGGAAGTGAAAGAAGAGAAAGTGAAGCAGGAATAGATTGTTAATGTGAACTGAATTTAGATAAAGAAGGCAGACTAGTCCTTACATATGTAAATCAAACCAGTATTATCCTCTTTATATATGATTTTTAATGAAAAATGCTCTCATATGTCTTTGAATTTGAGCATGGCTATTTATATCTAAGTTCACACAGTGCGAACCATAACTTAAATTGATAATTTTACTGATGATGATTACTTATTTTTAAATAAGTCCTGTCAAGTTAATTACATAAATGTTTTGAACCTTCGTGTTTCTAAAACTGGACTCTAAACTAGAAATTTGGCATCTCCACAAAAATGCAAGTATTCATTTTCATTGAGTTTTCTTTTCTCTGCATTTAAAAATATGTAAGAAATGACAGAAAATATAGATACTAGTTTTATAAGTGCAAAATGGAAGGATCCAATTCTTAGGAAAAAAGATAAATTGAAATACCTATTGGACATGTCCACTTGAAGATTATGGCATAAACTCATTTTTGGAACTTTCCTTCCTCCTACTCTTCAGTCTTTCTTGTATTTCTTAATTCTTTCAGGTATACAAACTTAAAATTAGAAAGTTACCCATTACCTTTTCCTCTTTCTGGTCTTTTATAGTTAGGTAGGGTCCCAGTTGATTCTCCATCTAAAATGTATCTAACATCTAACTTATTTTTTTCATGACTGTTGCCAACCTAATCAGCTCCCTACCCATATTTTCCAAGATGCCATTGCATTCTTAACTTATTCCCAATATATTCTAATTCAGTGGTCACTTTCACAGTGATCACTCTATTAATTTTCTCACTATGAACTTTATTTTGAAAAGTCCTAACAATAATATAAATTGCATTTATATGCTGTCGTTGTACTTAATGTATATTTTATAAACCTAAGATATATAATGTGTAGCTATGATAATAATTTGATCCATATTTAATAATAAGCATAATACACCAAACAAATATGCCCTTTTAGCATCCTGTACAGTCTTCCATTTGTGAACAAGATATGTTAAAGCTATGGGCTGAGTACCACTGTTCTAATCCACTTGAAATAAAATACGAATTCCATGATTACTAGAGAGATTATATAAATTTATTGTTCAAATTAGATTTCTTTGAACAGTGAAATGGAGGATATTAATAATTAATTATGATTATGCCTGGACAGTGGTATAAACTGAAATTGTCCTAGGCAAAATGGGAAGTAGGATCATCCTAATCATGTCACTCCCTTTTATAACTAAGTGCCTTCCACTATCTATGAATAAAACTGAAATTTATTAGCTTGGCATTCAGGAGCCTCATTCATATTAACTTTTTGTGTTCTCTGATGGGTATATTCCCTGACCCCCTAATATGCTTTGTTTAAACTTTTCTACCCTTGCATCTTGCTTATGTTATTCTCTCTCTCTGAAATGTCATATCGCACCACTTCACCCAACTAATTTCTATACAACTTTTAAAGTAGAGTTTACCCCTTCTATTTCACATAAAGTATCCCACTTTACTCTGGTTAATTACTATTCTTTCTGAATTACTAAGGACTGGTTGATCACTTGACTCATACATGTAATCTTGCACTGATAACAGATTTTTACGTTTCATTATTTGATATCTCTCAAATGGATTTCAGATTCTCCAAAGGCACCTTTCCTTTCCTAAACTCTTCTTTTGGTACTTTAGGGTTTTCTTTTATCCTTTCTTTCAATTCTTATTTCTTAGATACTGGTTATCCTAAAAAAAGCTCTGGAGGTGATATTAAATTGAAGGAAGGAATACCGAAGAACAGAGACTAGAAGAAAGAATCTTCATCTGAGATGAGAAATACAGAGGCTGGAGAAATAGAGCTACAATCTTTATGGATGCACCAGTAGTTAATAGAAGAGAAGTTGGGTCAGGTATCAGGAAAGGTAGGTCATAGACAAGAGATTAAGTAGTTTGGAAATAAATCATGGGGGAAGTTGGGAGGAATGGCAGCAGTAGAATTCTTAACATTTTGATCCCTGGAAATTTGTTACTCAAAATGCTCCACAGTCTAGCAGCATTGGCATTCCTTGAGAGCTTATTAGAAACACAGATCTTCAGGCCCCACTATAGAACTGCTGAGTCAGAATCTTCATATTAACAAGATCCTAGTTGATTCTTTTGGGAGCCACTGGTCTAGAACATTCACTTGTCTTTGTATACAGATTTCAGGGTATAGCTGGATTTTAGTGCACAGGTGGACCTTTATGAGTTGAATCTTCAGGGGAAACACACAGAATATCCAATAATAAAGATTCGTTGATTAAATGTTGGGCTAAACTTTAGTTTTATTTCCCAGTTGGTTCCTTAGTGCTTAAAATAATAGCATAGATCTTGTATAGACTTTCACAAAAGGTGTAGATGCAGGAGTTTGATGTCTATATGGGCTAGAATAATATTTTTTCAGATAAATAAAACTCATAACATTCAGTAAGAGTTGTGTGGAGAATAACTGAAATAACCTAATTATGGATGAACCAGTGTTTTTAAGTGTCTGTTTATGTCATCAGGATCAGTAAAGTTTTTGACCTCAGATATATTCTTCCCAGTTTTAAGTGCTTCAGGACAGGAAAACAGTTGGCCATCTGGTTTTACTAAACACTTTCTCACATACAAGGACAAGATGTATTACTTGGACCAGCTGGAAAGTGCACTGTTGGAAGAATTTAGAATGCTTCTCTATACAAACTGTTTCTCAAGGATGAAGAGCTTGTACTGTGTCAAAAATTCATGGAATTTCTGTTGGGAGTATTTCTGATCCTTTATATGCTTCAATTTTCTGTGGATCATTTATAAATAAGCATTTACTTAGCTAGAGAATTACACAGTTTGAATTACATATAGTCACTCATTCACCCTTTCCTTAATGGAATAGAAAACTTAGCTATCCGAATCTTTGTTGAGTGAATTCTGTTATATTTTTCTTGTTATTTTTATTATTGAATTAGAAAGGACTCTTGGCTAGTTAAAATTATGTTATTAATAAGAAAAAAATGAAATCACATATTGAAAAAGACTAATGATAAATTTCTGATGAAACATCACCTGTGGTGTTCTATAGAAAAATGGCAACATAAAATAATAGAAGGTAACAAATTCAGTGTTTTGTGCTAAATATATTGTTTTTACTATAGATTTAACAAACTCAGGAACAGAAAAAATCTTTCAACTAACTAATTTTACACTTAAATAAGTCTGTTTGCCCCCATGATTTGATTTAACTATTCTCCAACAAACATTATTTTTTGCAATGATTCCAGTATAATTCGTCATTAGATGCTTTGATCATTGTTAATAGCGGCACAGAAATATAAGGTCAAACTAGTAACTTGTATCTAGGAGGATGGATTCAAACAAATGTCAGCTGTTATATATATATATATATATTTTTTTTTCTAGCCACAGGCAAGATTACTCAGCAAATAGTGGATTGTATTTCTTGATTTTTGCATTTGGTTCAAATGTTTGTTTAATTTGCTCTTGAGGTAGCATCATGCAGGCATTTGTCAAAATATTGACCATTGTAAGATATTAAACAGTCTCTAAATTTTAAATGTAATTTAACAGGAGGAGTAAGATATTTAAACTGGGGATCAAGAGAACTGGGACAAACAGTGACACAATTTCTTCAAATTTACTGAAATGTTAGTAAATATAGTTATAGAGAATTTGTGACTTCAAGGACTCCTTAGAAGTGTAATTCTCTTCTGAAAACTTATTTTAAGCCAGGGATGATGAAATAGAGAGTGAACAAAATGTGAAACATTCATAAAACCAAACATCTTGTTGTTGCATATAGTACAGCCCAGCAGTTGTCCAGAATGAGATTGAAGTCATCCTTTACTCTGTGTACCTCTCTACCCCCAAGGCTGGCACTCAGGGTGGCCACCCCAAATTTTCCACAGGATTCTTGTCGTGTCAGGGAGTTCTCAAGGAGCCATGCAAGATAAGGGATGTACATTCCTTGTGTAAATGGGATTATTCTTGCTTCACCCATGGATCCCTTGTATCCTTGATGGGGTAGTATGTGGAAGGCAAGAGTGTGGTCAACATTGTTTTAATATGTGTTGTTCAATGTTAATCTATAAACTTCTGAATAGTAAATTTAACATGATCAGTAAATTGTTGTTTACATTTTCTCCATAATCTGAATAAGACTGACTTTGTGATCATCATTATCATTCTTTGAGAAGTTTAACAGCCTTTTAGAGAATCATTGGAAGCCAGTATCTCCAGGTAGCACGAGGGATAATTCAGCATTGTGAGTAATGATGTAACTAGCATTAAGTAAATGATATTATGGAACTGTATAGACAAGATACAGGTAGCTTCAATAAAAACGGGCTCTAAAGAACTATGGCATTGTGACAGTAACACAGTTTCACAGTGGGAGAGATAATATTAGCATGTATCACAATAAAGAACATAAAGATATGGTTCCTAGGTCTAAACAAGAAGAGGTGGCATTTGAATATTATAAAGAATCAGCAAAAAATGATTGGAGAATGAAATAAATACCTCTTCTCTACCTATTTTAAATATTAATTAGTAAATTATTAATCTTCACCAGTACCCATGAATTTTGTAATGCATTTTAAAATTAAATTTATTATATAGTTAGGGACTCTGCAAACATATTTTAGCCAGGACCTTACACTCCCTAGAACAACTTCCTGTTGCATAAATACTTTCAATTGCAATTTCAGATTTTTTTGCTGAAGTTTTGATGCAATTTATTATAACACCAAAAAGAGGGTGATGAATAAAATAAAAACAGGGAAGGTCGACTTTGCTGAACTTCCTCTTCAGCACTTTTAAATCAAAGCTGTGCTTTGAAATTAAAATTTGGAATTTGAAATGAAGACATAGGAGGGTGAATGAAGCCTTATTGGCTCTGCTATTTTTGTGTGACCCATAGTAAGTCTCTTATTGAAGCAGATCTCAGTTAATTCATCTCTAAAATGAAATAACCTGTCATCTTCCATTGTAAGACTGATATAAAGTTTGGATAGATGATTTTGTAGGTGACTAGCACAGTCTTTACTTGGCATACAGTAAGAATTCAATTCTGGTCAGATATCTTCATATATTATTATTGAACGGAGAGGGCCAATGCAGCAAGATTGAATTCTTAAGGTAGTGTTATAATTAACCAATAATCTATTTTGATTATTTTTTATCTGAAAGTTAGAAATTTAATTTTATTTTGTGCTTGAGAAAATATATATAAGCAGGGTTGATACTAGCTCCAGTAAGTCTACAATTGTTATCTTTTATGCAGACTCTTCCATGAGATTGACTCATCGGTATAGTTTCCTAAGGTAGCAACTGGTATTCTTCATCTGCAGGTAGTTACTCAGAGATAGTCAGTGAAAAAGTGGAAAGAGTCTTTCTGTCTTTTACTATTTTAAAAGATTTCAGCTTTATTTGAATGAAGTCATCATTAATGAATTCTACTCTTCCTTTCATTGAATTCAGGTTGCTTGTAATATATATTATTTATTTATTTGGTGAGGCTGGAGAACTGATCAACATTTGAAGTCTCTTCTTATGTTCTTGGAATCTTCCTATATAATTTGTCTTGGTGAAAGGCAGAGCCTGTCTTGAATATTATAGAAGCTGGGGATGCTTGATATTTTCTTTCCCACGGTTCTTTTCACCTAGGATGTTAGCACATGACCTATGTTTTACCAATTAGACAAACACATCCTCCTCCACCTTTAAATAAGAAGTTATTGATTCAAAAGAACAAGCACTGGTGAAAATCCACTTTGGTTGTGGGTGGTGACAGAAGCAGTGGCAGTAATACTAATTTTTAGGGCCAGCAATGGCTTTTAATGTTCAGTGTCAGAAGTAGTGGCAGAGCAACACATGTCATCCAGCATTTAGTGGTGAGAGCAGTGGTGACTTCTCTGAATTGGTTTGTGGAATGGCTTGACCATGGTTCCTTGCCCTCAATTCTACCTGTTCACCAACTCAGAGTTGCAAGCTTTTCAATACATTTCTTTTTTTGCTAAACTCATGGTCAGTTATGTTGTTTGAAATTATGAGTCCTAATTAATGAATACCCCATGACCCTCTTTCTATTCTATTATATTCCTAATCTGGAAATTTTCCACATTTCCTGTAATGCTCTTCTCATCCTGACATCCCCTTGTTCTCTTCTCCTCTGCTTTCCACTCCTAGTGGGAGGTGGAAACAGACAGTGTGGTAAACCTTGTCAGACATCTTACATGAGAACTAGCTTCAATGCCCCTTGCAAGTGACCCTTTTTTGCATGTACGTCATTGGATGATACATAAAGCAGAAGCCACTGTATCTGAAAAACAAAGCTCATTCACAAGTTTGTGATGTTGTTTGACTTACATTTGGTAGCAATTTCATTGTTACTGTGGGTAGATTTTGCCAAGCAAATGGTGTATAACTATTTCTAAGTCACCTCCTTTGCTGAACTGTTGCATGGTGAAGTTTCAGTTGTTTAGACATATGCAATCTCAGAATGTTTTAATTTTATTGACAAAAGATCAATGTTTTTTATTTTTCTAATCTTTGGTTTAAAGGAATAATGGTTAGAATATATAGTGTGGGGAACCAAAATTAAAAATAGTTTTTCTTAAAGAGAATGTTGTGATTAAAGTCACAGTAAACTTTTCAGTGTTGGAGGTTAACTTCTCTACATATCAGTAGATCTCCTTGTAAAAATACAAATAAAAAGAGCTGGGGTGTTAACTAATCATATGCTTCCCAAGATTTAATAGTGTAATGCAGTTATATGAGGTTAGGAACTAAGCCTTACTGGATTTTGAATCCCCAAGGCCTACCCTAATATATAGAACTTAGTAGGTACTGGGCAAATGTTTACTAAATAAATAATTATTGAATTATATAAAAGCTAGTTTTATGTCTGGTTGCAGTAGGAGAAGTCTAGAGTCTATAGTTTAAGATGATTTATACCCAAAATATTACAACTGCTTCTGGGTACCGTTTTTTATTGCTGCATTGGCAAAATGCTATGCAGGAGAGCAAACTGGAAACTGTTGAAGACTAATTGAAAATCGTGTCCTATGAGGAATGTTATAATGGAACAAAGAAGAAAAAGAGGAGAATTTAAATAGGCATTATTTATAAATCGTTATGTAAACATAGTAGGCTGGTTGCAAGTTGAAAAGCTTGCAACTCTGAGTTGGTGAACAGAAATATAGGGAAGCTACAAAATAGTAAATTGTAGTTTAACATAAGAATTTTCTAACCTAATGGCTGTCCACTGATGGAATGGGTCTCTCTTGATGGTGAAACATTTCCTAGAATTACTGGAGGCCAAATGACCATTGGTCAGGGATATTGGGTAAAAGAGTCTTTATGACATAAAAATATTTCTTAAAAAGATTTGTGATTTTCAGGCACACTTAGGACGTGAGATGCAGAATTTTGTTTTTAACCTACTATACTTTTCAAGTATTATTTATTGAACTTGGCATTTGTTAACTTTTAAAGAGTTAGTATCTCTTTAGTTTGCTTTTGTAAAATTGAATGTGTCAAAGTGAGAGAAGATAAGGAGACTAGGACATAAGGAATTGGAAGGAAAAGACTCTTCAAGTCATTTAGGAGATTCAGAAATTTTTAGCACCTCTAGTTGCTAAATTTTTATACAATCCTCATATTGATTTCTCTCCTACAGAGAATACATAAATAATTTAAAGATACTGATGAAGCAGAATTTTCTTTGGGTATTCTTTAATTCCTAGTAATGACAATAGATTTGTTTTTTTTAGAAAACTTACTGTTCAGTCATTCACTCATATCCCTTCCTTTTTGGAGTAAAAAAAAATTAAAACATCGTCCAAAACCTGGGGGCACAGAAACTTATTTTTGTAATAGGATATTTTAAATTCATAGTTATAAGGAGCATTGCCAGTAGAAGTATGCTGTTATTTAAGGATATGCTGTACTACTAATGTGGCATGATACTGCAGACATTACCTCTGGAATAGAATGGTTTCCTAAGGGAGACATAGATTCAGAGAGACTAACAGGCACAATGGCAGTATGTTATGATATCCAAAGAAAGGGGAAATAGTGTGACAAAATCTCTTGGAATGAGATGGGAAATATAAGGTTTAAGAATTTCTAGGTACATTGCAATCTATAAGGACCTTCATTTTGATTCAGAGTAAAGGTTTTGTGCCATAATCAGACAACATGAAGTTCTAAAAAAGTTCTCTGTGGCAAAATTGCTGCAAAAATACATGGAAAAACTAAAAAAAAAAACATTTTAGTTCATGTTTGTCATAGCTTTTCTCCTATTACTTGTCCCTGGCAAATTTGAGAACAAAGCCAGTGTTCTGGTTAAACAGATTGTGCTGGGCATTATAATGTGAAATAAAAGATTTTCTGTCTAATTCTTCTCATGTGTTGGACAAACTAAGTTTATTGTTCAGAGTAGTTTGATGGGGCAAAAATGTTAATGAAGTAAAAACAAATAACGAACCCATTAAGTTCATAATAATTCCGAATCTCCCACTGTCTTCTGTTGCTCTTAATTGTTATTGCATTGCCATTTCTTTAGGATAGGATCTAGAAGATAGGTTCATATAAAAGCTATACTCATTTTTTTTATTCCTAAAACCAGATTGTTTTCTGGCTGCCATTTTCTGACATCTTTTTTTTTTTTTAAATCATCAATTAAAAAATGTGCTCCTTGCTACATAACAAGAATATATGTAACATTTATGTAAGTTCTAAAGTATAATTATATAATGTACACCAAGAAAAATGTCAATGAATTTAAAAAGTTTACCAATGTTTTACATTTTAACTGGGTGCTTCCTTTCTCCTTATCCTCCTCCCTCTACCTTGAGAAGCAACACAGAGATTTATCATTCTCTTTCCTTAAATTAAAAAAAATCACATGTGTACGCACACCTAAATAATATAATTTGCTTGTTTTGAGCTATAAAATTTGTGTCATAGTATATGTAGCTTTTTGATTTTTTCTTTTTTAACAATTATGTAATAGGCATCTATTTTGTTTCAAGTCATAGTTTATACTATTTTATGATCCCACGTGTGAATACAATACCCTTTATTTATGTGTTTTCTTTTAGATTACCATTTATTTTCTGTTTTATTATTACAAACATTGTCTCAGGAAGCCTTTTGGAGCTCACAGTTTCTCTAGCATATATTAGAATTTCTCTAGGAGTGTAAATTCTAGGTTATGGGCTATATGCTTGTTCTGCTTTACAAAGTAAAACTGTTTTCCAAAGTGGTTGTTTCATTTTACCCCTTTCCTTGTATTGTGTGTTACAATTGATCTTTACCTTCTCTAGCACTTGATATGTCAGACTTTTTGCCATTTAAGTTGTCATAAATAAAAGCTTTTGTTATAAATGTGAACATTCATAGACTTTTTAGACAAAAAAGGTAGTAATAAAATGACAAAGAAAAACTGATGTTCATTCGTTCAACAAGTGTTTAATGAATGCCTACAGCATGCCTGTCACTATGAAAAATGTGAATATATAAGGAAAAATATAAAAAATATGCTCAAAGAGATTATAATATACATAAAATTGAAGCATACAAATAATAGAACAAGACAGTATTACCATTTTTCAGTGTTATTTCTTTTCTACCTTCATATTCTTTGTCTACATAACTTAGATCTTTCCAATAAAGAAACTTGAGTGGTTTCTACTTTCAAAATGACTTTTGAGTGTCTGTTCTGTTTTATTCCTGCCATTTGTTCCATCAATTTATACTTGCTTGGACTGCTGCCATGGTTTCCATTGATGGGTGACCCAGATCTGAATATCTGAATGTGAGCAGAATGGAGAGTTTGTTTAATGAGAGAGAGTTTTTGTTTGTTTGTTTGCTTGTTTTCTACATGAGTGAAACAATAGTAGGAAAGTAGAAGAGAGCAAAGTGCAAAACCTGAAAGGGCAGCTAAACAATTAAAAAATTTTTTCCTTAGTTCCAGATTTACTCAGAAGGAGTTATATTTAGAAGGGGTTTGCTGTAGCAAAGGGAAAAAGCAACATATGTGTAAGTCACAGGAATGTATTTTTTCATGGAGAAAATAAGAGTAAAGTAGCATGTGATACCACAAAATAGAATCTAAGACAATCTCTAAACTAGTATTTTTAATAAACAGAGTAAATTAACCAGACCACATTATTTTGGGGAAAACAAAGAATGGAAACAACATCCTTTACTTCTTACCTGGCATAAATTATTCCTGATAAATTTAATGCCTACCATAAAGCGGTATTCTGTTTCTAAATACTTTATTGCTTTATTTTTAAATGTTTGTATTAATTCAAACATGATTAACTACTTTCATAATTTGTATATAACATAATTCATCCCAAACCCTGTAGCTCTATAGTCACTGATTTGAACTCTTGGTTTACCAAGTCAAATATGTTTTGGAAGCACTTGAAGATTAGCACAAAGACCCAGAGTCCAAATGAAGTGTAGAATGAATGAGAATCAGATTATGGGATGAATGACATTCAAAATACCTATTTCTTTTAGTACTTCTATATAGAATAGTTTTCATGAGACTTTTCTTACGAGACTCTTTTCTAGTGAATTGGATGGCTTAGGGAGGAAAAGGTGTTATTAATAAAGATAAAAGAATTATAAATTCTGGGACACAATTTAGGCCTAATGGATTTTAAGCTATTTTGAAGGATGTTTTAGTAATAATATGTATATTTTACCATCAAATCAGTAACTTTAAATTTGTGATTGCCAAACAAAACTGTTAGAAAGAGCCTTTTGTAACTTACAAGATATGTTATTAATCTTCTGTAAGCAGGGCCAATTTGTGAGGTATTTATTCCTAGGAAGAAAGGAATAAAAGAGACAACTTTCTCTTTTAGAGTAAAATGATGCTTACTTTAAAATAATTTTGTTTCTACTCTATCTATATAGATAAAATTAAACTGCAATATTCTGTAATAATTTACATAGTCTTTCAAGTTTAACAGGAATGACAATTATTTGCACATTTAGAGGTGGTAGAACTTTAAAATTCTTGATAAATCTATCTAAAAACAATAACACAGTATTTTAGACCACTTTTTTTGTTATTCTTTTGAGGTGATTCTACATCACACTGAGGTCCATAAGCAGATCCACTGCAATTCAAAGTTAACAATGGAGAAAAAGGGAGAAAAAAGTTGTGCCAGAAACCATTTTTTTTATATTTTAGTGACATTGGTTAACAAAATCCAGTTGTTTCAGATGTGCAATTTAACAGTAAGGCATATATATTGTGTGTTCCCCTCCCATAGTTCGATTTCTTTCTGCCACCAAATATTTGACCCCTTTTATGTTGTAAACAGAGTATGGCATTGTCTTCTGCTGTATTATGTAAAGTTTACAAATTTAAGTTTAAAAAGTAGATATTAACCTTTCAAAAGTAAGCAATAAAACCTAAATATACACACAATCTTAAAATTACAATTTAGTTTGCTTCAATCAAACCTGGGACATGTTTGGTAATGATTGAAGGAAGCTGTTTTATGTCTTTATTAGAAAAGTTTATTTTTATATTTTATTTATTACCTCCTAACCCTATTTACTTTTCCCATGCCCACATAGTAAATAACTAATGCATTTGACATGTGTCTTTTATGTTTTATATGTAAAAATATGTATGTATGTTTGAAATATTTCGTACAACTTATACTATTAAAACAAATCTCTAAAACCAAACTAAGCTAAAATAATACCTTAAAAAAATTTGTATCTCACTTTTTATCAATTATATTTTTGATTCTTTAAATATACTAGCAAATTTTTTTTATTTGGCGTATAGGAAGTTCTAATCAGGATAAAGATTAAGAAAAATAAATCATGTATAATTTCAATTGCTACAGGTGGTTAGTTAACATTTTGGCCTAATTCTTTTTAACTTCAAAAAATAATTATTTAAAAATAAAGTTAATCACATTTTACAAGCAATTTTTTGATTTTTTCTTCATGTCCATTATAGCATAAGCTATCTAATATTACATTTTTAGATATATCATTATTTAATCATCAATGTTAGACTTTTAAGTTGCTTTCAACTTTTGTTAACATAAATAATATTATAACAAAGCTTTTTTTGTACATAAATATTGGTCTTACATTTTATTTATTTCTTCTGATAAATTCTCAGTCATGAAAATACATTGCTAAGTTATTTTCAGAAAGGCTCTACCAATTATCATTCTTATCGGCAGTATATACTAGTGCACACATTGTTAAGCTCTTGCAAATATTGAGTATAATATTTTTTCTTATTTGATGGGTTAAAATACCTTAATATTTTTACTTATTTTTCATTTTTATTAAAGCAGTCAAACATTTTTTTTCAAATCTTCACTGTCTACAATTCTTTATATGTTGTTCATTCATTACCTTAATTCATTTATCAATGAGGGTTGAGTGTATGTCTTATTTATAACTTTTAGCTTTTTGCTGTATTGCAAAGCATTTTTAAATTTTTCACATTTTTGTTTAGTTTTTGCATCTTTATTTACTGTTTAATGTTGAAAAATTTTAAACTTTGGGTTATTCATAATTTTTAAACTTAAAACTTTTTATTTGTTTTAGAAAACTCTTTCTCTTCCAGATTATATGTGTATACTTACTGATTAACTATAACTCTAATCTATTAAATGATTTTATTTACAGAATATCTATATTGTATATTTTTCAAAACTTAAGTATTTCTTATCTCCTCCTTGTCCATGATTTATGATATCTCCTCTAATGTATCTGAGATTTGTTTTGGGTCTTACAATTCCTTTGATATCTTTTTTCATTCTGTACCGATTTAATTACATTCTTGTAGTGTGTATCAACTATGTGGCATATATCTGGTGGGACTAGCCCTGAAATATTGGATTTTGAGAAATTTTATCCAGTGATTTGCCTTCAGTTTTGGGATTATTTGGCCCCAGGAACTTTTTCACTGTCTCCCTCAGCATATGGGTATACCTCTATTGTGTTTCATCCAAGGGCAATAGACTAATAATACTTACAGTGGTCAAACCTTAGGAGCTAGAGAGAATTCTGGACTATTAAAATAAGAAAAGGAATCAGCAAAGTGGCTGCTAGTGATTATAGCATAAGAAGAGGAGTAAGCAAGACTAATCTGCTACCTCTGAGCCCTCTATGGGGAAGTAGTGAGAGTGATGAAGAACTCTTAGAACCACATATGTCCTATGACTCAGTTTAGGAAGGGAAGAGACTATGAGGAAACAGCCACAGAAACCTTGAGAGAGTCCTGTGTGTGTGAAACATGAAATTCAAGAGAATTAGTATAATTTCTCTACTATTTAAGAGGGCCTTAGATAAGCTGGGGTACTCTAAACCTTTAATGTAGTATAAACTCTCTGAGAGTTGTTTAGTAAATTGTAGTCAATTAGAGTGAGATGAAGAATAAGACAATTTTAATTCCAGGTAGAACTGCATTTTGGGTAATAGTTTGGAGAGTGATTTGCAGAAATGATCATTGTGGTACACTCTTTTGTATATTATGCTCGGGCAATGAGGTAGAAGAAAGAAGGGTCAATGTATTGCCATCTCTACATGCACAAGCAAGGAGAAGTGGAAGTTTAATTGGCATGAAAAAATATCTAAAGGTGGAAACTCCTTTGAAGAGGATAATACTGATTATCATTGGCGGCCTAATATAGGGCCCCATGTTGTCTGTCATTGAGTGATTCCTGCACATACCCAGGCTGCTGCTTACCTAGAGTTCATTAACCTGAATAGAAAGCCTCTTTTACTTCTCTTTATTATATTCAGTCTTTTCCTAAAGCAGGAAAGAGGCAATGGAAGGGTTATGTATATATACACCCCAATTTCTCACCCCTCAGAAAACCTAACCAGCAAGGTTGTGAGTGAATAAATAGAGCTAGAATTATGAGAATTAATTTGGTTTGATTTTTCTAGCCTTTCTGGTTATATAGAAAAGATTTTGTTATTATCTTGACAATCCTCTTAGTACTTCCTATTTCCTGTAAGGCAGAACAATAGAGAAACAGTGACACAGCCCTCTGATGCCATACACTCTCATATTCTTTCCCCAATAAGAAAGATACATTTTTAAATTTTACCTTTTATAGCCATCAGTCCTCCCACTACTTTAAGCCAAAGGCTCTTGTTGACTAGCTAAGATTTTACTTATGCACATAATTAATTATGCCATTAGCAGATGGTTGCTTCAGATAATGTCCATAATAAACCTTCTTAACAGTCATATTATTAGACTATTGAGGGGGTAGTACTACCACAAGATGCTGGAAGTCAGTTTTAAGCAACCATTTCATTAACCAGAACAGGACATCTTGGACAAGATATATTTTTAAATTCTGAGGCTTACATCATTTTTAATCACAGTCTTAAGATATTCTATCTTTTAACATCTCTCTCAGTAATAGAGGACATTGTGCAAAGCCTTATTATAGTGTGTGCCAAATGAGGGTGACTCTTACTAAGTTGGCACAATGCTAGGATTAGGAGTACCCAATTTTGATGGAAAAACACTAATTCCTCCTAGTGTTTTTAAAGAGCCAAAAGCACCATATCAATAGCAACACACTTTTCTTCTGGCAGGTTTAGTGGATTTCAGTTCATCAAGTACTTATTGATTAGTCAGATATTATGCTTGGTGATAGAGACATAGGGAGCAATACATAATTATTTTGGGGGCTTGTTAAAAATGTATATTTATGATTCGTTCCCTTAGAGATATGAATTCAAAAGGCCTGAGCTGCGACCAGGAGCCTGTATTTTTTTAAATCAGGTTTTTCAAGTAATTTTCGTGCAGACAATGCTCAGGCATCACTTAGTTATTGTTCAATGCAGGACACAGACTTTGGAATCAGATTGATGAGGTACTGGCTCCTCAATTATTATCCTTGTGATCAAATGTAAGTTGCTAGTTCTTGAACTCACTGAGGTTTCCTTAGTGAAATTTCTACCTCATATATTGATTGAGAAGATTAGACAAGAAGATGTATGGAAAGTACTTAGCAAAGGGCCTCATCTGGGGTACAGACTCACTGCGTGCCTTTGTTAGTCTTAACACACAAATCTGGACCAACTTTACTACTTTTATGCAATCCAACTGGGAAATGTTCAAAGTAGGAGTCTAGGGATAATTGAGTCTTGGAGAAATTAACTTGTGAGGAAAGGCAGGAATAATTTAGCATTTACAACTGCATAAATTTAGAAGGTTTAGAGTCATTATGGAAAGAGACATAGCTGAGGGGCATACAGAAAGCACTGCTGACCAAAATGCAGAATAAGATAATTAGAGTTTTTGATGCAACTAGAGAAAGAAAAGAGAAATTGCAATAGTTTTCCTAATAAATTACAGGGAGTATTACTGGTCATCCTTACATGTTGGAGGAAACACTAAAAAATTACTAAAATAGTATTTCAACAAGAGCAAAATATAGCAGTTCCCTTGTCCTTTGTTGAAGAGAGAGAGAGAGAGAGAGAGAGAAGAAAGAAAAGAAAGAGAAAGAAAGAAAAGAAAGAAAGAAGAGAGAAAGAAAAGACAAGAAAAGACAAGAAAAGACAAAAGAAAGTCCCTAGGAGCTTTGTCTCCAAAGAACAAAGAAAACAAAAAAATTAAGGACTTGGGAAAGAATAGAGACTATTAGATTAGAGATCCAGCTCCTATAATTATTATTATTCTTCAAAAACCATGGATTTGGACAGAAAATGATGAACTATATCTGTTTTTTTATAACATTTTAGTGGCCTTATTAATTTATAATATATTTAAACCAAGTTATTATTTTGTACTATTTTTAAAGGCACTTTACATACAAAATTTCTATGAAGTGCTTGAATAAGGAGTTTCTGAACAATATAAAGTAACTATTTTTGTAAGAGCTTATGTAATATGGAGTGAATGAGGCAATAGAAATAAATGAAAATTCATTAAAAATGAATTCACTGGAAACATAATTTATTTATTTTTTGAATTTCTTATTTAAAATTTGAACCCTAAATCATAGGACCAGACATTCTTTTAGTTGAAACAGGAAAATTCATATGACCCTAACCTGCCTGGAAAGCTTTAAGTTGTGTGCCAGTAGCTAGTGAATTGATTTAAGACTGCCAAAAGCTAATCAGAAAGTCTCCCCATTTTACTTCCCCAAATCATTCCACTCTAACAGATAATTAGCAATATTAAGTACAGCACTGACAAAGTCAAGACTTTCTTAAGAATTCTTTCTGTCACTTTGTAAAAATTCACTCTTTTCAAACCCCTTCTAGTCTACCAGAACACATGACAATAGTTGACTTTTTTACTAGAGTCAGATCTGAATAAATAGCATTTGATTAATTCTATGTGTGGTTTTCATCTTTTTGACAATTTGAATAAGGGTTAATTTTTAGTCTTACTTATTCACAGCCACACTGTGATGGTGTATCACTTGAGATCACAGACCCTGTGGGACTCCATGTAGAGGCATGTCACAAACATGCACATGGATTATTTTAGCAAGCAGCTTTACCCAGTAGAAGCAGAATATAAATAAATGTAGCATAAAGAGTTTCAGAGAAAATGTTTTTATGTTGAGGGTTTGATTCATTTTGGGCGTGTCATAACTTCACTGAATCCTTGGTTATTTCCCTGTTCACTGCCATTAGCCAGCCTATTCTCTGAGAAGATGGACCCTATCTTCATACCTTTACTGTCTGTCTGTTTTGAGGAAGGGTAGAAAAGACAAAGAGAATGGACAAGCACAAGTTTTAGCTTTAAGAATGAAAAAAGGTATGCTAGTTAAATACAGAGTAAAACAAAGTGTTAATATTTGTAATAATTGTAACTGAGTATGTTAATATTGAAATGCTTTGTAAATATTTTAAAATAAATAAATTGGTCATTAATAAGAATAATATATATCCTTCATGCTCACATTAAGCTAATTTTCCACAGAGATTGGGTATAGGGTACTTTTGCAGAGCTGACCTTACCTATGAGTGAATCAGAGAGTTAATGCAGTTGGTGAATTCCTAAAATTCTACCCTCCCAAGATTTCTCTCACATTCAATAGTCATTGTAACTAAAACTTTTAAGAATGGAGGGATTGACTTAGAGAATTCTGGAGAATGGATTGTATCTATTTTTAGGGGGTCATTTAAAAATGTCAATATTTTATGTGGATAGTATGATACATTATGTGCTAACATCCATTACTCTATAATATTGATTTGTTTACAGGATTGCAAGTTATAAAGGATATGATTCTGAGGGGATGGGAATGATTACTCAAAGGAGAGGAGTTGTAAAACAGGTGGAATGCAAAATTTACTCATATCGAAATTTTGAATAGGGTTGCCAAAAGCATTTCTTTATGTTAATAACATGCAGTTTTTTCTTCTTAAAAAGATATTTGAAATCTCTTCTTTCAATTTTTCTTTTATTTCCTCTCTCCTCCCTTCCTCCCTCCATCTCTTCCCTTTTTTCTTTCATCTATCCTTCCTTTTCTGTTTTCTTTTACATTTATTTAGGATAGAACCTTAAAATTAAAATTCTTGTTAACAGGTAAAAATAAAAGCTGATTGGCTTGATTTAGTATTCATTGATCTCACAGATCAAAAAAAATTTTAAGAACGTTGGCAGACCTTACTGAGGAGAATGTAAGATGGGATAGTTGCCAGCTCCACTCTGGAGAAAAGGTTTAGCATAAATATGAACTGAGAGACTGAGCATGTCCCACCTAGATCACAGCAGGTCTGGCTGTAGTCTGATTACATGGCAAGCCAACTTGTCTGGAGCCTAGGGAATAACCCATCAAATGAGGTCAGCACTTGTAAAGAGAAGAAAGCTTGCAAAGGAAAATACCTTCTTTTGAGCATAGTGGAGTTAGGTGCTGGGAATCAAAATATTATAAGGGGAGCCCTAGAAATGAATTAATTAACAACTGCTAATACTTACTAAGTACTTGCTCTGTTTTAAGTACTTTTCTGAGAATTTACATCCTCATTTATCCTTACAACAACCCCATAAGTATTAATTTCATCCTCATAGGTGAGAAACTCATAGATGTTAACAATGCGTGATCTTTCTTGTACGTCTCACTGTGGTCTGTGTAAAGTTTCTCCAGGGTATACATAGAAATGGAATTGCTGGGTCACATGGAATGCACGTGTTCACCTCATTAGATAAGACCAGTTGTTCTCTAGAGTGATTACATCATTTTGCCCTCCCAGCAGTACATGAAATTTCCCATTACTTTATATTATCAGACTTTTTAACTTTTGCCAATGAGAGGTGTGAAATCTTAACTCATTTAACTTTATATTTCTTTGAATTCTAACACTTTTTTATATTGTCATATATTTTCCTTTTTCTAGGAATTTACCTTTTTAATTCTTTGCTTATTTTTATTGAGTGGTACATTTTCATTGATTAGATGTGATGATAGGCTTTGGCTACTAATTTTCTGCTGATTGTATTCAGTGCAAATATTTTTTTTCCAAGACTTTCTCCTTGTCTTCCTCCCTCCCTTCCTCCCTCTCACTCTTTCCTTCTTTAATAATGTCTATGGTGTACATTAGTTTTACATTTTAATATAGTCAATTTATCACTCTTTTCTTTGATAGTTTATTCTTCCTATTTTGAAGCCCTAAAAAGATTTTCTTGTGTATAATAATTTAATCTTCCTCATGTCTGAATTCTCATATGTGCATGGCTCTGTTTCTGTGCTTTCTTCCTAATCTGTTTTTCTTTTTCTTTTTTCTTAAATCCCTGTGCCAATACTACACTGTCTCAAATGCTTTTTATAATTAACCAAGATATCAGGAGGGTGATTCTCCATACCTTCTTATTTTTCTTCAGTATCATATTTTATTTATCTTGACTCTTACTATTTTTCTTCAATATTATATTTAATATTCTTGAATCTTTGCTCATTCTTATGCATTTGATAATCAGTTTTGTTAACTTCAATGAACTGACCTATGAGTTTGAATGTAACTGAATGATTTAATAGAATAAGTTTGGGGTATAGATTTTCATTTATTTAGGCCATCTTTAATGTTTTCCAATAATTTATCATTTCTTCATGACATCTTTTGTTAGATTCATCTCTGGTATCTTATTATTGCTGTTGTAAATGGAAGCTTAAAAAATTTTATTTTCCAGATGTTCATTACTGGTGAATGGAGTTGCAACCAATTTTCTGTATTGATTACTACATTGACCATGCATTTGGCAATATTGCTAAAGTGTCTAATTAATTGCAGTTATTTGGCTGTCAGTTCTCTTGGGAAAATTGCATAGTTTTAAAAATGATTATGTTTGTATGTATATATTCATTTTGCATGTAATATTTAAAAAGGAATATATATATTTTATATATGTAGATACTATACATGTGAATAACCATCTATGTATTTATGTCATTATATATCTTTCTATCTGTCTATATACCTATTATCTTCTTAGTCTTGTCTTATAGAACTAGCTAGGACCTCTAATACAATATTATATAATATTGTTGGTAGTGGATATCCTTAGCTTTCTTTATCCCAAGGAGCATATTTCTAATGCTTCATTTTTTAGTGTCATCTTTGCTTTAGATAAGCAATTTCTTCCTACTTTCAGATAGGCTAGGTAAGGCTGTAATAACAAATGACCTTAATATTTCAGTGGCTTGCAAAGAAAGGTTTGTGACTGGCTCACACTTTTTCTTCTTTATGAGTCCATTGTGGCCCTGCCCCCTTCACCTTACACCAGAAAAAGAATGATGGAGCTGCTTTTGTTTCTGATATTACTAGTCGTCATGGCTAAAGGAAACAGTTTATAGTGAACACTGTCTTGACTCCTCAAGTTTGTGCTTGGGGTGGGGGTGGGGTAGTATACATCTCTTCTTGCATTTCTTTGACCAAAGGAATTCTAATGGCCATGCCTGATTTAAATGGGCTGGAAATACACAATCCTTCCTTATGAATAAGGCATCATAAAATGAGGATGAAAATATTTTGAACACTAATATAATTGCTCACAATGAGTAGATTTAACTTCTTTAATAGCTATGTCTATTTAAGTTTTACAAAGCATTTTGCCCACAATTTTAAATTTATTGTCATGGTGTTATTTTCCCCCTTTCTCTTTTTCTAAACCCAAGAATTATGTAAATAAGCAGGTAAACTTTCCTAAATCTAAAAAATCTTGTTTAAATAATCAGTATTTTTCTTCACTTTTAGGATTAGAATTCTCATCTCATGAATATATCTTGTTGGCATTCTCCTCTGTCTCTGATCTATTTATATTATTATGATAGATATAGAGAATGTAAAAGAATGTACACTTTTTTTCTTGATGTATGACTCAGATTTTTAATATGAGAATAATGGGTATTGGAATATTATCTTCCAAGACTGATACTATTATAGGAGAGGGTACTAGAGAATTCGGCATGGTTCTAGACTGTGACTGTTTGTTTTCTTTTAGAAAATGAGATATTAAAAAAAAAAGTTAGGAAAACCAAAAGGGAAATATTGGAAGCCTCATTTGTTGACATATATAGATTGTTATTATGAAACGTAAATGAGTATAGTGATGGATATGGGTGTGTAAAAATGTTAGAAAAGAGATTATGATAGTTTCTAAACACTCATCTATAAAAATCTGGATGAAAGTTTTCTGCTGTATTAGGCTTAAGGGAGAGTCCAATATGCTTCCGTGGTATTCCTGGGCATGGTGTTCTTTTTATGAGGTAAATAAAAGTTCCTAAGATTTTTGAGAAAGATTAATTTCAGTCTTTTTTTATATAACCATGTACCCTAAGGTACTCTGGCTGAGTAGGGACCTTGGTATGGCTAAAGAGTTTCTAAATGTTTGCATCTCAAAGGCTGAGAGTCTTTTTATATTCATCTGTTTTACTTTTTTTTTCTTTTAAGTAAATAATCAAGGGCTAACTAATCTAGTTGTATGTATTATATTAGATTTCTAAAATCATATGACTCATTCTGAACACTTGCCTTAAAAATTGCCTGTTTTAAAAAATATTTTATATATTTTAAGATAAGAACATTTTTAATTTTCAAACATTTTTATGCAAAAACTACAAAAATAACTTAAGGCACGGTGTAAATATTCCTGGAATAGAATCAAAACACTTGAGCCCAAACTCTTAATAACCATCTTGCTAGTTATGGGACTTAGGCAAATAGTATAACCTCTCTGAATCTCACTTAAAATAACTATGTGGGAGCAGGTGAAATGCACTGAATTTCACTAGGGTTTTTCATTAAGGTTTCTGAAATAACTTGTTTTCTTATTTATGTATTCTCGTCAAGGCAGGACAATCTTCTTGAACATAAGAACTAGGAAGTAAGTGGCAAAGAGAAAAGGGTTTACATTTAAAGTATAAATACACACACACATATGTATACATACATATACATAGTAGGACAACTAGCATGTCTTTAATTCCTTAAATAAGCATATAATTTCTTTCATCAACTGACTTCTGCCTCTCTTTCCAATGTGACCCTTTCTCATGATGAACTAGTGTACCTATAACTTTCTCAAATAAACCTCACTATTTCATGTCCTCAAGACTTAATACAAACTGTTTTCTCTACTTGGAATGCTCACCTTTACCTCATTTGTCTTGTGAGTCATAGTTAATATTTAATTAAAAGCTCAAATCTCCATCCCCTTCATAAGCATTATTTGGTAGTTTCTTTTATACCATAGTATTGCCTCATATATCCTTCTATCATGTACTTTATCATGAACTTATCTGTTTGATGAAAAGGAGAAAACAGATAAAATCTTAACACAATACCTGGCACATAAGTTGAATTCATAAATGCTGGTCATTATTATTAGAATTATTATTCATCAATTTTCTGAGCTTCTTGAGGATAGCAACTATGTATGGTCCTTTTTACATTCCTAAACACACATAAAGAGTCTGGTACATGGTAGGTGCCCAAAAAACATTTTTAAAATTAATTACAAAATGTTAAGAACCAGGTTTATTAACATAATTATTGTTTTGATTATTTTTATATTTAAGATTTAAATTTAAAAAGGAAATAATTAAAATGTATGTTTCAGTTTTAGAGTCACTTATAAATGATTTGGACAGGCTGCAATCAGAAAATATAAATTCATTGTTTAGATGAAATGAACAGTAGTCCCATAGCAAGATGATTTCTGATGCTATTTTGAAAGATCACAAACACTTTACAAAGGCTTTTTTTTTTTCTAACATGATATTAATTTTCTATGGTTGTATAATAATTTAACACTTAATGACTTAAAACATCACTCATTTATTATTTTAAAATGATGTAAGTCAAAAATCCAGGTGTGCTCAGCTGGGTACTCTAGTCTCACAAAGGTGAAATTAAGGGGACAGCTAGCCTAGGCTTTTATCTGGAGGCTTTCAGGAGAGGTGCCTGGGAGGGAGACCATCCCCTTCCAGTGCAATCAGGTTGTGAACAGAGTTCAGTTCCTTGTGGTTGAGGACTGAGATCCCTATTCCCTTGCTGGCTGCTGGGTGAAGGTTGTTTTCAGCCTCTAGAAGTTATCTGCATTTTTTGACTTATGCCCCATTTCTGTTCAAAGTCAACAATAGCATGTTGAATCCTTCTGACTTCTTTTCTGCTATCAACTAGGAAAGTTCTCTAGATTAGATTAGATTAAGGTTTGTGTAATTTTTGTATCTTAAGGTTATCTGTACCATACAATGTTGTGTAATCATGAGAGTGATATATGTTTATCATATTCATAAATTGTGGGGATTAAGATAGGACGTCTTTGAAAGACTGTAGTTCTACCTTGGAATATATCAAGAATCTTGAAGAACATATTCATAATGAACAAAATAGGAAACATTTTAGTTATATTGTGAGTAAGAACTATTTGAGCTGCCTTGCAGTATGATTTTTACAGATGACTGTGAAAAGAGGGAATTATTATTTATTCTGTGCTGAGTAGAATGATTTTTAAATTGAAAAATGCAGCAAAATTTTTTTCTTTCTGGGTGCTTTGTTTCTAACTAAAATTGATAAGAGGGGCTTACAATTAAAAATGGGTAGATTTATAAGAGAGTTCCTCATTTCTACAAATTATTTTGTCTTGGGAGAAATTTTATTGGAACTTCACTAGATGAAAATACATGTTTGGATATCACTCATTATTAGTTGATTATTTGATTTTCGAACAAATTTCTTTGGTCACTACTATGTACCAAGCATTTTGTTAGGGGTTGAGAATATAGCAAGGAACAACTAGATCTGTTTTTCTGTATTCCAAGGAAGATAGACACCAAAAGAATAATTATGACACGTGAGCACTCTTAGGACAGGGAATTATGGAGTTAATAAAGAAACTTATCCACCCCAGATATTGTAAAATTGTAGGAAGACAGGTAAAAGATCAGAGAATGTTTTGTCTAAATTTGGTGGAATCGTGACTTGTGCCTCCAAAGGAGTCTCTTGGTTTTTCAATTAAGAGCTGTTATCACAGTTCTTGAATTTCCCTGTTTAGCAGATTTTTATATTCTATATTCTAAGCTAAAACACTAACTTTTAAAATTTAAAATACTTACATGTAGTATTCATGATCTCATGAAATGGATTAAATACCATTTTATAACATGAGAAAAATTAATGGTAATTAGAGAGAATATATTTCTATGCTTCCTTAATTTCTCTCTTTTTTAAGCTATTCCTTTTATTACAAAAAAGAAAAAATGCAACAAAACCAAAGAAAAATGAGCCAAACAAAACCAACTCACTTTTTTGTAAAATAATTTATTATGATGTTTTTTCTTGCTGTGGAACATTGTAAATACAACTACTTTTAAATTTCAGAGGGCTTATTTTGTCATTCTGTAAAAACTCAGTTGACAAATTTATTGTCAATTTAATAAATTATAATGATGATAAAATAAAGTATTTTTTCTTTTTAAAATGAGAATAATATAAATATTCAGTAAATTAAAAATAATCTAATTCCTACTAAAATACAATGCTAAAACTATTTCTAGTGTAAACAGAAATAGAAAATCTGAACAGTTCTTTTGTAAGTTATCTATTCATGTTCTTTGTTCATATTTCTATTGAAATTTTTGTCAATAAAGTATTTTTCTATTTTAAAATAAAATATCCTTTTTATGCAAAATATTCTTTGTCAAAGCTGTGTTCCTCACATGGTACTCCTATGACTAGTATCAGTTTATGCCTATTTGGTTTATTCAGTATCTTAATCAACAGGCAGATTAATTGTGAAATGATTAATTTCCTGAGAAAGATGGAGGTTTTAAGCATAATCTCAGGCATATAAATTATTAACCTGAAGAGAAAGATTTCTTCAGAATGCTTCAAACAATAGTGGAAGTGATGGGAGAGGATAGAGGTAAAAGACATGAAGTTAATGAACAATCTTTATTCACCAAATATTATTCTGGAGTTTTAGTAAATGTCCCAAATGCCCCAAATTGTGGAAAAATGGTCTAGGCCAGTGTTTCTCAAAATTTGATGTTTGTATGGTTCATGTGGGATCTTTCTAAGTTGCATGTTCAGATTAGGTAGTTCAGAAGTGGGGCCTGAGATGGTATATTTCTTACGAATTTCCACAGCTGCTGGTCTGTGGAGGAGCCAAGGTCTAGAGTTGTGGTTAGGAACATTGGCTCATATTAGAAATGCCTGAGGAAAACAGAAAAATTCTAATGCACAGGTCACATCCCTGAAAAATTAACTTTGAATCTTTGATGCTGAGGTCTAGTCTTCAGTGATTTTTAAAATCTTTCCCAAGATATACCAATGTACAGCTAGGTTTGAAAAACCGCTGGTCAGAAGATTATTGTCCCTCATCATTGGCAAGAGCTAGTGGATTCACTCCAATGGTACTTTAAAATCACTAATACACTGAAAGTCATATTACTCCATTACAATAGACTGCAGCTGAGAAAACAAAATGTGCACCACATTATTTAAATAAAAACCCAGTGTGCATAGGATATGTTTGGCTTCATAAATCTTCAGAAATGTTATTGTTTCTGCCCTTGCATAATTTTGCTATTGAGTTCCTGTATATAAGTACATCTTGGGAATAGTGGTTGAAATAAGAAAAATAAGCCATTAGTTTTCTCCCTGCATGAGCCTGGGGTGATTGGAAGGTTAATTTTCTTCACATCGACTTGTCTGATCTAAGGATGGCAGGATTTAGGGGAATTGAGCCTTGAGTATTAGTTCTAACTTATTTTGGTCCATCCTCTACAAAGTGAGTTTCTTCTCACTGTGGTCCTTCTGATAGCTAGGAATATCTCTGATTCCCACATATACAGAAAATTGTTAATTTTTATTTTTAATGTATCAGTTACCCTTAGAATTGCTTTTCTTTGTTCAAATAACTGCATCAACTGAAAAGGGGTCTGGGTGAATTAAACAGAACAAGAGGTTTATTTAAAAGGATAACAGGGAGCTCACCAGACCATTGGAGATCCAAAGAACCAAATGTCTAGGAACAATGCCCAAACCACATTTTAGAATTACTGGATGAGAAACTGCTGCTACTAGATATTAGAATTTTCCCTGCTGCCATTTTGCACCAAAAACATTGCAATCCCTTTGTGGTTAAAAACTGGACACATTCCCACTTTTGTCCTCACTGGAAAATAGATTCTGTGTGCTTCCTCACATTGCTCACTAAGATCTCCTGCTGGATAACTTGACTGATTTCAGGATGCTTCTTACCTGCAGGGGTATTTCCTATGTTGTCAAAGTAGACTTGAATGGTGGGAAATTTCTTAAACATAGGAAGGGTATTCAAATATGCTGATGAAATGGAAGCAGATGTCAACTGTCTAATACCCTTCCTAGAGTCCTCTTTTTGAAATTCAGGTTAGTATAGGCAGCATAAATTTTATTCCACTTTAATAAACATTTATTCAGGGTCTACTGCATACTCAAGGTATAACCAAGATGAAGATAAATTGGTGTAGAAGTGCTTACATTTTGTTAGGAAAAGTTTTATGTGGATTATTTTAATATATGCTGCAAAATGTAATGGAGTGACATATATACAGAAGAGGAGACCTTAGTGCCACAAAATGTGCAGAGTACAAAGTAAGAGAAAATAATATACCATTTAAAAGTTCATTTGCCTTGTCTCAAACCAGGTAGAGGGAAAGAGATAATATGTATATTGTATTGTATTTGTCTTTTTTTTTTTCTGTGACTATCTCACTAAACATCATGTAATCTCTTCAAGGGCAAGGATCTATCTTTTAAATTTTTTTTTATTGTTCATAGTATCTAGCACATAGCTAGGCACATAGCAAATATTTAAGTATTTTTTTTTTTTTGAGTTAAATTATTTTGGAAAATGTGTAGTCAGAGGACTCCAAAACATACTCATATTACTATGTAAATAATATTATAGAAAAACATGCAATTTTAAACCATCTTACTCCTTAACCATCACAATAATAATTAATAGTTGTTGGACTGGTAATTGAAATATTTAAGATTGTTATTGTTTTTAGGAGACTAAGCTTTTTTAACTTGAGCTATAGCTGAGTCAAAATTTATGGGAAAACAGGTTTAAAAAATTGATATTGATGATGACAGAAGCATGGAAATGTGAAAGGTCCCCAGGTCCCTAAGAACTGGAGAGACAGAAACATTTCTCTCTGAACAGCAGACTCACACTCTAGCTAATATCAGTGATAGGTGTTGGAGATACAGAGGAAAGGCAGCTGAGGTCTGGTAGTCACTAGTTCTGAGAGGAGAACAAAGCCACAAACATTGGACCCTGCTGCTCCAGCCTACTCTGCCCCCATCCATCATGGATGATTCCAGCGAGAGCACCTGGGACAACTTGAGCATGCATCACTTCCCGCAGCTTCTGGTTGCAGGGGCAGAGCTCAGATTTCACAGGATCAGAATTCATTGCCCATCACATTCCCCAATGTGGGTGGTACTCTGAGACTGAGACAACCTGGTCACAGAGGAGACTCCCATCTCCCCAAGGAATACAGAGCATTTGCTTTCACCCCACAGAGATAAAAAAAAGCTGGAGCAGTGCAAAACAAAAACAAAAACAGAAAACTTGTGCTTTAGTGCCATTTACTGGAAAAGAGAAGAAAGACCTCTTATTAACCTGCTAAAATAGAGCTGTAACTTAAAAAAAAAAAAGGAGATTCTATTCCCATAAATGCATAGGCAGAAAAATAATCCATCAAATACCATGAATAACCAAGGTAAAAATGCAGTTTAGGAAGAAAAAAAAAACTTCAGAAAATAAAATTGAAGTCATGAAAATATGTGATTTAAATGACAAAGAATTTAAGATTTCAGTTCTGAAAAAAATAAATAAAATACAAGAAAAATCAGTTTATGAAATCAGAAATACAATAAATGAACTAAAGGAGTACTTTACTGAAGAGACTGAAACTTTAAAAAAGAACCAAATGGAAATTCTGGAGCTAAAGAACTTAATAAAAGAGATGAAGAATGAACTAGCAAGCTTAGAAAATAGAGCTGACCAGATAGGGGAAAGAATTAGTGATACTGATGATAGAAATCTAGAAATGGTATGAGATAGGTGAAGAAACTTGAGAGAAAAAAAAAAAAACTTTATGAGAACTGACTCCATCAGAAAAAAGCACTATGCAAAATAAGAATAATGGGTATACCAGAAGGAAAAGAGAGGGAGAAGGGAACACAGAGCCTATTCAAACAAACAGTAGAAAATAACTTTCCAAACCTATGGAAAGAGTTAGATCTTCAAATCCAAGAAGCAAACAGAACACTAAACAGCAAACAACTCAATCCAAAAAAGCCTTTTCCAAGGCAGATTATGTTAAAGCTGTCAACAATTAATGACAAAGGACTAATTCTCAAGGCAGCCAGGGAAAAGAAAGTGGCAGCCTATAAAGGAAATCTCGTTGCATTATCATAGAATTTTTAAGCAATCTAGGAGAGACTGAAATCAAATATTCAAACTATTGAAAGAGAGGGATTACCAACCAAGAATAATAAATCCAGCAAAGTTATTCTTTAGATATGAAAGAGAAATAAAGACTTTTTCAGACATGCAGAAGCTGAGGGAATTTATCACCACAAAACCTGTATTGTAGGAAATACTGAAGGGGGTTATTCTACCTGAAACAAAAAGACAAAAGAATATAAAACCACAAGGAAGATAACAGAGAGACAGAATCAGGAATTTCCAACCCTTATTCAGAATATGGTATTACACATTTAAATATAACATAACCATAGGATTTCATTCATGTGGGTATAATACTGAAAGCAACAAATAAGAAAAACAAACAAAAACTCATAGACACAGACAACAGTTTAGTGGTTACCAGAGGGAAAGGGCAGCAGGAGTTAGATAAGTGTAAATGGGGTCAAATATATGGTGACATAAGGATATTTGACTTTGGGTGGTGAACACACAATGAAATATATATATGATGTATTATAGAATTATACACTTGAAAATTATATAATTTTAACCAATGTCACCCCAAATAATTAAATAAAATTAAAAAATTGACATTAACTATTGTCACATTAACTGCTCGGCTCTTTATTGTTGTTGTTATTGTTGTTAGTCCATATTTGAAGGACTGTTTTTCAATACTAGGATTGAGTATGTGACCTATCCATGAATAGGAGGATATAAATGTCTCAGAGCTTTCTCATACATACTTAAGATCCCCACAGGTTAGGAAGAAGGTTATATTCTAACTAGGCAAAGACACAATGCTCAGGAGAAAAAGTTATGCAAAACAATAGTTTGCAAGGAATAGGAACCCACTGGAGATAGCTGAAACAAAAAGGAAAATTTATTGAAAGGCTACATGGTACCCAGTATTATCTGAGATAGGAATGTGTGACTCAAAAACAAACAAGAATGTGGGCTAGAGATCTATCAAGAATTTAACAAGTTTACTTTGTCTTTCATCCCTGCTTCTCTAGATATCTGTACAAGTCTCTGGTAGTGTTACTCTTTAATAATTTCAATGTATAGCTTTTGATAGGTCACACTGAAAGTAATGCTTGTCCTTCAAAGTACCACTATTTTTATTTGCTTCCCCCCAGTTTTATTGAGATATAATTGACATATAACATCTTGAAAGTTTAAGATGTACAACGTGATTTGATACACGTATTGTGAAATAAAATGGAGTTAGCTAACACCTCCAATCTTTATATGTGTGCATGGTGAGAACATTTAAGATTTACAACTATTAAGAATATAATACAGTGTTATTATATGTTATATACTGTACATTGGATCCCCAGGATTTATCTTATAAATGGAAATTATACGCTGTGACCAACATCTCCTCATTTTCCCTACCTCTGACACCCATCATTCTACATTGTTTCTATGAGTTCATCTTTTTTTAGATTCCTCTTGGCCAGGGATTTGACAGTTAAGGTATGACTTCCTACTGTTATATTTTAAAGCTCATCTTCTCTTCAACCTTGCCTGCACTCAATAGTACATCTCAGAAGGCAAGCATATTTGTACATTTTCTTCCATTTTTGATGACTTGGAATGCCTTTTACTGTAACTTTGAACAATATTTACATAGTGTAAATTCAATATTCTCTTAGAATCATGCTGTAATTTGATGATTCAGTACCTTTGCCAGTAATGGAATGTATAGATTTTATTTCCTAAATTTCTTTTCTTTTAGAATGAATTTTTCTTAAACAAACAAACAAACAAATAAAGAAACACACATATCTTTTAATTTTTTTTTCTTGGAGCACATTAATTTTAAAAATAAAATTTTATTTATTTAAAGATTAATCACAAAAGTAATGTATTTTTTTTAAAGTAAAACATTCAAACACATACAAGGAACATGTTAAACATTATCTTGTACCAAAGTACTCCCACTCATTTCTATTCCATCGAGGTAATTGATGTTAATAGCAGGATATATCATTTAACATGCTCATAAAACATACCTACAGTTTATTCCTTTTTTACATTTTCTAGCTTAACAATATATCAAATAAATAACTGTATCTCTAAGTAATTTTTTATCTGTGAAATATTTCATTGTGAGGTTGTATTAAAATATATTCAATCATTTTTATTATGATTATTCATATGTTTTCTAATGTATTTATAATTCAAAATAATGTTGTAGCCTCCTTGTACATATTTATAATTATCTTTTTAACAGAGCAGGATTGCTGAATATGGCAGATTCTATTATTGTTAACAGTACTCAACACCCCCCTCTATTCCCGTAGGTAATTATATGTCCTCATAATTGCTGTGTGACTTTGTACTTCCCTATGGTGTTATAAAAATTATAGACATAAAATTGTTTTTTGTATTTTCTTATCATCTTAATGTCTTCAGAATCTGCAGAGATATCATTTATTTCATTTATGATATTTGTAATTAGCATTTTGTCCTCTGGTTCTGTTGATTATTCTATCCCTTGACAATGCTTTTATTTTTTTTGCTTTTAATAAAAAGCAAATTGTGATGCTTAATAACATCACAATACTGAGACATATGCTCAAAATTATTCTAAGTGTTTTTGTCGAGGTGTTTTTGGATGAGTTTCACATTTAAATTGGTGGGTTTTGGGTAAAGTATATTGCCTTTCATAGTATGGGTGGGTCTCATCCAATCAGTTGAAGACTTCAATAGAACAAAAGGTAGATCTTCTTTGAGCAAGAGGAAATTCTATCCGTAGACAGCTTTCAGACTTGAACTGCAACATCAACTCATTTCTAAGTTTATAGCCTGATGGCTTTGGACTGCAGCATCAGCTATACCCTCGTCTCTAGACTTCTAGTACATCCTGTAGATTTTGGACAGCCTCCATAATTCCATAAGCCAGTTACTTAAATCATATCTTTTTTTATGACCATATACTATTTGTCCTGTTTCTCTGGAGAACACTGACAGACACGTCTTATTTTTTTTTTTTTAACTTAATACCAGCCATGTGTGGAGAACAACAATATAGGCTGAAATAATATTGATGTTTTGTAATGCACGTGCATATTTTTTCTTTCAGTTCATTATTGTGAGAGTTTAGTTAATATAATCAGTGGTTGCACTGACGTTAATTTTTTGTTGTTTTCATTATTCTTACTACATCATAGACTTCAAATTATTTCAGTGGTAGTTGGTCATTACCTTGTAATTATTATAGAAGCTAGGGGAGCAGACAGTTTATCTCATTGTTTTCCCTCAATCTTGAGATTTGAGCAGTCTTAGTACTAGTCTTCTTGTCCAGCCTGTCTTAGGAACAGCATGCGTGTCTGGATCTTAGGAATGAGGACTTCTCAACATTCCTGGTCCTACTTCCAGGGGCAGGCAAACTATGTATTATATCTAGGGCAGGATAGAGTTTTCTTTCTCTTTCTGAGTGGAAGACAGTGTTTCTATCAGCGTAGCATTCCAGGCTCCGGAGATTTAGAGATTTTACTTTTTTTTTTTTCTTTCCAAAAGCAAGCAATCTGTGCCTCATTCTTTGGGGTGAGAGATAAGTATTCCTACCGCTGCTCAGAAGCAGTGATTTGTGCCTGGGCTGTGGTGACAGATGTTTGCTACCTCCTGTCCAGTATCTTAAGGGTTTTGCCTCATGCAGGAGAATGAAAACATTAGTGCCTGTTTCGTATCTATACCTCACTACCCACATGATGTTCCTAATATGCCTGGTCTCCTGCCTTGTCTGGAATCGTTTTTATGAGTACCCAGTAGAGGTCTGTGGAAAAGAGTTTGTGAATAGAAACTATTTTTTTGTCTGAGGCTTTAAATTATTCTAAATTGTTTCATGCCCACACTTGACCTTTAGGAATTTATTAAAATTTTAACTAATTCTTGCTTACTTTTTTTTTGGCAGCCACCTCTTCCTCCTGTGTTCTGCCAAAGTAGAAAGAGTTTATATCTTCAATCTCTTTTCAGAGGGACTTGTCATGCTGAAATTTAGTTCAGTTGGTTGCCTTGTTACCTGATGTCTTTGATGGGTTCAAGAAAAAATTTTTTTTCTGATTACCTGTTTTTTTTCTTGTTAGAATGGGAGTGATATTCTCTTGCATCTTCCTATATTCTAAGCAGAATACTTTTATTTAAATAGTATATTTTATAGAAATTAAGATGAGAAATTTTTTTTAATATTTATTGTTTTCACTCAGTATTGTCATTTATTTCTGTTTGAAGTTCTATCAGGTATCATTTCTGTTCACCCTGAGGAGCTTCTTTTAGCATTTCTTAAATGTACTTGCAACAAAGTTTTGTCAAATTTTATATATATGAAAATGACTTTATTTTGTGTTTATTCTTTGAAAGATATTTCACCAGATACAGTTCCATGTTGACAGTTTTTGTTTTTCAGACCATTTAAGATATTGTTCTGTTGTCTTCTGGCCTTAATGATTATTACTTTTTTCTTTTTACTGGAAGTCATCTGTCATTTCCATTAACGTTTCTCTGTATGTAATGTGTATTTTTCTTTCTTTTAAGGTTATCCTCTTTTGTTTTTAATCAGTTTTACTATCATGTAAGTACTTCTATCCTTTCTCATATCATGTAAGATGTGTTTTCTTTTTTTTTTCCCTAATTAACTCTCTTTGCAGTTTACTGACTATTGAGTCTGTGGGTTCCTTTTTGTAAAATACTTGGAAACTTGGCTATTATTTTTTTAAATATTATTCTGTACTATTCATTTTCCCATATTCCTCTAGGACTTGAAGTGCAGGTGTGTACACAACTTAACATTATCTTATAGTTCATTGATTCAGTGTTTATTTTTATATTTTTTCTCTTACTGACCTGTTTTTATATTCACTGTGCTTTTCTTTTGAAGAGTTCGATCTGCTATTAATTCAAAAATTTTTGAATATATATATATACACATATGTATTTTCAGTTCTATAATTTCCATTTTTTTGTTAGTATGTAAAAATCTCTTGAAATTCCTTAATCACTTTCATCATTTCATCCATCTTCTTCTATAATTTCCTTGACATATTTATATTGTATACTAATTCTGAGATCTGAGTTGTTTACAGTTCTACTTTTATTGCTTTGCTTATGGATCAACTTGACCTACTTTTATGCATAACAATACTAAACTTTATAGATGATGTGTCATAGACAGTTGATTCAGTTCTCTTGATTTGAGTGTTGAGTTTTGTTCTAAAGGCTGTTAGATCACTGGCAAATCACCTTTATCCTGTAAGAGGACTTGTTGATGCTCTCTCCCTGTGGTCTGCTTTCATTATATCTGTAATCCAAGGGCATAGCCTTTAGTCTTGGGATGTAGTCCTTATATGTAAGGCTGACACTTCTTGAGGTTTGACTGAAAGACAATCTCTTTGAATTTGGTTGGACTCAAACTTCAGACCCTGACTACATAGAGTTAAGTAACTACTGAAATCACTGCTAAATAATTTTAATCTTTCATCTGTGTCCTTGCAATCTCAAACTTCATTCTAAAATTTAGAACTTGTCCAAAGATTTAACAGGTATTTATATACAGAGTTTGGGGATGACATCTCTTTAGCTCTCTATTGTCTAGGATTTCTCTTTACAATGTTCATCTGCTTGATCAACCTGAACTTCGATCTATTACTCCTCAGCAAAGTAAGACTGTCACTTTCTGCTTAAGCCCTATCATCCATGCACAGTACAAACTGGGGAGTGTCCTTAAGGGAAATCCAATCAAATGTGAGTCTCTCTCATTTTGGTTTTCTTCTTTACAGGGTCATCATCTCTCCAGTTTCTCCTTGCTTTTGTAGGATTAACATTTTAAAAGCATATTTTGAGCAAGCAGGGTGGTTTTAATGTAATTGCATAGCACAGCATTCCCAAATATGTAAAATAAGAACACAATACAAAGAATTTCTCTACTGTACATAGTACATAGTACTGTACATAACATTCTATTAAACCAATTTCTTGTGGCTTTTTCTCAAAGTTTCTCTAGATAATGGGTTTTGCTAAACCTGAACTTTCAAAGCTTACAATGATCTTCTTTTACTTGATTTTTGAACACCATGCAAAATGTGCCTATAATATTCACAGTTAATCACCTTTTTGTGTTTATTCTATTCCAGGTCCTATGAAGAATACTTAAATCTATTATTTCCTTTAAATTTCAAAACTACCTCATGAAGTAGATACTGTTATTCCCGTTTTACCTATGAGAAACTGAGGTCTAATGAGATTTAATGAATTGTCCAGAGTCATAAAAAATATGTTAGAACCAGAATGCAAAGCCAGGTTTATATGACTCCAAAGTCTATGTTTGTAACCATTCGGTATGTTTGATAAACTGAATTATTTGCTAATGATTATTATACAATTTTTTGTAGTATGAAGACATTTTTTTTCCTACCTTAAAGATTATATTTGCTTTGGAATATACAAAATTACAGAAAATAATATTAACCATAATGAAATATGATATTTTATTGGGTTAGGTAAAATACTTCACCTAATTTATACTTTAATAATAATAATTATAGTTGAATAATTTTTATTAAAAAAAATTTTTTATTTCAGTGTTGAAATTTTGAGAGGTAAAACTAATAGCATTAAATGCAGAGTAGTTCTGGAAGAGGAGTATTATTTGTACAACATATTTCTAGATAATGACTTCAGCTGGAAGCAATTCAAATTACAAGTATCTTCATCTTTTAATAGCTACCATTATCTCATTAAATGATAGTAAGATGCCACATTTTACTTGCCTTACTAAATGATATGTTGCAACAAAATTATTTATAATAGACAGCAAAATTTTTAGTGAAGGATTGCACTTTGAGGTTTCAACACAGCTTCCAGAAATAGCATTTACTGAGAAGTCCAAAGGATACTTGCAGGAGACAGTGCTCATGAAATAGTTATATTTCTCATTGGTTTCTCAATGTTTTTGTGTCATGAGCCTAAATTACTACTACACATTTTAATTTTTCATCATTGTTCATCAAAATAAAGGATAAAGTTGTTTATGCTTCAAATACTCATGATGTCGTTTGCTCATTAGAATGCCTATTGCTTTGTTCTAACAGTAGGTAATATTGATAGTGAAAATGCTTTAACATTAATCAAAATATAAAGCATACCTTGAGAATAAAATACAATTTTTAGGCAGGTAACGAAATGTTAACATTTTTGTTTATCTTGTTCAGCCATGAATCAATTATGACATGTCAGGTAGATAGCAAATATAAGAGGAAATCAATATGAATTTAATTAGCATCAGGAAGTCAACTTTTAAAATTTAATAATGATTTCAACTGTCAAAAGGACCTGGTTATATTATTTCATTGGAAATTTTTCTAAAGAATATAGACACAGTCAGATCCATCTGAGAAATTTCTATTTACTCTCAAATATTTTATCTATCTATAATTTAATTTTGGCTACTAAGTTTTGGCCAATATTTTTTTATATATTTTATTAAACTTCTCTAAGTTGTCTTATTAATGAGAGCTTTATAACTTTATTATCACCTATAAGTATGCACTGTTAGCATATTAACACTACATTAAAAACTTTTAACAATAAAATTCATTCATAGTTCCTAGAAGTTAGAATGTTTTATCTTTGTTTTTCCCTTCTTATAATTTACATGTATACAGATATTTTTAAAGAATTCTAGACAAATATAGCAGATATGGATCTGTTTACAAAACAGATTTTAAGTAAATTTTCTCTGAAACAACTCAGTTTGTATTTTAATTTGTCTTTCAATTCTGGCAGCTTTCTACCTCTTCATTGCCACACTTAGGGCATAAAGATTATTTGAAAGATGATGTCTCTCCGCCTAGATGTACCATAGAGGCATTTATTTCTTGAATCTTGTATTCCCCGGTGTTATTAGAAAGCAGAAAACATCTCTCTCTTCTCTTGGGAACTCCAAACTTCTATTTCTTGCTTTTCCTTCTTTTTCTTGGTTGGTGGCTGAAAATATGAGAGGGAAATGAGTACCTTGTTCTCAAAAACAGCATTGGGTTGAAAAACTTAGTGTAACAGTGGGCAACTGAGTGTTGAATGGAGGCTAAGGATTTCCATCTTTCTCTTCTGAATCACCTGCTTTATAACTAGTTCTACTATGGTAGATCACACCTTGGACTAGCCCTGTGGTTAAATGAGGATGAACATGTTGGAGATGGGATGCTGATAATTGGCAATAACTGAGTAAAGGGAAATAAAAAGAGATGGAAGAGGAGAAAGAGTTTCCAATTAATGGAATGGTGAGGGAAGATGAGAACCTGTAAGAGAGTTTTAGTGTTTAGTCTGGCCAGATATGGTTCAATGATATCTTGTGTATTCAAACATGCAAACATACACACTTAATAGAAACCTATTAGAACATGAATTTCAATGTGCTGTAGATCCTCTTCAGAGTACATCTACAAATAATAAAACCTGAAAATGGTGGATGAGAGAATAAGACCTTGCCAATAAACTATGTTCTCCCTTTGCAGTTAGATATAGACCATGTATCTAATTCTGTTCAGTGGATGGTGGGCAGAAACGATGAATGCAAATTATAGGCATGGCCATAAATTGTACTTTATGACCTTCCAGTTACATTTTCTAATGAAACAGCAGTCCTGGAAGCCATGGGTTGAAATGGAGAGAATCTGAATCTCTGAATCATCACATGAAAAAGAAATGCTTTTAAGTGCTCCCTTACTCATATCAGGAAGTGATAAACTTTGGTATGTTAAGCCACTGATACTTGGAGATTTATTTGCTATTATAACACAGGCTATCCCTTTTTAACTACATAGTTTGGAGGGTAAAATGAGTATTCTTTTCAACTGCAATTCTGTTACATAAGTCTTTATGTCATAAAAAATTCAGTGCAAACCCTTTTTCTTTTTTAAAAAGAAATATCGGTTCTTTTGCTGTAAAATTTAAATCATTTACGATAGGACAGGTTTTTGACAGAGAAACTAAAAACCAAATTGTTAGCCATTTCTGCCAATTGAAGAATGAGTTGGGATAAAGATAAAGCATGTTGGAAATTATAAGTTAGTGGAGAAATATGATTCCATTAGAAAAAAATAAAAGATTTATGAACAACATTCAGTGGAGTGTCTATTTCATAAAATGAAATTTTCTCAAGATCTGGAGGTCATTCAGATAGAGACAGTTACCCATCATTACAAGTGGATTTAAAGGCTTTCTATTATCTCAGTAAAGTTTAACATTTACTATAGAGAAATCTTAGGTGAAAGACTCATATTTTATCATCATTTGGTGTGGCTGTTGCACCAAACCTAAAACATTTAAGTTTAAGAGATCTCAGTGTTTTGGGATATAAAAGCCTTTAGCAGTTCTGTTAATCAGTTTGCAAGTGACAAGAATTCAACTAAGAAAGTTAATACTTTTCTCTGAATAAGAATTTAGATTCTCTGAGTTTCCTGCCTCCCTCCCTCTTGCCCTCTTTCCTTCCTTTCCTTTTCTTTCTTTCCTCTTTAAAATGCTTTGATTCTAGAAGAGTTTATTGTCTATTTTTTCCCCCCAGGAGATAAAAAAGTTGGTTTATTTGAGTGCAAGCTATAATAATGTTTATATACCCTAGCCAGGGTTGTTTATTTTTATTATCACTGGATATCAGGGCCCTATAAAATACTTTTAAAGTTTTAAAAATAATCTTTGTAAATCGATTTAATATTTATTTCCTCCGAAATTCTTTCATGATATTAAAACAACATTAAAAGTATATTCCTTAAAAGTATATAAAATAGTATCTTGTCATACTATTTCTGTAATTTTTTTTATTCACAAAAATTTATTTACTTCTTTAGAACTTTCTCTAGTAATTGACTTGTGTTTCCTTATTAAGTAAAGTCATATTATTTTCCCACATTTTCTATATAATAAACCCAATTACAACTTATAGAGATATTTAGAATAAACTGAAAAAAACCTTACCTTTAAGATTTATTCTTTAATAGGAATTGTAGCTGTAGTTTTACAAATTCCACAATTAGAATTTGGGGGATCCACAGTAGTGAGTGGGAATTAAGAAAGTAGGAAGTTATTCTATTATAGCTATGGAAAAAGGAATAAGCCAGCTGCTGGTGATGAAGTATATCTTATGTACACAGATATACACAACCCATCTAAATTTTCAAGAAGTTAACTATGGTGTTGACAGGCTCAAATCATAAATAGAATGTGAGGGGAGAGCTAACCTATAGGATTTAGCACTTGAACTAGTAATCTTCTGCTTGTCCAAAGGAGCCCGTATAAAGGAAATTATAATTTTAAGTTATTATATATCTTCAAATACACATTTTTAAAACAGTTACTAGAGATTATTTTCAGAACTTGAAGTCTATATTTTAATTATATGTTTCTTGATTTCTGAATGAGATTTCTCAAAAGAATAGATTATTTTGTTTAAAGACTACCCAGAAATTTCAGTCCTTTTTGTAAAGCTTATTATTTCCTTCAACTAAAATATATATAGTTGGACATGAGTAAATACCACTAATTTGAGATTTGATTTCTAGACTAGCAATCAATTTAGGAAAGGACAGCACAACCTGATTGTGAATATGCTATTGACTTTTGGGCCATATTTAGGAGTATAAAAATTCTTCCATTAAAACTATACCATTGAAACCATGTAACATATTTCAAATGAGCTGAAAATTCTGTTCTTGCTACTAGATTAGGAGGATTCAAGTCTATGCCCAGTGAAAGAATTATTGGAATACAGACCATTCCAGATCTGTAATCAAAGTTTTGTTATTGCTGTAGACTAAATGTTTGTGTCTCCCAAAATTCATATGATAAAACCTAAACTTAATGTGATGTTATTAGAAGGTGGTTAGATCATGAGTGCAGAGCTTTCATAAATGGGATTAGTGCCCTTATAAAAGAGAACCCTAAGAGTGACCTTGTATCTTCTGCCATGTGTGGATACAGTGAGAAGCAGAACAATCTATAAACCAGGAAGCAAAAACACAGACTCTGGCATCATAGAGCTCTCATTCTATTGGGAAAGTTGATTTCTCATCAAAGCACCATGAATAAATGTTAAATCGCAGCTAGGACTTTCCTGTCTCCCTCTTTCACTTGTAAAGACATTGTGATTATACTGAGGACATACTCAGCTAATCTAGGATAAACTCCCCATGTCAAAACGGTTAATTTAATCACATCTGCACTGTACCTTTTGCTGTGTAACATACTTGCAGGTTCCAGGGATTTAGATATAGGTATCTTTGGGGAAACATTATTCTGCCTATCACAAATGCATTTTAAAGGATGTCCGTAATTTATTAACAAACACAATAAACTTCTTTAGGCTTTACTGCCTTTGACCTACTTGTAACATTTGATATTAACTACCATTTAGACTCTCAAAACTCCACTCATAATTTCTTAATTACAAACTGCCTGAATTTCCATTGTCTTTTATGACTACTTTTCTCTTTTCAGTTCCTTCTCTTGTCATTCTCAACGTAGATTTCTCCCAAGGACCTGCTTTAATTCTTTATCCTCCTCATGTTATATATGCTATTTGCCTTGGTATATACTCTTGTATCCAATTTTATAACAGAATCTGTAACACTTATATTTGTGTCCCTAACCATGGTTTTGCTCTTGAATTGCCATTCAACATTTAAAAAATGTCTGGTATGTATCTTTCCCTGATTGTTCTGAACTTTTAAATTCAGCATTTCAAACTGAAATTATGGTCTACCTTTCCATATCTGCTGTTCTCTTGAGTTTACTATTTTTGTTGATGGCCCTCGATCTAGATAGTCATCCTGTTTCATGAACTCAGTGTCCTCTTAGATTCCTCTGTTACTTGTTTCTCAAAATATATGGATTACACTTGTATAGTATGTTATTCTCATTTCTTCAATTCGCTTCATTTCTGCTGTCATTCTTATAGTTTTCTGGTCAGGTGTACCTCATTAGCAACCAATGATTTTATACACTGCTACCAGATTTACTTGTCTAAAACCGAATTCTAGTCTTATTAAACCCATCCACCTCAAATTGTTTAAGGATTCTCTAGCCTTTCAGAACCTGCTTCATATGCCTTCAACATTATTTCTTCCTATGTACATTTACATAAATTTTTTTCTCAAAAATTGGACTCCTTGTTTCTTATTTATCATGTACTTTCCTTTTTTCACTCTTCTGACTGTAATTGTTTTATTCCTTGAATGTATTTCTCAACCATGTTAAATGACCTAAGCCCAACTCATTCTTTAGAATTCTATTTAATATTACTTCTATCAGGAAGCCTTCAGGTAATATTTGTTTTTTGAAATATCAGGTATTTTGCCATCTTATATTAAATTTAATTCTTTTTACTCATTTACATTGCTTTTTATTATTAAATTTATTGGGATGACACAGTTAATAACATTATATAGGTTTTGTGTGTATACTTCTATAAATACATCATCTGTCTGTTATATTTTGTTCACCACCCAATGTTTACATTTCTTTCTGTCACCATATATATTATTATTTTTGAACATACCATTGAGGAAAAGATAATGTATTTAGCTCATCATTCAATGTAGGAGTTAAAAATATTCCAAAAGCATGAATCTAAGAAGTTGGACAAGAGCAATGATTTTTCAACCTGGAGAGTAAAGGAGGAATATCAGAATTTTAAAAAAAATTGTTTCAGAGGTATATTAAATATTATAAAATACTTGGAAAAATTAAAAAAAAACTCTTTTGAAAATTAAATTATTGCTAGAGGCACATCTTTTTGATTAATTAGCTATATCTTGCAGCAATTGCCAGTTGGATTATGAAGCCAACTCATAAAGTTAGAGTGCTATCTAGGCCTCTTTGTTCCTCATATTCCTCCACTAGAAGCTGAGAAATTATAATGCACACAGAACAGTATTTGTCTGGCACATGATAAGTCTCTAATATATTTATCAAATTATTATCATTATTATTTTTCAAAAATAATCTTTGAAGGAGTGAGAAGTACTAGATGAGGTCATCCTTACCATAATTGTATCTCTAAAATTCTGTTACTCTAACAGTAGTATAAATGTCTAATCTCTATCATTGTGTGGTTTTATGTATAAAAGGACAGTTAAAATGATAACTATTTCATTTTTGTTATGGACTTCGAAATTATACTTTTGAGAATTACTCATTTTGACTTAGTTCTCATTTATTTTAGATTTTTTACAGTTTGTGATGGTAAGCTTATAAAGAGTAAAAGCAGGATTTTTAAAAATTTTGTAAATTTTTCTTCCAGTGCCCTTTCTTCTAGTTTAGATTATAGACCTAGCCAGTAATACTTAAAACTCTTATGTGTGTCTGTGTATGTGTATGTGTTTAACGCATTAAATTCACACAAAATGTAAATAATTATGCTTTACCTTATAGGTTGCTTATATTTGTGAAATCTAGTTTATTCCTTAGGCTAGTTTGCCACTTTGAGTGAAATAATTTCATTTTTGTAATTTTAATGTCTGAATGATGTGTCAGCTAGACTACATAGACCATTTGAGGATGGATACTCTAGGAAAAAGTGGAAAACCATGTTTACACTCTAAAAATACATCAATATCTGTTAGGATGGCATTGCTTGGCAAATAGTAAATTATTTCCTAAAATTTTTCATTTTAAGATTTAAGTTGCCACTGAAAAATACTACCTTGGTACTATGTTTGCGTATTCACACTGTAATCAATAGCATCATTTTAACCATGTTGAAATTGTTTGAACACAGATATGCAGTTGGAATATATAAAAGAAAGAATTTATGTATAGTTTTTGTTATGTGATATAATAAAATGTAAATTTGAATATATAACACTGGTTCTCAACTTTGGCCCCACATTTAAATCACTTGAAAAACTTTGAAAAAAATAGTCTATTAATATCAGAATCTCTGAGAGTGAAGTTAGGACATCCACATTTTTAAGAGCTCCCAAATATATTTCAGTGCTCAACCAGTGAATGAGATGAATACTTTGACATTACTGATTCTGTTGACATATAGGAATGTACATAATACATACATACATATATATATATATATATGTAGTCTAGTTGACATATATATGTAATACATACATATATTTACATATACATGGAGATATTAATAAAATACCGTTACTCTCACATATGTGACTTTATAATAATAACAATTTATTATGATAAGGTTAACATTTAACGAGCTAAATGCCAATTTACTGTTATTTGTACCTTTAATAGATTTTTAAATTTAAATCTCACAATACCTTTATGAAATATGTATTCTGTCCACTTTAGTGATGAAGGCTGAACAGAAATGTCAAATTACTTATCCATTGTTATACCACTGATAAGTCATAGAGCCAGAAACTGAAGATGAGCCATCTGAATTCAGATTCTGAGCAGTTATCTTTTTACCATAATGCATTTAACTCATTTTCTGTTTAGAAAAAAAGTGAAGCTTGCTGCTAGCATTAATTTAATTTTACATAAACACTCTCTTTGAGACTCATTCCATCCCATTCAGTGGTTGAGCACTGAAATATACTTGGGAGCTCTTAAAAATGTGGATATCCTAACTTCACTCTCAGAGATTCTGATGTTAATAGACCATTTTTTCCCAAAGTTCTTCAAGTGATTTAAATGTGAGGCCAAAGTTGAGAACTAGTGTTATATATTCAAATATGTATTTTATTATATCACATAACAAAAACTATTTTACATAAACACTCTCTTTGATACTAAAGCAAATCTGACTGGTTTTTAATGTGAAAATAAAATATAAAAACTATTCTTGGAGTTATTTCTAAACAGAACTAATGTAACAGAAAATATCATAAATCGGATTCATCAAATGAATCTTTGGCTAACAACTGTTCAAGAACGACATTAATAACATCACGTGTAGGAATGCTACATTTCCTAGAATTTTTCAGCGATCAAGAATGACTATATTTTATAAATGATAATACCACTACTAAAAACAGAATGGTATAAATAGAATGATGTCATTTGTTTCCAAAGACTATCGATATACTACAGCTATGCAAAAATAATAATAAAAATGAGATATTTCGTGGCAAACTTTTAGGGTACAATTAGAACTGTAATCCATAAATTATCTTAGGGTAAATGCTACAGCTGTAAGAGTTGCCAGCGAGTATTCTTGAGGCAGCAAACGGGAAATAGGTTAATAGTAATATATATGTTACTAATTAAGTTGTTATAAGAGGAAAAGAATTAGATGATGATTAGGACTGCTTTGGAAATACAGATAAGGTCATGAGAGATATTTATTGCTGTTTATATGTTACTTGATAGCAGAAAGCTAATTTAATAAAATTATTCTAGGTTTTTTTCTTTTTACTAAATGTATCTGCTTTTAAAACATAAAGTCCAACTAATGTGAAGAAATCTCAGAGATAATCTGGAATCTTCTGACAGAGAGCTTTTTTATATATTCTTTATTGGGAATATATGCTAATGTATCTGTTTATTATATAGACTCTGTCCTTTGATTTCAGAAAAATGTTTTAAGTATTTAGGATAAAGTTCCATATAGCCTGTAGATGGCAGCAACTTTCTGTTATTTGGTATTTGCTCTTCATAAGCACCTTTGGCTAAAAAGCTAGACGTAGAAATTAGATGTAGGACTACAATCTGTGATGGTTATGTACTAAGGTACTCAAGTGGAGGTGTATTCGCTATTTGGCTTTCCAAAAGCAATTTTCTGTTATTGGTTTTGAAAAGCAATCCCATACGCTTTATTTGAATAAGGATTGAATCACATTTGTCTGGATCTGAAAGGAAAAGCTGAGCCAAAGGCAGGGCTTTCTCAACGAAAGTAATATCAGGGAGCATTCTGTTATCATTCCTCGACATTGCATTTAGGCAGTTACACACTTTTTCTTAATACAGTGACCTGCATGTTTTATGTGGAATTCCAAAAGCAATGATCCAGTAAATTTACTAACAGTTCCAGTAAATTTGCTTCATGGATCCCGCATCTGATGATTGCCTTCTGCTCTTGGCTTTTTCTGCCTAATATACCATGTAATATGTTTTAAAGTGAGAGTTTTAAGAGTTTTATTTTGTCACATCATTCACTAGAGAGGCTAGTGAAGTCTTTTACTGTGTTTTAAACAAATTGAATCCACTGATGGTTTGGGTGCAATACTTTTGAAGGCTTTATTAAAGTTGTCAAGGAAAAAGTTATCCATACTATTGCCCATCAAACAAATTTACTTAAATATCTTTTATGCTTCTTATTTTTATGTTAAATTACATAGAAATACTAAGGTTGCTATAACTGTTTGTGATTAATACCTGTCTTTTGCTTGATTTACTGAAATTGATGAGAAAAGAAAGTCCATTAGTATGTTTTAATAGAATTAAAGCATTAGCTCTCCAGTCCCCCAAACATTTGGAACTTTCTCAGCATTGTTTGGATTTAAAGGAATAAAGAGAAACATTTTAAGGATCTGACCCTCCATGGGTTGCCCTCTGGCTCACAGATAAGTTGTGGCATAACTGTATTACCTAAGCTGGTTTCCGTTTTTGTGTGTTTGTTTTATCAGTGGGCCAGAATTCAAATTAATATTTTTGGAAGCAGGATACTTTGTTCAAAAGTTGACAAGTCCAAGTAAATATTCATCTTTACTAAGACAAAATGAGATGAAATGAGCCAAAAAACAGTTATTTAAAGGAGTTCATTTTATGTAATTGGTTCTAAGAAGAAAAGCTAATGAGTCCCAGGGATTTGCCCTATAATTAGATCTAGACTGTCATGTATACAATGAACATAAAGTGATGCACAATTTATATGGTAGAATATCTTTATAATTATGACATGTAAGGACAAGAGAAACATCTGCTTTCTGTTGATTTAGTAAAGAAGTTTCTTTATATAACCATCTCTAGGGATATGATTTGGAACACAAAATTATATTATAGTAGGATCCTTAATGGAATAACTTTATCTATGATAGAACTGTCACCCAGCCATTTTTTAATTCTTTAAAAGAAAAGAGACTACCAGGATAGCCAGTTTCTATCAATAATTGACGTGTTTAATAGCCAGAGAAAATAACTATTCTTACTTTCTCTGTCCTTCCTGGCATCATGTTCAATAATACTGCTGAAATAGTATTAGTGCTTTAAAGGAATTTGATTTTAGCACCATGGATCAAATTTTCTAAAGGTCACTTCTTAGAGCCATAGGAGTTTATTCTCAATTTTAATTAGATATCAGAAACATGAAATTCATGAACTAATTCTTTTATTAAATAAACACTTGATTTTCTACATTATGCACCAATGTACTAGTGAATAAGAGAGTCATGGTTCTTATCCACAAGGGATTTAGGTTCTTCAGGGGAATAGAAGATAAAAAAATCTAATTTTCCAAAGTGACTTAAAAATTATAACTGTGGTTTCCATGTTGAATAAATATAAAATACAGAGTATCATAAAAATATACAGAGAAAAGTCTAGCATAATCTGGGATTTCAAAAAAGACTCCTTTAGAGTAAATTTTTAATTCTTTGTCTAAAAATAAGATTTGACATATGCAAAATTTACCTATTTGCACTGATAAATGATTATAGGACAATTCAGAACGAAGAATGCAGAAATTAGGAAAAAGAAGTTGGCACATTTTGTTAGCCAAAACATGGATATTTTGGTGCAACATGTTCTTAATAACAAGTATCTTACACATGTGAAATAGATACACATTTATTTAAATGGGAGAAGAAATATTTGTTCTTGAAAAATGAACTTTCATTTAAATAAATTTGATTTTTAAGTTATTTTGTGATATGATTCACAGCAAAATCATGCAAATGAAATAAGTTTACCTGGAAATGAACAGGCCAAAATTAAGAGAATATTTCCTAGAAAAAAAAAACATGTTGAAATCTGTAGGAAAAAGTCAAGCACGAGAGAGACAAAAAGCTATTCACGCTTTTAGGTCGGATTCTACAATTTTTAAAGTATAAGTGATTGGTAAACAGTGATAGAATTTGATTTTAACAGTGGAAAAATTTTAAAGCTCAAAAGTTGTTGGATATGTTAGAGAGGGTTCAAGATAGAGATAAAGAGGGAGAAAGAGAGACTTTCAACAAATTTAGTGGGGAATAAAAACAGAAAAGAGAAACATAAAATTACAAACAACCAAAATAAAAAAAAAATTAGTTTCTGAAGAGGAAAATAAATGAATTGTTTTTTTGAGTCCAGAAATTTTTCTTTTATTCTTAAAATATATGCAAAAATACTCTAACAGTTCATGTTTTAAACATAGTATATTTTATGAAAAAATCTGTTTTTATCTACTGAGTCCTTGATGTATTCTCAAATTTTGTTAGCTAACAGATGTCTGCTTTTCTTATCAGTCTTATCAAATATTTTTTGATAGTGCATGTTATTTTCTTATCCAAAAGTTTGTTTTGCTTCTATAAAATGTAAATCTCTATAATTTGTTCTGAAGGTTATATTTACCTAGGTAAATTAATCAAAAACTATTCAGATTCTTTTAAATTGAACATGTTGAAACTTAAATTGAAAATATGGCAAAATTGATTTCAATTATTTCAATTTTTTTGCAGAAGTTATTCTATTTAAGAATGTTCTTTATTTTATTTTGTATTTAGTTCCTAGAAAATTTTTTTTCAAATAGATCTTCAAAATTACTTGCTATTCTGCTGATGTATTGTATATGCAGGTGCCTGCTCAAAATAGCCAAATTTGAGGATGTTTTATTTTATTATCTATCTATCTATCTATCTATCTATCTATCTATCTATCTATCATCTATCTATCTATCATCTATCATCTATCTATCTGTCTATCATCTATATATCATCTATCTATCTATCTATCTTTGTATGTTTGTTTGTTTAAGTTTATTGGGGTAACATTGGTTAATCCAATTATATAATTTTCAGGTTTACAATATAATTTGACATCTATTTTTCTATTGTGTGATTACCACCCAAAGTTCAGTTTCAATCGGCTACCACTTCACACTCCCCCAAACCCCTATATTTTACCTCCTTTACCCTGTCTACCTCTCTCCTTCTTCTCTACTCCCTACTCTCTGGTAACCACTAGTCCATTGTCTATATCCCTGATTCTCTATTTGTCCTGTTCATTTGTTGCTTTTAGTTTTATATCCCACATATAAGTGATATCATGTGATTTTTAACTTTTTCAGTCTGGCTTATTTCACTTAGCATGATTATCTTGAGGTCCATCCAGGTCGTCGCAAATGGTTATATTTCATCTCTTCTTATGCCTGAGTAATATTCATTGTATATATGTACCACAATTTCTTTAGCCAATCATCTATCGTAGGACACTTCAGTTGCTTCCATATCCTGGCCACTGTGAAGAGTGTTGCTATGAACATCAATGAACAAATATCAGATATGGGTTTTTAAGTCTTTGGGGTAAATACCCAGGAGAGGGATTTCTGGATCACATGGTAGACCAATTCTTAGTTTTTTGAGGAACCTCCATACTGTTTTCTATAGTGGCTGTACCAATTTGCAGTCCCAACAGCAGTGCATGAGGGTTTCTTTTTCTCTGTATCTTGAGGCTGTTTTATACTCATTAATTATGATGAATATGTTTTTCTTGATATTTAACACTTGTCTGTTATATTTAAACATAGTGCTATTGCTGGTGTTTAATGAACTAGAATTACTTGTCGAGGTGAAGAAAATAATCAAGGAAAGATTTATGAAGTCTTCGAACCCACAAAACAGTTTATTATTTTTATTACACAAAGGATAGTGACCATCTGTTCTCTATTGCCATTGAAGCCAGAACATGAGGAAATAAACTTCAATTGCAGTATGAGGTAGTTAGGTTAGAATAACTAAGGAATTTCCTCACAGGGTTGTTAACACTGAAGTGAAGCAGGAAGAGAGGTTGTGAAACGTTCTTAGATGCTGTTTTTTCTCTTATTATTAAACTAATTTGGCTTGTAAACTGATAGATTTTTCAAGATTTAGTTGTTTCCACATATGATTTCACAAATTTGTATTTTTTTCAAGAGAGTACCATGAAAAACTAACAATACACAAATAATATTTAAAATTCATTATTATGTAGTTAGGTCTATGAGAAGAACTTTGCAAGCACTTCCCATGTGAATACAGTAATGAATCAGTGCCATCTGCATAGATTCTGTAATCAGCTTTTAAATTCCTGGCTACCACACACTAAGGAACTCTTTGCTGGCAACAGATTTGTGTATCTTTTAAACTTACTATCAGGACTGAAAAGTCATTCCTCCTGTAACAGGAATAATTCCCTTATTTTGAGAGAGACAGAAACATAGACGACTTTGTCAGGTCACTTTGGGTATGTTAATATGGCATAGAAAATCTGTCAATTTCACTGAGCTGTATCAGGGAACTTGTTATTTATGATGATCCATGCTCTCTTTGATGATAACCTGTTATGGCCATTCCTGTTTTCAGAGGATGCCATGAACAATTCAGTGAGCTGAAGATTATTCCAAAAAGCAGAATGTGCTTCTACAAAATAATGAACCTGAGTGGCTTTTAGTAGTCATAATATAGAAAATAAACCAATGTTTTTTAATGACTCTAGACTTTTTAACCCCAAATACCAATGTTCAACTGACTGCTATCTTCCTTTTCTGAAACAAACACTACTTTGGGTTTTGTGATAGATAGGTTTCAGGTCTTACCTGAGTTTGCTAGTGGAATGTGATGAAGCTTATTTTTGTATTTGTTCTTTGTGTTCTTTTGATTGTAAACTTGAGTAACAATGGGTCTTGATTTCACAACCTTATAAGCATGCCCAGCAGTTTCACTGATGGGATGGATATGCAGTGAATCCAACTGAAAGAAGTAATTATGGTGAAAACATGTAAATTGGCAGACAAGTTTGCTAGAGTTTCAAATTGATGAAAGGAAACAAAATTTTCCTTTTTTGGTAAGGCTTCCCAATGCACTCATTTTCTTTAGCTTTGCTTGTACTACTATTGCTGTTTCCACAAGTTTTAATCTAAGTTTCATGAATATTAAAAGTTTCTAAGAGTGGGAGCAGTGATTAAGAAGTCTAGAACTATGAGTTCTAATCAACTCTTGCCATTTGAGTCACCAAGATTAAATTGACACAGACCTCAAAATTGAAACAGATTTTCTTTGTGGCCTTTAGGTTGTTTTAAACCACTTTATTTTATTTATTTATTTTTTTAGAGGAGCAGTAAGCAAAAACAGCATAGAGGTATCTATAAGGCTAGACATTCCATGGCTTCAGTAATTCAAAGAACGTAAATTAAGCACTTTTAAAAAATGAGTGAATTATTTACTAAATTTTGCCATTGACTTCTTGGCTTTGTTTAAATTTTTCTTTTCTTTTTAAATTGTTGCTAGATCTCTGTCATTCCCATTCATGTGGGCAAGTGGCCTTTGGACATTTTTGGCTTGTAAGAAGGCTGTATAAAACAGGGAATGCTTATTTGGGCTCTGCAGTTAGATATTACTATTAGCTGTGTGAATTTGGGCAATATTATAACCATGCCTTTGCTTGACTATAAAAATGTTGATAATAATGAAATTTAACTCAGGGAATTGTGAGAATTCAATGTAATAATTCAGATAAGATCATTAACACAGCCCTGTCCCACAGGCTACACTCCATGAGTGTCATTTCTCCTCATCCTCCTCTCCTTGTTTCTGGTCTTTCTCTTCCTCCCAAGCCTTCCCTGAGTCTTAGGAACCTTTGAGAAACTAATGAGAGCTTTGCTTCCAGAAAATAAACATATGTCTACAAAACTGAACAACAGGGCCAAAATTATTTAAATTATTGACTCAAAATGTAGATGATATGTTAGAAAGTTTTATATTTAAAGTTTATTTTATTTTAATTAAAATAAAGGTGAAATGAAGATTGTAATTACTTTGATGGATTTCATTTTATTTATATATAGTTCTGTTTTATGGTTTATTTTTATTTTTGAATTAACTTTTTTACTAAACTTTTTACTTTATAAACAACTTTAATTTACAGAAAAGTTGCAAAGATACTATAGAGATTTTCCTTCACTTCATTATCTGATTTCCCCTACCATAGTATATTTGTCATGACTGAGGAATCAATATTGGTACATTGCTATTAAATAAATTCCAGAGTTATTTAGATTAAGCTAGTTTTATCACTAATGATTTTTGTTTTTAATTGTAGGATTCAGTATTGGAATAGAAATTGCTTGTAGTCATCATGTCTCTATATTCTCTAGTTTGTAAAATCCTCATTTTTTCATTACCTTCACAGTTTTGAGAAATACTTAACAGAGATTTCATAGAATGTTCCTCAGTTTAGGTTTGGGTGATAGTTTCTCATAATTAGATGAGGATTTTGGGTTTGGAGGAAGAATATTTGAGTTAAAGTGCCATTCTTATCACATCAGGGAATATATGCTATCAACATGACATCACTGTTGATGCTGATATTGATTACCTAGCAAAAGCAGCATTTACTAGTTTTTTTCCATGGCAAATTTACTTTTTTCCTTTTCATATTCTATTATTTGGGAGCAAATCAGTAAGCCCAACCTATCTTCAGAGGCAAGGGATGTGATACTGTTTTGAGATTATTCATTCAGCTGATCAGCAAAGCCAAAGGCATAAGAAATAGTAAGTTTCTTAGGAAAAAAGTATAAATAAAGTTAAATGAAACTATGGATCTCCCGACCTTCACTGAATCACTGTTCCATGTTAGAATTTGACATTTAAAACAAAAATACGTTATATTTTTCTATCCATCAGTGGGGCTGAATGGAAGCAAAGCTAACAGAGGCCAATTTCATACTGACATGACATAGCTTCAAGATGTCATTGAGTCAGAATTTAAGATAGTGATTCAATATGTTTCACCATCATGCTGGCCATATCCAGACCTGTAGCACAATTTAATGGTTAGTTTATACTAATCTTAGAAGTGATAGTAGTGATTTGCTTAAAGAATGCAACTCTTGACTTGGGCTCAACAGCTAACATTTTCCCACAATGTACCAAGAGCTTTTCAGGCATTTTTAATACTGTATCTTGCTGATAAAATAATTTTATAATGTAGGTATTAATATCCTTATTTTACAAGGAAATTGAGGCTTAAAAAGCCAAGTAACTTGACCATACCAGTAAGAGCCGGATCTGTAACTTTTCTTCATCCTGAAGTTTATGATTTTTCCACTACTTATAAATTACACATATATAAAATATAATTTAAAAAATTATAATAGCAAGAAGTCTGGCCCTGAGTTTGCTCTGCTGATTTAACCCCATAGCAGTGATTCCAAAGGTGTCTTATACAAAGTGAATACTTATTTCCTAGACTCACATTCTTTAAAGAACTCCTGTCAGGAACCAAAGCAAGCAACATTAAAGAGACAATCACAGTATCTTCCCATGGACAATAGTCAGCTGCCACTGAGGCTGAAGTGGAAAATGTTTTATCAAGAGAGATTGTCACTCTTGAGCTTTTAGCTTTGGCTTCTTTTCAGTAAGTGCCCTGAACCAAGACAGCTGAGTGTGCTGGTGTATGGCTGGGGAGCAGAATTTGGGGTTCTGGCCAGCCTTTTGGAGTGAAATAGCCCTCTGATTTCACCATTACTCAGGTTCACCATAAGCAGAGTATGGTCCAAGTTCCTGAACGTAAATGAGAAGGCGTGACTTTCCTCCAGCTATGTCTAATTACTACCTGCTCAGCATACTCAATCTTTACAAACTTCACTTATTTTCGAAATTATGCTTCTCTGATTTCTGCATGCCAAACCCTTGGGGGGGGGGTGCAGAGAACAAGAAGTCTGAGTGTGTGGGTTTTGATAGTTATTTTAATAATTACTAATATTTTTCTATAATGATTTAAGATTAATAGCTGTATCATTTGGACACAGCAATACAAAAGTAATTTGGTGGTAACAATAGTCCCAGATCCAAGTATATTTTGAATATTATTATATTGCCAAAATTCTCTAGGTGGATAGAAATTCATCACATTAAGAAACATTTGGCTGAAGGTGCTGCCCTAAGCAATTTTATTTCATTTTCTTCAGAGTGCATGCTTGCTGCTAATTTTGTTTTTGTACTGAAAGTCAGTATCGAAAAATGTTTGACAGTTACGGTGCAAGGGAGATCACATCAAAGAGCTATTGATATTGTTTGAGAGAACTTAATTTTTAGGAATCCAGTTTCTAATTCATGAAGATACTTAAAAATATTATTAAACGTCATTGAGTATGGAAAAATCTATAAATTCCTATAAAACCTTGTAAAATTATTTTCCTGGTAGCTGAACAAAAAAGCTGAATTATACTCAAATATGCAGGTGAAAAGTCCATTTAGTGTACATGTTTGGATAACTCTCACTAGTTGAACATGAACCAGAAAACTGGTCACTTCTTTTTTCTATTTCTTTTGAAAATGGTTTTATGTAGCATAACATTATTCAAATTTATTATGAACTCAGAAGACAAATGATTTGAGGTACAAGGGAAAGGTGACTACTTTATACCTTTGATGGGAAATTTTGACAGAAGAAAAACATATCAAAATAACTGAGGAGACATCGAAAAGACATCTGGAGAAATCTTTAAAAGAAGAATAGCTTCTCATTGGTTTAGTATGGTCCAGATTTTCAGTAACCTTTCCTAACTCTGTCCATCTGTATTCTATAACAGAGAGTGCCATGCAGAAGTTTAAAGTAGGTGATATTTTATTCCATCCTTTCTTACTACCTTTGTTATAGTTTTTCCTTCACTCAAACCATTTTTTATTATTACCTAGGTCACTTTTGCCAAGTGTAAAAGATACTGTCTTTAAAACCTTGTGTGAGTTAGTGTCTATATTTTTAAAGAGAAACCCTTAGTGAGAACCCAGATTAATGATATGTTTTTATACATAGTGACATCTGGATAGGAAATTTATTTTGGGCAAGTAGACAATTAAATCATTAAAAATCTATTTGTGATGTCTGCCTGTGATTTATATTTAAAAAAAAAAACTGTCTACTTTAACTATAAGAAACAGATGATTTATTTGTTCAATAATATTAAACAGTTATTATGAGTCACACACTGATTTACAGTGGTGAAAATCAGATAGAAGTCCCTGCTTTCATGGAGTTTATATTCTAGAAGGAGGATGCAGTAATAAGAAAACATGCATACACAAGTCAGTATTAGTCATATGGTAATAAGTGGAAAGAATTAAAAATAGAAAAATAAATTGTACACGTATAAAGCTATGGGATTGGGAGGAGGGTAACAGAAATGATAACAACATAAACTATTTTAAGATGTTATTTTTAAGAGCATTTTTAGGTTCAAAGCAAAATTACGTAGAAAATACAGTTTCCATATACTTCCTGCTCCCACACAAGTACAGCCTCCCCCACTATCAACATTCTACACCAGAGGTACATTTGTTACAATTGTTGAACCTATATTGAGACATTATTATTATTCAAAGTCCATGTTATATTGCATTTAAAGTTACATTATGGTTCACCTTTTATGCTGTATATTTTAGGGGTTTTGACAAGTGTATAATGACATACATTCACAATGAATATCATACAGAATAGTTTCACTGCTTTCAAAATCCTCTATGCTTTATCTATTCATTCCTCCTTACTCCCTAACTCCTGGTAACCACTGAGCTTTCTATTGCCTGTTCCAGAATGTCAAATAGTTGTAATTATGTAGTATGTAGCCTTTTTAGATTGGCTTCTTTCACTTAGTAATATGCCTTTAAGTTTCCTCCATATCCTTTCAGGGCTTGATAACTATTTCCTTTTAGCACTGAATAATACTCCATTATCTGAGGTACACCATTTATCCATTTGCCTACTGAAGAACATCTTGGGAGCTTCTGTGTTTTGGATATTATAAACAAAGCGGCTATAAACACATGTGCTGATTATAGTGTGGACATAAATTTTTAACTTATTTGGGTTAATAATGAAGATTATAATTGATAGATTATGTGGTAAAAGCATGTTTAGCTTTGTACAAAACTGCCAAGTTGTCTCCTAAAGTTGCTGTACCACTTTATATTCCTTGCAGCAATGAATGAGAGTTCTTATTCGCTCCACATCTTTACCAGCATTTGCTGTTATCAGTGTTTTGGATTTTCACCATTCTAATAGAAGTGTAGTAGTATTTCATTGTTTTAATTTTTAATTTCCTAATTAAATATTTTATTGAGCATTTTTTCATGTGTTTACTTTCCATTTGTATATCTTTTTTGGTGAGGTGTCTGGTCTAGTCTTTTGCTCATTTTTTAAATGAGTTGTTCATTTTCTTATTGTTGACTTAAAAGAGTTCTTTATATATTTTGGATAACAGTACTTCCTTCCAGTCTATGGCTTATCTTCTCATTCTCTTAAAAGCATAAAATTTTTACATGTGGCAATATAAGAAAACATGTAATAAACAGTTCCATCTTAGAGATGGTTTTAACAGATTGAGGAAAAGGCATTGTAAATAAAGTACATTAATCCATGATATGCTCCATTTTCTATCTCATTTAAATTTCCCATATCCTAAAAACTTTGCCCTTTATAAGCTAAGCAATATCCAAGCATTTTATTTTATTAAATTTTCACAAAAACCCTGTAATATAGGTAGGATTACTGCACCTGCAATTTATAAATAAGGAAACTGAGATTTAAACAGGTTTGGTAGTTTGTCTGGGATCACACAATTAGTAAGTTACAAAGACAGGATTAGAAGCCAGGACTGTTTGACTCCATAGCCCCTTCTTACTTTTTAATTTCTACTACATTGCAGTCTGTCAGCACCTACTTTTTCTACTGTCCTCCCCTCTCCAAAGACTTGTAGCCTCACTCTGATGGCTTCATTATGTATGATCAAGTTTACCTCAGTTCTTGAGTCAGTACTAAAATAGGATCAATATATAAACAAAATAGCTACTTGAGTGTATACAAATAAATAACTTGGAAAAGTTAAAGTATAGTAAAAGTACTGTAGATTATTTTGAAATATTTGGACTTCTCTTTGGCAATTAGGTATTCTTGTTTAGGTGTATGTCATTTTAAAAATAAATTACAAGGATAGAAGGACAAGTTATGTCATCACAATTAAAAGAGCAAATACAGCTTTTAAGACATTCTGTGGGAAAACAGATCTGGTTTCTGTAATTCAAAAGCATGAATAAAACCTGGAGGAGCAACCACTCTGGAATAAAAGATTTAACAGACATGACAACCAAATGTAATGTATGATTGGTATTAGGATTTTGATTTAAACAAATCAGCTTTAATGAGACAATATCAAGGAATGATAGCTATTTTGTTTATTGTAATAATGGCATTATGATTTTGAAGGAAAAGTTTACATATTTTTTAGAGATGAATGCTGAATTATATAAAATTGAAATTATACAATGGGAATAAAAGGAAAAAATAGATAAAACAAGTATGGCAAAATTGTGATAATTATTGAATCTAGTTGATAATTATATAGGAGTTCATTGAATTATCTTTCCTCTTGTTTATGAGGTAATAAATTCATAATAAAAATTAAAACAAAAATAAAAATGTGCCATTATGTGTATTTCTCACTTGTTCAATGCATAGAACAAAAATTATTTATGAAATCAGGCATGTTTTGGAAGCTTCTGGTTCATCAGCATTGTTAATTTCTCCACTCATGTCTTTCATGTTCTGTCTATTATCTGTAAACAGAGCCTGATGTTACTTTATTAAGTAAAGTCTTTGAATAACATATTGTACAGGAATCAGTTCTGGAAAAAATAAATTTGATTATAACTGTCATTAAATAAAAAAAAAGTGTTTTCTGCTAAGATTCAGTAAAGTTGCTAGAAGAATCCACAGCAAAGGGTTAATAGAAAAGGCAAACAGGAGACTAACCCCAAATAAGTTTGATAAGTTAGAAATTGTAACAAGTTTACCTTTAATATGTCTCTATTTTAACTGTGAGCACACACACATGTATAGTTCTGTTCCCCACTGCTCCTCAAATTTGTTTCCCAAAATAATAACAATGAAACACATTATAAGAGGGGAGTGCTTAGTATATATATAAATGTTCACATGTATTTAGATGACTTTTTTTCCAGACAGAACACATAATGACTTCAAAATATTATTTTGATTCTGCATTCCTTTTATGTTCAAAATGTTCTGCAAATTCAATAGAAATTAGTGTGTTTCTAGAAACAGTGAAAAGTATGTGGGCACTTATTCTAGAATTTGGCAAATTTTTCTTGGAGACCTGCTATTAGAATAGACATCAAAAAGTTTTATTACCTTCATTATTTATTAGGCTCCCTTTGGAGCTAAGCACTGGGTATACACATTATCGAACATGTGCAGATGGTTTCTGATGTCATAGAACATATGAACTGGTAGGAAATATAGATAATATATTTAGATAATATATAGATAATAAATCATTTCAACTGTTAAGAGTATTGGAAAAGGAGAAGTACAGTGTGCAATGAGAATGTATCATAAGGATATGACATGAAGCCAGTGGTTATTGTAAGACTCCCTGGGTAAGTGTAGTTGAAACTGAGACTTTAGGAGTAGAAGTGGACCAAAAATGTGTCAGAGGGATGCTAGAAGTTGAATAATAGTAGGTAGAGATCAATATTTCGAAGCTCTGGAGGCAAGAGAGACCATGGTGAGTATAGGGACCTAAAAGATTGGGAAAACAGAAAAAAAATTGATGATGGAGACATAAACAGCCCTGATCCTCTTATGCTTTATAGTCCATGTTAAGATTGTTTAACCATATCCCAAGGAAATGGGAAGTTAAGCAAATGTCTTATTGGAGAAGAAACACAACACAATTGTTTCTTTCTTTTGTCTGAGTCCATCTTTTTTTTTTTTTTTAGATTAAATTTATTGAGGTGACATTGGTTAATAAATTATATAGGTTTCAAATGTACCATTCAATAATATATCATCTGACAGAATGTCCTTCTGTCACCTTTAAAAAAATTCATTTGTAGAGTGAAAAGTAGAAGGAATTGGTTGTGATTGGGAGAAATGGAATCATTTATGAGGATATTACAGAAATATGGGTGAGGATATTACAAAACAGAAAATGTAGCAATGGTGAAAACAGAGATAAGAGAAACAAGAGGCAGAACTGACAAGGTTGAGTGATAGTTTAGATATCTATTCTGCTCATCTCTCTTTGGCCATGGTTTTAGAAAGAGCTGAAGAATAGAAAACATTACGGAGTAGTAAGGAAGGAAAATGTTAGGGAACAGGTACATGAACACCTTAGGGCAGGCAGGCAAAGAACTTAACAGCTATTGTAAATTCTATACATATTTAGAGTGGCTCCAAATGAGCTGAAACAACATTATCAAATTAATACCAGAACATCCTTTTGATTAAAGTGCTAAAAATATTTGATGCTTATCTAAAGACTGTATTTTTCTAACTTTTGGGAGGAGATGCTAATCTATGGACTCATCTTATTTCATAGGAATTAAGTAAATCTTATAGGCTTGGTATGATAGCTGTGTCCTAAGCCCCAGTCCATCAGAGTGAATGTGTTAGAAGGCATACACTTGGTTATGGTTTTTTTTTTTAATTAAGTTTATTGGGTCAACACTGGTTAATACAGTTATATAATTGTAAGTTTTACATTATAATTTGACATCTGTATATTCTATTGTGTGATTATCACCCAAAGTCCAGTTTCCTTCACCTACCATATATTTGATCCCCTTTACCCACTTCACCTTCCCCTCTTCCCCTTTATTTGACTCCCTTTATGTTACGGGTTTTTGAAAAATGCCTTGATTTAGAAAAATGTCAAACTATATGAACAAATTAAAGAGTTTCTGAACAGCAGTGACATGCCTCTTGTGATGTATGAACTAAAGGTTTTCTGATACTCTTCTGCCACCTTTTGCCAAAAATTTGATTTTGACATCAGCTTTCTGATTGATAGCACCTATCTACTTTATTGAAGGGTTTTGACAGCTTCCCTTCTGGGTAGTGCTGTACCCATCTCAGCAGAAATGGCTTGCAGAAAAGTGAATATAGGAAATAGTGTTCTTATGAAAATAAGTTCTAGTACAAATGGACAGAGATGCAAATCTCATTAAAAAGTCAGGAAAAATATCAGTCTGTAGGCTAAAAATGAGATAAGCATGGCAATAAAATAAATGGAATAATTTTTGCTTTTCTTTGTTTGCCGGTGATCTGTAGTTTTATAGCTATAAGAGATATGGTCTCTTGGCTTAGGGACTTGAGAAGCAGTAAGAAAAGTGGAGAGATTGACTCTGAAGCATAAAAATGTTTTGAAATACAAAGACAAGACACTGAAAATATTATGGTATGAATAAAATTTTTGCAAAGCAGATAAATCTAAAAAGATTTTCAATGTTATTCTATGATCTAGAACTTGAGATTTTACTGACCATTCACTCCAAATGTTTAATCTTACAGACTTTCTTCACTTCGCCCTGATTACTTTCTCACAAAATCAATAAACCTGTAAAGCATCACACAGTTGTTTATCTTCTGAAGGTACGTAGTTTATTAAGGTAAGGGCAGACAAGTGAACTCTTTAGTTAGGCCAGTGCAAACATACTGCTATTCTTTATACTTTTGGTGGGAATATATTGAAGGTTTTTGTTCCTATTATTATTCTACTGAAGTATTTCTCACACATTTGTTAATGATGGTTGAATAGTAACTAGATCTGACTCATGTTGTACTGAGAGGCTTATGCAGTGTTTTTACAGATGTGAGAATGCAGTTGACGCAAAATATTGCCCTTCTGCTGATTCCCACGTCTTTTGCCCTACTGATATATATGTAGTTTATAGTATTTATAGTGGCCCCTAAATACCATTTTTAACATCCATTTTAAATGGTTAGATATTATTTTTCCTGAGAAGATGTTTCACATTAAATATCAACCCTTAGCAATGATTAATTTATCTGATCACCTATTGTCACAAATCACAAAGTAGGTCATGACAAAAAAAAAAAAAGTTAATTTGGTTTGGCATAAAAGAATAAAAATATTCAAAGCGAGAGTTGTGATCTCATAATGAAGGTTATGAGAAGTGTTGAAATGGGCAGTGAGAAAGCAGAATGCCAGCACTTGTAGGGTGAACTTCTAACTAAATGTGAGTTGGGCAAAACTGATGAACTATGGTAGAGGTGTTAATGTAGCATAGCTAATTAAGGGCAATCTCTTTGGAATCCGACAAATCTGGGATAGTGTCCTACCTCCATCGCTTAGTCCATGTGTGTCTTTGAGAAAGTCACTTAACTTCTCTAAGTTTTGATCTCTACATCTACATAATAATTTTAATAATGACTACCTTTATCACAGCATTATTAAAAGGCATTAACAGCTATTATTTTTTACTTATTAGTATTGTTTGGACTGTTTGCATTTAATGTCAGGGACTGGCAAAAACCACAGATTATCAAATAGGTCTTTGTGGATATGAAGAATCCACTGATGAGATAGATTAGCATGGGTAAAACCAGGCAAAGTTCACTTAGGTGATTCCAGGACAGCATCTAAACTATTATTGTGTATTAAAGATAGGATATAGATAGTCAAGGATATTCCCAGGAAATTTTGCAAAGAAATAGCACACTGACTACATCAAGAAAAGTCATAGTGACCTATAAAATACTGAAACTTTGGTGGCCCTTGTTAAAATTAGGATGTATCATATTTACCTTTCTGAACATCACTCATTCTAAGAGACCTTTCCACTCCACACACCTCGTTTGCTAATGTTAACCCTATGTATTTATTCAGCTTAGTTTAGTTGTACTAATAGAAATTTTAATTATAATTGGCTTAAGCAATATATGAAATTGGCTCACATAACTAAAAACCAAAGACAGGTGAGGACTGATTCAGAGGATTAACAAAGGCCACCTAGGACCTAATTCTTTTTATCTCCCTGCTATACATTCTGTGGTATTTTGTCTATCTTAAAGATCCCTAAATAGATGCCAGTAGCTCTCAGGGCTATATATGTTCTTTTTCATGCCTAACATGAAAATGAGTCTTTGTATAGTATACTAACTATAAATATTGAGTCTTTCAGGTTTTGTCACTTGTCTATCTCTGGGCTAATCTTTATGGCCAAATGAAAGTGCACAAATTGACTGATCTTAGGTCATATGACCCATTTTTGGAACAGAATGGGTCACATTATAATTAGAGAGTTAATAAATGTTAACTAATTAAAATTATTTTCATGCACTTTCTACAGAACTCCTTAAATATGCTCTAAGCTTAGATAATTTAAGTCACAGTTTATGAAAATATTCAGCTATAATGTTCAGAGTGATCTTTCTCTTTTTTTGCATCATTAATTTGTCTCCCAGAATAGAATGAAGATCATTTTGTAGTAAGGGCTTTATGCTATCTGCCATTCTTGAGAACTACTGAATGAAATCTGTCATATTTAGGGTCACCATATAATTTGTCATTCAAATCAGGACACCTTTGAAAATGAAAGGAGGCACTTTTATACAACTAGCATGTAATAACTGATCTAGAGGATGCATAAATTGAACTTTCCCAGTTAAACCGTTTCAGTCTAATGATATAGAACATTCACACATAAGACAGAAAGCTTCAGAACAAAATTACCTAGGGATATAAGAGAGGCAAAGGTCTCAAACAAAACAAAACAAAACAAAACTGAAATGTTTTCCTTTCTCTTTCTACAGTCAATGAAAACTTTGTAAGCATTAACCATTTTTAATTTGATATTTTTTCTATGTAAAATATTGTTATAATGATTCACATATTCATACAAATATTATAGCAGATGTAGTTTTTTTAATTTGAGTTCATCTGTAATAAGAAATTGAACTAAAATACATTGATATGATTACATTTAACTACATCTAAATTATCAAAAATAATAAAGCTGATTAACTTTCATTTGTTGATGTACAACTGACATTCTAGTCTGAACTTGGAGTCATCGTACATTAACATCAGGCTTTTTAGTTTTGAACCATTAGACTTATTTTCTTTCTCATGTCTTTATTTCTCAATGAGTTGAACTGAATTTATACCACTGACAGCCAAATTATCTATAACCGTACTTTGATTATTGATCTCATAAAGATGATAATATTATTATCATTTATATTCTATTCTAATGCTTTCATTATTTTAGATGTCTTAAGTGGGTAACTAAAAATACACATGTTCACATAATTTACTAGTTAATTTATAATTTATGTTGTTCCAAAAATTATTTAAGAAATACAGGAATATCTACATTTAAAATGATAAATAATTTAAAATAATAAGGGAGAAGCAAAAAAAAAAAATGAGTTGCAGAAAAAGACCTCTGGACTGATAGAACGTAAAATTTCAGTCATGAATTTATATCTGCTTGCCTAAAGGAGTACATAAACATGATCCTAAGCTTTAGCAGTCAAAAAAACAAAAAAGAGAAAAATAATAATCAGGTCCAACAATCAGAAAGTTCATAAGCTAAATACACAACTACTGGCTATGAAGAGCACGATTCTTCCTATGATGACACTAGAGAAAAATTTCTTCCCTGAGAAATGTATTTACCATGGCTTTCTTTTATTTTTACAAGTCAGTAATGTTATCAACTAATAATACCAGATAACATTATTTTCCCTTTTTTAAGTTAGTGACTTCAACACTAAAAACCCCAGAATTTTCCTAGTTTTTTTTGTTAACCCATTCATTCAAGTAGCTTGCTTGTGTATTGTTTATGTGATGGTTTGGTGTTTTAATCATATTCCTATATCTTATATAAAAATATGTATATAGATTTAAATGTAAAGTTAACATTTATGAACTTTCATTCAACAGATTTTTAACATAAATGCACATGTGAAGGTACAGTGTTTTAAAACACAGGCTTTAGTTCTTCTCATCTATTCTTTTTATTTTTTATTTATGCCATTCTAGAATTCTTTCCTCTGGTAGACACTATTTTTCTTGTCAAGAGCCTTACAGTTAAGACAGCTTGTTCAGGGAGTTGTGTTCCATTATACATGATATTTCAAGGGGACCAAATGGGAGGGAGTCTTGGCTTGTGGATCTTACATTTGTGAGTGTGAAGTACATTCATCCTATCCGAGTATCAGGGTTGCCTTTGATAAAGCAAACCCACTTCTGTGAGTTGGCATAAAATGTACTTTTAATATGTATGATAAAATCAAGACTAAGCAGTTTTTTAGAAAGAATTGTACATAACAAAAGTTGAATTGGAGAGTGGGTTATCATCTGGCAAATTAAAATGAAAATAAATGTTGAGTTTAAGGGCTCCAAAGAATATCTTCCCTGTCCTCCTCTGGGTTTGGAACTAATGGAAATAAAGACTTTGATTTTAAAAATATAAATTTGAGAATACACTTTGACCTGTGGTCACAATCAGGGCTCCAAAAACATTATATAATTAATTATATTATGATCTCTACCTGGTTTTGATAAGCTTGCTGTGGAGGTAAGTAGCATGTGTCCTGAGAAGATGATGCTCCAAAAAAGGGGATCTAAAATAATTGAGGTTATTAATCTGGTTTCATATAACAAAATACTTAAAATCACAGGGACTCAAACAAATAGGAATTTGTTTTGCTGTCACGTAAAATAGGTCTGGAGATAGGCTGAGCCAGGGCCAGTGTTGTGGTGCGATGGTTGTTAGAAAGCTAGGAGCTCTGTGACCCTGGAAACTGACTTTTTGTTATGAGTTTCAATTTCCTTATATACAAAATAGGTGCAGTGGTGCTTGCATCATAGAGATGTTGTTAAAATTAAATAAGATATAAGGCAATCATCAGAATAACCGCAGTGTACATTATTTAACTTTCAGGGTTATAGACAAAAGTAAAAAGGTAAAAAGCCTCAAAATTTAAAAAAAATACACACAAAAAAAAAACAAATGTGAAAATATAACAGAAAACAGAGAAGTGGGTTGCTAAGAATGGACATGGTATGGGAACATAAAGAGATTATGGGGACATTTTTGACATGATGGATCCTGATTTTGGTGGTGGTTATGTAACTCTATATGTTAGTCAAAATTTACATACATTTAAAAGGATGAATTTATTGTATGCAAGTGAGTTTACTTTTAAAAATGGGAAAAAGCATAAAGTACAACCGTAGTATGAAAAGCTTGAAGATTCTTTTGATTTGTAGGCATATGCTAATACATGCATACATAAATTGTGTGCACAGATATACAGGTATAGCAGTAGATTTTATTTTTTGATCTGTAGATAAACAGAATCCACTTGAGAGAGAAAATCAAAGATTTTTAGGACTGGAAGAATGTTTATAAGTTGTATAGGATTAACCACATTAAAATGAACAAACTTGAGACCTGTCAAAGTGATGTGAGTGGCTGAGAAAGGGCACAAAGCTATTTTTTTTTTTTTTGGTGGCAAAGCAGTATTTAAAATCATATTTCCTAATTTACAGTCCTATGCATTCTGTTGTATAGTTTTCTTTCTTTAAAATTATTTTTATTTTTTAGAGCAGTCTTAATTTCCTTTTTAATAAAATGTTGATTTTTCTAAAATGGAAAATACTAATATTAATATCTTAATTGCTTAAGCACAGAAATAGGATATTAAAACATAAAGCACTATTCAGAGATATAAGCCAATGGAAATTACAGAGAAATTTGAAATTGATGTTGAAACTCCTATAGTCACATGAGCACCAGAATAGCTATATCATTTTGACTGTGTTTAATTAAGTATTCACATTTTATTAAATAATCTCTTTAAATTGGAAATAAAAGTTCTGGACCAGATATCAGAAGACTAGGATCGCCTCTAAGCTTTACCACACACCAATTAATATTAGTTAATATTCATAAGTTAATATTATTTTCTTGAGATCTTAATTTCCTCATTTGGTTTAGAATAGATCAAGGCTCTTCAAATGTTTACTTGGAGAACCTTTTAAAAATGAAATATCCAACTGTATCCTGACATATTAAAAGGTGAAAGAGAACCTGTTCCATTTGAATCAGCTTAGGGAGACTCTCATCCCTCTCACTCAGCTTCCTCCCCACCACCATAATACAGGCATAGTCAAGTTAGTTTTTGGATTTATAGAGTGCCAGGAACACAGTTTAAAAACACCTGGAAATGATAATCCTTAAGGTTCTTTTTCCCTTTGAAAATCTCTGATTTGTGAGACCAAGGAAAAGGAAAGAGGTTTGTTTTTCTAGCTGTATGATTAGAAATCACAGATATTATGCAGAACTCATTGAGACTTCAAATTTGCTTTAAAAAAATAATTAAAAAACAAAAGAGAGGACAGATTTCTTTGAAAAAAATTCAGGTTGTATAAAGTTGTCAACAAAACTTACATCAGTGATAGAAATGTGTATATTGGGCCTACAGTAACTTGGGCTGACATCTGCAGCAACACTGGCACTATAGGTCTTGTAAAACCAGCATCATTACAGTGGGAGAGCTTGGGAGGCTCAATAAAATGTCAGTAAATTTGGTGAATATCAGTAAAATAATATTATTGCCCAATTGTCCTTGGTGAGACACATACAGAGAATGGATAATAAGCAGGCACTTAAATAATGTTGATGATATAATGAAAGGATGAAAACAAAAGTCATAAATCTAAAAGGTAGCAGCCTAGATACCCCAAGGTTGTTGAAGCCTAGTTGCTCAGGTCATATGCTAGAAAACTGCTTTCATTTGTCCAAAGAGAGGGAAAAACTTGTTCCTATAATGGTGTTTTGCTACATACCTAGGTAAAATTGTCACCAGGAGCAATGTTTCAACACACAAGAAAGTAATAGCAGTGAGGAGAAAGGAGTTCTATTTTGAATGATTGCTATGTATACAGACAAGAGGCTGTGACAAAGAAATCCGAAAACAGTGGCTCAAACAAAATGAATATCTAATGTAACAAACCAGGGGGAGATTACTAGTCGTGCAGGAACCCAGGTTCTTTCTATACCATTGCTTTAAGATTGTTCCTGATTGCCAGGTGGATACTGGCTCACCATCAAGTTTGCTTTCTAGGATGTGAGATGTGGCAAATAATTTTCTCTTTTAAAGAGAGAAGGCTAAAGTTGCACAAATTTCATTCCTGCTTAAATACTAATATCAAGAAACCAGTCACATGGACATAATAGCTTCAAGGAATTCTGGAAAATATCTGTCTCTAGTTCAGTGACTACCTTCTGAAGAGAAGTTGAGTGTTCCTAAAAGAAAAGAGGGAAAGGAAACAAGGTTATGCTTAAAAATGTCTGCCACTGCATGTAAACTCTTTTTTGTAATGAAGTTTCATTTTGCAAGATAGGATATTATTTTATGATAGTTTAATGGAATATATGAGGGGCCTTTGACTGAGGGAAAATGAGACATTTGCGAAAAGGAGGTAGTATTGCTTACTTTCTCAGTAGTGTGATTGTTATAAATGGAGAGCACTGGAGTCCTGGTGCTGATATCAGCTTGGTGTGGAGCCTTTTTGAGTCATATTCAGGGTGCAGAATCCATTTCAATTAGAATTTTTTGGTAGTTTAGGGATCAACTGCAGAGTTTGACAAGGCAAAAAAAAAATAAATTGGATTTTATTTTCATCAGTCTTCTCTGAGGGAATGATAATTATGCCAAAATGTTTCTTACATTTTCCACTCTGTTCAAATTCCTACACATTCAACTTTAATCCCTTTTAGAAGGATAACAGGAGATAAATCGAATCTATTGGGGGAAATCTGTGTTATTAATATTTACACATAAGGATACATTTAGTATCATTGAATTTTGGTTAGAAGACTAGAAGCTGTATGTCTAACTTGGCACTAACACAGGGTGTCCCCCCAACACTTTGTTCTAAGCTTTGACTTAATTTCTTTCATTGTATAGCTAGTAATAGGTATTTAGAGGAAATTTTGGTAAATTAAATAAGATTCGTTTATCAGAAGTCCTACACAAGAGTTAACTATAGTCATTTACATGTGAATTTAAACTTTTTGAGTCAGGTTTGCAAACATTCATAAGTGCTATAAACTTACAAGTGTCATAAAGTTTCTTTTTCAAATTCCTGTGTAGACTCCTACAGGGTTACACTGTTTGATTTTGAAAGATCATATGCTGACTTCACCTATGGAGCCTTTGCTCAGAGTTTAGAAAATTTTTGCAGCTGGGGTGAACCTAATCGCTTGCCAGGAAAGATCAACATGAAACAGTAGTAGATCACTGACTCAGATATAAGAATTCCAACAAAAGAGGGTGGTAACTCCTGAAAAACCATGCTGGCATTAGGTAGTAGATACATAGGGACAATAATTCTGATACAGAATGGTTTTTAAAATAAATTCTTTGTGTTTAGGGATTACTTTTTTTTGCTTCTGTTTAAAGAATTTTGTTTGCCTGAGTAAAAATCAATCTTTATTTCTAAAGGGTTAATATCCTACTGTTTATTACCTATATGAAATTATTATAGGCGATACCATGGTATGCTATGCTGGAAATTACATATGAAATTTCTTAGCTTAAGATTCAAGTTCTGTAAATGAAAATTAGAGTAATGATTAATATCATTCTTAAAATTTTTTCTAGTAATTGAATAAAAGTATAATCACAAAACCCAAATTATGAGTAATTTTTTTTGCCAAAAATTATTCTCCAAAATTTGATTTTAATGTATGAACTAAATCTATAAATTTATGTCCGTATTTAGATGTTTATACAGGTAACAGCTGATCGAATGTAATTTAGAAAACAATGAAAATTTATTTAATTTAGCTTTTCTGTCTTACTGTTTGACATCATGTAGACTATTTTAGATTTAATTTTTATGAAAATTAAATGTCTATTATTTTAGTTCAGTGTATAGCAGATGAGAATTAAATAGTAATTAAAATTGGAATTAAATAGTAATTAAGTACTCAGTTCTGGAGTTAGTTTTAGCATCACCATTTGTTTCCTATGTCACTTTGGGCAAATTATTTAACCAGTGCTAAACTTTAGTTTCCTCATCTTTGCAATAAGGGTTAGTAACTTTAAAGGAAAATATTTGCAGTATCTCATATTTTATTGATTTTCTCTGTTCTTAAATCAACACAAAGCTCTTAGTTACACTAGCTTTATAGTACGGTTTAATATAATGTAGGGCTACTTCCATTTCATTACTCTTTAAAGAGGAAAATTATGTAAAACTCTTGCAGCTACATGTCAATACATACATACACACACACACACACACACACACACAAAATGGAGAAGTTTTTCTGGCTCAGCATGTTAATAATTCATCCGCTCTTCCAGGCCCTCTGCCATTGACATACTATAAAGGATCCCTCTTACTGTACCCCCTTGCTTTAGGGGATTTCAGAAAGTTCTGCATCTAAACTGCTTGCTGACTCTTGCCTGCTCTTTATTTCATACTTTCTTCTTTTAAAAAAAAACCCAGTGCTAAGTCCCTGAGTATTTTTTAGAACCTGATAATTTAAGCTTCAAATTTGTTTAGACTATTGTAGCTTACTCCTCATTCTAAAGATATAGACAAATTGTATTTATTTTTCTGCCCTGGAAGTATAGTGAGGATAGGACAGAAGTGAATATAGATTAAGTGTAACAAGTGCTACACCTAAGTGCTATATTAAGTATGGGTCTTATTATTTACTAAATTTATCAATACTGCCCAATGTTTAAATGTTCCTCTATTTTATGATGCTATCTACATGGTTTTCCCATGCTTACGAGTATCTTGCATTATGTAAGATAAAACACAAAGGAGTACAATTTCTAGCTGTTCCTCCCTAATATTTCAACTCCAAATTTTATTATTTAGTACCTAAATATGAAAATAAACTATCATGTATCTTCATTGTTTCTACTATCATTTTTGGTGTTATAAAGCTAAAAATTTTTAATACTGATTTCTAAGTTTTTACTTAGGAAATAAATTTGCATGTTAACCTATGCTGAATTTTCTTTTAAACACCAAATAATATTCTTCTTTAAGGGGAAAGATAGTATTTACTACAGGATTCAGCATATGTAGTCTAAAAACGAGGTATAGGTAATATAGACTTTGAAAACAATTTTTTGTAATTTAAATTAACTGAAACACTTTATGCAATCCTAGTATGCGAAATAAAACTGCTGACAAATGAACTATTTAGCACACAAGAATAAATATCACAAATCTTATGAAATAAAAATATCCATTGCACGTCATTTTTAACAACTTCAAATGCTAAGTGATTAAAAAAACATATTTAATTCTTTTTGATACAATGGGTCTATGTATATATCTTCACTTTTAAGGTTGGAGATATTGTAAAAATAAGGCACATTGTAAAGTTTTGTGACTTAAAGTTTGAAATCTTGGTTTAAAGAAGTGCTTTTTCTGTCTAAAGCATGTATCTGAGAATATTATCTACAAGTATTTTTTTAAATTTTCATTAAGTCCAGCTTAATTAATGATAACAATGATTTTCATAAAGGAGAAAGAAGAGAAAAAGTGTATGAAGAGTTAATACTGCAAAATTTTAAATGTAAATGATGCTAAATCAATGTATAGCATTATGACATGATCTTAAACATTCAAGATTTTCTAGGATTTGATAGCATAGGCCTGAGCAGAGGACCTTTTCAATTACTTTTCTTCAAAAATGGCCTAATGTACTTTCCTGTCCACATAAATGTATACGGAAAGGATATTGAAATCTCTCATAACAAAATACCATATGTGGACAACTGTTTTAATTCTTAAATGAAGCATTCTTTTTTGTTATAATGAAATCTTAGCATTTTATGACTGAGGAATCTAAAAGAGTGTTTATTTCTTAACATAGTTCTCTACAAATTGCGTGTTAAGGGTGAAAATGAGCATACTACCAAGCTTATCAGTCATGATAAGAATGGAACAGTGGTAACTAAACCTTTGATTCACTTCCAGGTGGTCAGTATTATTCAGGAATAGGATGGATCACAAATGACCACATCTTTCCACATATGTTGTAATCATTTAAAAATTATGTGGGCTTTGAATCATTTTGTAAAAACAAGATGAAAAACATGTATTTGAATGAATATGATCTGGAAATGAACTTGAATTTTTGGACTTACATAATTTAAAAAGTACACAATAGAAGGACAAATTATTAAAACATTCCTCTGAATCTTCATAGGCTATTCTTCTGTGAGTAAAAGAATGGTTTTAAGTTGTTTTTTTTTTTTTCACAAAGTTCTCTGTTAAGTTACCCCTTTCCTTAACACTTTGAAGGCAAAATATAAAATATTATTTCAGTTGAAAAGACAGAAGGTTTAAGAAGTTAAATAGGTCCAAGACTTTCAAATGTCTCATTAGGGGGAATTGAGGATTCATATCACCTAAACAGTTTTAAAGCACTTCTGGATTTTGTCATTTAAATGGCAGTAGACTTTGTTAAAGCTTGATTAGCTGCTCAGTTATTAAAAAATCTCTTCGATTATGAAATGTTTTTCTTGTACAAATTCAGAAGAGTTGAGGCAGAGTAAGAGAAATTACTGAGTGTTTATTGATAAACAGAAGAGAGTTGATTTTTAGAAAATACTAGATATATTTTATTTCATCGCTGTTCTACTAATGATTGTATTTGAGGATGTTTACATATTTGAATTGTTATGATTATCATCTTGACAATGTTTAATTTTCCATAATCTGACCAAGAGCCTCTTAGAAATATTTTGAATCTGTGTAATACCCCAAAATAGTTTTGTTTTTTTTTTAAAGCTCCTAGATTTTGAGCTTCCTGTTAGAGAGTATGTTCCTTGAGGCACTCAGTATTGTAATCTAATCTCATGTATTTCTAGTGCTGTTTGGGCTAGGTCCTCAGAATTCTATTCCCAGAAAAGATATCCAATGCAGTGGGTCACATGTCTTTAAAAATGAACATGAATATCAGTCAGGGCAACTGCTGCTCCTTTGAATCCCATGAGAATAGCAACCTGGGAAATCCTCAGTACTCCGTTTTCAGACCATCTCACCTCTTTCCTCTGAATCATTCTACAATTTCTCTGCAATGCGGAGTGTGACAGTTCATTTATATACTCTTCAACTTGAAGTAGTAGCCTCTGATAGTTTGTGAAACATTTTTTTGAGTTAAAAACGAATCTGGAACAGCAGTTACTATTTTTTTGACCTTTATTTTCTAAGTTGAATCTGATATTTTGTTGGGTCTCTCAGTTTGACAAATATTCTTCTAGAGGAGTGTTTACTTCGTTTTTGATTTAGACATACCCAATATGTTCTTATTATAATTGATAGGTTTGGGTTTAGGATATTTAAGAAGTATGTCTTTATAATATATACTACTTAATATTATGAAATCATGTGCTTTCTCTAAGATATAAGGTTGAAAGGCAAAGGCAAATGGAGGTTCATTTTGTCCATATTTAAATTTTTCTCTCTGACAAAGAAGATTAATGATGCACAGAGGAGGATTATAGTGGACTGTTTGGACAGAACCAACATTTCAGCAAGAAGTAATGTCTACATGGCTAAAAGAAGGCCTGCTGAGAAAACTCAGCCCTGATGATGTGATACAAATGTGCCAAGCCAGTGAAATAACATAGCTACACACATAAAGCCTGAATGTTGGAACAGGCATTATCAGTTGGTAAAATTAGCGTAGCTGAAATGATTAGAAGGAATTATGGGCAGTCTAGAGAAATACATTTTAATCATGTGGGTCCAAGTATAAGCCAAAATAGTAGTCAAGCAAAATTGTGGAACTATTGTGGGGAAAAATAATTTTTCTTAAATGTGTTTTCCTTAGTACAAGTCCTAGAATAATAGATACTTTCCTTTTTATGAAAACAGGCTTGCTGATGAATTGTTGACTTAAAAAGATACACACTGCATAACATATGAACACTATAGAGAGTGTATAATTATGGAGCTTTAGTTAAAACTAGATAATATTTGAGTTGTTCTTTTTTAGGAAATGGGAAAGATTTTTATAATTGATATTTCAAAAGAACAGAGGTATGCAAAGAAGTAGAAGGCTGACTCACCTAATTTTACATTTAGTTAACTTTGAAAAGTCTGCTAAATATTAATAAACAAGATTTATGATTCTTTAAAACATATTTTACATATAGTTGGAAATAGCTGTGATTTCAGGAGTATTATATTTCTGATTTTTATTGTATATTTTCATCCTAGCAAAATTAATAAAAATTGTGACCTAATAGCTAAGAGTTTCATTTGGAGTTATTTTCTTCATTATATCTGCATGCTTTCTTACGTGTGAAACATAGTCTAAGGAGACAATTTGTTGTACAATAGGAAGCTTGGTGAGGATGAACACTGCTAGGATTTCAGTGACTAGCATTTGAATCAGATATCTGCCACTGAGTATGGGCTATCTTGACAAGTCTTTGGACTTTCACACATCCATTTATTTATTTAAAAGTGTTTTATTTAATCTGTAAGGTCTCTTTTTGCTTGACAGTTCTATTTAAATTTCTCATTATTTAAAATTGCTGATATTTCAATATCAGTATAAAAGTCTCTGTGGCATTAAAATGATTTTTAATTATTTGGAAGGTAGCAAGAAAAATTCTTTGACTAATTCAGGTCTATTTTGCAAATTAGTTTTTATTAATGCTTCATTACTTCACCTGCCTTTAGCTCTATGATCCTTAATTGAACTTAACAGAGGCAAAGAATGATTTATAAACTAGTTCATCTCTGCTTCTTCCTTTGAGACAGATAAGAACATTAAAAAATGCATGATTTATGAGTTATAAAAATGGTATTTCTCTCAAAAAAATTAGGATTACTTAACTTATTACCATTTGTAATTTCTAGACATATGTCATAAGGAAGTCTAGGTAAGCAGTGTCAAAAGAGTTTAGGGTTATACATAAGAACAGAAGAAGGTGTAGAGATAATGAATCAGAAACTTAAATTACAGTGCGAGATATGGGCCCATTGTCTCCTTTTGCTTGAGGAAAAAAGAAAAGCTTCTTTATATTCAGGTCAAATATTAGGTATAATAAGTTTGTAGGATTTAAAAAACTATACTTTTGTTTTGAATTGGGTCAAGGAATAGGGTAAATAAAATTGAAAGTCTGAGTTTGACTTCTGTGGGAAATGGGCCTTGTTCTGAATGCCAGACTGAACTCAGCAAGAGAAATTAAGGTATACATTTTTTCCTGATTTAAAGATTACTAAAACTTGAAAGAATAACTAGCTGTTAGAAGTTGTTAGAAATAGAAGACTAAGCAAGAAAAGAATTCCAAGTTTTATAAATTTTGAAACTGATATTCTAGTTGATCAAATTTTTCAATATATAAAAGAGGCTATTTAGAATGAAAACCAAGTAAATTCTTATGAAATAATAGGTAAACTATGTCCAAAAATGAGTGCTATTAAGAATAAAGAAAAGGACAAAACCCATTAAAAATATGAAACCTCAAAAGAAGTCAAGCCACATTAGAAAAGAAAAATGTTTCCAAGCCATAAATAAGATATTCAAGAGGAAAGTTTCAGAAGTGATGAATCCAAGATGAGTGGTAGATTTTTCTGCACTTTTTTTTTCAGTTAAGTATAAAAACAACTTCCCATGTGGTTGGTAGAACATTCTTATACGTGCATTTTCCAGCATTCTAAAACTTTCTCTTGGATTGCAGCTAACAAAATTGTGATATAAAGGGCCAGTTTTTAATAGTAAGAGAAAACAAATACTTTAAAATAAAACTTTCTTTACATCTCTAATTTTGATGGCTTGGTTTTTAACATAACTTGTTGGTTTTTTAGATATTTTGAAAAATAATTGGAACTTTCAAAAGTAATCTTTTCCCTAGATTAATACAAATGCCTATTAGAACATGTGTTTTGTGCTCTGTATACTATACTAGTATGTATATCCTGAAATGATATGAGCCAAGACAGAAGGCAGTAAAATTGAGAGATTTGTGAGAAAAATATGTGCATAAAATAAGAAATCTTTCTACCATCACCACATTATTCTGTCTGTCATAGTACTTAATCAACATTGTCTAAATACAATTAAAAATATCGACATGGAAAAAGTATCAAAAAAATTTTAGCTGACCCCCCATCCACCATTTGTTTCTCTGTATTCAAAAGCCAGTAGTAGTGTAGACTGTAGAAAGTTTCATATGAATGAAATATTAATCTGTATAATTGAATATTGATTACGTTTAAATCTGCAGAGTTCTTGAGTGATATTAGATTTATTGAGTGGGTAATAATGGTATTGATATAAGCATAAAACCCTTTTAATTCTTACTCAGTATGGCTTATGAGAATAGTTCTATAGCATACCAAAACTCATGGGATGCTGCTAGGACAGTGCTTAGAGGGAAATATATAGATGCAATTGCCTATATCAAGAAATAATGATCTCAAATTAATAACTTAAGCTTCTATATTAATATCTTCTAATATAAAGATTAGAACAGAAATAAATGAAATAGAGAATAGAAAAATGAGATTATCAACAAAACCGGAAGTTAGTTCTTTGAAACTGACAAACCTCTAGCTACACTGACCAGGAAATAGATGACTCAAATTACTAAAATCAGAAATAAAAGAGGAAATATTGCTATTGACCTTAAAGAAATAGAAAATATTATAATAAAGGAATAATATGAACATTTATACGCCAAGAAATGAGCTAATTTAAATGAAATGGACAAATTTCTAGAAAAGACACAAAGTACTAAAACCAATGCAAGAAGAAACAGAAAATCTGAATAGGCCTATAATAAGTAAAGAGATTAAATTGGTTTAAAAGTTCTCACAAGAAAACCGCAGGCCCAAAATACTTAATTGGTGAATTTCCATTAAACACCAAAAAAGAAATTAATATCAATCCTCACAAACATTTCCAAAAAACAGAAAAGGAAGTAAGTCTCACCAACACATTTTATGAGATTAATATTATCCACATACCAAAACCAGAGAGTGACACCACAAGAAAGAAAAAGTAAAGACAAATAACCCCTATGAATATACATGCAAAAATCCTCAAGAAGATACTAGCAAACTGAATCCAGTAACATAAGAAAAGGATTATATATGATGATGAAATGAATTAAACTCGTTTAACGTACAAAAATCAATCAACATAATACATTGTGTTAATAAAATATAGGACAAACATCACATGAGAAATATATGCAGAGAATTTAACAAATCTCATTTTATGCACAGAAAGAATTTAATAAAATGTGACAATGTTTTATAATAAAAAACACTCAACAGACTGGAAATAAAAAGAACTTTCTTTCTCTGATAAAGGACAACTATAGAAAACTCAAAGCTAATATCAGACTTAATTATAAAAAACTGAAAGCTTTCCCCCTAAGTTCAGAAATTAGACAAAAATTTTCACTCACAACACTTATATGAAAAATTGTACTGAACATTCTAGAAAGAATAATTTAGCAAGAAAATAAGTCAAAGTTACCTGAATTTAAAAGAAAGAAATAAAACTATTTGAAAATGACATGATTTTGTGAACAGAAAATCCTAAGAAATACACATGCACACAATTTTTAGAGGTACTAAAAGTGTACAGCAAGGTTTCAGGATATAAGATCAATATACAAAAACCAATTGTATTTCTATATACTGTCAAAAACCCCAAAAATAAATTTAAAAAATTTTCATATGTAGTCACAACAAAAAGGAATATACTTAAGAATAAATTTAATAAAAGATCAAGACTTGTAACCTAAAAATTATAAAACATAATTGAAAGAAGTCTCATGCTCATGAATCAGAAGACTTCATATTGTTAAAATGGCAATATGTCCAAATTAATCTAAGTATTCAATTACTCTCTATCAAATCCCAGCTTCCTCTATTACAAAAATTGACAAGCTGGTCCTAAAATCATACAGAAATGTAAGGAACCCAGATTAGCCAAAACAATCTTGAAAAAGAACAAACTTGGAGGACTCACTCTTTCAAAACCTACCATAAACTGACAGTAATTAAAATAGTGTGGTATTGGTATAAGTATAGACATAATGATTAATGAAATAGAATTGAGTCCAGAAATAAACATTTATATTGATAGCTAATTGCTTTTGACAAAGGTAATGAAACAACTCAGTGGGAAAAGAATAGACTTTTTCACAAATTGTGTAGGGACAATTGTATTTTCACTTGCATAATAATGAATTTTGACTTCTATGTTAGACTGTATACAAAAATAACTCAATAAGCTTCATAGAATTAAATGTAACAGTTAAATGAAAAAACTCTTAGAAGAAAACAGAGGCATACATATTTTAGACTTTGGATTAAGCGTCTGTTTTTTTAGATATGACACCAAAAGCACAGCAATAACAAAAAAAAATAGATAAATCGAGTTTCATTGTTTTAAACCTAGTATCCAGAATATATAAAGAAAATTTACAACTCAACAATATAAAGAATTTAATTAAAAATTTAATTAATTTTTAAATCCAATTTAATTAAAAAATGGGTAAAAGGGCTTTTCTTTAAAGAAGATACAAAAATATTCAATAAGCTCATAAAAAGATGCTCAAAATCATTAGTCATTAGTTAAATGCAAATCAAAACCACACCATAATAGGAAATATATAAACAATAAGATGTATTGTTGGAGATGTAAAGAAATTGGAATCCTCATACACTGTTGTTGGGAATGTGAAATAGTGAAGCACGTTTAGTAACAGTTTGACAGTTACTCAAAAACTCAATACGTCTATTTTTATGCCAGTGTCCCCTTCTCTTTCTTTCTATTCTCCTTGATTCCTCCCTTTTTAACTTTCTCTTTCCTATCTTTTCTCCATTCTTTTCTTTTGGATTATTTAAAATTGAATTTTAGAATGAATGTTTACTAACTTAGTAAAATAGACTAGAGAATTTTCTTTTTCTATAGTTCAGAGTAGTGTAATAAACATGTAGTTCTTCAAGATGGTGAAAAAATATAGCCATAAAAATGATCTGAACTGCTTGAAACTTTTAAAGTAGGACTTTATATTTCTAATATTTTCTATGATAGTTTGGCCAGATTTTCTACTTTGTCTTAAATATATTTGCTTTGTTTTCTACTTCTTTTCTATTTCTATTTGCTTTCTTTTCAATAACTTCAGCTTTCCTTTTATTAATGCCATTATCTTTCTTGTTAATCATATTATTTTTTACTTTTTCCTCAAAGTGAATATTTATTTATTGTTATTTTTTACTTGATAATAAATTTATTTTAGCTATAAATTTTCATCTGGCTCTTATTTTAGCTGTGTGCCATATGATTTAATGTGATGTTTTTAATTACTTTTGAATAATTTCTGTTTTTTTTTTGAGTCATAGGAAATTTTTAATTTATAAATTTTTTATTCTTTAATATGCACTTTTACTAAATTGTATTTAAAGACCTATGAAATATCACTGTTATGAAAATCTTAGGATTTTTCAAATTAATATTATATAATTGTTGTATATTTTTAAGTTATATGAACATAAGTACGTATGTTTTCTGTTTTTAGTGCATAGTTTTATATAAGTATATATTCAAGTAATTATTTTAATTAATTGAATAAACCACATCCTTGAGGTTATGACTATTCTGTAAAATTCTGAAAAAGATACAACATATTTTTCTATAATTACAACTTAATCAAGTTAATCTTTTTATCCTAGGAGTACTTAATTTAAAAAAAAATTTTCATGTTTGTTGCTTAAAAGTTTATCATTGATATATCTTCTTGATGGATTGTTATCATTTCCCAATGTGTTATATTGTCTCCCCTTTTCTATTTGTGTCATTTGCTTTAGATTTCACTTTAGCTATTGTTAATTTTTAAATTATTAATATCTAATATTAAATATCTACTTTTTTATTTTGTTTGCATTTACTCAATCTTTTACTTTTAATATCATTGTTACTGTTTTGGATGTTGTTTTTTGAAAACAACAAAAAAAAAGCTACTTTCAAAAAGCGATTTGATTATCTGTCCTTTGGTAGGAGTGAACAACCTTTCAAAGTTATTGAAATAGCTGAGATACTTGCTTACATTTCTTCTATGCAATTTTATTTTTACCATTATTTTATTTTTGTTTATTTAAAAATGTTCTGGTTCATTTATTCCTTTTCCTATGTACATATTTGGTGGTGAATAATGTATTCACTCATGGCCAAATTAAAGGTCAATTATTTTCCAAGCATTGAAGATGCATAGCACACCTTATATTCTAGTAGAGTTAGAGAGAAATTAACCAACCAACAAATAAGTAATAATTAAATAAGCAAGAATATATTGAATATGTGATGTATAGAGATTTTAAATTAAAAAGAATGTAATAGCAACTGACTGAGAGGCTACTTAGAGTGCCATCTGAGTTTTGTCATCTTCCATGCCCTTGGCAGGTGCCCCTTGAGATAGAAGTAGGCAGTGAGATGGCCACCATTTTCTCAAAATTCCAAATGCTTTTTCTTTATCTTTCTAGATAAGTTTAGACACATCCACATGCATACATTCTCTTTTTCTTTTTCTTAACTTTAACAAAATGTGTATTTGAAACTTGGATTTGGGAAAGATAAAATATGTGTTTCAACAGGACTAATTTTTTTTCAGCAAAAAATATTTTTCCATTCTGACATTTCATTAGTTTTGCTTCAAGAAAAAGAAACAAGTGATTAAAAGTGGAAAAAATGACAATATTAGAATTTTGTGGTAATATATTTATTTCATGTCAAATGAAATCAATAAAATATGTGAATATTATAATATTTTTTATTATTTTGTTGAGATTTTTGAAGATCTTTTTGAAGAAAATTGGCCAACAAGATGTTTTATATTATAGTTGCAGAAAGCTGATAGATATTACAGCTAATATTATGACAAAATAGTTATTATTTTAGAGGGAATAAGATACATTAAGATCAAAGTAGCACTATTTATTTCAGTTTCAAAATTTGTCTAACACTACAAAACATAAGAACCTTGCACAATTAAGGCTTTCATTTCATCTTTAGAAAATCTGTTTGTTTGTTTTTTTTTACTATTTACAATGGAGTGTTAAGCAATAATTGCTAAGTCTTTAGTTAAATAATTTTTCAGATAATCATTAATAATTCAATTTCTATGGAATGCTGGTTTTCTGAACCCATTTTAAACATAACTGGGTGAAATAACATGAGTAATTATATTATCTTAAGTTTTTATTTGGCTAGAGCTATTTCAGACAATTTGTGTGTGTATGTGTGCATGTATGTATGTAGCTCTAAGACAAAATCCAGTAATTATATCATGTAATTATATTACATGATAGTTGATTTGATGTTATTTAAAATTGAGATACAAAGTGCTTAGTGGGTTTATATTAGTAACTGGCAAACTTCTAAAGGCTTAGATATTTGGTTTGGATAAAACTTGATTAGTTTGGATGGCTGTTCAGATTTTCTCCCAAATCTCTTAGGGCCTCTTTCCAGGTCTTTATCCATAGCTCAAGGATCCAAGTTTTATGTTTTTAAGACTGCATTTCCTACACACATATTCTTGAAGCCTGCCTTTTTAAAGATTGTCAGTTCACATGATAAATTATAGTTTAAGATCTTTATATGCATCATCTTTATAGATGCAGATAACTTTTTTTCCTATTATGTGAAATTTGGGCTTTTTGAATTATATGGAAATCTTTGAGATCATCTAGTTATACATGTTAGGAATATGAATTCTCTAAACTTGTATAAACTTAATTGTTAAGTGGAGATAAAGTAGTTCCAATAGGACTGTAGTAAGGGATAAATCAGATAATATGTTAAAAACATTTGTCCAGTTAGGCTATACACCTGCATACACTTCTTTTCTTCTGCCTTTTTACATAGAATGAATTAGCTGATAAACGTGAACTGGATTTTGCCTCATGGGTCCTCTTTTAACTACAACTTTTAAAATCCTTTTTCTTATCTTTCCTCTCATCTAGAAAAGTTTTCTCCTTTTCCCTTTTTTCTTTTGTCAATATTTCTTTTTCTTTTGGCTTCTTCAATCTTTGCTTTTCTAGTCATATGGATTTTTTACCCACATATCATTTTCTGGGGTTAATAGCCAGAATTTCAAGAATGCCATCAGTATGACATGCCACATTTCTTAATAAGCCATCACATAGAGATGAGCACAATGAATGTAAATTATATACTGTGTGATTTTTCTTTTCAAACATGTTCTGTATAGGAACTATATATATATTAATAGAGATCACTGATAAGCAAATATTTTCCTTTTAATTAAAGTTACTGATTGTAGATTTTTTTCTATGTATCAGGCACTTTGTTAAGCCTTTTGTACCATAATTTCCTTTAATTCTCATATATATATAAAGAAATGCGTAATTCATCAATTTGAACATTCTGCCTCCTGATCTTTACATAGGAGGTTTCTCCTTTTGTTTCACCTCAAGTGTCTCCTCTTCAGAAAGACTTTCCATAATATCTTACCTAAAGATATTATCACTCATTTATTACTATATGTCATATAAATGAATAAAATTATTTTTTTGTTTGCTTGCTTGTTATTGTTTTCCCTCCCTGACAACTATAATTTATGCCCCATGATATCATGGGGTTTTCTGTCTTGTTAATTGCTAAATTTCTGGCACACACAATGGTGTCCAGTACAGATAGATATTCAATAATTATCAAAAGATTTCATGTTACTTCAATTGAACCAAATCTAGGAAGGTTTATTAATTTACTCCAAATTGCAGATCTGATGTGGGGAAGAATTTGTAGGCAAATGCATGTTTTCTCCATTTCAACATCCATGTTCCTCACAACTTTTAATTGCTCTCAAACTATTTTTGGACTCTACCTAAAAAAAAAAAAAAGGGAAAAATTTTAAACATTTTAGACAACACTTTAATCTCTAAGAAAGCCTTGCCATATTTTCTAGATTCTAAGATTTATTACAGATATCATGTAACAATTAAATTATTCAATAATGGGATGTTCATTTCTTTTCTTAGTTATTAGGAACCTTCAAGAAGATTCTTTAGATGCTTTTTCACTTTGAGATATGAGAGTGTAACCAGGACAGAAATTTTTTATTGTTTATTTATTTAGTACTCTTTAGCCCACAAAATATGTTATAGTAATCCACTAGTCCATGAATTTTTGCACTTAAATGTGTTTATGACATATACTATCAGGTCTGACTATGGCATTTGGTAATTTGTATAGTATTTATGCTTTCAATACTTTTAAAATAATTTCTGTTTATCACAATCTGAGAGCTAGAATTTATTGATACCATGTTTTCAACATTGCTAGTACAACCGTTCTTTTATCTCCAAAATTATGATTTAAGATTTCAGTCCTTGAAGGAGAAAGATATTGACCTTTCTTTCTATATAGTTTATTCATGAATAGCCATCAAACTTTCATCATGAGAAAGAAAAAATTAGAAGTATTGATAATTTTATCATTAACCAAAAAACAGAAAGATATATTGGAAGGATTTTTAAATACATTTTTTGCATTTTTCTGTGTTTTTAAATTAGATGAGACTAATGATATATTTTTGAAAACTTATGTAAATGAAAACCATTTAGAGTGTAAGTTTGTAATGGAGCAAATTAAAACATATTCTGGGCATATGTGACCTAAAATAATTTAAAATCATTAAGCTTATTTTACTATGAAAATTTTTTTACTTGAATTTTTATTCTTTGATTTTCTAAAACAGATTTGAGAGGTTGATGTTACTACTTGGCGCTTGTAATTATATTTCAACATAGTGAGGTTTGCCATTTTGTGAGGTGAACAGTAACATTTTATGATTATTACTTATTCAAATGTTATTTGATTATATTTCATTTGTTTTGTAAACTAGTAGCTTTTTCTAGTAATAAGATGTTTTTAATTTATTTAAGTACAAGAATATATGTTTGCCAGCATAAAAATGAGGAAATGTAGTCAGCTGGGACTTGTTTTAATAGCATTGTGCTCATAGAAGGTATGAAAGACTAATGCTAACCAAAGTAATTCTTTCATTGGTTTTCTCAGCTTATCTCTATTTAAATAGTAGCTAAATCAACTTTTTTTGCTGATATATATTTTTTAAATGCTATGGATTATTTACAATAGCCAAGATACATAAACAACCTAAGTACCCATTGATGGATAAATGAATAAATAAAATGTGGTATATATACAATAAAATACTACTCAGCCATAAAGAGATGAAATATTGCCATTTGAGACACGATGATTGGATCTTGAAGATATTATGCTAAGTGAAATAAGTCAGTGTTACCTGTGTATTTCTTAGAATTACAAGATATACTTAAATGAGGTAGAACAACATTGATATTAACTTATGATTCTCCAGTTTTATTTTGACATGAGTTTATATATGATATGTGTGGAAAATGAATAATTGAGCTAAAATTAAAAACAGTGAAGATAAAACTTCAATATAAGAAAATTCTGCTTACAGCAGTGACTTAATAGGCAAGAGAAAAATCAGAATCATTTATGAAAAATTTCAATGTTCATCTTTTCTATACACAAAAAGACTTTTCTGGAAGCCATAAATGAATATCTTTGTATAGAAACAGACTTGGCTTTAATTTTCAGCCTGTGCCTTACCAAAAATGTAATCTTGGACCATCTCCTCAAAGCTGGATCACAAACCTAAATGCCTACAGTGACCCAGCAAAACTGAAATGAGTGAAGTTGGCAGGATGGAGGTTTGGTGATCTGGAGGGTCTGTGCCTCATCCAAACTGGAAGTCACTTGTTTCCATGCTCAGTGTTAGATCTTTTCATTTCTCAGAGAAGGTGGATATATATATTTCTGTGTTCAATCCTCTGGTTTTAAAATTTGACAAATAGTTAAAATATTCTTTCAGTTTTATATCTCACATATGAGTGAAATAATCAAGTTCTCAACTTTTTCTCACTGACTCATTTCACTTAGCATAATCTCAAGATGAATTGAAAGCAGTAAATGAACCAGACAAACAAAAACTCGTAGGCAGAGACAACAGTTTAGTGGTTACCAGAGGAAAAGCACGGAAGGAAGAAGGCAGATAAGGGTAAAGGGAGTAAAATATATGGTGAAAGAAGATTTTACTTTAGGTGGTGAACACAAAATGCATATACAAATGATGTATTATTGATTTGTACACTTGGAATTTATATAATTTTATTAACAAATGTTATTTAATAATAAATTTGATAAAATAAATTTAATAAAATAATATATTCTAAAAAGTGATTCTTTGGCTGAGATTCAGCCTGTTGTCACCAGATTGTGAGGTCTCCTTTTGTATTAAACAAACAAACTTTTGTTTTCTAATAAGGAGGAGGATTTTTATAAAGATTAAAGACATAATGTCAAAGTCCTGATATATTGCAGTCTTTAATTAAATGGTCCCCACTGACCTTTCCTACTTAATTTCAACTTTTCTTACATAATCAGTAAAGGCAAATAATAAAAACTACATCTACTGTACAACTTTTAGATTTAGTGTTTATTATAAAATATGGATTTAGCTTTTGTATTTAATACATTTTGTTTAACTATTTAGAAAATTCAAATAGAGTATGGTTCCTTTATCAACTTTGAAAAAATATTTCACAAGCTATCTATATGGATGGAAAAGGCATGGTTGACATGATTACTTAAGCTGCTTTAAAGATCTATTTCATATTCTTGGTAGATATTTTCAATCTATGTAAGTAAACATATATTTTCAATCTATGTAAGTAAATGAATGTATGTTACATACTTTACCTTATGTAAGTCTGCAGAGCTTTAACATTATGCTACAGGCAAAGTTTCTAATGTAGCTGATACACATTTTTTTTTTTCATCAGGACTACTGAACATGGAATAGTGGGAATTTGAGGCTTCATGTCCAATGTACTGGATTAGAATACTTCTTCTGTCATAGTCTTAGTTGTGAGATTTAAGTCAAATAATTTATATTCTTGTCTGTAAAAATGGAAATAATGTTACTTATTTAGAAAGATAGTATTGCAGGTTAGGTGAGACAATCTCACCTAAAGAGCCCAATAGATGTTCATATTTCTTTTCTCTGTTATTTCTACCTTTATTAGAATAAAAATTCTTATCTATTAAATAATAATTTATTACTTCTTGAGTAATCTAATCTTGGGTATGTAAGTATGACATTATACTAGACCACAGCTTGTCATTTAGCCAAAATTTTGAAGGGAGATGAACCTCTGATTTGGGCATTTTCACAATGCTTATAGATTTTTGAGTTACTTATCTTTTGAGGTATTTTTCTATAGAAGAATGAAGTTTTCTATGTTTTGTTTTTATTTTAAAATTAGTCAATATATATTTGTTGGATAAATGAATAAAATATATTACTAAAATTTAATGTTTAAAAATCTTGAGCATGTCAACACACAAATCAAGAGATTGTATAACTTGGTAACTTAATTCTGAAAAATTATTATTGTCTTCCTCATTCATTGAGAGATTTCTTTACTTTTTTCACTGATAAGCAACTTTCACTTGATTTGTAGCAAAATGCCATTGCCAAGAATCCCTAATGATTATAGGTATTAAACATTTAGCAGGAAATGACTTTCAGATGCTACTGTAGTTCTAGTTATATGAATGGATGTAGAAGAAATCACACTTAGCCTTTTTCAATGGTAACAGGTTGATGTGTGCATTATATTGTGTTAAACATACAGTGAACTCTACTTTGTACATGTTATTTAATATTCTGACAAGAGTAATAAATGATGACATTAAGTCATTATTAAAGATAAATTTAAAAAGTAAAAGAAATACAAGAAAATAGATACACCATAATGTTAATGGTTTTTTGTGGGTTAATGAGACTCAGGTGACTTTTGCTTTCTTTATATTTGTGAATCTTTTGATTATATTATGTATATGATTAGATTAGATGATGAAGCTATTTTAATTGAGATAAAGAAATATAAATGAATAATTTTAGAAAAATAGATCTTAATTAAAAATTAACAAAAATATTTAATTCATTATTACTTAAATGAAACTACAGTAAAAAGAATTGAAGTAAAACTTAAGAAGTCAAAGTAAGATAAATATATTTTTGCTTAATTTCAAAATAAGTTTCTAAAAGTAAAAAAAAATGTATTAGTTGTTTTTAGAAAGAAAAACATAAGGACATGTTATATTCAGAGGAACACCTGGACCATGATTAGACTGTAATGGTGAAACATTACCTCTGAAAAATGTAACTATGATTAACTCCATCTATCAAATATATGACCTCTTTTCAAATAGATTTCCCTTCTGAAATTTTTATCATGAATATTACCCATTATATAATTTTTAGATTCAGTAACACCCATTGTTACTTTATTCTCCTTGGTTTATCTCGTACCTTTATCTTTATTGCTCATTCATATCTTGGTATTTCTGTCTTTTAACTCCCATCACATAATAAATTCCTGATCCTCTTCCTTTTAATTTTGTTTGTTCTGGTCAGGCTAACTTTCTGACTGTCCTGTAAACCCGCTCCAGTTAATTTTTATGTCATGTTAGAGTTTCGTTGTTTTTGACTGTGCTAAGATTTATGAAATATTGTTTTTGATTGGGCTGTGTACTAAGATTTACAAAACAACAAAACCAAAAAACCCAAGTGTTAACTTTTAAATGAATTGTCAAAATTGAAAGAAAACATTTCATGCTTTATGAGTAAACATTTTAGAAATTTTGTACCAGCAGATATATTGGTACTTAATAAATTATTAATTAAAATTAATCTTTGTTGAATAGAAATAAGTTATATAAAAACTATGCTATAAAATGGGGATGTTGCCTTTCTTGTATTTTTTAGAGTAAATACAATATAATACTTCCATAAAGAGGACTTTAGTGTCATGTCTCATATATGGGTAAGAATGGAAAGTCTACCTGGTTTGAGGGTTCCTGTGTCTTTTGTCTTTCTTAAAATTAGACACTTTTAAAAAACAAATGGTTGTAGTTTATCAGAAATGAGAAAAAATAAGAAACAAGTTATAGTGTTTTGCTTCTATAGCTGTAAGTGATCTTATACCATTCTAAACCTGTTTGGTGCTGAAACTATGTTCAACGTTTAGTATATACTTATTGAATTTTTCGTATGTCGATAGACTAGATGAAAAGGAAAGGTCAAGAATGGAAAAGTTGGTCAGCACACATCTTCAATGAGAGTCAAGCCTGTAAGAAAAACAATACTGAGCTTCTTTAAAACAGGTAACCTGGCATTTTAAGATGTGGATTCAGACTAAATCAATAATGACAACAAAGTCTTAATTATTTTAAATATAGTATTATTTACAAATATACTTCTAAATGCAAGTTTTTTTTCTCATTTCTGTGTTTTATTTTACTCTTTCCTTAATCATAATGTTTCTCTCTTTGCTGCTGCTTTCAGGGGAGTTTTATGAATGTTCTAGTTCTGATTTTAAGTGGACAGCATACTCTTTTAGAAAGGTTGGATTAATGTCTTTTTATAATCTCTCTGTTTCCATTTCCTGAAGCTTACTATCTTAAAAGTTTTGCAGCTAGAGAATCTAATTATAAATCACCTTGTTTACAAGCAAAGTTTAACAAATGTTGACTGGTAATAATCCATTTGTTATTAATGTTGAAAAGAAGAGTATATATGTATATCATGGATGCTGACTAAATTGAGAATTATACAGATTTGAGATTCTTACAACTATATTAATGTGTAAAGTAATACGAATTCCAGCATGGGGAATACATTACTTAATTCCATAAGAAGGACAAATTAAAGCACACAGTTTTGTATAGTCTAAGACATCTGTCATTAATAGAAGCTATAATAAATTTTAACCACTTATGTCAGTCTATTACTTTGAGTTAAACAGAGGTTCTAGAAATTAATTAAAATGCCAAGATGATATTTACATTGCCAGAAAAATTATGTTAATCCGTATTTAGTAAAATTCTTTCATTTTTAAATGCCAAAATATTTGAGCCAAGATTAAGTAATTTTTGTTCAAGATTAGATTATTTTCCTGTTTTGAATGCATCAAATCATAATTTGTGTTTATTAATATAGCTTTTGTTTTTTTTATAAACCAGAATAAAGTATAAATAGAATGGACATATTTTAAGACAAGAAATTTTAGAAGCTAAAAATAACTATAAATTGCAATTTGGAATTTCATTTGGGTCTTCTTTCTTAGAGTCAAATGAACTCACACTTCATAGATTTTAGAATTTATTAAATTACCTATTTAAAATTGGGCAGCTTTCTGTTTAGCTTTGGAAAAATTTAGATCTCAGAGTAACCTATGCATTAGAAAAAATGGACTATATGTAACATTATAAAGGTGTTATGTTTATTTTCCAAAAGGAATTAAGAAATTTTAACCTTGTAGTTGATGAGGCAATATTTACAATAAATTTTTATCCTCATAAAAATGTATCATATTAGAAAGTACAACTCATAAAAATTCTGTCAATTTTATTTTGTTTTTATTGCTGATCCTTTTAAAGAAAACCTGGATATGAGAATAAAACAAATGAATCAAATTCTATATTCTATTACCATAGATACCTTAAATATGTATAAATATATCATGGGCTATTTTATTATTTCCTTTTGCTTGTTTTATGTTGAATTATGTTTTGTGTTTAATTTGGTTGAATATTTTAGTTTCTTCAGGTGAATCTAAAAATACTGATTTGAGACCTTTGTTCTTTTTTAATGTAAGCATTTCATTCTAAAAATTATTTCTTAGGTATTGCTTTAACATTATTCTACAAATTTTAATATACTGTTTTCTTTTTTACTCAATGCAAAATATTTTATAATTTCCTATGATTTCTTCACTGACCCATGGTTACTTTGAAGCATTGCTTAAATTATAAATATTTTGAGTTTCCTGGCATTTTTCTGATTCTGATTTCTAGCTTATTTCCATTGTTATCATAAAACATACTTTATATGACTTAAATTTTTTAAATTTTTAATATATTTTTATGTCTCAGTGTATCTTTGTGAACTTCCACAGGTATTTGAAAAGACTAAATAGCTAATCCTTAAATGATGTAAGGTTAGGGACACTGACCTTTTGCACAGTCAAAAATCTAAGTATAACTTTTAATTCCCCCCAAACTGAGCCACACTAATAGCCTACTGTTGACTGGAAGGAAGCCTTATCTATAATATTAATAGTCAGTTAATACATATTTTCTATGTTCTATATATTTTATACTGTATTATTACAATAAAGCAAGGTAGAGAAAAGGAAACATTATTAAAAATCATAAGGATGAGAAAATACAGTTACAGTATTTATTGAAAAAATCCAAATATAAGTGAACTAGAGCAGTTTAAAATGCAATGTTCCAGGGTTAACTGTATATTCTGTTTTTAGATGGAATGTTGTTTTAATGTCAATCAGGTTAAGTTCATTTATGGTGCTATTCCAGTTTTTTATATCTTTACTGATATACTCTCTTGTATTAACAATGATTCAGAGAAGTGTTGAAGTCTCTAAAGATAAATTTCTCTATGCCTTTTTTTAAATTAGATCAATATTTGATTTTTATATTTTAGAGCTCTGCCATTGGAAATATATACATTTATGATTAAAATATCTTTTTGATGAATTAACTTCTATATCATGTAATATCTTCTTTGTTAATATTTCTTTTTTGAAATTAAATTTATTGGAGTGACATTGGTTAATAAAATTATATAGGTTTCAAGTGTACAATTCAATAATACATCATATGTATACTGCATTGTGTGTTCACCAGCAAAAGTTCAATTTCTTTCTGTCACCATATATTTGACCCCTTTAACTCTTACTTACCTTGACCTTCCCTTTTCCTCTGGTAACCTCTAAACTGTTGTCTGTGTCTATGAGTCTCTGTTTGTCTTGATCATTTGTTGCTTTCAATTTTATATCTTACCTATACATGAAATTATATGGCTCTCAACTTTTTCTGTCTGACTTATTTGGCTTAGCATAATAATCTCAAGATTCATCCATGTTGTTGCAAAAGGCATTATTTCATCTACTCCTATAGCTGAGTAATATTCCGTTGTATGTATGTACCACAGCTTTTTTATTCAATCATCTATTGTAGGACACTTTGGTTGCTTCCATGACTTGGCCACTGTCAATAGTACAGTAATGAACATTGGGGTGCATATATCTTTATGGATAAATATTTTCAAACTTTTTGGGTGGATACCGAAAAAGGAACTGCTGGGTCATATGATAATTCTAATCTTAAATTTTTTGAGGAGCCTCCTTACTGTTTTCCATAGTGGCAGTACCAATTTGCAGTGTGTGAAGGTTTCTTTTTCTTATTCTGAAGTTTATTTTGATAAATTTAATCATCCAAACTTTATTTTAATCAGTGTTGAATAATACATATTTTCATTCCTTTTATTTCTAATTTATTTACATCTATAGTCAAAGAGGTTTCTCATAGACAACGTATAGTTGCTTATTTCTTTATCATCTAACTTGATGCTCTCTGCCTTTTAACTGAAGTTTAGACAATTTACATTTAACATAATTATTAATTTAATAATAGTATTGGTATATATCTACCATCTTTCTATTTGTTTTTTGTTGTCCCATCAGTTTGTTTCTATTGTCCTTTCACTGCTATTTTTTTGGACTAACTGATTATTTTTTTAATGATTTTGTTGTATCTTCTTTATTGGTTTATTTGTTCTACCTCTTTTTTTCTAAGTGGTTGGTCTAGGGTTTGTCATGTATATCTTACTAACTGTAATTTGCCTCTTTATAGAGTTTATTTCATTTGCTCCATTTCAGCTTTTATACTATCATTGTCATATATTTTACTTCTACATACGATATAAACCCAACAATTCATTATTACTATTTTTGATTTGGACATTTTATCTTCTTTAAATGATTAAAATAGAAAAAAAATCTTTATCTTTGTTTTTACTATTTCTGGCATTCTTTATTTCTCTGTATAAGTCCAAATTTCCAGCTGGTCTCATGATCCTGCTGAATGAAGAACTACCTTTAACATTTTTTGTAATGCAGGTTTCGTAGTGATAAATTCTTCCTTTTTGTTATATCTGAAAAAAGTCTATTTTACTTTAACTTAAAAAAATTTTTAACTGGGCATGCAATTCTTAGGAGACTTTTTTTCTATAAGTATTTTTAAAATGTCATTTTATTGTATTTTGGCTTGTATAGCCTTTGATAAGCCTATAATTGTTATCTTTGTTTCTCTTTGTAGTGTTGGTTATCTTTAAATATTTCTTCTGTACAGTTTTTTTTTTCTTTCTCTTCTGAGATTCAATGTCATGTATATTAGTATGTTTAATATTGGCCTCTACTTCTTGGATATTCTATCTGCTTTCTCTTTATTGTAAAGTTGCTGTCTGATAGTGCCAACATATTGAATGTTTCTAAGTTTTATTTTATTGATTGATTTCTTGACAATATATTTTTTCTTTGTGTTTTTGCATGTCCTGTAATTTTTTATTGAATGTCAGATGTTATATACAGAAGAATAGTAGAAACTGAGATAAAATTTATTACTCTCAGAAATAAGCACATTTTTTTGTTGGGTTGTTCATATTGAGGGTTGAGTCAATCTTTTCAGTGCTTGATCTGGATAGGGGTATGGTTGTTGATATTTTAACCTTTATTGTACCATAGGCTTTAAATTTTTTACAGTGGAGAGCTGTTGTTATCTTGTGCTAGGACTGGAGCCTGTAATGCTACAGGGTTTTTCTCATTATTCCTGATTCACCTCAGCTTTCAGTAGTCTCTTCATGCCTACACTACAGAGGAGATCTCTTTCTTTTTTCTTACCTCTCCCCAAGAAATAGATTGCTATTGATTGCTACTCTTGTTATAGGTAGCAGCTGTTATTCTGGTGTACTTCCATTCTTAGATAAGCTCTCTCCTCCTGGGTTTTGGGGTGAAGTTTTCATATAGACCTGTCCCTCTTTCTCATGTCAGCCAAACTCTGCCTTGCATATTTTGAGAATCTTCAGTGGGAGAGTATTTCCTCCTCCTTCCCACTCACAGCACAAGTCTGGCTTGTATCATTGTAGGATCTTGAGTCCAGGAGGTTTACCTGCTCCTATTCAAGGAGTAGGAAGATTTTGCTTTTCCCTTTCTATTCATACCTCAAAAACAGTAGAGGTATCTGTGTGCTGGAGACAGGAGGGATTCCTACTCATTCCCCAGAAGCAGATGGGTTATGCCTCTAACTCTTTTCCAGAAACATAAAAGTTTTGCCTGGATCCTAGGAGCAGTAGCAATTCCTTGCTCTACTCCAGCAACTTAATATGTGTTTTTGGGAGAAAGATCTGAAAAAGTACATAAAAGTTTTGTTCTTGTTCCTCAGAGGTAGCTAATCACCTGCATAACTGTGTTACTGAAGGAAGCACTCTTCAGTTTCCTTCCATGACTATAAGTTTTCATGGAATTGGCTCATGGAAAAATGCTTGTGAGTGAGTACAAAATATACTTGCTTTTAGGGATTTCAGTTTTTCCAAATTTATATGCTAGTCAATTCTCAGCATTTAAGAGTTCATTAAAATTTAATGTAATTTATTCTTACCCACTTCCACTTCTACAATGATCACCTAATCTTCTTATGCCTTGCCAAAAGTGAAAATTTGTATATACTGTTTCTTTTCAGAGAGGAAGAGTAGAAAGGAGAGGAGGGGAAGAGAGGGGATAAAGGAGGCAGAAAAGGAGACTGAGACTGTGTGGGGCTTGCAAAGCTGAAAATACTATTTGAACCTTCCCAGAAAAAGTTTTCCAACCCCTGATCTGTGTAGTTTTCCTATGATTTATTTTCCCATTACAGAGAAATAGAAATATCCCCAAATTTTTCAACGTTTTTACTAAAATAAAGTAATTGTCATGCTACCTAATTCTTCTTCCATTTGCTTTCAATTGACATATCAAATTAAACTGCTTGTAATTATACTTTGAATTACATAGTTTTTGCACAATCCACTGTTTTTTCAGTTCTGATTCATTAAATGTGGATTTATAATTTAATAGGTCACATATATTGACACTGCCCTTCCTTTGTTTATTGGTAAGTCAGATACAATCATAATTTTATATTTCAGATTTCCATACGTTTTTGATATACTTTAAGGAAACTGTTATGAGTTTGAGCATTTTGGGGCTGATCAAGAAAAAGGCAGGACTATGAGATGGCAGTAACATACAACAAAGTTGGACATGGTTGCATGAGAGGGGAAATCCCTTGTAACAGGGGACTTTTCAGAGGCAGTAGCACAGGGCCACATCCAGAAGGAGAAGAGGAAAAAAAAATCTTCTGGGAGAGAGAGGGTTATGTGTTTAGGTGGTGATGGTGTTAGGTACTGTCTCGCAACAGCACAGTGAGTACACAGTGAGTGGCGTGCTTCTGAGTCAGAGAACTTAGAAGAGCAATAGTGAATTGTAGTCATTGTAGCCACAGGATTTGTTTTATCTATGACTGTCAGATGTCGAATGCAGTTTTATGGGCTATGCAAAGCATTCAGGATCTAAATGGCTAAAAATATGCTTATTTGGAGTATGTTTAAAACATTTGGATGAATGTGTAAGAATTTGAGCTTGGGACTGATGGGCTTGTACTAATGGTCTTAATATGTTGTGAAGAAATAAACATCAAATGGACTAAAAGACAAAAACCATCTCTAACCCATTTATATACTAGAAACTAAATAAAATGAACAAAGAGATCTCATGGAAAAAATCTGTACTCCATCAATTGTGCAACAACAGATTGACACGGAATTTTTTTCCATGAAGAGAGTTGACTTTCTGATTCCTTCCATGTCCTTCCTTTTTCACTATTCCTATTTGCCATATGCTATCAGATGGCTAAGATAGCCACATCAATTAAACAAAGCTGCTCATTAAAACCATTTTCGTCCATCTTTTTCTGTTTGACAGTAACAGTGCTCATAAGTGCACCCCTAAAACATTAGTGGTTGCAAAAAAATAGAAAACTATCTTATTCTGATTTTTTTCAGATACTGTTTATTAAAAAAATAGGTTAAAACAAATGGAGAAAATGCCATTTGGATGGCTAGTGGTGGTATTTGATGAAAGTATTTCATACTTGTTCTTGAATTTTATGAACAATCAGTAACAGTATTTAAAAATAAATTGTTTTCATAATATTGCTTAAAATTAACTTTTATCTGATTAGAACCACAATCAAAAATGTGTTTTTAATTGGTAAAATATTTAATATCCTGCAACCTGCTTTTAACTTTTTTACCTGAATCTTCAAATATGATGCAGCAATTATTTATTCATGGAGAACTTCAGTTTGTTATATTAATTTGTTCAAGTCTTGCCATTCAGAAGGCAGAAAGGCCAGGTGAATTACTTTCTGGCACCACTTACTCTCAGCAAGTAGATACCAAATCACAACAGGAAAATACCTGCTCTTTGTTTCAGATATTTTGGAAAAGAACTTATAATTCTGAAAAGTCAAATCTGATGCTGCTTAGTCCTACATGTAAGGATCCAAATGAAAATGTAAAAGTCAAAATAAAAATAAGGGTAAAAAGGAACACATCTTTGTTTTTATTGGTATTGTTTTATTAGTGAGTTTTTGACAAAAGAATTTCATAACATACTTTTTGCCAGTTCATTGCTTGACTCTGGCTTTGATGATTGCTGGCGTCTCCATAAGCCCAATGAACTTCATGGTGAGGAAAATTGACTCCTGTTGTTAAGATAAAATGTCAAGATAAAATCAGTAGGGTTTTTGTTAAGACATAGAGATTTAAACTTTAGATTAAAAACATAGCAGAGGGAAAAAAAACATATTTTGACATTCAACTTTCAGATGTGAAGACCTCATAATTATACTAGCAATGACCTGTTAACTAATGATCACAATCTCAAACATTTGGGAACACATCCTTCAGGCTTAGAAAATTACTAATATTTGCTTCTCAACCTTGGGATCAACAGCAAGACTGCACAATTCCAGACTTCATCATTTTCAACTGAGAATCTATTTATTTATTTATTTATTTTTATTTATTAATAGAAATAGTATTGTTTGCTCTGAGTTAATTGAACTTTGACTGAATTTAAAAACTTCTGATTACTAAGAAAAGCTGGTGGCTAAAAAGTTTCCTGAAGACCATTTCTAAGAAACTTCATTGATTAATTAATGTTATCAACTGAATTGTGTCCCCCACCCCAAAATTTGTATGTTGAAACTCTAATTCCCAATGTGATTTATCTAGAGATAGACTCTTTAGGAGATAATTAAGGTTAAATGAGTTAATAAAGGTGGGGCCCTAATCTGATAGGAAGTGTGGTTTTATAAGAATAGAAAAATCTCTTTCTCTCATTCAGAAGAGAGCTCCCACATGAAGCTGAATATGGCTAAACTTTGATCTTGGAGTTTTCAGCCTCTAGAACTATGAGAAAATAAATTGCAGTTGTTTAAGCCACTCAGTCTATGGAATTTTGTTATGGGAGCCGAGCTAACTAAGACTATTAATATGCATTATGTAAATATCTTAATTTCATGTAGGATATATGAAAATAACACTTTAAAAAACACTTTAAAAGTATGCCCTCATAGGAAAAACAAAAAAGCATCAAACAAAGTAATAGGCCAGAGATGTTGATAATTGATCCTTTAGTTAAATCACCTTTCAGAACCTATTCATACCAAAAAAATGTAATTGCTTTTTATGGTTAAGGATGTGCATAGCATGATTTTATAACTTCCAACAGAATAGAACTTCTTAGGAAACTTATTCTACTATTTAAAGGTTAAGGCTCTTTCTCAAATTGTGTACTACAGATATTTAATTAGATAAAAGACTCAGTCTTATGTCTAGTAAATCAAAGATTATGTTAAGATATAAGCTCATAAATACTTGAACTTTTCTTTCCTCCTTCTCATTGCCTTTCAGCCATGCAATGACTTTAGTTTTTATTTTTGCTTCAAGTAAAGTTTCCAATAGTTTATCTGATCTTTGTTGTATTTGTATGATTTTACTTTATGGTAATAAGCTTAATTTCCTGTTTATATTTTGTCTTCTTTTTAGACTCTGAAAAAGCCTCACTAAGTTACCTGTGTGATAATACTCTTTGGCCACAAATTTGTTTATACAAAAGGAAAAAAAACATTAGAAGAGATAGAATTTAAGGAAATGAAAAGAAAACAGCATACTTTTTGGCATATTAGGCCTTTAACGCAATTTGAGTTTGTAAGGGTATCTGAATATAGTCAAATAATTTTTAGTTTTTAATTATTAACTATGAAATTAGTGAAGATGGTATATTATGTTTAAAATATATGCTAGAAACTACTTAATGGAACTTCTTTGTATAAAAGGAACATATGGAAGGTTCAGGCTATGGCAGGTCAACTTGGGAGCAAAGATATTTGCTACTGTTTAATGACTTTACCCTAGATGTTGAAAGGGGGATTTCTCCCATTTAGGTGCTTATCACACATGTTCACATTTATGTGCCAGAATGGAGCTGATGTGGGGGCAGGGTAATCTGCCTTTCCTTTTGTTTGTTTGCTCTGAGTTAATTGAACTTTGACTGAATTTAAAAACTTCTGATTACTAAGAAAAGCTGGTGGCTAAAAAGTCAAACATTCATAAGACAACTCTAATGCCTTTTCTTGCCTCCAAATAGCAACAGGGTGGAGTTGTCTTTTGAGAATAGTGCTGGTAAAAAGCAGTCTACCTTAGTCCTGGACTCACACCTAACTAGGAGACATACTTAAATGTTTATATACCCATATTGGGTTCACAAGATTATTCCTGACTCTATTTCATGATCCTTTATTGGGTGTTTTTCCCTGCATTGGGTCCTGCGGTTGAATCACAAATCTGTAAACTGAGAAGGGATACGAGAGGGAAAATCTGGCAAAAAAATATATAAGGGAATAAAAGAAAAGTCTGCTTCTTTCATCTCTAGCAGATTAAGGGGAAGGAGGAAAGAGCGAGCAAGATTAGATGCAGTCTTTCTCTTTCAGCTCAAAGCCTTTCAACCCTCATATCTAGACTAACAGGTGGAGCAGAAGACTACAGGAACATCCAGACCAATAAGTGGGTCTCTTAGAAGATGAGGGAAAATAAAGCCTTTCTCAGGGGAAAGCTGAAGTTCCATAGGAGAATCCCCAAAAGCCAGCTAACAGTTACCTGTGCAGGAAGCTGAGTAGAGGAGCCTCACCTCAGAGTGTAATGGGGATGGTATGTACACATTCCCTTGCCCAGTCAGATGTCACCTGAAGAGAGGAAGATAAGGGGCTCAAACTCTCAAACACTGAGCATTTCCTTAGGAACATCGAGTCATTCAAAAGAGCTATTTAAACAAACCAAACACAGAGCTAACCTTATATATATGGGAGAGGGAAAAAAACAAATGTGGCAAAATATTAAAAACTGTAAATTTGAGTAAAGAGTTGAGTTACAGAGATTACTTTGTACTAAGTGATTTTTCTATAGGTCTGCAATTATTTCAAAATAATTTTTTAAAGTATCGATTAGTTAAATTAGAATTATGTTTTTAATGAAAATTATAGACCACATATTTGAATTGAAGATGATCTAATGTAGAAGAGACTGACATTTTGTTAATCAACAATTCCAAGTTTTCTTGTTCTAGGAGTTTAGAAAATCAAGTTAGCTATAGAAATTGAGACAGCATTTTTCTTTGCATATCTGAGTAGAATGAGAGTAAAATTGCAATTCTGATATACATGAGTAGATATTCATAGAATTATAAACATTGCATGGTGGTGGCATAGGCCACTTTTCTGGATCATGTTTCATTTATCTTTGTTAAACACAAGATTGACCTAGCTTTGTGCATATGTTGCCTGTTAAAACTCTCTGAAGTATAGAAATATTTGCATTGACTGAATACTTTTTTAATATTTTTTAATTCAAAATTTTAATGTGCTTATATATTTAAGGTGAACTGAAAATGCCTTTGTTTTGTTAGGTATTAAGGAGTAATGTAGTAGAGAGAACAGTAGACAACGAGTAAAAACATGTATTTTACCCTTGAATTTTTACTCACAGCAATGAGGCTAAGAGAAGGTGGTCTAGTCTCATTGGCCATTATACTTTATCTGTACAACAGAAACAATAGTCTTGCAAGATGAATGTATTTTGAAAACTGAAAATGATTTTATAAAAAATGAAAGTACTATTTAATGAAAAACATGATTCTAATTTATCTACTCAATATATATATTTTTTAATTTTTTTTGAAATAATTGCAGACCTACAGAAAAATTTCATAGTATAAAAAACCCCTAGGAATTCTTCATTCAAATTTACCAACTTTTAATAATTTGCCACTTTTTAGTTTGTTCCCTCTCCCATAGATATTTTTTCAGAAAAAAAATATTCTAAACAACTCAAAAATAGATTTTATCATGCTTCCTTATCTTTTAATAGTTTAAAGTTCATTTCTTAAGCCGAGGGTTATTTTCTTGTATGATCACAGTATAGTCATCAAATTCAGGACATTTTACATTAATACATTAGCTTAATCTATAGCCCATATTCTATTTTTTGTCAATTACCCCTATAATGTTCTTGATAACACTATTTCCCTATCCAGAACTACCTATTGCCTTCAGTTGTCATGTCTCTTTAGCCATGTGTAGTGTAGTACAGCTCCTCAGTCTTTTTGTGGTCTTGTAGGACATTGGCAGTTTATAAAAATATAGGGCAATTATGTTGTCGCATTTTTCTCACTTTGAATTTGTTTTATTTGTCCCCATTATTAGATTTAGATTACAAATTTTTCACTAAACTACCACAGAAGTGATTACATGTCATGCTCAGGATAGTATATCCACATTAATGAATCTGTTTGCTCTCTGTAGGGGATACTAATTTTGATCACTTGACTGCAGTTTTTCCATTTTCTCCATTGTTTAGTTACTATTTTTCATTTTGCAATTAGTAAGTGATTTGTGGAGAGATATTTTGAGGCTATGTAAATATCCTGTTCCTCATGAAATTCACCCTCTTCCCCCTGCTGAGTTTAGCATTAATTGATGATTTTTGCCTAAACATATATTTACTCTGATGGTTGCAAAATAGTGATACCATTGTTCCTTCTATATTTACAAGTTGATATTTTATGTAAGAAAAAAACTTTCCTTTCTTTATCTGTTTATCCATCTATGCATTTATTATCAAGTGGATTTGTGATTCTTATTTTATTCAATGGGTTATAATCTATTACTGTCCTTATTTGTCGATGCTCAAATATCCATCTATTTGATATTTTAAGTATTTAAGAGATCAAGATGTTTTTGTCAGCTGTACACATTTAAATTACTTTTAATTATGGAGGCCTTAAAAATATTCCTGTTCTATATATTTGTGTGTTATTAGCCTAAATATTTTTGGAAATTAATATATAAAAAATATTCTTCTACTAAGCCAACTGAAACATAAAAACATCAGGTAGAAGGAGAATAAAGTAATACTTTTCTCCTTCAAAGCTGTTGGAGAACTTGATAACAGGTCTGTTGGCCTAGGAAGCTTTCTCAAATTTTATGCTTTATTCCCCCTTTTCAGTTATTCAGTCATAGATTAGCTAGACAATGAGAGACCTTTCTCATGAGGAGTTATCTCTTTAAATTTATGTCATTAAAGAGTAGTTGAATGTTTGATTTTAGCAAGAAAATTCCAAAGAGAGAGAAAATTTAGGTGAATCTGAGTATTCTCTGTTTCTTATAAATTCATAAATCAGACAATTTCTCTTCTTGCTATGTAGAGGAGTATGTAAGACTATACGAAGAGGCAAGAAATGCTACTCTAATAGAGGTCTCTCCACAAAGAAGCATCTGAATAGGGGAGGAAGTGTTTTCCTGAGTACTTGGATAGATCACTGTACTTCTCTGAGCCTCAATATTTTTTTTTTTCTGTAAAAAATAATAATTAATTTCCTCATTTCATTTACTATTAGAAATTTGTTATTATAAAAGAGAAACTAATCCCCTCTATGTATGGAAAGAGGGCTAAGACCTTGTCTAAAAGAACTCCAGCACTGAAAGTCTGGGCAAAAGAGGATAACTCCTCCATGGAGAGTCCTGAAGGGCAGAGTGCAGGAAGGTGGGAGGAAAACCAGGAGCAGACAGTGACACAAAGGCTAGATGAAAAGTGTATGGAGAAGGAGTGGTGAACTGTTTAGGCTTTACTGCTGAAAGCTCAAGCATAATGAAAACTGAAAAATCACTGCTATGTTCAGCAATATGGAGTATGCTGATTACTTTAGTGAAAGTTTGATATGAGAGAGTACTTGGGAATAGAATCCTGACTGTAGAAAGGCAAGAAAGAGGTGAGGAAAGGGAAATCATGAATATAAAGCCACGCCCATGAGTGATTTTAAAGTTAAGAAATATTTGAACTGTTTATCATATTGATGTAAAATGGGGCAAGGGGAGCATACAAGTAAGAGTGTTCCTGGTAAAGTAACAGAGGATGACCTCCAGCAAACAGGTTAGATATTTTATCAGTAGACCAGAAGAAAAGCATGGACGCAGAAAGAAATAGGTTTATAGATTCCCTGTGGGGAATGAAGTCTCTGTCTCAAGGCATGTACTTTCTTTGCCAGGTAGGAGGCATAATCACTTATTAAACAAAATGGGAGATCTGAGGTAGTTTATGGAGAAAACTGGAGATTTGATTAGAGGAAATAAAAAATGACTATGAATAATTAGCTGACTAGAAAAACACCTTGGCAGGTTTTCAGGTTGTTTAAGGCTGTTCATGCGTTATTTTCAATTCTGTCTTCCTTAACAGAATGCTAAAGTTTTGGAAGCTAAAAGTTATGGTTTTATAAACTTGTCTTACTCAGGCAGCAATTAGACATTTTAAATTACCAAGATTCCCCTTAGTAAATAAGATATACCATCTTACTTATCAAGATTCCTGTAAGGTTTTCCGGTCTTATATTTTAAACTATTGAAAGTTTATATCCTATCTTAAATCTTTAGTAAAACAACCTAAATACTAAAAATGAGCTAACTTGTAGGCGGTGGGGTCATTTTAAAGTTATTTTTAGAACATTAATAACTAAATGAGGAACAAACCAGCCTGTCAAAAATATATTTTGATGTTTTAAGCCAATGAAATAATGCGAATTCTCCATTGTTTTTAAACAATGAAGAAAATGAAGAAAAAAAATGAAGAAAAATAAGAGCCTACCTTATTTCAGGAATGTTTTAGTTTCTTATAAAATTTACTCAAATAATCACAGCTTGAAACTTGAACTCTGAATTTGTCTTTGTAAAATGAGGAAATAATGCAATTTTCCATACCTCAGTTGGAGGTTAACTTAATTAGTGGGTTAATTTTTGATGTTTGGTGTTTATATATGTAGGCTAAACACTAATGATTTTAATTTTTTTCTGTAATAACAGAGAATACTTAAGGATAATTAGGAAACTTTTTAATTTTATATCTTTTTTCCCTTATTTCAGAAGGAGCTTTCTATGTTTTATTGCCCCAGACAACGAAGTAGTTTTCTTTTTTTCTTGCTTGCAACAGATTTTAAAAGAATTGCAGATGTCTTTTTAGTGGTTTTTGGTTTGGCTGACTGATCTCTTTCTGTTCTATTTCAATTTTACATGAAAGAAATTTATGTCTTCTGGCTTACGTAACTAATTTATTCTCAAATCCTCCTCCTTCTTTCCCTTCTCCTCCTCCTTCTCCTCCTCCTCCTCCTCCTCCTCCTCTTCTTCATCCTCTCTCTGTACCCCCATTTCCTCTTTCACCCCTACCTCCTGTTTTCAACCAATTTCTAGCATCCTTAAATCATTATACCCTTAGACTCCTGTCACATTATCAGAGAGAACTAACATATCCTAATGATTAGGCTGTTAAAATTCAGGCTTGATATTTTTTAAAGATTTTTTTGACTTGGTAAAGATCAATCAATTCAAGAACTAGATCTTAATTTTAATTATCTATTATTTTTCCCCTTTATTTTAGTCTATTTTGATTTGATTTCCAAGAACTATCTGAGGGAATTTGACAGTGATGGATTTTTCAGAGATGGGCCTTGGTTTCTGGTTGATTTTGCTTTGATTTGAAGTTTCAAGTTGTTTTTTTAAAAGTTTGGGGGTCCCCCGAGCCCCAAATATGGTTTGCATGTATCCTTTGTTTTTATAAAAGTGCTTGTAATATGAGAAAAATTTGATCCCTTGGTATGTTTATCCTCAAATAATTTAATAAAGAACTCATTTTGGCTTTTTTAAATGATTTACATTTTCAAAACACTTCGTGTGTTTTATCTCACAAAGCACACAGACTTATAGACTTCTCAAAGTGTGCTATTTGCAGTAGGGGCAAAAGATGAATGTTTTGAGGTCAGACAGCTAATTCTCTCTTTTTCTTTCTCATTCAGTAGTTTTAGACTCCTTTTCATTTTTAGAGTAGGTATGAATAATTATTAATGTTTGTAATAAATCAATTTCAATTATGCACAGAAAATGTGTGTGTGAGTGTGAAAGCAGTCTCACAATCACCCATTATATGTTATGGGCTTTGCTGTCTGTGGTTGTATTTTTCAACACCTGCTCAGATGTTAGAGCCCTATCTTTTTCTACATTTCTTTGAAAGCTGAGAATTTAACTTTTATTTCTTTCACTTGTAAATAAAGAAACATAAAATGTATTAGTCTCTAAATTCTTTGAAATGAGCTTATTTTTATTCCTGTTTGCTAAATTTTTTATTCTTCCTAAAAGGCTGGAGAAGCTATAAATTGAGTTTAAAGAAACTTGAGAAATACAGCTTTGATGTCAAGATGCAGAATATGATTTAGTATGTTAAATATAGCCCTTACAGTGATTAAAGATTTTATTTGAGTGTTTTCTCTTTTTTAGCCTGATGTGGAAGAAATCAATAAAAATTTAACAGGCCTAAAGTGATATTTATACATTGACAGAGGAATAAAATATTAACTATAGAATTTAGGACAAACAACAATGATTGAAAGACACCTTCATCATATAGATTAAGGGTTCAGGCAGATTCATGTCCTAAGAGAAAAAGGTCTACTTAATGAAATAGAATTTGTCACTAAGAGACATCATCAGTTCATCATAATAACAGCAAAACACAAATGGCTTTTCCAGTCTAGAGCATTACACCTTTCTAAAATCAATGGGAAAATTTTGTGACATTTGATTTTTATACTCAAAAAAATTTTACTTAAATCTTACTAACTCAATTTGCTATTTAAAAAATTTTTTTAAAAAATCTTTATTATTCTCTAACTGTTTTAAATCTATTAGTCTCCTCAATTGTTTAGGTCTCAGAAAGCAGGAATCTGATTATATCTTTTGTGGTTTCTAGAATACTTTGAAGAAATTAGATAATAATTAACATTCAAAAATTAATTAATTTAATAAGAAAAATAAATTGAGAAGAATTATTACATATAGTTGCTTGTTTTTCTGTTCCAAATTTAAAATTTTGCCAGTGATGGTGTGTTTTGAGATGCATGAAAATGTAAGCAATGACCTAGTTAAACAAAAACTGTGCTTTCATGCAAAAGAAGACCTCAGATGAATGCAGGCAGTCTTAATAACCAAGAGCAAATCTAATCTTTACATCTGAAAAATGTTTCTTTACTTCTGATCAAAATGCACCTGCTGGATACTCTTCATAAATAATGATCTGTTTTTTTATATTTACTGAAAATGACTTGACACTCTTGCTTTTAGTTTGTTGACTTAGTGACCAATAGGGAGGAAACAGAAATATATAATTTACCAATGTCTTATGTTTCCTGTCATAAGAAGAGCCATTTAGGTATAAAAGGCAAAACTTAACTGGAATTTTTCGTGTTTTTTATCATTTGTGTTTCATTTTCTTGTATGTCTAGTATGTACATATTTGCAGCATATCACACCTGTTTGTTTTTTTAGTTTGTGTATAATATACAATTAAAGAAAACTGCCTCACCTAATCATTTTTAAAAATGATTTTTTATGTTTTAGAATATATATCTATTACTTTTACTAATGATTATTTTATTAAGAAGTAAACTACTAGAAACAACTGTTAAGCAAAATCTCTCTGCCAATTTACAAAGCAGTGAAATACTGTTACCCTTATTCAAGTACTTTAGTTATTATTTTTATTCATATTTATTGTAATTTATATTGCTTTATACACTAATAGCAAATGTTATCAACTCATGGAAGATGTCAGCAACACAGGAGAACCAGATTCCAAATCAACATGGAAGGCCAGTCGGCAAAACCTGTTTGGACTGTGATGTGAATTAAAAACATATGCTCGTTGAATGAATAATCAATAGTATGTTTTACTCTTACTCATAGCAGCTTCTGTTGTGCCTCTTCTGATTTTTTTTCACTTTGATCTCAGGGCCAAAATATCTCATTTTTTTTAAATTAAGTTTATTGGCGTAGACTTTAAATTAAATCTATTGCGTAATTACCACCCAAATTCCAGTTTCCTTCAGCTACCATATATTTGATCCTCTTTACACACTTCACCCTCCCCCTACCATATATTTGACCCTCTTTACCCCGCCTACCTCTCCCATCCTCCCCCACCTCACTAGCAACCACTACTCTATAGTTCTCTGATAACCTCTAGTCTATAGTACATACCTATGAGTCTCTTTCCTGTTCACAAAATATCCCATTTGAAAAAACTTTTTCTCCAACATTCTGCTTTGTCAAATTATAGCATAGCAAGTTTTTTTAAATAGCAAATAAAGTGCTTTAGTAAAAAAACAAATCTTCTGTATTTTTCTAACAATAGTGTCAAAATAGTTTCTTAATAAAGGTAGTTCCATTTACCTTACATAAAGCCTAAAGGCAGTATTATGGTGTGATGGTGCTAATGCTTATTTACCAGTGGATGCCATTGTATGTAAATTAGATTTAGTCTTAAAGAAGCAATTTAAAAGGTATTATACCTTATTAAATTCACTATAAGCACTCTGCATTGGAATATAATAACTATAATTTTCCTCAATTTTAGATAAAATAAGGTGTATACACACATACACACACATCTATGTGTTTCTAGATTTTGTCTCAATGTAAAGTATATTAACTTCAAAATTTGCATGTATGATGTACTAAATTAATTCTAGATTACAGAAGAAATATGTTCATTGAAGCTGGTGCCAAATTGTGGAAAATGAATAAAACACAAGAGCATAGGGAAAAAATAGAAATGAACAGCATGGGAAAACAATGATTGCTTATAAAATTCTTGAGAAGCTGTTTTTCTAAAAAATATTTCTAAGTAGGTCACACTTCCCTTCATGTCGTACAACCCAAAAAGCATTTGCCATTTTTAAACTTCTGATTTTACTTTTGAAGATGATTTTGCTTTATCTTTTCTGTTTTTAGGGAGGGAGTGATTTCTCTTGGGTGTGATATTGAGTTACTATTCATTTTTTAATAGCTAAAGTCATCTCATTATCCACATATGTAAAATATTATCAGCTATTTTGTTGTGGAAGGTATATATTTTTATTTCAAGATATAAAGTTTTATTTTAGTATAATAGAAAAATTTTAATAAGTAAAAATTCACTGTGAGAAAAAATTCAAGGGTTGAACATGGCATTAAGGATTGGAGGAGAATTAAATTTTCAAGAAGTATAGTAGAAACATATTTCTTTCCAATATTTAAAAACCAGGCAAAGAAAAACATTACCAAATCAGTGTTAGAAGATAATCAATTAAGTTCTAGTAATAGAAAATTATTATTTATGGTCTACCCTGTCCAAGTTCTGCAATGATGGTTGATCCAGCCAAACAGGGCGATTTTACTTTTTTCACTTTGAACTTTGTAGCCACTGATTGGAATATAAAATACTGGCATCAAACTCAGTATTTTTGATAGGATTTCAAAGGTAGTTGAAGAACTACCTACCCTAATAAATAAACATCAAAAAATCAGAATTAAAAACATTCATAAATATTGCCATTTATTACAATATGGGTGAATCTTAAGATTATTATGCTAAGTGAAAAATGTCAGAAAGAGAGAAAAAGTTGAGAAACATGATTTTGCTTATATGTGAGATATAAAACTGACAGCAACAAATGAATGACAAACATTCATAGGCACAGAAAGGGGGTGGAGGAGAGATAGATAAGGGTAAAGAGGGTCAAATATATGGTGACAGAAGGAAATTTGACTGGGTGGTGAATGCACAATGTAATATACACATAATATATATTATTGAATTATACACTTGAAACCTATATAATTTTATTAATCAACACCCTAATAAGATTAATAAAAATTTTCATAGTTTGAAAGAAACATCAGTAGTTAAGAAAAGCTTATTCTGTATAGCTTTTAGCTCATGAATACTGAAATAATCTTTTATGAAGTCTTAAGTGTGTCACTAGAATTAAGATAAGCAAACTAGACTGGCTCTAGAAATGCACAAAAGCCTGAAAGCAATTAAACAATTTCTTAAGAGTTTGACAAACTCTCCTTTTTAGTCAAACTTTATTGAACTCCATCTGAAAAAAAATCTTAAATTTGAAAATCTCACTCCCTTTTAATGGCTATAATCCTTCCATCTCTCTCATGTTGTGTCTTCTTATTAACTTGACATGTGTCCTCATGGCCATAACCTATCCTTTTTCTCTTAGTTTAACAGTTTCTTACTGGCTGTACCTTTTTCTTCTACTCCTTATGCTTCCACCATTCTCGCCTAACCCGTTAGTTCCCTACCACAGTTAAAAGCAGTCACTATCTCTTTCTAATTCAGGTTCAAACATTGTCTTATGTTGGTGTGGAGCATTGCTTACTTCTGCAGATTGATGCTGTACAACAATTTTGATTTTCATTCTAAGCTTTGCCATCAGTACTTCTCAGTATTACTTCTACTTGCCATTAGTGGTCCCCTTTTCCATTCTTTTTTGAGGTAGTGTGATAGAGTGAAAGAGCCTGAACACTGATAATAGATTTCCATTCATATTCAAACTTCAGCACTTATTATCTGGATGATCTTGAGCAAATTATTAGTCTCTTTTATCCTGAATTTCCAAGTATGCAAAATGGGAATAATTTTATTTTGTAGAGTTTTCTGTAAAAATTCAATATAATGTAGGGAAGGTAATTTGGTAAATAGATTTGATAGTTAATGGTCACAATTGTTTTTCAAGCTACTTTGGCTGGTGTCTCTAAGAATTTACCATGCTCTTAACCTGTCTACCTTATCCAAATACCTAATGATCAACAGATGGTATCACTTTCTGCTTTATGGAGAAGATATAAGTTATCAAGTGGGTACTTCTCTGTCCTCCACTTATATATATACCTAGGATATCACCCAATAGTTCCTCCTCTCCTGCTTTAAAATGTTCTTTCCAAAGCTCTCAGAGGCAGTAGAGCACAGAAGTAAAGAGAACAGTCTTTGGTTTTCAACTGCCTGAGTTCTAATTTCCCCTCTACAGCTTGGCCGGTTGTTTAGCTTCTGTGCTATACTGTAGTTTCTCCATCTCTAAGATGGATACAGTGAAAACATGTACTTCATAAAGTTCTGAAACAGATTGCATTAATTTAAACATTAAAAATGTGAAGGACACTGACTGGTACACGGTATGAATTTCTGGTAGCCATTACCACTATTACGAATTATTATCACTTCCTGCCTCATTGAGGTATCAGCTCACAAATTCTTTCCTTTGTCCTGTATCTTTGGCCACTTTTCCACTGGCTCTGTCTTAGCCTACTTAATCTCACACAGCCCTTTGAAGTTTTCCTTCAACCTTCTCTGTTACACTTTTACCATCTTTTCTTTTACTGCTCAACTCTATTAACTTATACTCTCATTCCACTCCCCAATTCAACTTTTCCAACTATTCTCTTTAGTCCTCAAACCAATATAATCTGACTTTTATTCCTGTCATTCTAATAAAACTGCTTTCACTCAGGTCACTGAGCCCAGTGACACATTTCATCTGTGGTAACTGACATTCAACTGACCATATAACTTCTTTAGATGTTCTTTTTTCAGTGTGTATGACATTATGCTCTTCTGTTCATGTAATCTGGACATTACTCTTAAGTCTTTCCTGAGACTCACTTTGTGCAGACCATAAATCATGATGATCTCCAGAATTTGATTATGTAAATTTCTCTCACAACAGATGCTATCAAAATGTATCTTCAAGTGTCTGCAATATATGCCTGCTTCCTTATATCCTAACTGGAATCGCCTTAATTTAGGTCATATAAATTTTCAATAAACGTAATTCTAACTTCTTTTACAGTAGCCATCTATGCCTTTAAATCCATCTTTCACTCTATTTTTAGATTTTTTTCTTTTTATTTTAAAATCTCAATCTGCTATCTCTCTCCTATGTGAAATTCCAGATTCCACTATATATATATTACAAGGAAAGCCTACATGTTTTATATTAATTGTGTTCTATAATGTTTGAGAATCCTTTACTCAGGTCCAATTTTCTATCTTCTACTAATATATTTTTTTAATTCCTCAGGTAATTAGATGCTAATTATTTGCTATCATGAAAATGATAGCCTTTTACAGACTTTATAATTTATTCACTTAGATATCTCCCTCTCTTACCTAAATAATACATCATTATTTTAGGATCTTTGGAATCTAAAATCTATAGAATATGACATAAACCTAAACATGTTTGTTGAATAACTGACTTTCCAAGAAAGTGGGTTGTACTTTGAGATATAGAGTACTTCAGTTTTATTCTATGTACATATGTGTGTATGTGTGTATGTGTCTTATTTAAATTTTCTTCTGTATTAAACAAGTAATTTTATATACCTAAAAATATTCTATGAGATGTCATATTTTTTTATTTTGTGTAGTCTTGTAAATAAGTCTTGTAAAAGTGAAATATATGTAAATAATTCATGAGTATACCAAAAACTTTCTAGAAATAGCCTAATTCATAAGAGTCAGTGAATTTACTATCTTGTCAAAATGTTCTCTGACTGTAAATATACTGTGGACATTTAGTCTCATCTATTATGTAAGTAGCATTGATTCCAGTGACATGATTTACTATTGAAAAGTTTTCTTTCTATAGTATATAATGAGTGCTTAGCCACCATTTTAAAAAACCACTAGTACTATATGCAATAAAATTTTTATTATTATAAAATCTTAAGCTTTGCATATAGCATATTACAATTGTACCATAGTATTTTATCAATAGAAAATAATGTTGAATTGTCATCAAGGAAACAATAAGGTTCTTAAAATATAATATATAAAGTTATTTTATGCAATTGGTAAGATAAAAGTGAAGAAAAATCAATACATGGCTCTTGGCAAATTCTGAACAACTCAGAATTCTCTACATATACACCCCAAAATGATAAGCCAAAAGCATGTAGAACATTTCTGATATTGGCAAAATTCAGAAATATAAGCTTTTAAAACATTGTTTTTCATTACTAAGATTGTCTTCTAATTATTTTCATATTGCCAAGGTAGATATATACTAATTCATTTCCTTTGAAATTGAAGAGCTGCCTGCCTGTTGAAAGATCTTCCTTTCTGAGTGAAATTTATATTTCTGAGTTATTATTTCAGTAAGGATATTGAAGTTTCCATTAATATTTTATATATGAGGACTTTGAAACACTTTGATGCTGCTGTCAGAGGATTATGCTATCTATATCAACATATAACAATATATTATTTGGTTGCATGTTAGAGAATCAGAGGGAAAGATTACTTTTTATAACATCTACCAAATTGTTTTTGCATTACAAACATTATTTAAAATTGAGACCTACATCAGCCAATATTAGTATAGTTACTACAAGAGATGACATGTCACTTCCTATTACAGTTTACATAAATGGCAACATTACTTGTGAACAAACTGTTTTCCTAGGAGTCAAAATTAACCACAAATGTTGTATACTTTAGGATTAAAAGTTACAATAGTAGGTTTTGAAAACACATCTCTTTCAAATTAATAAAATCATTCAATGTAATCTGAACTCAAAAATCCTGGAATAAGCTGTTTAGAGATTTACTGTGGAGTTTGATATTTTGAGGCACAAATGGAAGGGAAAAATGAGTACATTTGATTGCATTTTAAAATCCAACTTCATGTAGAAAACATTCAGTTCTCTTCCTGGTATGTAAAAAAGTCAAATGGTATTGCAGCAAATGGAAAGAGCTTTGGAGTTAGACCTTCACTCAAGTTCATGTTCTATTGCTAGGGTACGGTACAAAACATGTACTCATTCTTAGAACATGGCTGGAAAATATAAGAAATTCTGTATCAAAATAGGAATTATTAATAAGAATTCAATCAATATAATTTAAAAAGTAAGTAAAAATGGTTAAATAACTGAAGCACTTTTTTCATACCAATAGATTAAAACTATAAGATAGATAGACAAAAAACAATATTGAGTGGCACTTGGAGTGTTCTTATGACAATATTCAATAATGATTATGCACATATTTGGGAAAAAGCATTTAAGTTCTAACTTTTTCATGGACTAGCTTTTTGAATTTAAACCACTTTGTACATCTGAGTTTCACTTTTCTTATACTCTAATAAGAAAGTAAACTGTTTAAAGGGGCCTCAGTGTCTTTATGGAAAACAGTTATTTTTGATTTTCTTAGAGCCTGAAGTTTGAGTCCATGATAGTCATTGTGGATACTGGGATATAAGCAGACAAAGAATTCTATGGACAGTAGAAATCCCTGTCTCTGGGAATGGAGCCAAAACTAGGTTTCATCAAGTGCAGTCTCTTTACCTTGGAAACGGAGGTAGATGAGTAGAGAAATCCTATGGATAAGTAAAATGGTGAGAGAAACTTCTACTGCGAGATCAATATCCTCACATCATCAGGCAAAATGAGGACAAAGTTACTTACCTCATTAATTAATTCATTCATTCATCATTCAATAGTGACATTGGTTAACAAAATCCAAAAAGTTTCAGCTGTACCCTTTAACAGTAAGGCATATATGTATTTACACGGACAGTTCATTTCTCATAGTTAGATTTCTTTCTGTCACCACATTTTTGACCCCCTTAACCTCATCTACCTTTCCCTCTTTCCTCACTCCCTACCACTAGTCTATAGTCCATGTCCATGAGTCTCTGTTTGTTTGTCCTGTTCATTTGTTGTTTTTATGTTTATATCCCACATATAAGTGATATCATGTGATTTTCAACTTTTTTAGTCTGATTTATTTCCCTTAGCATAATTATCTCGAGATCCATCCAGGTTGTAACAAATGGCAGTATTTCATCTCTTCTTATGCCTGAGTAATATTCTGTTGTATTAGCCAGTCATCTATTCAGTTCTTCCATGTTCTGGCCACTGTGAATAATACTTCTATGAACATCGATGTACAAATATCTTTTCGGATATGGGTTTTCAAGTCTTTGGGGTGAATACTCAGTAAAGAGATTGCTGATCTGGTAAATCAATTCTTAGTTTTTTGAAGAAGCTCCATACTGTTTTCCATAGTGGCTGTACCAATTTTCAGTCTCACCAGCAGTGTCTGAGGGTTCCTTTTTCACCACGTCCTCTCCAACATTTATTATTACTTATTCTGTTGATTATAGCTATCCTAACAGGTGTGACATGGTATCTTATTGTGGTTTGATTTGCATTTCCCTAATAGCTAATGATGTTGAGCATCTTTTTAAATATTTGTTGGCCATTTGTGTGTCCTCTAGGGAGAAGTGTCTGTTCAGGCCCTCTGCCTATTTTTTTGATTGGATCATTTTTGTTGTTGTTGCTGTTGTTATTGAGGTGTATGAATTCTTTGTATATTTTGAATATTAGGCCCTTATCAGAGGTATTGCTTGCAAATATATTTTTTCATTCAGATGGTTGTCTCTTTACCTTGTTGACAATTTCCTTTGCTGAGCAGAGGTTTTTTAATATGATGTAGTCCCATTCATTTATTTTAGCTTTTACTTCCCTTACTTTTGAGGTCAAATTCATAAAATCCTCCTTAGTCCAAGGTCCTTGGGTTTCATTTCTCTGTTTTTTCCTATGCATTTTATTGTTTCAGGTCTTATATTCAGGGATCCTTAATCTATTTAGAGTTAATTTTGGTCTATGGTGGTAGACAATAATCTAGTTTCATTCTTTGCAGGTAGCCTTCCAGTTTTCCCAGCACCATTTATTAAAGAGGCTTTCCTTTCTCTACTGTATGTTTTTGGCTTTTTTATAGAAAACTGTTTGCCATATAAATATGGATTTACTTCTGGAATCTCAATTCTGTGAGGATCAACTTTAAATCCAATTTTAAGTTTAAAGAACACCAAAATAATAAACATATAAATTTATGGTTATTATTTTAAAATGCCTTTGCTGAATATTTATGATTACCTTTTAAAATTGAACATTGAACTGTTCATGGAAAGTATATCAAAAAAACTTTTATTTAGGTAATTATATAATTAAAAACTGGAGGGAAATGTACTATAATTTTTAAAACCTTTTTTAAATTAGTATCAAATGGCACTTATGAAAAATAAGTTTTGAGTAAAGTTAAAATTATTAAAATAATTATGGTCAATTAAAGCAAGCTATCATATATAGTTGAACATTTATTATATTTTGTTGGTAGTGAATATGAATCACTGAAAAAGTGACTTCTTTTGTTTTATTTTGCTTAAATTTTATTAGTTCCTTTCAAGTTCACAAAAACAACTATGTGTGCTAAGGACCGTGATATCCATTTTATAGTGAGAAAACTGGTGCTCAGAAAAATTACTTGTCTAAGGTAAATAGTTAGTAAGAGACAGAGTAAGGACCTATATCCAGATCTTTCTGACTCTGAAATCTGTGCTCTTAACTACCATGAATTGTACTCCTTACTTATGTAATTATTTCACAAATATTTATTGAATGTCTGTAATGTTTGAAACAACTCCCTAGCCAATGGGTCTATATTAGTGACTGAAACACACAAAGAGTCCTGGTCTCTTGAAACTTTTAAGGTTCAGGGTGGTAGACAGAAATGAAACTAACCAAATAAGTTATTTGGTTATAATTTATAATTATAACTTATAAATTATAAGTTATAATTTATAAGTTATAATTTAACAAATATGTTAAATTATAAGGATGCCAAAAAGAGATCAACAAATGGAAGAGGACAGAGGGTATTTAGAGTGATGATTACAATTTTAAACAGGATGCTCAGAGAAGAATACTCTGAAAAAATAATGTATGAGGTAAAACCTGAAGGAGCTGAAGGAAACTTGTCATGAAAATCTTTAGGAGATGATGATTTCAGGAGAGGAAATAACAATTGCCAAGTCTCTGAAGTGAGAAAGACAAGAAAATTTAAGGCACATTAAGGAGGCCAGCTGACTAAAGCAAAGTAAATAGTGGAACTGTAGAAGGCGAGATCAGAGAGAGCTAGACTGCGTAAGACCTTGTAGCCACTGCAATTACTTGGATTTTTCTCTGGGTAAGAAGAATGACAACTGAAGGACTTTGAGATTCTGTCATCATCTGACCTATATTTTATCATTGTTGAAAAGAGCCTAAAGGGAAGAAAGGGTGGAATCAGAGAAGACACTGTGGAGGCTATTGTCAATAATTCAGAGGCCTTGAAATGCAATTAATGGAGGAGATAGTGGGAAGTGGTTAGGTTCTAGATATGTTGGTAAGGTACAGCTAATGATATTTCCTGTGGATTGAGTGTGAATTGTGAGAGAAAAATTTGTAAAGGGCTTTCTCTAAACAACTGCAGGTATGGAGTTGTCCTTAATTGACATGGGAAGAGCAGGTTTGGAAGGAGGGTAAAAATGAGAAGCTCACTTCTGAACATGATAAGTTGAAATGTCTATTAGATATCTGAGTGCAGATATGTGTGTAGTTTGGCCTGGGATTTAGGCTATATTGGGAGACATCAATTATAACAGAGACTAGATGGAAGAGATTTAGTGAAGACATAAAAAATATGCAAGGATTGAGCCTTGGGATATTTCAACATTCAGAGGCTGTTAGAGAGATAAAAAAGGAAACATCAAATAAGAATGAAAAGTGTGTCCAATAAGAAAGGAAAATAACTGGGATTGTAGTAACCTGGAAGCAAAGAAAATATTTACAGGCACAAGTAGTGACCAATTGTGTCAAAAGCTGCTGAGGGATCAAGTAATAGGAGAACTGAAAAGTAGCCATTGGGTTTACCAACTTGAGGATCATTGGTGACTTCAACAAGAACAGTTTCAGTGATCTGGTTGGGAGAAACGTTTTCTTTTATTCCTTTTTATAATTGCTAAATATCATTAAATTTTATTTTTTAGTTAAAGTTGACATACAATATTATATTAGTTTCAGGTATACAACATAGTGAGTAGACATTTATATACCTTACCAAGTGATCACTATAAATCTAGTAACTACTTGACACCATACTTAATTAGTACAATATTATTGACTATATTTTGAGTAGAGTGGATTTCCTAGAGAATTTACAAACAATCTTTTGAGGAATTTTCCTCTAAAGTGCAGGACGTATGTGGAGTGTTTGCTTGGGAGGGGAAAATGAGAAGTGAGATGAGAGGATTTTTTTTAGGTAAGAGAATAACATTTCCGTATGTTGATGGATCAATTCACAGCAGGTAGAAAAATTGATGTTGTAGGAGAGAGAAGTGAGAATTTATTAATCAATATTCTTGTGTTGGAGAGGGTTGAATGAGATTAGAATGCAAGTGGAGATGCTGCTCTTTATTAAGAGCAAAGAGTGAACAGAGAGTTTATACAGTTTAACCAATTGAAAAACAGAACAAACGCAAACAGATCCAGGGATGTGGGGGATGTAGTGGTGATGGGGGCTTGTGGATGTTTTTGCTGAGGTTTGCAATCATTGACTTACAGTGAAATGTTGATACATGATGTTACATTGAGTTATATGATATCAAGATTAGGTAAGTGAATTTCAGGTATCTTAAATTGGAGACTTACTTGAATTAAAATTTGAAACTAAAAGCTAGAATGTGGCATTAAATGAGAATAAAACCATTTGAAAATTTTAGTAGATTTACATCGTGGCTGTTAAATAGTTGCTTTCTTTATTGCTGTAATAAAATTCATGCTTATTCAAGGAAAGCACTATTGTTCTCCTGTAGGTCTTTTTTTCTTTAGAATCAAGGAGATGGTAATCATCACTACCAACCTCATATTTAATGAGCAAAGAGAGCAATAAATATGATATTTTTATGTGAGGGTTAAGGTCATCATAGAATGAATGAATAGTTTCTATTTAATGATAGAATAAGTGACTTTTTCAGTGACAGACGTCTGTGGCAGAAAGAATAAAATACACATTTATGCATTAAAATTTTGGATTCCAACCACCTGATAACATTTTTTGTTAAACTATTCTAACAGCTCCTGTTGTTTTTGAAAATCTCTAAATAAAATCTTAGCAGAAATAAAAAAGGTTTCCCTTTCTCAATACTTTGTGCCAAAAAGACAAAGTATATATTTTATTATTCTGTTAGCAGGTACCAGACGAACTTATAAATTTGGTATCTATCCAACAGGAATATTTCCCAAATTTTATTTTTAAAAGTAATTTAAAAATAGTGTACACTTGAACTACATTTAGAATGTTCTGCAAGCTTAAAGGGATGTTTGGAGTTAGGTTTTAAAAACAGTGGGATTTAGTGTAATAGATTTGGCAACAAAACCAGTGTGGTTCATACAACTGATGAATTGATGCAGACCCAGCTGACTAACACGTACCATGTGTTTGCTTTGGCAGAGAATTTGGAAAAATAATTTGGAGAAAAAAATTATATTATTCAACAGATTTTACTTTTGTTGTTGTTTTGTGGGTTTAAAAAAAATTCTCATCAGACTTGTAAAGGTAGAGTTCACAAAGACCTTCCCAAAGATTGGAACCATATTTTGACCTTTCGTAGAAAAAACAAGGTAGAAAAGGATGATTTTACTCATTTCATGTTTCTCTTAATTACTCACTGCTCTGAAATAGACTTATGACCTCCTGTTTTTCAATAGATATCATGCTTATGAGTTTTTTTTTTCTGTCTAAAAACAATATTATAAAATGCCCCTTATCAACATTTCTAATATAATCATGGCATATAGATCTTCTGTTTAAATCAGATGGCCAAGGATAGAACTACATTTTGAAGTAATGATTAAGTATCCTATTCTAAGGCTGTTGATAATTCATAGATTTGCTGTTTGTTATTGTTCAAACATAAGATTAAAACTTATTTCTTGTGTAATATATTTTTATTTAAGTATTGCTTCAAGGTTTCAAAATAATTTGTTGGCCTATTAAAGTCTTGGAATTCTCACTGTTTATTAAAATCCAGACATGTTAATGATGTGATGAATTCAAGGCTGGAAAGAGCTCTAAGTTCATTTTGGGAGGTTAAAAGTTGCTTCATATGCTATTCTGATCATTATAAGATAGATAAGTTGAATATACTCCTAAATGGGTTTGGGAAGCTACACATGTTATTTTGCTCTAAAGATTAGCTTGACTGTGTGCTATGTTGCTAGACTATAAAATTCAGGAGATAATGAGATATTTTCCTCAATGAAGTATGAAAATTTATTGAGCTGGAGACTGTTCAGTACAGCACGTATGAGTGTACAGTGCTATTACATAGAGAAGAGTTGACTGATGAAACACAAACTGATTTTCTAAAGTAAGAACAAAAATTATTTGAGGATAACTTCACTTCTATATTTTTTGGTGTCATTGGACAAATTAACCATTGTGAAGCTCAGCTGGATTTGTATAAAAATGAGGACTCTGTTACTACTTGATTTTCAAGGCTGTTATAAAGATGAAACAAACTATGTACCATGTATTGCACTTGGTACATGATATCCTTCCTTTCTTCCCACTAAATTATAAACTTGAGTAGTGTTTTGAGAATCTTTCAAATAACTGATCCATATTATATCTTTAGTAATAAATGCTCACTAGACTGAACTCTCCATTTTCCGTACTACTACTACTTATTAATATAATATACATTAATGTCTTCTAGTGAATGCCAGGAAGAGTCAGGAAGTGAAACTCACCAGTTTTCTTTATATTTATTATTTGACTTTTAGAAAAACACTAGGTGTTAATAATTCCTAAGGTAGAGGAGAGAAATCAGAAATAGCTAGTGACTGCATAAAAATAATTTGTTGAGTGCGAGTTGATGATGGTGGTGCAATTACCAGTAATGAAGTGGTTGATCAAAGTTGAATGGAGAGATTAAGTGCAGTTGTCAGCATATTCTTATAGATATTGAGAGAATATTCAGGGGAATAAAACCTATAATTGCCAGACAAGGGGAGAGGTACATTTTATTGAATCTATACAACTTCCTAAGATTCAATTTATTATCTTTATTTTATTAATAAGAAAACAAAGGAAAAGAGTTAAGCCTTAGACCATATGTGAAGAAACTGGAATTCTTACCAGGATGATCTGCCTTTGAAAGGAATAACTTTTTCTAGTGCTCTCTCATAGTAATGGAAGGGAAGAACTAGTATTTTTTGAAAGTTATAAATATATTCTATATATTCTCAAGAGGCACTCTCTCATTTACTTTTCAGAACACCACTATGATAAAGGCATTATCTTTTCTATTTTACAGTGGAAGAGACTCAGCCCCAGTGATCCAGTAGCTATTTAAAGGTTAACAACTACTAATTTAAGAAGAGTGATTCTGTCCAGTTCTAAATTTATGCTTTTTCTAATACAACACACTGCCTAGATATACAGGATCAGCAAGAGTAAGAAGCCAGCATTGGGGATAAAGATTTGTGGAATGTAATTGGAATGTACATTGAAGAAGGGAGGGAGAGAGCAGAGATGAGAATCCAAGATTGAGTTTTTGGTGTGTGGGTGGTAGGGAGCTTGACTGATATTTCATCTCCCAAACTTATAGACCCCTACTTCACTGCAGAACTACTTCTTATTCCCTAAACTTTCCAAGCTGTTCCATGATCCTCTAACATTGAGCATATATTTTCCTCTGTCTAGAATATTCATCCATTTACTCTTTTATTCCTGAAAAATGTTTTTTTAACCTTGAAAATACAGTTAAACATTTATTCCTTTTGTAAATCTTTTGCTGATTCAACCAATATTGAATTGGATGCTTTTCTTTTGGGATCCTTTAGTTCAATGTTGCCTCAGATTCTTACTTCAAAAGCATTGTTTCTATGACTCTGGAAGTATGAAATAGAGCTAATGAGAACTGATTGTCATAAAGTTTTTTTAATCTTATATCTAAGTGTGGATTTGATAATCTTGCATTATTCTACATGTATAAACTCCTTAGATCTCAGGACAAGAGAGAATTGAAAACTTGACACACATACACACACACACACACACACACACTCACAATTTGTTAGCTTGAAAATACTTTTTAAACTGTTATAGAGTCATTCAAAACCTCCTCTCAACACACACATATGCACACACACATGTACATACACCCACTAGAATTATCAATGGGAAACTTGGCCTAAAATTTCCAGAGATTTTCACCACTTCCCCCACATCATACCATCTTTACTCCACCCTCAATATAGCTACTTGATGTCTCTTACCATGTTTTGTACATAAGAAGCATCCTAATAAACAATTGACATTCAAAGGAATTAGCACAATTATATGAATTAAGGTGAAATGTGATCAAGAATAGAATGAACGAGGCTCTTGTGGTACATGGGCCTTTGTTGGGAAAGAGCAATTCTGTCACATTGATTTTTCAGTCCAACATCCTGTTTCCAGTGCATATCTATCAACACCAACACCCATTATCTTTTTTTAAAAGAATTACTATTGTATCACAAATGTTTTCTTTTTGCTGTAAAATTTTGATTCAGCAGTAAAGTTAGATTTACTGACTAGGAGAGCAAGGATTGTTTACTTTTTTCTGTGTTTCGTGCCAAGTTTATAATGTGTGGTAGAGTAGGGCAGTAGATATTTATTACTTTTCAAATGCCATTCTTTTTCCAGTCACATATTCATTGGAAGTCATGAATTTTAAAAGTAGATTTATCACTAGTACAAAATATAGCAATGAATTCATTAACAATTTTTTTCTCCATTCATTGAATTTTCCATATGTACAATTGGGTCTATTAAATAAAAAAGAAGGCCTTCTTAGAATCAACAAAGCAAAACATGAAATCCAGAGTTAACAATTAACTAGTAAATCTAGCATATCCAGACAAAAGTAAAAAGCTGTTTGGCTATGTTAATTTTCCATACTCCGAAATATTTACTGGCCCTGTATTTTACTTTGGGCTATATTGATCAAGGATAAAAGTGAAGCAGAAATCTATAGTTTGATTTGCTTACTGAAAATAAAAATGTTTGTCTTTGAAATATGATTTGGGTCATGGTCTCATAGTTCTGGGGACTGGTGCTAATGCTGAAAATTCGAGACTATTGTATGTAATTCTTGGACAATGGTCAATGCTTGGCTTGGACATTGAAGTCCTAAAAGTGGGTTCATTAAGCAACAAATACCTCTAGGTTGGATGAACAGAACAGTTTCAAAATGTGTATTTGGTCTGGTATTTCTGCATTATTTGTTAAACCCACAAAATGTAGATTTTTATCTCTAACTTCTGTTCATTCACTTGTGGCTACTTTAGGAAGTAGTTTTTCTTCTCTTCCACAGTTTGAGCTGCAAGATCATTGTTGGTACAGCTTAGCCATTGCTTAACAGAAGCCGCTTGTTTATATTTCTTTCTGTATTTTTTTAAGACCAGCATTTATTATCCCTTAAGAAGTCCTTAACAGCTTTCTTTCTTAGGGATTTTTTTTTCTGGAGGAATAAGCCATGGACTCAATTAGGTTAATAATTTTTTACCCATGAGGCCATGCTGAATTTATTCTCCACTCAATAGCCGTTGGAAGAAATTACTCAGTACTAAGAGGGGAAAATCAGGATATGTGAACTCTTTTCTGGGAGGCTACATTTCTCAGATTCTTGAGTTAAAAAATTCATTTGGATACTTTTAACTATGTAATAAGTTGAGGCTCTCTACTTGAATATACCATCTTTTGGGGGGAATGAAAGGTACTGAAGCTTTTATTTTGACTGAGTAAAGAAATGTTAAAGACCTGTCTAGTAGTTGAATTTAAGCCTACTAGCTTACCAACTATGTTGCCAAAACAAATGAAAATTTATTGCCTGCTTTTGGAACCAATTTAGTTAGGTAACACTTCATTTGAGGGGCATCATCAGGGGAAGGAGTTATTCCACTTAAGAGAATTTTCCACATAAGTGCTTCAGAGTTGTCTTTTTGAAACAAAAATCAGGGCATGTTGATTTCTTGCTGAAAACATTCAATGGACTTTATGTTGTCTAAAGAATAATGCATTGCTTTATAATCTACCATTTCTGTTTCATGTCTTTTCAATGTCCCTACTGCCTATGATCCACTTTAACTTGTTCCTAATATCTAGACCAATAATACTCTTTTAGTTTTTTTTGATTCCTAGATGTTGTTCCATGTGGCCACAACTCCACATTAGTTTACTAAATCTTTTCTTTGTGTCTCCATAACTCCAATACATGTTTCCAATTGAGAAACCATATTGTATGGTGATTTTTTAAGTTAACCTTCCTCACTAAATTCTGAGCTAATAGTAGTAAGAGAATATCCCACTTCCTTTTGTTTGTTTGTTTTTTTTAATCTTCATGTCTTTAGAGACTTATATAGTGCCTGGCACATGGTGATATTATATTTGTTTCCCATGGCTTCTGTAACAAATTGCCAAAATCGGGTGGTTTAAAATAATAGAAATTTATTTTTGCATAGTTTCAGTTTCCAGAAATTGAGGTGTGAATAGAGCCGTGTTTACTCCAGAGACTCTGAGAGAGAATCTGTTCCATGCCTCTTCCAGTTTCGTGTGCCTGCCAGCAATCCTTGGCATTCCTTGGCTGGTAACCACATTGGTCAGTCTTTGTTATTATCTTTATGTTGACTTTTCCTCTGTGTGTCTGTCTCGAAAATCTATCTGCCTATTAAGATCCATGTGATTATATGTAGGGTACACTTAGATAACAAAGGAATAAGTTTTTTTTTTCCTCAAGATCCTTAATTGAATTATGTGTTTTGCCATAAAAGGTAATATCCACAGTTTCCAGACACTAAAACATAGAAATGCCTTTGGGTGCCATTATCAGTGTATTGTAGACACTTAATACTTTTTAAAACTCAATTACCCATTAAACTACTAAAATTTTCAAAATATTAAAATATATTTGAAGAAAATATTACAAAAATATATCTCATACTTAATTACTTCCTTAATTAGAACATAGTATTCAGACCATAATTTCATCTTTTCTTGATACCAGTGTTTTCTACTTTCAAAAATTAAAATACTTTCAATTATGGATATGTTTTAGGCTCCTAGAGAGTTTAGGAAAGCTTTTTCATTGCTAAGTGCATTCAGACTTTAGTAGTTATTGAGTATCTACATAAGGTAGAGCTATACATACAGATAAGATTCCGTTATTTTGTCAAAGAAATTCCAATTAGAGTGGAAAATAAACATAAAAACAGAACTGTATCAGAAACAATCTTCAGCTCTTGTTCAGCTAAAGCATTAACTAAACCTTTCAGCTTTATGTATGAGAAGTTGATATTTGGTTAACTTCCTATTTCTGTTCCCCTGGAAACCTAGTCAAAGTGGTATATTAATTGTATTCTTGACAACATCAGTTATGCTAAACATATCCCTTGATTAGCATTGCACCTAGATTTGGAAGATGTATAAATGAGCTATATTAAGAATAAATAAACTATAAATAACTAACAGAGATGCCATAGCAAGATTGCCAGGCAGAGCTAAGGGCTTGATGAGGTTAGAGATGAGAATTCATGGTAGATCTACACTATACAGTCAAATGCTTTTTTTTTTTTTTCCAGCAGGGCCTGGTCATCCAAGTGTAGTAATACACAAGATGGATTTGTAGTGGTATTCCTCAAGGTTAAAGTTTTGCCTAGTTAGTTTCAGTGGAATAATTTGTGTGTTAGAGACTTTCAGATACTGTCTGACAACAAACTATGGGCCAGTAATTAGAAAGTGGATAGAAAGGAAATGATAGGTTGAAAGGAAATTGAGACCTTAAAGGCCTTTGCCCTTCTCAGTGGTAGAAGAGATGCTGTCTGCAAAGGGATGAGAAATGGAAAGGAAGGGAAATAACAGTTAGCGGTTGAAGAAGAGTTGTTTGAAAGAAACCAAACATGGAACAATTTCCTATGGTGACAAGGTTGTGCTTTGGGAGGGGGAGACATCTGTAGAGAGTAAGGTGAAGCCAAGAAGATTGAGAAATTATAATGTTACTCTGTAGGTTGGATCATTTGTCTAGATGCTGCAATAACTCAGGATGATAACAGTATTGGGAGGAGACAAGACCATGATGTGAACTGTAAGTCCTCAAAGAACTGGAGGAGTTACTCAGAGTTCAGCAGATAATAGTAGCCAAGAGGAGGAAAGAGACTCAAAGAACAAAGACTTGTTACATAGCAGGGAAGAAAACTGAATGACTGGGAGAGAAACAATACTCTTTCTAGGCTCTGAGGTGACTGAAAGGTCAGAGAAGAAGCAACCTGCCCTAGAGGCAGTAGCATTGTGGACAAGGAAGTTTTGTTTATGACAGTGGAGAAAGTGTTTTCAGAAGGGAGTGATGAGTCTTTACAATGGATCAGAGATTCCAGAAGTGTCTGTGGCATGAATTTGGGTTACAAAAGTAGAGCAGTATGGACAGAGACAATTGATTGTATAGAAGTTGTGAAGAAATGTCTAAATTTAGGAAAAGGCAGTGACAAATAATTAAAAAAGATAAGTTGTATGGACTGAATTGATGCCCTGAAATATTCCAACTTCAGTGTTAGTAATTTTGGATTGTAATATACGACAAAGTGGTAAAGGACCAGGCCTTTGCTTGGGCTGGATGATGATGATTTGCACAGCAGTCACTTCTTAGAGCTGTCAGATGTTTTTTTTTTTTTTTTTTTATATTACAGTAAATTATGTCACCTCCACATCTACTGCTTCAAATCTATTTTGAGAGTAAAATGGGACAATGGTTTTTCTAAATTCATAGATCCTCTGTTCAGTATAATTCTTTTAAAAATAATTCTTCCACTAGTTTTGTTTTTCTACCTCTAATTTTAGAATATTGAGTAGATAGAAGTTTTTATGTAAAGATTTTAAAAGATAAAATCCAGTTTTATTTGTAATATGCTGCCTAATTTTCCTTTTATGTTAAATATAAATGTTTTATCGAATTTGTAACTGAAATTAGATAACAACTGTTTAATAATTTTTTTTTAATGTTAAAAATTAGTGGTTACCTGTTCAAGGTAAAGTTCTTTGCAGGAGGAAGTAGTGAGTAAAGCACTTAGTTTTATAGCTAAAATATATTTATTTATCCATGTTTTATTAACAATATATCCTTGAGTTTGAGGTTTTGCTTTTTTATTTGATGCTTTTCTAATTCTTTCAGCTGGGAAAAGTCAAGCCTAATTTAGAACATTAGAAGTGAATAGCCTAAGTCACAGATATACAGTTGTGTCCACTTAAACATGTTTACATTCCATTTGGAAGAACAGTACCAGCTTCTAGGTTCAACATTTCCAGCACTTTGAGATTTGATACTTTAGAATATTTAGGTTAGACTTAAGGACCTATTAACACTTGCTGAGAAATTCTCTTTCTCATAGATCAGTAAAAATATTTTTTTTGACATGAGTTAATTTTCCCAGATAATCTCACTAAATTCTTGGCATCATCAATTTATAACTGTGCTAAACTGAAAGCTATGGCATATTTATACTTTCAGTAAACCTACTTTTGTCTCTTTTATCCCTTAAATTGACTTTATCACTAGAGTTATGTTAAGTAATAAATGTAATATGGAGATTATAAAATATTTTTTAATCTATCAAGATTTTTCAAGAAACAGTCTAGAAAGCAAAGATCATATTATTTATGAATTACAAAACTCACTGCCCTCAGTTTTATTAAGGAATAATTGAAAAAATATAACTGTATATATTTAAAGTGTACAACATAATGATTTATTAATATATACATTGTAAAATGATTATTATGATCAAGATAATTAACATATTCATAATCTCACATAGTTAAATTTTTGTGTGTATGGTGAGATTGCATAAGATCTACTTTCAACATCTCTCAAATATACAATATTATTATCTATAATGTTATAGAAGATATATGCTATATTAACTAAAAAATTAACTTTGGTCATCATGCTATACAAAAAATCCTCAGAACTGATAACTGAAAGTTTGTATTTTTTGACTTATATTTCCCCATTTTACTCTATCCCTAGCCCCTGACAACCTTTATTATATTCTGTTTCTATGAAATCAGCTTATTTCTATTTAGATTCTATATACAAATGAAGCCGTATGGCATTTGTCTTTCTGTGTCTGAATTATTTCACTTAACGTAATGCCCTCCAGGTTCATCCATGTTGTCACAAATGTCAGGATTTCCTTCACTCATGCCTTAGTAATATTCTATTCTGTGTGTGTATATGAAGTATGTGGCTATGTCTATGTATATATCACATTTTCTTTATTTGTTCATCCATAGAAGGACATTTGGATTGTTTTCACATCTTGATTGTGAATAATACTGCAATAAACACAGGAGTGCAGATATCATTTTGATATACTGATTTCATTTACTTCAGCTATATACCCAGGAATGGGATTGCTGGAATATATGATAGTTCTAATTTTAATTTTTTGAGAAACCACCATACTATTGTTTTCTATAATAGCTGTATCAATTTACATTCCCATCAAAAATGTATAAAGGTTTCACTTTCTCTACATCCTTGTCAACATTTATTCTCATTGAATATACACTCATTGAAGCAATCCTAAATAAATCATTAAAACCTGTCTTTCTTTGAACTTGTACATTTAGGAGAAATAAAGAAAATTCTGAGAACAGCCCTTGAAATATCTTACAGAAATAATTTTCCACATATGAAAACTTTGAAAATGAAATGTTTACATTCGTGATTTTTAAAACAGGCTATATAGTAAAACTTTTTAATTCTACTAAAATTTTGGAAACAAAATATGGTTATTTTTTAGATTCCTTTTCAAACTCTGTTAGTATATTTAATTAAAAATAATCTCAATATTTTCAGGCAACAAATCATACATAGCTGAGAAAATGAACCATATTTCTCATCATTTCTACATTCTTTTATAGATTTTTCTATGCAACCATGATTATTAAACATGAGAAGTTAAAATTACTTAAATCAAAATTATCTTTTCTCATTTCCTTTATCAATTTTATGAAGCAAAACTGAGAATTATTCATTATTCCACACAAAGTTTAAAGATAAGCTATTATTGCTCTTGCTCTTTCAGACCTGGGAAAAGTTTATTATGGTCAAAACTTTAAATTGAAGCAAGAGAACACAGTGACTCATAAGTAGATGAAAGTTGTGTCCCTTAGCTTATTCTCAAAGATATTTTTTTTAATTTATTGAAATTAATATATAATTATATGTGTACATACATAAATACATGCCTTTTAATTAGTGATATTATCAGCATTTACTATAACTTTTGTTATGGAAATGCTGCAGTACAATAGGGCAGATGATATTACCTTTTTACAAGAAATGATTGCAGGATTTGAATATGACAGACTCTAAGACTGTTCACCAGAATAAAAATTATGCAAAAAAAATGATATTCTCCAAATAATATAGTGTCTTAAAGCAGCATTCCTAAGAACTTGCAAGTGTTTAGTTGTCTAGTGACTAAGGATTTAACAAGGAAAAAGTAATTACTTGGATTTTCACCTGTTTTACAGCTAATTTAAGTGAGAGGTTAATAATTTTTTCTTTTTAATAACTAAGAGGCAACATCTTCTCTGCAAATTCTAATTTTTTGGTTCTGCTATCAGGTAGATTCTGCTATTGAGCTGGCTCAACATTTCACTTCTAATTCTTGGGCAAAGATTGCAGCAGTTTAATTTGTCCAAAAGGCATGTTTTTGTTGTTGTTGTTGTTGTTGTTAACATTTCACTTGGTCATTTTCTATCTGTTTGAAAAAGTGACCTCCTGCCTTTGCTCTTTATCTCCTCCTCGTCCATTTCTGCCTCCTTCACTCTCTATTCACTGGAAATGCTTTCCTCAGCAAGGAAGCTAATTCTAATCTGAGCAAGAAGCATATTAAAACTTCTAAATCCACTAAGTCTGGGATTATTCTTGCTATTATTGTCTGAGTATCTGTTGCTGTGAGATAAACTGCATAAACTTTGCCCCAGAGGGAGACAACAGCTTTATTATTTTGGCCAGGAAACATATCTGCCCCAGTGTCAGAGTGAGAGGCTCACTTCCTGAGTCCTCAGTAAATTGAAAGGAGCTTGTCCTTACAAATGGACTTAATCCATACAATTGACTTTCTGCTTAGATTTTCCTGTGTAGGATTAATTTCTTTCCCAAGTATAGTCTCCTTGGTTATAGCCCTTATATTTTATTGCCTTTTGCTAATCTCCATTCCTAAGGTTCTGGTCTTGTTCTTGCTTCCAATCATCTCTGCCCTCTATTTGTGAATTGGCTGATGAGATAGACCCTAGACTGCAAGCACCTAAATTTAAATCAGATTTAGATATATCACTGTATGCCAGCATGCACCAGGCATAACTTAATTATACCACTTTGGGCCTTTGTAAGACTGTTTAGAAGATCTCGCAATCTACTTCATATATACATACATACATACATACATACATACATACATACATATATATTTATATATATATAATTTTTATATACTGTTGGGGGGCAATTCTTGGGATTTTAATAATGACTGTGACAGCTTTTGTCTCAGGTATCTTCTAAAGGTATTTTTTATATTAAAGAATCTTGGAAGATATAAATAGGATCTTTATAGAGATAGATTTGGGAAGATTTGTTTCTTAATTAGGACAGTAAAATATTATCTCCCTTTTGGACAAAGGATGACAATGTTAGCTAGTACTATACTTTATAATTTCGAAGGATTTCTTAAACTCAGGATTTATAAAGTGTGACCAAACTCACTTGTGTCTAGGCCTCTGTACATTGCCTACATGGGATTGGGTGTGTGGGGAGAACTGACTTAAACAAGAAGCTCAAACTGCCTGCTTTGCTGGAAGTTTCTGACCCAAGTCTCATATCTTCTGCTAGCATGTATGAAATTGTGAAAAGCTAAAATCTCAGCCCCTTCATGGTTCTTGCAAATATCACACCCTGTTTTTATGAAGTGGAAATAACTCAGACTTTGGAGTAACTTGTACTAGAATTTTAATTCAGTCACTTACCTTCTTTGTAATTTCATAGAAATTAGTAACCCCTGTCTTAGTCTCCTCATTCAGAATGTGTGCTAACATTGTTAAGGATCAGAAAATACATGTATATAGACTGGCTTTGCATATTTCATGGAACATAGAGACAAGAATTGAAGCCAGGATATCTTGGTCCTTAAAGCCATGTTCTTTCCACTGTGCCGCAATAGTATTATAGTAAATACTATTTAATGTATTGACTAACTCTCACCCTCTCTTCTTTCTCTTGTTTCACTAATTTCATACATAACTATTATAAATAAACTTTCAGGGTCTCGGTTAATTTTTCACAATATTTTCAGAATAAAAAGAGGTATTTGTATTAATTTGGAAGTATTGGTTTAAAATGAGGTTCTTGCCTCCTGGAAAATATAATATTTTGTATACATTATATATTTTCTCTCAAAATTTAAAGAATTGTACTCCTTTAAAAATGTCATTTTTTCCCTCTTTTTTGCATTATAGAAGATATTCAAATAGAGTTTGCATATAACTGTCATAGTATGAAATTCTCAAAGTTATTTGGCTCCCGCCAAAATATTTCTACTCTTCAATCATTTGCTTAGCCCTAAAATCTTTCTCAAATATATAGAGAAAGCTGATCAGATATATTGTTAAACTAATTGAATTTCCTAAGACTTAGTAATGTTTCCAGAGAAATCTATTTGCACGTGCAGGAAACCGTGTGTTCTATACAGTTGTATATTATTAATTAGTAAATGACATTTTTACAGATGTGAAAAAATTTATTATTGTTCATTTTACATTAAGGCATACCATGTCCAAAATGAAGATCAAATTATAAAATGTTTTTATTATCTATTTTATTTAGCTTATATTTCCTTTAGAGTCTGGTTCAGTTATTACCCTCCTGCCTCTGAGTCTTCTCTCTTAATGAAAGTTATGTAGGCAACACTTGCCTTTCTTTAAATTATTAAACCTTTTTTTTTATTCAAGTAATTTTTGAAATTTTATTTTCCTGTCTGTTTATGATTTGAGAAGGTATGTATATTTTCTTAGATTTGCCCCTCCTAAATATGCAATTTCCATGACTTCTGTCTGTTACTATTCTGTATTATTTATATGTAAGTAAACTGATATATTCTCTAGTCAATTCATATAATGATTCCGGTTCAATAGTTTACATAGTGTTTAGCTCCATTGTATCACTACTCTGTTATATTTAATTTTTCCTAAGTGGCTGAAATAATGTTCATTTAATTTTATCTTTTCATTTATTATTTTGCAAGCTTCTTGTTTTTAAAAAAGAATTAATATTATTTATAAGATACATATACTTTAATTATATATAAAATAATAAATGAGGAAATCAAGGCAAAGAGAAAAGAGCTACATATTTGCTTATAAGATTTCAATCAAAGCAAACAGAACATGATAATTCATATTCAATTTAATGTCGATGAGATTAAAAAATTTTCTTCTTATTGCAAAAATGAATTTTTTCTTAAATATGAACTGTACAATGTAATTAACAGTGTCCTCAGCCAAATCTTAATGGCAACTATATTAGTCTTCTCTGGCTGCCATAACAAAATACTACACACTGGGTGGCTTAAACAACAGAAATTCATTTTTTACTGTTATCGAGGTCGGGGAGTCCAAGATCAAGGTGTTGGCCAACTCAGTTTCAGGTGAGGATTCTATTCCCTGCTTGCATAGGGCTGGCTGCCTTCTTGCTGTGTCTTCTTTTGGTGGAGAGAAAGAGAGAGCTGTGGTGTCTCCTACTCTTTCCGTAAGGGCACTACCCCTACCGGATTAGGGCCCTACCCTCTGGCCTTGTTTAACCCTTATCACATTTTTATAGGTTCTATCTACAAATTTATTCCCACTGAAGGTAAAATATAAATCTGGAGGACACATTCAGTCTATAATAGGTATAGCAATATTTCATACAATTGTTTCTTAGAAAATCCTTCAGTATAGGCCAATGTCACCATTTCAAGTACATTTGTGCAAATGCACAATTGGTATTCATTTTCATAATAGCTATATCTAAATTTTAAAATGATGTAAATATTTAGTAGCAGAATATCTAACTTCTTTGATATTTTCATAAAATAAATTTTATGTGAACATTAAAACTCTGTCTTCAAAGAATCCTTAATTAGGTGGATAAATGATCATAAAACAATTATTTGTAGAAGAGCGAGGACACATGGTTGCTGTCTCCCATAGCCTAGTTGTAATAATGTGTCTATAGAGGAAAGGCAAGAAGAAAAGATTAATAGTGATTAAGTCTAGGAAGAGTAATTTTAAGTGATTTTACTTTCTTTTTTATATTTTAAAGAATTTCCACTTATATTGATTACACATAAGGTTTATAATCAATGGTGGAAAACTCAGTGGATGTTAAAAAAATTCTGTCTGACTTCTGACCATGAAAGAAATTCAACTACTATACAACATTCAAGACTCCATGACCTATTTCTAATCCTCCTTTCTGGCTTTCCATTTTCTTTAGTTTGGCCTATGGCTTGGCCAGAGTGCACTTCTTGCTATTAGATGAACAAGTATTCATGCTTCTTTATCTCTGTGCTTGTGCTGTTAGCTTTGCTTCTACCATTAACTCTGCCTCTCTACCTCTACTTGTCAAATTCTATCTAGTGATGTACTCCTCGTTTTTCACCAACTTAATGAAATTGTCTTTACTTCCCCAAATGTCCCTTGAACACATCCTTTCTATAAACTTCTGAGTTACTTTTGGCTTTTTATAGAATTAATCATTTTACAAGAAAATGTTATTCATATAAATGATTTTTTTTCATCCTTTAAACTCACAGTTCCTTAAGACCAATCTTTTTCTATTCTCTGTCTTTCATCATATCTAGTGTAGATATAGCAGATGTTTCAGTTGCCTATTGCTGCAAAACAAACCTCACAAAACTCAATGACTTAACACACTAACCATTTTATTATTTTTCTGGGACTTACTCAGGCATTTTTTCTACTCCATACAATGTTGACTGGGACTGCAGTCACCTGAGGATTCAAATTGATTGGAACATTCAAAACTTGGTCATTGATTCTGGCTGTTGGCTGGAAGCTCAGCTGAGCTGGTCTATTAGAGTAGCCTGGCCTGCTCACAGTATGGTGGTTGGGTTGCAAGAGGAAGCAAGTCAGGAACAAGAGTTTTCAGTGTCAGGACATAAAATCTGCCAGTCCTGTTAAAGGCTAGGCCTGGAATCATTACAGTGAATTTCTGCAGCCTTCTATTGATAGAGGTAGTCAGAGAACCAGCCTAGATTCCAGGGAAAGGGGAATAATTGTCATCTCTCAATGAGGCATGTGACTAAAAATTTACAGCCATATAGTATAACCATAGTAGGGAAACATATCCATTTATTCAACCAATACCATGGAACACCTATATGAGCATCATTTTAAGTACCGGGCTTATAGCAATAAGAAAAACAAAACAAAACAAAAGAACAAAACTAAATGGGCAAAACTTCCTGCTCTGTGAAGTTTTCATTTTAGTGGGAAAAGAAAGAAACTAAAATATAAAATACATGGTACATTAAAAGATAATAGGTGCTTTGAGTGAGGAGACTATGTCACAGTGTTCCTATCACCTGTCTGTCCCACTGTGTCCCACTGGGAATAGTAATAACATCTTTTTTCACCCTCAGAAATGACTTGATTTAAATAAAAGTTTATTTGGCCCACCAAACTATGATGGAAAATGAAGTGAGAAAGGCACAGGGAGTATTAGGTGTTGGGAGCTATGTATATAAATAAGATGATCAGTAAAAATATCACAAAGTAGCACATGAGTAAAGATCTAAAAGAGGCAAGAAGAGAGGTGTGTGGGTAAGTTCTATGAGCTTTAGCCCAGTGAAAGTTTGAAATTTATAAATAAAAATGGTGAAAAAAATTGTTGATATACATTACTTTGTAGATAAAATCCACAGGCTTTTGCTTTTTCTAAATTGGTATGCTCTGCAACTAATTTGATTAATCCAAGGTACCTAAATCCCCTTTTTCTTTTTTGTTTCTGGAAGTAGAATTTGCATGTTTCATAAAACTCACTTTGGTACTGGAAGAGCTTCTGAGATTAAGTAAATTCAATTTGGGCATATGCTTACTTAAAAAAAAAAATTTAGAGAAGCTACTTTTAAAAACCACTTGTAGAATTTGGAGCTTATCGCCTATGTTATTTTAGAGAAAATTGTGAAATATAAACATTATTCACCAGAGGGTGCTATAGCCATCCAAAACAAAATATAGCAACATAACCCAATCTTTGGGTACTCTCATTAGCTTTGACTTTTTTGGGGGGAAACATCATTTTAAAAATGTTTTTACTTTCCTGTTTTTCTCTCTTTCTTTTCATTCTCTTCATATTACCTCCCACAACTCCACCAAACATATCACTTCAATGATGCTTTATGTCAACTAATAATTAAATCAGTCGAGATCACTTGAGCCATAACTACTGATACCATAATTACATGATGTTCATGATGAATCATTAACAAGTAAGTAATTTGCAAAATGATGCTGGTATATTTAAGCAACATTGATAAGCTGAAATATGTTTCCTACCTAAAAGATATCTTCATATTTTTATCATGTAAAACACTAACATATGGTTATTATACAATATTCTCTAAATGAATTAATGCATGATTATATAAATAATAAATAGATTTATGATAATGGAAGTATGCTTTTTATTCATAGAGTTCAAAATGAGTATTCAAATGGGAGAATAAAAAGATCTTGGCACCATAAGTTATGATGAAGTATGAAACGATAAACTACTTTTCCTCATGAGCCAGGGTGCCCTAGTGTATTGACTGTAAATATGAATAATAATAGTACCTATCTCAAGAACTTGTATGGATTATGTAGGTTATTCATGTGAAAACCCTAACACAATGCTTGGACATAGTAAATCCAAGAGAACACATATCATAAGGCCTTTCTCAGTAAACACCCCATTTGATCAACTACAGGATCTAGCTTTACAAGATTTTCCTATGTTCTTTTAAAAATGGACATGTTTTATTTGATTTCTCTGATGTTGACTTTTCTTTCCTGGAGGTTTAAATTGTCTTGTCTTTGCTTTTCTGATCTTGGGCTCCTTTTGCAATCAAATGATATGCTATCTACCACTTGATCTACAGGCATAGATGTTGCTTTCATGTCCTTGGAAAGCTTCTGAATGGTCCTTTAATGTGGATACTAAAATGTGATTTCTGTTTAATGCTATTTTTTCTTATTATTAAAGAATTTCCATTAAAGAATGACTACATTAAGAGTGTAGACACTGCTCTGCTACTTGTTCTCTGGGGCCCTTTCCAAGCCTCATGGCCGCTTCAGGCTCCAGCTAACTGCCTCCAGCAAATTCTCATTTGAAGGTCTTTCTAATATCTAACCAAACATTGACCCATAGGTAAAATTAGTATCTGTCTTTGTGTTTCTCCAAAACATCCTTCTTTTACAAGGGCTCAGCTTGTAAGACACTCTAACTGAAGATCTTAGCAGGTCAAATAGTTTACTTTGGCAAATGCAAAATTGAATATTAAGAATTCTTACTCTTTAAAGTTCCTGGGCGATTTCCTCATGTTATCTGGCTGTCTCTCCTATGCTCTTTCCTTCTCTCTTGTCTCAATTGCATTTCTCCCAGGAGACAAAAAACATACAGCCCTCCACTCTCTCTGGCAGAATAGCTATTCTCATCAAACATATTAATTTTTTTAATTTCACATTACTTTTTATAATTGACTTTATCTTATGGATATTTTTCCAAACAAAAACTTTGTAAACATTTTAATGTCTACAAATTTTTTATCATTTTGAAATACATAATTTTCTTAATAAACAAGATTTGAACATTATAATGTTTCTTGTGTTTTACTATTATAGATTTGATCTGAAGTTCACAAAGGTAAATTATACTAATAATTAAGGTGAGATGCAAGTGAAGTTATTTCTATCTATTGGCAATTATTTACTTCACTTCAATTGTTCTTTCTATACTATACACTGCATACAAAGAAATAAATAAGAAGACACTAGCATAGAAGTCAAAGTTCTAATTCAAATGTAGTGCCACGTAAGGAATGATATGAGTAAATGCTTTCTGCATATTCCTTTAGGAACACAGAAGGGCAGACTCATTCTCTCCTGTATTTCCTTTTGTCTAGGTGGTACACAGAATGTTAAAAAAAAGCAGGGATTCAGGTCCCTGAAGACCTCTTACATTAAATTAAATGTGTAGACTGGAATGGGTATGTGAAAAGAATAACAGGATATTTCAGACCTTTCACAGTGAGTGTGTAAATGGATGGTGTTAAAGTTAGTAGGCAATACTGCTGAATTCTCAACAACTCCCCTAAGTTCTCTTCTGTGTTGGCCTTTGCCATCTATCAGAATCAATGTGTTGCTAGACAAAGAACCATGATTCATTTTGTGAGTACCAGCCACTTGTTATAGTGGCAATGGAGGCTCTAACTAGAAAGTTTACTAAATTTAAAAGCTGATGATTGTTAAGAATTGGAGTCTGAGTTTTACAAATGCTCTGTAGGTCTGAGCTTTAATAACTACCAAGAAAAGTATTCCTTAGGCCCCTGCTGCTAGATGACACAGGCATGAAAAAGAGACTGAATTAAAACAAACTAAAACCATTTTGCTCTGTGTTCTGGGGATTGGCTCTCTTTGGGAATGAGCAGACTTTTTGCTTGAATCAAATTCAATAATTTTGTTTGGATTTGGAAGAGCTCTCCAGATTTCTCTTCCAATACTTAGTGGGCAAGTTAGAAACATTAGTAACATTTATCACGGGGAGTCTTTCCCATTAGCTTAAGTGTGGGCTAGTGTTGGGAGACAACATTCAGCTAACCACAGGTGCTTTCTGATAAAGATCAGTGGTTGCCTGCCTACCTAGCTGTGGCTGGCATTGCTATCTGCTAAATCAGAATCATATCTGCAACACTTGTCTCGGAGACTTCCTAAAAGTCATTACATTTACAAGAATAAAAATAAGAATAATGAAAATTCTAGAATAATGAGTATCAATTTTGTGCTAGGCAATGCTTAGTTCTTTACATGTACAATCTTACTTAATCTTCAAGACATTCTACAAGATAATTAATAATCTTATTCTTAATTTTTTAGAGAAAGAAATGAAGATTTAGAGAGGTTTCAAAATGTACCCAAATTACTTAATAAAAAGCAGAGGGAGGATTTCATTAGTATCTGATTCTAAAGCCTGTACCTTTAGTTCCTTTGTTATATTACTTTAATTTACATAAATTGATTGTGTGATAAACTATAGTATAATTTGAAAAATTAAAATTCCTAAAACGTCCATTAGTTCCAGATTAAGTGTTAGCCTCCAAGTGAATTTTCAGAACCTCTAAAACATTTACCTGAGTGTTAGCCTATCTTCTTTCCACGTGTTACAGTAACCCAAATCCAAGCAGAGGGAAATAGCAGAAGGCCAGTGTGATGTTCAAACTAAATAACGCTGCCATGCTTGCTTCTGACTGTAGACTTGAGAAAATTACAACATTGATAATTTTTGTTTCATAATGAGTACAATTATATTTTTAATAAAGCACAATAGACTGAAATTTCTTCTAAGGTTCATAGCATCATTTAAAAAGTTTTTTTTTACTATAAAATTATATCTGTTGCTTTAAAATTTTTCCTTATTATACTACTGAGTGCTTTTATAATCTCAGAAGGTACAGTACCATAATGTCTTTGAGAATAGAAGTAAGAAGGATTTGAATTTTGCACTGATGCCAATTTAACTAAGTAATTCTGAACATCCGGGCTATAAATTTGAAAATACAAAATGAAAAGTATATAGTATAGCATGAGAATGTAGTGTGGAAGTGCATCTAACTTTTTTTTTTTTTTTTTGCATTTGTCTTTGATGTGCCTAATTAAAGTAAGAGAACCTTACTTCTGGGAGGTTTCTGAACATGCCATTTAATTTTAGCCATTTAATTTCAACATTTAGTAAAAATGTAGGAAAAAAATATCTAAAAGAAATGATGGATTCTTGTTGGATTGCATTATAGCATTACTAATCTGTTGTCAGTGCTATTTTAAAGTTTAGACCCTTCATTACTTGGGTATAGATATTTTATTATTGTTAGCAAGCTATTAGAAATTTAAACTTAAGAGGATAGAATCAGTTTCTCAGAAATTTTTTTTTTTACTTTTATTTATTTATTTTCAATAAGTTTAAGACCTTGAATTGTACAGCACTACACAGATTCTGTGTCTAATGGCTTTAGTGGGAAGGTTGCTTTAAAATCTGGCATGAACCACTGTTGCCATTCTCAGAAGTCACCTTTCTGATTGCTCTGGTTTTGTTCAGTTTGCCACCAAGAGTCACTGTGTTGTTCTTTGCTTTGTACACATAAGCACACCTCTTGCCTAGACAGAATTCAATCTCATCATCAGCGTAAACACCTTCAGTTTTAAGAAGATCTGTGTGCTCCCTCTGGTTCCAGTACCAAATCACTTATATGGCCTTGGACAATAGTCTTCCAAACATATTTATCATTTTAGAAATCCTGTTCCCAGCAGGCCTCCACAGGCTCCAAGATGGTGGAAACAGGAAAGCGAGGCCCCCTGAGGAAAATCTTTATTATCCTCTTTTACCATCTGTGGTTTTGTTCTGTTCAGAGGTTGCCATGTATATTATTTTACAAGGAATTGACTATGCCAAATGTTGTCCTTCTTATATCAATGTCAACAAACCAATATAGCGCATTGACCTGTGCCAGAAATTGCATTAGGTACAATGTCTTTGTTGTGTTGTCTCCAAACTCTCTATCACTGTAATTAAAAATTCTTTTCTGTAGCTTCAGTTCCACATCAGATTTATGTCTTGAAACAGAGAGAAATTAAGAGTTAGGTTTTCTTTGTTTTCTCTGAGCCTAGTACTTGGCATGTGTGTACGTGTCATACATTCAGTTTCCAAGTGTTGAGCTTTGTTCCCATGAGTTCCTCGTTATCTATGTGTGTTGCCTGTTGCTGGAGCCTCTGCCCACTATTAACTTCATACCTTGCCCAGATCATCCAAACTTATGGGAATCCTGGGGAAAGGAGCTTATAATCCTCCTATTTCTTTTGCTCTAAGGTTACCTCTTGGCTATTAGATGTGCTTTTGTGGCTCACATTCTATAATAATGTCCATATTTGGTACTGGGTCTTTAGCCAATAGCACAGAATATCTGGATTCCCAAATTTAGTTGTGCAAGGTCTAAACTATAGGCCTCCCAAGCTCTTGCTATTTTTTTATACATTTATAAAGATTTCTATTTTTAAAAAATCTGGATAAAACAGTATAATTTATCCTTCTGTTAGATTATAAATGATTTTGGTAGGCTTCATATTTTTAATTAATTTTTTGCTTCTTTTTGGTGAAAGTTAAGTGGGACAGACTCTAGCTATGAATTTATATGTAATCATGATAAAATTCTTTGGTTTTCTTTTTAATTATGTTACAGAACTCTTCCTTAGCATTAGGTAAAATGAGGACTCTGTTTTTAATTAGGGCTTTAGGAAAATTCTGTGCAAAAACATAGAAATTATTTTGAACTTTGCCTTTCTACTTTCTAATCATCTTTATCTTAATCATACTGTTGTTCCTATGTTATTTTCCTATTGCTTTGAATTTTCTAGAAAAACAAAAATCACATCATGAAAGGATAACTGTTTAAACAAAAGTTTGCTCAAGAATCCAGTGACCAGTTTGGGTGGCATTTACTGCTTATATCTTTGTGATTCAGAGGAAATGACCTCTCCTTTTACTGGGAATGCTGGTGGCAAGGCAACCGCTCTAGGGTGACAGATTATCTTACAGCAATGGAGACCTAAAAATTAATGAAAAAAAAAAATTTAAATAACACATTAAGTATGAGGGAGATGAAAAACTCATCTACCCTATTTGGGTTTCTAGCTGTGCTTAAGAATTAAACTGGCATAAAACAGATTAACAGGAGAAAAGCATACACATTTTATTGAATTTTTACATGTATATGGGAGCCTTCATAAGACAATGAAAGCCTGAAGAAGTGACCAGAGCAGGGAGGTTTTTTACCTTTTACGCAAAGAAACAAATAAATTTGTAAAGAATTGACAAAGGGGTTTGGGCTAGAGATAGTAAATGGTGACGAAGTAAAAGAAAGGTAAAAGTTATTTAATAAAGTTTGTTTAGATAGCCTTCATTACTCTTAATTTCCTGTAACTGGTGATAAGGATATCTTCTGCTCTCCTTATGAAAGGAGGCACCTTTCCCTTGGGAGATTTATCTCCTGCTTTCAGGAGTATGAAGGAGGAACAGTGTGTCCTTCTTTCATTGGCTGTTTTTTAAATACCTTTGATTCATAATAAGTAATATGTCAAAATGGCATATTTTGGGATGTCATTATGAACCCCTTCATATTGTGACTTCTAATCCATATACATGACAATAAAGTCAGTTCTTACTCTTTATTTGAATGCATCGGAATTATATACCAATAAGTGTTCATGCCTGTTAGCATGTAGTGGTAGGACAGGATTCACAAGCTGCATGAGGATGGCGAAGCATACATGCTGAGCTCTGTGGAGTCTTTTACCCTCTTAGGTACCAGGTTAGTGATACCACTGTGCCTAATAACTGCTACTGTACAACTGAATGTTTGGCTGTATACTTCCTGTATCATCTATCATCACTCAAAGGAAGTCATGTGGCCAAGTGTGATGTCAATAAGGAAGGAAAAGTCACATGGTCTCTCTCTTGGAGAGAGAAGTCAATTCTTGAAAGCTAATGTTTTACAATTGGGTATTTTATGGGTCTTACTTCGATTGTCTTTTAAAAGTTATTGTATAACATAAAGGAGGTACTATATATGTTTAGTGTTCTCTTATAAAATACAGTGTATGTGTGTATATATTCTTTTAATATATATATATATATATAAAACATATTTAAGTTTTACTTGTTTCTAAACTTCATAAAAATGATTTTTTATTGAATCACTAAATGTTCTTTCCTGTGGCTCAATGTCATATTTGGCTCAATGTTATGTTATCAAGAACATAATTTTGGCTTATTCTAGGATCTCTATGTTACTTGAATAGATATATCTATTTCTCCTCCCATACAATACTGTTTTCACTACTATTTTAATAATTTTTAAAGTTTTCTATGGCAAATCTCCTCACTTTATTCTTCAGAAGTATCTTGATTAATCTTTGAACTTTGCTTGTCCATATAGATTTTACAATCAGCTTATATATTTCTATGAAAAACTTTGTTGAGGTTTTCACAGGAATTTTATTGAATCCCAAACCTCTTTTTGGAAATTTGACATTGTTTTTGAGTACTGAAATTTTTTCAACAGTACAAGTGATTAATAACACAGTAAATAGGGAACTTTTTATGTCTTTATTAATATCTAATAGTTCTCTACACAGAATTATTGTACATGTTTTTAGATATATTCTGAGGTACCTTATAATTTACATATGTATATATGTGTATATGATAGATATAAAAATATGTAGCATATGTTTTATATTAGATATAAATAATAAATATAGATCTAGATACATAATATATAAATATATTTTTGTGCTACATGTAAGAATATTTAAATTATGGCCCCAATTATATAATGTAATTAATATTTATAAATCAATTTTATATCTGGTCAATTTGCAAAGTGTTTATATTATTTCAAATAATTTTCTGGTATATTATTTTAGGTTTTCTTCAGAGATAAAAGGACCAAGTCATGTTTGAAAAATGAAAATCTTTTTTTCTTGTTCTTAAATCTTTATATATCCTCTCATGTTTTCTTGATAAGCTTGTTAGGACCTCAAATCTAGTGTTTAATGTTTTGTGCTTAATTTTAATAGATTCTGTTACTAATTACCATTAAAATATTAATTAGGTTTATTAAAGAAAACACTTTATCTTTATTTAAGTGTAATTTAAATACAATAAAAGTCACACACTAAAAATGTATAACTCAGTGATTTTTAGATTTTAGAGTTGTGCAAACATTTCCAAAATTTAGTTTTAGGACATTTCTATTAACCCAGTTTCCTTGTTTACAATTACTGTCAACTCCCACTCCCAACGTCAGTAGTAGGCAACCACTGACCTGCTTATTGTTAACATAAATTTGTTTTTTCAGAGCATTTTACATAAAATAAATTGTACAGTATGTAGTTATTTTGTATCTGGCTTTTTTCACTTAATATTTTTGAGATTCAATCACGTAGTAGCAAGTCTTGTTGCTGAATAGCATTTCATTGTATGAGTATGCATATTTGGTTTGGTTTATTCATTCTTCAGCTGATAGATAATTGGATTGTTTTGTATTTTTTGCTATAATAAATAATGTTGTTATGGATATTTGTGTATGTGTCTTTTTGTACACATAATTTTTCATTTCTTTTGGGCAGATTCCTAGCAGTGGGGTTGCTGCATTGTGTAATTTTATGTTTAACATTGTGAAAAACTGCCAAACTATTTTTTAAAATGATTATACTGTTTTACATTCATAAGCAATATATGAGGCTTTCAGTTTTTCCACAGTTTGGCAATATTTAGATAAATTAGATATCATAAAAATTAAAAACTTTTGAGCTTTAGAGGACAGTAACTCTTACAACAACAAAAAGAGAAATAACCCAATTAAGAACAGGCAAAGGATTTGAATAGATATTTCTCCTCAGGAGTTAAACAAACAGTCAATAGACACATGAAAAGATAGTCATATCATTAGCAATTAGAGAAATAAAAATCAAAATGAGAAACTCCTTCAAATCCACTAGGATGGCTATAATAAAAAAGACATGCAGTAACAACCATTGGTGGGAATTTGGGAAAATTAGAATCCTCACCCTTTTTTGGCTAGAATGTAAAATTGTGTAGCCACTTTGAAAAACAGTTTGATAGTTCCTAAAAAAAGTTAAGTATAGAATTTTTTTAATACTCAGAAATTCCATCTACTGAAAAGAAAACATATCTACACAAAAAGTTGTAGACAAATATTAATATAATTATTCATAATAACCCAAAGGGGAAACTATACAAGTGATCACCAAAAATGGATAAAATATAGCATATTCATACAATGGAATATTTTTAGCAATAGAAAGGAATGACATACTACTGATACATACTACAACATGAATGAACCTTGGAAATATGCAAAATGAAAGAAGCTGGTCACAAAAGACTACATACTGTATGATTCCACTTATATGAAATGTCTGGAAAAGGTAAAATGATAAAGGTTGATGGTAAATTGTGGTTGTCTGTCTAGGGTTGGAAAGGGTTGAGGAATAGGTAGTAATTTTTAGTAAGATGGAATCTCATTTTGGGCTGATTTATGTTCTAAAATTAGATAATGTTAATGGTTGTATAACTGTGAATATACTAAAAATCATGGAATAGCACACTTTACAAAGATAAATTGAATGCTTTGTGAATTATATCTCAATAAAGATGTTATAAAAATCCATTGTTATAAATATAAAGATTTATCTCTGGACTGTCAGTTCTAATCCACTAGTATGCCCGTCCTTTTGCCAATACCATATTTCTATGATTACTGTGTGGTGTTATAATAAGTTTTATAGTAATTTTTAAAGTCAAGTAGTCTTCCAACTTTGTTCTTTTTGGATTTGTTATGAATATTCTATGTCATTTGCATTTTATAAGTTCTGAGATCAGACTGTCACTTTCTACAAAAAAATACAAAAAACCAACTCTGCTATATTTGGGATACATTGAATTTAAAGATCATTTAATAGTTACTTTATTGACAATATTGAATTATCCAATTTCTGAACATGGAATGTCCTTCCATTTATTTAGATCTTTAATTTAACTCAACAATGTTATATAATTTTTATATTACAGGTCTTAACACTGTTTTGTTAAAATTATTTATTATTTTATTATATTTGATGGTATTATGAATGGTAATGTTTTATTAATTTAATTTTGAATTTTTATTACTAGTGTACTGAAATGTGATTGACTTTTATTTAATTAATCTATTATCCTGCAATATTGCTTATTTATTAGTTCTAGCAGATTTTATGCATGTGGATTTTTTGAAATTTTTTACATACAAGGTTATGTCATCTACGAATTAGACAGTTTTATACCTTTTTTTCCAGTCTGGTTGTCTTTAATTTATCATCATTGTCATCAAGCTTAGAACCTCCAATGCAATGTTGAATAAAAGGATTAAGATAAAATATTCTTGCCCTGCCCCCAATCTTAGGAGGAAAGCATTCAGTCTTTTACCATTAAGTATGATGTTAGCTGTGAAATTTTTGTGTATACCCTTTATCAGATTGAGAATTTTTCCTTCCATACACAATTTGTTGGGTGTTAGATCTTTCAAAAAAATGTTTTGTTATGATTATGTGAGTTTTGTTCTCTATTTTAATAGAAAATTTTACATTAATTGATTTTGGATGTTAAAGCATCATGACACTGCTAGGATATATTCTTTTCAGTTATGAAGTTTCTTTTTATATGTTGTTACTTATGTTTTACCAATATTTTATTAGGAAGGTTTACATCTTCTTTTCTGATTAGCCTATAATTTTCTCTCTTTGTGATTTCTTTGTCTTCATGCTTTAGTTTCAGAGTAACTGTTGATAGGTCTCCTTTGGCCTACAATTTCTGAGAAAAAATTGGTATTCTTTTTCTTCAAATATTCAATGAGGTTCATCTGTGAAGTGCTCAGGTTAAGTAGCAATGTGGTGGCTGAGTGGGGCAGAGGCATGACGACTGCTGGGGTTAGGCTAACATTACACAGATGCTTCTATAGATTAGTCATATTAGACAATAAGACCAAATGAATTTATACAGCTTATTACTTACACAGATAATGGAAGCATGGTCAACACAGTCTCAAATCCACTGATTCCCAGTCCCACAGATGTCATTGAACCAGACTTCAGATGACAGACAATACAAGCCATGGGTCACTATCATGGAAAAGTGGCCTCTAAAATATAGCCAAGCACTTTATAAATTTATACAAAAACTGTATTCTAAAGAAGGGGTGGGAGGGCCAGTTGTAAAAGTCCTATACTCAATTGAAACTACAGAGATGGATGAAAATTCCTTTATGGAATTCTTCCATGAGATAGCAAGGAAAAATTGCTTTGTGGCAACTCCTCAACAGACTTATCTCCTCGTTCTCCAGGAGGAATCACAGGATGTACCACCAAAACTTAGATTGTGGTCAGGTCTTGCCTATGAGACCTCATGTATGGCCTATGTGAAGATATACAAGGTCACCAGGGTGCCCTGGGAGAGCCTTTCTCTTACAAAATCCATCTGGGCCTGGGCTTTTCTTAGCAGACATATTTTTAATTACTAATTCATTTTTTTTTCTTTTATAGGTCTATTCAGATTTTCTGTTTCTTCATCAGTTACAACATTTTTTACATTAATTTTGGTAATTTATGTCTTTCTAGGAACTTGTCCATTTCATCTAAGTTATTTAATGTGTTCGCATAGCATTAGCTTATAACCTTGTTCATTTCTGGAAGGATAGTACTAAATGTCCGTCTTTCATTCTCAATACTGGTAATTAGTCTCTCTCTCTCTCTCTTCTACTGTGTAGCAAGAAGTTTGTTAATTTTCTTGATTCTTTCAAAGAACCATCTTTTTGCTTCATTGAATTTTTTTTATATATTTTAGCTTTCTGATTCAGTGATTTTTTAATTGTTATTTCTTATATACTTATTTCTTTGAGTTTATTTTGCTTCTTTTATGTGGTTTCTTTAGGTTGAAGCTTACATTATTAACTTGAAATTTTTTCTTTTAGTTGATAAAATTGTTTAATGCTCTAAGCAATGCTTTCCATAAAATTAGCTACATTCCATAGATTTTCACATGCAGTATTTTTATTTTTATTAAACCATAATTATTTTTTTCAATGAGTAGGGTTTGATATTTGTATTTATTTCCAAGGCTGGGATAAAGGCATCTGAAAGTCCATTTTTGTGTGTAGAGTTTGGATTGGTTGAATCAAATGTTTGTGAGTGGCAAGGTTTTATATACTCCCAACTTGATTTTTACTCTTTATCCTGTATTTTAGTTAGAACTCACAGACTGGAATATTTCTAAGTGCCAAGAGCAGAATGATACAAGGCTGCTACATAACTTTGGAAAAGATGATAAACTACTTGACAACAATTTTTTCTCATTTCAAACAATTGGATTGGACTAACAGACACTTCAGTGAACCTGTCCTTAAAAGAATCACTTTTCTTTTTCATTTTCTCTTGCTGCCCCTCATCCAAAGAACATACAGTGCTTCTAAGGCTACAGATAGCCATTTGGGATGGTATTACAATTAATACTGAGTTCTGAAGACTCTGCTTTTGCTAGTGAAGTGATGTTATAAAAGAGAATAATGCATATGTATTAAAAGAAGAGTAGTTATACTTTTTTCCCCAATTAAAAAATTATTTTTCATAAGAAGACTAGGGAATAATATTATAATATTTTAATGACAAATGCAGGCCTCTGAGTGGGATCTGGCATGATACACCTTTGGAGGTGTTTTAGATACTATTCTTGCCTCAGTGAAGAACACAGACCATAATCTTGGCTTTAACTGTTGGGGCAACTTTGCTGATACTAAGTATAGACACTGAGAAAGCAGGAAAGAGAAAAGTTGGAACATTTAAAAATTTTAAGTGCACCATAAAAATAAGAGAGGCTAGTTTAATTTATTGGAGATTGACTTTCACTTGATATTGGGGATATTCGTGGCCACAAACTATAGGTGTTTTATATAACTGATGTTATTTAGGGGGTGAGTTGATGAATTAGGTCACAGTGTAATCCTACAGTAAGATTACAAAGAAATAGAACCCTCAATATCGGTCAGGACTCTCCTAAGCGATTCTTTCATTTTGTCTCTTTGCTGACCTCCCTTGATGCATATTGTTTAACAGTTCTGCATCGGCACTTGCTACATTAAACTCATATTCCACTTTTTTCACTTATTTCTATGTTTAGTGCTTTTATCCTGCGATATTAAATCTTTAAGGGAAAAGGCTGTATTCATCTTTAGTCTCTGACAATGTCTAGGACAATGGCTTGCTTGCACATAGCAAGTACTAAGTACATTCCTGTTAAATTGAATTGAAATGGACAAGAGATTATTAGTTTGAGCAACATGTTTCATAAGAAATAAACAGAAAATCATTAAAAATGGCATAATAGAATTGCCAAGCAATGTAGAGAGGCTTAAAATGTGCTATATTGAAACAAATGAACAAATAAACAAATAATTTCTTAAAATATGTTCCAGAAATGAGAAAAGTTTTAAAAGGATAAAACTAATCTAGGTGTAAATATTCTTTCAGCTAAAGCTATTTGCAATAGCACCACAGTGTATAATGTGCATTGAACTTATAAATTCAAATCCCTTAATTTCTAAAATAAGTCATGCTGTTTTAGAAGTTGGCACTGCCTAGATGATTAATTGAACTACTGGTGTTTTTGATAAGAAAATCTTTCTCTTAATCAAGGGAATATATAATTATAGGTATTTTTCCATATGAATTTTAACATGTAGCCTTATGTTGGTTTCCTAGCATTAAGAGACTTGTAAAGCATAGCTGAATCAAGTATTTAGTTTTTCATGTGCAATAATTGAGATATTTTTACCTATCATTTTTTTACATAGAAATTTAATTTATAAGGATTTAAAGGAAGTATTTTTTCCCTCATTTGAGAAGGATAGGCAATACTTCCTTATTCACTTTATGAAGTCAAAACCTGGCAAGGATAACACACACACACACAAAAATTACAGACCAATATCTCTGATGACTATAGATGCAAAAATCCTAAACAAAATACTAACAAATCAAATACAACAATGCATTAAAAAGATAATATAATGCAATAATACATTTAAAAAATATAACAAAACCCCATGATCAAGTGGAGTTCATTTCAGAGGTGCAAGGATGGTTCAACATACACAGATAAATCAATATAAAATACCACATTAACAAAGTAAAGAATAAAAATTATATGTTCACATAAATAGAAAAGATATTTGACAAGTTACAACATCCATTCATAATTAAAACTTCCAATAAAATGGCTATAGAAGGAAAGTACTTGAACTTAATACAGGACATGTATGACAAACCCTCAGCTAGCATTATACTCAATGGCGAAAAACTAAAAGTAGTTTTTCTAAGATTAGGAAGAAGACAAGGATGGATACTCTCTCCACTGTTTTCAACAGAGTACTAGAAGTCTAAGCCACAACAATCAGGCAAGAGAAATAAATAAAAGATTGAGAATCTTTGTTTTGTAGACACCACTTTTTAAATTTTATTAAATTTATTGGACTGACAGAGGTTAATAAGATGATATCATTTTTTTTTAGGTGAGGCAACCCTTGGTTGACCTCACAGATTGCAAGGACCTTGTCAGCTTACAATCCCTTATTTTTTATTTTTTACTCCTATAGTACTTGATCTTACTAGGTGGTCTCCCATCCAAGTACTAACCAGGCCCAACCCTGCTTAGCTTCCAAGATCAGACAGGATTGGGTTTGTTCAGGGTGGCATGGCCATAGACAAGATGATATCATTTTCAAATATACAATTCTATAATATATCATCTGCATATCACATTGTATATTTATCACCCAGTCTCCTTCCATCACCATTCTTTATATAGAAAACCCTGAATATTTCACCAAAAAGCTATTAGAAATGACAAACAAATTCAGTAAAGTTGCAAGGTACAAAATAAATGTACAAAAACCCACTGTGTTTCTATATACTAACAATGAAATTTCAGAAAAAGAAATGAAAAAAATTCTATTATAACTGCAACAGGAAGAATAAAATATCTAGGAATAAGCTTAACAAATTATGTAAAGAACCTATCCTATACCCTGAAAATCACAAGACATTATTAAAAGAAACTGAAGAAGAGAAAAAGAAATGGAAAGATAATTTATGTTCATGGGTTAGAAGAATCGACATAAAGTACTACATAGATTTAATGCAAGCTTCATCAGAATTTAAAGAGAAATTTTGTTCAACTATTATATGATGCAAAGAGGACCTAGTGTGGCAACCGCCCCCCCCCCCTTTTTTAAAGAAATAAGACTCGAGAAGCATCACTGTATCGTATAGAAAGAGCAAAAAAGCCTTGGAGAAGATGTTTGAACCAAAGTTAAATGGTTTTTGCAAATATGCTCCTTCAGCTTCAGGATTTCAGTTTTCTAATCTGTGTGATGAGCAGGTTTGAACTAGAGATTTTTCTAGTTTAATTTTCTATATTTCTAAGTAGGTATTTGAACTTGTAATAATACACTTCTACAAGTGATGAATAGTGAACCCTGTGAGATTGATATACATTTAAGTTAAAATATAAATGTATTAGTCTAGCATTGATGTAAATAATGGATCATTCTTTATTTTAAATTGTGAGCATTTTCTTAAATCACTAATTTGCTTGCCCCACACTCAATGTCCTCAATATTGAAAACAGTGAACAATCACTCCTTATTTGGAGGGAAGCAGACATGATTTTTTTGTAACTATTTCTACTCTTCAGAAAAAAAGAAAAAAAAAAAAGATTGTTTCTAGTATCTCCAGGGCATCTTATGATAATTAAATATTCCATGAAGAAACTTTTGAAGCACTACGTAAATGCAAATTTTTATTATTATTCTTTGATTGTCAACAATGCTTTTCCAAAAGGCTTTTCTGGACTCAAAACATATTTATTGTGCTTCTCTTGTCCAGTTTTCTCTTCAAAAACCCATTATTTTTAGCTAGCTAATAGCTTTTTATTCTTTAGGATAAAATTGTTGAGCTCTAAAAAAGGCTCAGTCAAGAAAATCATGAAATAGCTAAACATTACCAAGTATTGTGACTTGTCATTTACTTGCCTATTAACTTTTTCCAATTTTTTAGAAAAAAAGATTCCATTGTTGATATAATAATAGTACATGAAGAATTGAACCACCATAGATAACAACAGAGAAAAAAAGCAAAATATCACCTCAAATTTTATAATCTTAAAATAACCACCATTAGCTTTAGATAAATGTTATTTTAGATAATTCTCTATACTTCTGTGCTAATAGAGGGATGTATATTCACCAATATACACACACAGTAATAATTTTTATAAAATGATCATATCATACAATAATTTTAGTTTAGTATATTTACTAATGTTTTAACTCAAAGAAAAATTAAATAAATAATTTGCAGTTTGAACAAATATTCTTTACCACAAGAGTTTGTGAATTCCATTAAAGTTAAAAAAAGATTATAAGAGCATCAATGTGTATCAGAAATTCCGAGTTTAATATTCATATGGCACTACTCGACCTCTTATGTGAAAATAAGAGAGTTCCTCTTACTTGACCTTCATTGTTTTTATTATTTACATTAATTTTTTTGAAATTGGCAAATATTCTAAAGCATTTTTTTTCTATAACAAATCTCACCGATGTTTAGTTTCACTCTTCCTACATATAGGTGGATTCAGTACTCAATAGACACCATGGTCCTCTTTAACATTGTTTCTGTTGACAGCTTTCTTTTAATTTATCTTCTGTTTAGTTGCTTTTTTTTTTATTTCTGGAAAAGGCTCATAGATTTCAGTTATATTCCAGTACTTCTAAAATGTTTCAGTCTGCTCTTTTAGTTTTTTTTCATTACTTTAGGCAATTTTTATATTATGCCTTTGGACAATTTCCTGTGCCATTTGTTGCATGTGTGTCACATCATGTATACTGATTTCCTTGGCCTGGATCATGTTTTCCTTCCATGTGTATCAAGTTTTCTCTACTTGATTAAACTCTTAGTTCATGTCTTTATAAGCACTTGATAATCCTCCTATTTGTATGTCTGTGGCTTGCTTGCTGTTTATAATTTATTTATTGGTTTGCAAGTCGTGTTTGGGTTTTGTTTTTCTGGCTCTGGAGTTCCTCTTTTTATTTCATTTGGTTGTTTATCTTAGTTTTGAGCTCTTATATTTTTGAATTTATTTTCTTATTAAGTACTTTTATATCATGATGCATGTATAGAGAATAATTTTTCATTGAGTTTATTTGATTATTCGCTTTTCTCAAAATAAATCCTTCATCTGGCTTTTGCATGCCATGATTTCCCTTGAATTTTTTTAAAATTTATTTTTTTTAAGGTAGAACGTGTGCGTGCATGTATGAAAGGTGCTTTCACTTAGCTTATGCTAAATAGGAGCAGCTCTGAACATACCTGCTATTGGAAACGATCCAAAGGGTGGGTGGTCACAGTTTGCCTTTAACTACCATCTCTGAGAACTGTACCTCCTTGTGAGCTGAGTTTTACAGCTGTATTATGGAAATTCTAGCCACTTTTCCAGTCTTCTGATTAAAGGGGACAGGAAAGTGGTGATTTTAAGGCCTGAATGCAGCTTACACTGGATGACCTGATGTCTGTTTTCTGTTCTTAGATTTTTTTCTGTATCTAGTTGGAGTTGTACTTAGTCCTGTAGCAGCACAATCTGGGGTTTCAAATCACTTTTACAGTTCAGAGTAAAGCTCTGTAAAATGGTGAGCTCTGAAGTTTCTTCTGCATTTGCTAAAAGCCCAAGGCCTCGTCTCTATAATTTGAGCATCTACTCTTAAGGGTTTTACTACTGCTTGTTCTTATGTCTCTACAGACTATGTGGTATTGACGAGATTTGTCAGGGTTTGATTGATTTTCCTTGTTCCCCCAGGACAGCTTCTGAAGTCCTGGTTAGGAGTCCTGCTCTCCCTAGCCAGGACTTTTTTCCTTAGCCCAACACTTTCCAAAGTTCATGAAGCAAAGTTGGATTTATTTCTTTGTATGGTTGCTACTGATAAATTTCAAGGCATTTCCCTCCTGGAACTCCTTGCCATTGTTGTGCATTTCATCAACTTTTGGCAGATGACCAATCTGTAACCTGACTTCATTCTTCCCTCTACACCTTAGAGCCTTCATTTTTTTATATTTCAATCATCAATTAGTTTTCTGGACACTCTGAGTAAAGCAATTACATTTTTACCTATTTCTAGAAACAGAAGTTACCTGCAGACATTTACCTAAATCTTCAAGGAATCGGTTATTTTCATCTTTGTCTGCCCTGATAGAGTTTTTGTTCTCTTGGATCTGCTACTTTTTTATTTTTGGATTCTAAAGTCTAGTCTTTTAATTTGGAAACAATTACATCAAATATCAGATTTGTATGCACATTGCCTTTTCATAAACACCTATATGGTTACCTGATTAATGTGGTTAATACATTAAACAATTTCAATAATCTAGGATGTCATGGGGCCAAGTACTTAAATATTTATATGTCTGTTGCATAAGAAGTTTGTTTCTATGGTTGGTACGAATGCCACTTTGTTAAATTCAGAATTAAAATTGAGATATGATTTGGAAGTATATAAAGAGACTATCATAACCTGCAGTGAGAAGAAAGAGTAAACTTGGGACCAAGTTTACTTGTCAGAGTATCTGAGCTTCAATGAGGTTAAACTTCCAAGTAAAGCACTCTTGCTATATCAAGGCTGAAGTATTAGTTGAGAAATAATGGGATGCTGATCAATGTAATGGGGTGATCTGAGTTAATGTTCATATAAATCTGGAAAGGCATGATTTCCTGACTCTCTGGTCAGCATAAGTAGTCTCCCTATTAGAAGCTAGAACTCTCTCCTTACTTGAAAATGAAGCAGAGCCCAAACTCTCCTTCAAGAAAACATGTGTCTGCCTTAGGATCTGCCCTTTTCTTTCCTTCTAACTGCTATACCAATAACTAGAGGCAAGTTACAACATAACAGAGTCAAGGATATTCAGAACATGATAATGGAGGGAGGGACTACATCCCCAGAGTTAAAAGAACTAGCCAGTATGTACTAGCAAGAATGGGGAGACTACACATGGGACTAGATGGTGCTTGATAAGGTGGCTGGAAAATAAAGTAGAATAAGGGAGAGTTTATCAATTTGGGAATACTCTCTCAGGATCCAGAATTTAACACTCACAAATATCTGCCTACTGGGATGGCTTTTAGACAAGTGGAAAAAAGCAATGGCTTATATCAGGAGAGTGAAAACTTTTGCTGCTAGAGAGAAATAGTATTTTAGGCTTTGCAATCCAAATGGTCTCTGTTGCAACTATTCACCTCTGTTGTGAAAAACTAGCCATAAAACTATACATAAATGAATGAGAGTAGCTATGTGTGTGTTCTAATAAAACTTGATTTATAAACACAGGTAAGTCTGGATTTGGTCTATTGTTTGCTGACTTCTAGCATATATTAACTGAGGCTGAAATGCCAGAATTTTAATGACAGATTATGGAAGTGGCATTGTAAAAGATTCAGAGAAGGGCTTACAACAGTGTAAATAAATTATGTAACCCTACCAGAGAAATATGTTTAAGGGAAGGCCCAGAGGACACTGTTCATTAAGTCCATCAGAAATGTCCTGGTGAGAGGGGCACCTGTATCATTTAGTAATTCAGTAATGCCTGCCTCTTCAGGGCTGGGCTCATCGAAGGACAGATAATACCATAGATGAGAGGCGTACCAAAATAATGAAGGCCAGGTGTTAGCGGTTATGAATCAAGAGTTAGGTATATATAATTATCATAATGAGCGCACTGTTGGAGAGGCAGCCTGGGGGCCTGAATTACAGAGAGTTATGGAGATGATTAATAGAACATGGCCTTTCTAGTAGTAAAATAAATGGATAACCAACAATTTACTACTAGATCTATACAAGAAATTCAAGCATGGATAATCAGGCAGCTGAGAGCAGTTGTCTCAATTAAACATCATAATCCCTGGCCTTCAAGCAGTTTCACACCCACATTTCATTCACCAAAAGAGAGGCCAGATTCCCTCGAGGATCTGGCAATGTATATGAAATGTGTCCCCAGTTCTTTCTTCAAAGGAACCTATAAAAATTTAGTCAGGTAACTATAAAATACGAAAAAGGAAAATGCCCAAACATTTTGGGAACTGATAGATACAGCATCTAGGTTACCATCATGACAGCCTGTTAGAGCGGGGACATAGAGAATCCAGGCAATAAAATGCAATGGGCTCAAGCCTGGTTCCACAGATCCACTCAGTGGTTAGTGCCCCAGTTTCTGATTGTGTAATTGGAATGGACAGGCTTGATATTTGAGACATTCCCCATGTTGACTCTTTGGCCTTTGGGATAAGAGCTACTATAGTGGGAAAGGTCAAATAAACCATCTAACTCTGCCTGCCATCTCCTGACCAAATAGTAAATCAACCACAATATTTCATCTGAATAGGAATGACAGTGATTATTAGTACTGCCCTTAAAGGCATAAAAAATCCAATTTGGTGGTTTTCATTATATTTCTATTTTCTTTACCAGTCTGTCCCCTGAAAAAACCTGGTGTACCCTGGAGGATGTTAGATTACCATAAAGTCAACCAAGTAGAAGCCCCAGTTTTAGCTTCTGTGCCAGATGTGATATTGTTCCTAGGGTAGATTAATATAACCTCTGGTACAGTTTTGTGGTTATTAATCTGGGAAATGCATTCTTTCCAGTCTGATCAGAAAAGAGTATCAGAAAGTTTATATTCACGTAGACCAGGTTACAGAATGCTTTTACACTTTTCCCCAAAGATATATAAACTCTTCTACTCTGACAAATGTATTCTCCTACTGTCTGCAAACCACACTCAGCTGACTCAGCATTTCTCCATGCCTGTTATTTGCCTCTTCAATCTATTCTCAGCCTCTTAGCACCTTGATTTCTGTTACTTTTTAGCAATGTGACCTTCTGTGTGATAGATGTATAACTTCTCTAGGCTTCATTTATAAATGAGAATAATAATAATGTTTCAGCATTAGTATGAGTATTAAATGAGATAATTTTTGTATTGCAAGTTAGGTGAACATGGAGAAGACTGAGTGACTCAGACTTTGTGAAATGTAATCAGGGTCGTGGGCTCCTCTAACAAAACGTCACAAACTGAGTAGCTTATTGTCAACAAAAATCTATTTCTTATAGACACAGAGGCTAGAAGTGTAAAATCAGGGTGCCGGCATGGGTGCTTTCTGGTTAGAGCCCTCTTCAGGATTGCAAACTGCTGACTTCTTGTTGCATCCTCACATAATGGAGGGGGTGGAGGAGCAAGCTAGCTCTCAGGGCTTTTCCTATGAGGATGCTAATCCCATTAACGAGTGTTCTACCCTTGTGATCTAATTACCTTTCAAAGCCCCGTTTTCAAATATTATCATATTGGGAGTAGGATTTCAACACATGAATTTTGGGGGGACACAAACATTAAGTCCATAACAAGATCTAATCAGGAAAACAGAATATATTTTAAATAGCTACAGCAGAGGAAATTTAATGCAGGATACTAGTTCCATACGTGATGATAGAGATAAGAACCAAACAAAGAACACTGAAGATCCAGAAATTAACAACAGCAAAAAAGTCCATCACCACTAGGCTAGCAAGACAAAAGAATGAGATAAACTGCTGTTATTAGAGCTCACGGGTTGGTCTGATCTGATGGAAACTGGATCCATGGAGGGCTTGTCTGGAAGGAGCTGAAGCCAAAGAGGAAATGCAGCCCTTTTCAAAAGAACTGACAAAAGCATAAGCTGGAAAGAGAAGTACTATGGTGACTCCATCCCCCCGACCCTCCAATACCTTTCCTCTCACGGCCATAAGTCAGTTGACAGTAAGCCAGGGAAACACCACCTGCAGAGGTCAGCATAGAGCACAGGAAGGGCATAGAGCACAGGAAGGATGTAAAGCCAGTAGGGTTTTTATCAATAGGAGGTCATGATATCAGGCCATATCCTTGTGGGTAGGGGTGGGGTTTCCCCATCTTTGGACTGTTATTTCCACTTTCAGGTATGTGGAATTAGGTTTATCCTGATTTAAAAAGTGAAAAACTAGAAAGGCAAATCAGCAATAGAGAATGAACTATTGATACTTGCAAAAACATGAATGAATTTTGAGTGCATTAAGCTAAGTGAAAGATGTTTGAGTATATACTGTATGACTCCATTTATATAACATTTTAGAAAAAGCAAAATGATTATGATAAAAAGCAGATCAGTGGTTTCCAGAGGCCAAGGTAAAAGGGGAGAGAATTAACTGCTAAGGGGTACTAGGAAAAATTTTAAGGGTGATGGTAATATTCTATATCATGATGGTGGTGGTGGTTATATAACTCTACAAGTTTCTCAAAACTCATCTAATAGCACATTTAAAATTGGAAAAATTATATTTCATGCAAATTATAACCCAATAATTCGGACTGAAACAAATTAAATCAAAACATTATACACATACATTCTTATATGTATTTTATACATGTATTATTAAAAGGCATTAATTGATTAGTCAAATATGAAAACTTCTCCAAATTTATTCAGTATCATTTGCTATCATTTTTTTTATTATTACAAACTCTGCAGATAAATTGCCATCATGTGGGAAACTAATTCTCTAACCCATCATTTGATTATACTAGAGGAAACAAAGCCCAGTTTCTTTAAAGTGACGCTTAAAATTTTGGCTCTAATAGACACTCATCTGAACAACTGAGTATATTTTTCACTTTTCATCCAGCTTTGCATCGTGGAAGTATAGAGTATATGGTTTATATGAACCACACATTTAGCACTGACTTCAGGTGCATTAACGATTCATTTTCTAAAACGTCTAAACAAGACAAATTAGAGGGGAAATGACTCTGTCAAGATCTCTAGATTCCACATGAAAAGCTCATTTTGGGAAATTATTTCCAGAATCAAGAAACTATACAACTCCATGACCTCCCTGGAGGGAAAACTTAAACTACTCTTGCCTAAAATAGCAAAGTTGGACTTCTAAATTATGGAAAATGACAAACACATTGGAAATCTGGAAGAAACTTCTTGGGAGATTATAATAAACATCACAAAGCGCAGTGCATAGAAGGGAGAGCTGATTAAACTCAGTATCAATGTGAAAAAGATGGGTGGTACAATGAAAAAACTTAATAATGTCATGAACTGACTGGAATTTTTGAAAACGTTGCATAATGGAATTTTGGCAAGACTGATGGAGAAGTTGGTTACAGTTTAATGTCATATTGAACTTGCTTTCAAATACCAATGCTGTAGATAAGATCCATAACATGGGATTAAAGAAAGTCTGTGACTAGAGAAAATCATTGTACTGCTGATGCAAGAGAAGCTCTCACATTAGAAGGCAAATCCTTGTGTTCTTGGAGCTAAGTTAAGAGGTGCAGACTAGGTGGGGATGCTGCTTGAAATAGCAGAGAGGGAATGGTTATTGTTTCCTGCCTAATTGTCAGTAATGCAACAAAATCAGCTTATCTTTGACATATTGAAGGTACACAAAGACTACTGGGGAGGAAGCCTGTTGATATCACACAGACTCTAACCTTGCCTCTGAAGTAAATTCAAAAGAACTTTTCTGTTTCTAGAACTGGAAAATTGACATGAAGATATATGCTAACCTTACTTTATCTGTTTGGAATCTTTCAGGAGTCTTCATACTTTTCATAACTTATCTCAGTCATAATGGGCAGAATTAGTAGTTATGTAGAAGATTTTTAACCATTTAAAATATATTGTTAAATCCTATAATGAATTCAAAGGGTGAAGTTTATGCATTAATAATGTTCAATAATATATTTTTAATTGCACCTGAGTTTCCAAAATGATGAAAATATTTTTCAATTTCACTTTGGGGTCTTAAAGCTGTATTTAATCGGGAGAGCTGGGCTTTTGCCAATGGAGTTTATAGATCTTTCTTATAGCATTGGGGTGGTAGGTAGGTTATACAACAGAAAGAAGCAAAATGTCATTTCTTAAGCTGCATTACAAAAACCTGATGGGCATGAAATTTTATCATCCTGAAATACATCTTTTGATAATCAGACTAACTTTAATCTAAGTGCCACAGTAATAATAGAATTTTAAATCAGTAACTTAGTCACCAATCACAATAGGTCTTATTGATTAGGGAAAACATAGGCTATCTTATTGGAATCTTATTACAAAGCTTTTCTGTCATTAGATTGTGATTTTAAGTGCATTATTTTATATGTCATCGTATTCTATATAGCCCTGTTTACTTTGAACACATAGATGTTGTAGATAAGAATGTTAGACTGGAAGAACAAAACTTGGGAGGTAGTGAGGGAAAACCTGAGCTGGGAAGCCAGCCGAACAGATGTATGGAATGTCTTCTAATCCCTTAAGGCTCTTCAGATGTCAATTGGCTTATGTTTCTGGACACTATCTGTCAGATCACATTGAGCTATCTGTTTTATATTCTTGGGGGTTGATTTCATTAATGGAGAACATGCCAGAACCTTGAGTTATCTGCAATAAAAGAGGACTTCTTCAGGCCTTGTGAGCTGAAAAATGACTGGATGACCATTTCTTCTCAAATGGAAGAAATTAAAGCTGAGGGCAATGGTGTGAAAGCTCTTAACAGCAAGCTGAAAAAACAACTTCAGAACTTGCTGCTGGCAAGTGTTTATAATCAAATGGAACCATTTCAGGGAACATTAGAAAGGAGGAGACCTGGACTACTGCTGTGAGAATTTGATGCACAGAGATCTCATCTTACAGCAAGTAAATGCCAAAAATTCTTCCCCCTATATGGAGAGTGATGTTGGGTTGAGTGAATGCTTAGATTAAAGGAAAAAAAAGCATGCAACACAGAAATAACAAATAGGAGATATGACTAGGAAGTAATGACATTCTATTTGGCTTCCGGATTTTATGTTCAAACTTCTTACTGCTTCATGGGCTAAAGGCAGTCAGACTTTAAATCCAATTGTTATATGAAAATTTAATTTCCAGGTCATCATTCAGAAACAAGTGGCTCATGCAGATTCAAAATGGGAATCATCACTTACTTAAATAGAAACCAGGAGAATTTAGTATGTTGTCTGATGTCTAATTTTATCTTAATCACAAGTGTAGCTGTGTGCTGTGCGAGAATCTCCTAGACTCAGGAACACTGAAATATACAAGAATAATGTTTTGAAATATTTTTCTTTGAATTATAAAATATCACTCTGATAAGATTCATTATTTTGTTATTCTTATTAAGGGGAAATGGAATTTCACTGAATCTAGAATAAGATATAAGGGGCTATTTGGCATTGCCATAAGGAAAATTTTTGTTTTAAAATAACCTTTGTGTTTTTGTTTTGTTTTATTTTGTTTTGCATGTAATTTAAGAACAATTCTGTGTCATGTACTCATAATCCCTATTAAAGCTAGGGATTTTATCTAAATTGGACGTTTGACACATTTTTATTCCAAGAGTTTAGAAGAAAACATGCTTTCAAAAACATAAGTCTAGATCCTGATTCTGTGGTATAGTTTTCAGTTTACTTGCATTTTCATTTACAGATTGATTTTTCTTCATTCTTAAAACAACCTATTTCCCATTCTATACTTTATGTTTGCTTGAGATAAAAAAAAAGCATCTAAAACTTCAAATATGTTTTCTATTTTAATATAAAAATATCAAAACAACTTTCATGAGTATCAAATATTTCACAAAATACTCTGCATAGCTATGCCATTACATATTAGTTTATTGAACTGTTTGAACTGTAGGAAATGATTATGTGCCTTTCATTTGCTTCCCAATCACTGCCTTCAGTCATATACTGTTGACTGTCTCATTCTCTCATTTAAGAAAATCTTGGGCAGATTCTTTATCCTTATGGTCACTCACAAGTATAAAAAGCTATCATCTTAATGCTCATCTATTTCTTCTTTTTCTTTTCCTTGTCCCAAGAGACTTAAATTGAAGAAGAAATGTCTGTTCTTTCACTCTTGTATGTGTGCGTCTGTGTGTGTGTGTGTGCACATGTGCACATGCTCTTGCACATGCAGGCATGGTGTATTTCCCTGTTTATAAAAGGAGGAGGAAGATGAAGAGAGCTGAATGTCTATAATGGAAGTTACGCCACTTCTCCTTTTGCCATTTGACAGTCTTCTGGTTAATCACTGTTTAATGCCAATTCTTTTTTAGGGTTCCTGTATGAAGTCTTTGGGGTGCCTTGTGTTTGGGGAATGGGAAGGCCACATGTGAGGGACCACATCCAATTTGATTTCTTTCTACTCACTTTTCAGAGTTTGTTCCTGAATATTTACCATACAAAATTTTATTTCTGACATACCTATGTGGCCATCTTGGGCTTGGAATGGGAAGAGGACTGAAGACTAGCTATCTTCCAAGGGATCCACTTGATCTTTATTTTTTCTGTTCCTCATAGTGGTAGTTCAAACTTCCCATAGCTCCCCCTCTCTTTCTGATCTATCTTCTTTTTCTTGTTCAAGACAATACTGAGGAAGATGAGCAAGTCCACTTCATAAACTAATGCCTAACTATGAATGAAATACCAGTCCTCCAATCCCCACCCCCTCTCCCTCTCTTTCTTTTCGGTGCAGGGACCTCTCAATGAATGATCATTTTGAATCCCTCTCCCTGGCTCCACCTCAGTTGGCACTGGGTAAGGGAGAGAAAAACAATAATTCTTCCCTACAACTCCAAAACTTTTTATTCCAGCTTCCTCTCCTCTTTCAATCTCTTTCAATGTTTATGCAGCTAGTGATAAGGGCTTGTGGTGATTACTAAGGAGAGCAGTGGATTCGGCAACCACTTAAAAACCGCTGGAGGAGTGACTCCAATTGTTTGAAGTTCACTTTCAGTTGATTAGTATAGGACATCTCTTTGTATCTCATACTTGGGTCTTAACCACCAATTTAGGGCAACAAAAACATCTCACTTATCATATTGCTACACTTATAGCCCAAATAATTTATAGTATAGCTCTCTTTATATAATAGTGATTATGCTTATGTTCACTTAAAATTTTATGTTGTTATTAGAAAATAATTTCAAACTTTTAAAGTAATCCAGGGATGTAATTTTTTTAGCAACTCTTTTTTTTTTTCTCCATCAATCTACAATTTTCTCCACATCTGACACTAGTGACCATTAACCACATTCTCCATGAAACTCCTGTTTTTATCATTCTAAACCCCATTCAAACTATCTTTAAGTTATTCTTCTTTACCTACTCTGTACCAGAAAATGGATGTTCCTTCTTTCTCACTGCCATGGCTTACCATTCTACTCTGATCCCTGTAAACTTAAATTGCTACAACACCCTGAGTCCAGTTTGACTCTAAAGCATACCACATGTATTAGCCAGACTGATCTGGGTAATCTAACTTAAGTGGAACATTTATAAGAGCTTTTACCTACTTTAGAATATTGTCTCAGGAATATACACCTATTCCTTTCTCTGTGTTTTATCAAATATCTCCCCTCTCTAATCAGAGAGCCTCCTAACTTCACTCCTCTGCCCAAATAATGATCTTTAAATATTGCCTTCTGCCATTAAATATTTCTGAAATACTCCAGATTATATAGATCCTTCCTCATTATCTATACATAGTAGGTAGACTTCATTCTGTGTAACTTTTCATTTAATATATCCCCTGTTAAGTTTGTTCCTTCCAGAATTCAAGTGTTTTGACTAATACATTATTACTCACTAAAAGTCTTAGATTTCTTGTATACCTAAAAGAGATAGTGTTTAGCAAGTAGATGATAGTTTTAAAAAGTATGGTTTGTTGGTAAATATACAATACAGTACAGCAGAATGAACTCTGAGCCAGAATAGCAATGTGGCATTGGGAAATGTTGCTTAAACCTCAGTTCTCTTGTCTGTAAAATAAGAAAATAATAGCTTTTCCATGTACTTTGAAAGATTATGAGGAGTTGCAAATAAGATGTGAAGAGTTTTTAATCGGAAAACAATGCTTATCTTTTATCTCACATACATTTAGGAAAGTCAGTTTACTCTTTAAGTTCAATATAAAGAAAAGTACATAAGTTGGATGGAAAGGAGATTTTTGGTTTTCCACACCTGGAAGAATAAGTTGTTTATACCTTTGCAATAAAAAAATTCAGGTATTTTTGGAAATAAGTTTTTTTATCTGTTTATTGCATAAGAGTGTTGAAGTACATAGAAAATTTTGTGTCTGATATAAAACTAATGGCAGAACTAGAAATACAATACGAATCTTCTAACTCTTGGGATTTGAATATCTACTTAAATAGTCTATATCACTGTAAAATGAAGGAAAATTTGAAAAAAAATTAGTTTTGAAATGTGGGTTTTACACATAATTAAATCTAAACTGTATTTTTTCTGAATTTAAAGATAAATAATGCCCTTTATAGTTTTGCTTACTATAATTTGAAGACAAAGAGGGAATTGATGACTAGTAAAAAAGAAATGTAGGATATTCTGCCATGATATTTCTTATGGATTCTCATTTGCCTGGCATTGTTTAAGGATATTCTTTGGATATTGATCTCAAGGGAGATCAATTCCCAATGTGTCTTTCAGGTTTATGACTTTATAAAAATTCACTGAAACACAGTCAAAGGGAATTTTATATACTTTCTTCTCTTGTGGCTAATAATTCGATTTAAAATGTGGAGAGTAGTGTACAACCAGAACCGTAACTACATAAATTAGTAGAGTTGAATTTTTATTTTGTCAACATTCCACCTTGTTCTATTGAGGTTTGTAATGCAATTCTCAGCAAAGAAACAAATGCCAGCATATTCATACAACATCATATCAAAATAGGAAAGAATGTGCTGTGTTTCACAACCTCTCTACTGTGGTAAAGTAACACTGTGAGCAGGGTAAGAAAATGCTAACTCAGTATTTCGCCATCCTAATTTTAACAGTAGTGCCATAGACCTTTCTATACCCTTGCCAGGAAATTCCGCATTTATTTGGCATAAATAATTTAAGTACATCTTCTTGCTCAATTAGTGTTCACTTCTAGATTCTTGAACATGTTTAGGACAAACACATTGCTTCTTACAGATTAAATAATTATCACTTCGGGACTAATTCTGTGGCTATTTCTTAGAAAATATTGTTCCAGGAATCAATTCTAGGCCATAAATTTACTTTAATTCCATCATTTTCTTTCAAATTCTTGTGCTTTTCTCAAACTATGTTAATCATAAAGATTTGTTGGAAAGGTACTGGAGATGATTATTGTTTTTATTTTTGAAATTGGATTTAGAATTTAGTTTGTTAACGTAGTTTCTGATTAGCTTCTTAAATACATTTTTCTCAACACCTTTTTAAATCATTTTTTTTACAATAAAAAGGTTTTTTTTATATTGAAATAAATTGGTAGATAATTTTCTGAATAAATTATGTATTTCCCTTGCTCTGATTGGAATAATTAAAAAAAAGCCATTAAATTAGTTAAAACCACTTTGTACTTTGAAAAAATCAAAATCAAAGCTTTATCAAGACTATAGATGGATAGATGATCTTTGCATTTTGCGTTTCCCCAGTGTATATAAGAAATTTCAATGTGATATAGCTTATTACTTTGACTAATTTTGCTTTTATTGCCATCATTTTTTCTCTCCCCTCAGCCACTCCCCTGACTTAGGTCCTCATTGTCTCTTTCGTATTGAATTTAACATGAAAGATCAATTGCTATACTAATATTATATCTAGTCTCATTTTCTTTCAAAGCATTAGTGATATACATTTGTGCTCCTCAGCAACATTTTCATTTCTTCTTCCTGCTCATGGTAGAGTCTCACTGTTCTTTCTCTAAGTAAAATATGAGATGTAATATGTATCACTTCTTGGTGGGAACTTATTGGAGCCAGGGCTCTAGTCATCATGCTCTCTACCCTGCCATTACTGTTGGTGATGGTCATGTGTAAAGACTCTGCCAAACAAAGTCCTTGAATGGGGATGAAATGGAATAGCACCCTCACCCCCACCCTAGTCCTGAGACAAACCAAATCTAGTACTCAAGGCCTTTTATGAACTGGCCTCTAAATAATAAAACTAATAGAAGAGTTAGATGTGACAACTTTTTAAAAAATGAAATACATAAATTTTCTATTCATAATATATAACATAATAATATAATATAATGTAATATAATATAGATTTTTCAGGTATAATGTCAACAACTTTTTCTCTTTTCACTACATTCTATGACAGTGCTATTTATAGGATATTTAAATAATACCAGTTCCTAGGTCTTTGGAAAATTTCACTCATATTGATCTTCCCTTAACAGTTGACTGTTTTCATTCGATCTCTATAATCTGTTAGTTAATTCAGCCAACTAACATTTATTAAGCTGCAATGATAGGCACTGCAACTTTGAGTGTTCATGACAACCAGTGGGATAAGTAGCATTTACTTTGACAAATGGAAGAAACATGTGTTTGGGAGTCACTGAGAGCTAGATGGGGAATCCTACGTGGGGCAGTTACTAGCTACATATTTTCAAGGCATTCCAATCCTCTCATAAAGGATGACAATACCTACATAGGCATTTGTGAGGTTTATATATTTTTTAAATTAATTAATTTTTTAAGTTTTATTTTATTTTATTTTTTATTAAGTTTATTGGGTAACTGGTTAATACAATTATATAATTTTCAGGAGTACATTATAATTTGATATCCATATATTCTGTTGTGTGATTACCATCCAGAGTCCAGTTTCCTTCAGCTACCATATATTTGATCCTCTTTACCCACTTTACCCTCCCCCTATTCCCATATATTTGACCCCTTTTCCTGGTCTACCTCTTCCCTCCACCCCGATCCCCTCCCCTCTAGTAACCACTAGTCCATTGTCCATGTCCCTGAGTCTCTGTTTGTCTGTTTCATTTGTTGCTTTTAGGTTTAGATCCCACATATTTTAGGTTTATATTTAAGTGATATCATGTGATTTTCAACTTTTTCAGTCTAGCTTATTTCGCTTGGCATGATTATCTTGAGGTCCATCCATATTGTCGCAAATGAGGTTTAAATAAATTATGTATTTATGGTGCTCAGTCATCAGTTGTTCCCATTAGTATTTTGCATATGAGAAAACAAAGGCTCAGAGTTGAACCCCAAATGAGATTCCACACTTTTCCAGGTTTTGGCCTTCTAGGGTTTATACATTCCAAAATGATTTAAATTAACTTTTTTCTTTCCAAGTTATTATATTCATCATTTCCTTTTCTTTAATCTTCAATACCAATGAATGAGAGTGACCCTGCTCTGGTTGGGAGAAGGGAGGCTATGAGGAGGCAGAGACAAATGAGAACCCTCAAAGCTTTTTCTGGGTCATATGGAAGAAAAACTTAGGTGAAGACTTGTAAAGTCCTACTAGAAGCATCCCTAGTCATTTCTAGAAGTGCATCCTTCTGTCTGTTCTGCACAAGTGCTTTCATTTTGTTTGTTTCTTTGTTTTAACACCTACAGCACGCAGTATTCCAAGGTGGTCTCTCATTTAAGTGCTAACCAGACCTGACCCTGCTTAGTTTCTGAAATCAGATGAGATCAGACACATTCAGAGTGGCATGACTGTAGACTGCACAAGTGCTTTAGAAAAGCAGTTTCTTGGGACTTACAGATAAAACAAAACAAAACAAAAAAGACTGCAAATTCAGACTCATAAATATATGGAGAATTCTTTCTTGTAATAGTTGCAAGGCAATATATTTGGATGCCATAAGATTTGTTAATAGTTCAGAAAAATAAAGAATCCAGATACTTAATGATCCTGTCATATTGTCAGTTGTCTTTTTTTAACCTCAGAGGTTTTAAAGAGATAGAAATTAGAGTGTTTGTTAATGTCATATAGCTTTTGGAATGTAGGATCTAGGCTTCTTGATTGGAGAATCATTTTTTTTTCCCTTGAACAAAGCAATGTCAGCATTTTTAGTGGTGGGACCCAAGTATCTCATTCCAGCCTTTACCATTTATGAACTACAATGCAATAATAAAAATTATGTTTTAGAAAAGCCAACAATGTAAAAGCATAGGAAAATGGTAATTAGATATTTGAGGCAGAGAAAATATATTAAAAATGTATATGCAATCTGAACATAATTTGTAAGAAAAAAAAACAATCTATAGATATTTACATGGAAACACAGCAAAGCGCTAATATGGACACATCTGAAATTAGGTGATCTTTACTTTTTATTTCTTAATTTGCAGCATTTTCTAAAGTATAATATACCACATATTTTTGTTGCTATTATAAATATAATTATATATGTGTATATAAATGTATGAAATTTATTTTGTGTATTTCTGAAATTAGTCTTATTGAATTCCTGTTAGTTTTCATTAGTACTAATAAGTTCTCAGTTGTCTGATTATTTAGCAGCCCAGCAATTTGTTAAATAGTCAATAACCATCTGTGAGATCTGATTTTGAAGAAAGTTCTCTAATATTAGCTCTCTTTATTATATAAATATCAGTTATTAAATTATAGAAACCACTTTTAGACTTCTGTGTCAAATGCCTATTTGGCATCCTACTTTGGTGTCTTGCCAGAAACTGATATTGTGCTGGAGACTGTTCATTCTTCCCTGTTAGGCTTTCTTCTGTTCTTCCTTTTAATAATAGAACCCCTAAGTTGCAGCTGAGCACCTAGCTCTCCAGCTAGAGGCCATGTGAGGTATAAGTTTTGTTCAGTGTAATGGGAGCAGAAGTGATGTCTTTAACTTCTGGATCATGTCATAAAAGAGACTTAGTTTATAACACATAATCCATTCAGAAAATCTGTCCTGATATTTTCACAACATATCTCCAATCCAACCACTTTTTAAGATTTTTCGCCCTAGACCAAATTGTCTGGTCTTCTCCTAACTGTTCTTTTTTCTATTCTGTGGTTTATAATATTTTCTATACACAGCAGAGTGCCTTTTAAAAAATAAGCATCAGATTACATCACTTCTGCTTAAAAACCTCTAATTGGCATCCTTTAACACTTAAAATAAAATCCTGGCAATAAAGTTCCTCAGAGATTTGGCCTCTGTCTTCTTTTCTGGCTACCTCTCATATCATTTCTTCTTCTTATGAATATTGGCTTTCCTACTGCCCCTAAGATACACCATCCTCATTCTCACTTTGGAAACTTTATATAATGTTATTTCTCTGCCTGCAAAAATCTTCTTCAAATATTCTCTTAGCAAACTCCTCTATATCATTCAAACTTTTCTGTTTTTTTCTCACTTGCCTTCTAAAATGGCTGCTTCTTTCCTTGACACTTTTTCCTCACACTGTTATAGTTTTGAATGTAGCCCTTAGTATTACTTGAAATAGAATATTTATTCTTTTAATTTTTTTGTATTTAGTATTTTTCTCTCCTATTATAAATTTCATGTTGTATTGCTTATCCTATATCCCCAGAACTTAAACAATACCTAGTAATAAGTGGTGTTCCAACATTATTTCTTTAATAAGTCAATATTTAGCATTACATAAAATTACAAAAAATTATATTTTATCTGTTGCTATAGTTACTTTATTAATAGATTTTTCTATTATCCATTCTTATGATAAACCCTTCTCCCTTCTTGGTCATGCTCCATTTAATTTGATGTTAGAAAATTTTTTGTAGGAGGTTATTGATATTTGTAGGAAATTAATTGATAGATTATTGTGTTGTTTAAAAGCTTTATAAAATGAGCTTCAGACTTCCACCTTCTCGTGTGTCTCAACATTTTTTATAGAATTAATATTATCAGCTCCTTAAAAATATGAGTGAAATTACCCATGAAATTGTTAAAATCAGCATGGTTACTTAATAATTTATAATTTTTAAAATCTGTTCATGTTTAACAGTATATATAGGTATTTTATTTATTCTTTTTTTACCATAATAATTATTTTTTATAGAAAATATTAATTTTACTAGAAGTTTCAAGTTTAGTAACAATGATATTTTACACAATTTTAGGATGATTTTAATATGTATCATCTCTAGTCTTATTTCCTTCTCATTTCCAGTTATTTATATCTAGAGGGTGTGTTTGTGTGTTCTGTGTGTGTGTATGTGATTAGCTGAAAATTGTTTCTGCCTGGAAAACTTAGTTTTTCTTAAATTACCTTTTTTATATTCCTTGATTCAATGCCCACTATTTATTCTTTATATCTCAGTTTAAATAGTTCTTTCTTAGGGAAGTCACTTGAATTGCCTCAGTTCAGTAAGGTTCCAAATGCAATCCACCATATCTCAGCATATAGTTAACTTCAGTTAACTGTAAGCAATTATTGAAAAAAATAAACAAGATAAAACATAGTACCTATGTATATATGTGGTTTGGAAGAGACATGTATGGGATTTCTAGGGAGCTGGTATTTTTCTATTATTTATTTTGGTGGTGTTAAATGAATTTTTACTTAGTGCTAATTTATTGAACTATACAATTATTTTTATACGTATTGAAAAAATTTGATGCTATATTTCACAATAAAATATATTTTTTTAATTTTTAAAAACTCAATACACTATTTTTATTTTTGCTCTTTCTCTGATAAGAACTTCTCTACATGGCCACTAAAGACAGACCACTGGGCACGCTTGCTGTGGTGATTTGGAATTACAGAAAGATTTTAAATAAGAAAGCAACAATAAAATTTAAGAAAAGTAAATGTAGAAGTAAGGAAACCACTTATGAACTTATCACAATAGTTTCCTTGAAACTTTACTTCTGGAAAAGATAAGTTACTGCATATAATATTTCTTAAATTTGTGATTATTTATGTATTTCTTTCATCCCAGATTTACATTTTTTGCCTACTCCAACCAAATCATGAACAAAATATATGAAATAATTGTTTTTAAGGCATAGTACACTAGACAATAGAGGACAATAATTCCTGAAAGAATGGAAACAAATAAAGTGAGGCCTATAATTCCTCAATTGATTTCCTTGATAGTGAGTCTGTGCTCTTCTGTAGGGAGGAAGAACATAGGCGGATCCCAGAAGACACCTTAATTTGACAATATGGAGTTGACCATTTGGAGAAATCAAGGCAATTAGAGTTCATGGGACAAAGTACTAGAGAGAAGAGAACTACACAGAGATGAAACTTATGAGATATGCAGAGTGTCTCCCTCTAGTATTCAGCTGATTACTAATCAGCTCATATAAGGAAACTATCTGAACAATCCAAAGGATTAGAAATAAGAGGGTCTAATATACATGTAGCACCTGAAAGAGTGCCTGTTACTACCAACCAAACTGGAAAACCTTATAATATGTAGAGCTGTGTGTGGATCACTCTAAAGAATCTTGGTTCATTAGTAGGAAATTTAACTCTAGACTAAAGGGTGTTTTGCCCTGACTAACAAAGCTTAAAAGCAAGACAAGATCTGTATCTAAATAACTGCATCTCAGAAAAATATTTAAGAATATTTATAGTGACACAAAAATATATAGCACTCAACAAGGTAAAATTCATAATGTCTAGTATCCAATAAAAAATTATCAGACATTTAGAAAAGTTGAAAAATATAACCTGTAATGAGTATAAAAATAGACAATTAAAATATACCTAGAATTTAAACAAATATTAGAATTAGCAGACAAGGAAATCATTAGACATAAAGGTATTCCATATGTTCAAAATGTTATACTGAGCCATAAAACTTTAAAATATATAAATTAACTCCCCCAAACAAAAACTACAATGTTAGAGATAAAAAAAAAAATCCCAGATAAGATTAATAGCAGATTTGATTTTAAAGAAGGAAATATCAACAAAAAATTAATTTAAATACATAACAAAATAAACTTTTCCAGAGGAGAAAAGCAAACAGTGTACAGAACATCAGTGATTTATGGGACAATTTGTGTCTCCAAGGGAGAGGAGAGAGAGTAGGTGACAGAAAAAAAAAATATTTGAGGAAATAATAGCTGAAAGTTTTCCAAATTTTAAGAAAACACACAGACCAGAGAAGCTTAATAAATTCCAAGCACAGAAAAAGAAAACATCAAGTAAACTATAACAAGATATAGAATTAAAATACTAACAATCTGTGATATAGAGAAAAATCTTAAAAGAATTCAGTTGTGGAAAAAAACATATGTACAGAGGAAGAAAATCAAGAATGATAGCAGATTATTCTTCAAAATAATGTAAGAAGATAGTAGAACATCTTTGAAGTACTAAAAGCAAACAAACAAACAAACAAACAAAGTTTAAAGCTAGAATACTATCCTGAATGAAAATATCTTTCAAAAAAGAAAGTGAATATTTTTTATACATGCAAGAATTGGGAGAATTTATCACCAACAGACCTACACTAAGAACATATTTTTAAAAGTTCTTCAGTTAGAAGAAAATAACATCTCTCCATTTATTTATTTTTGATTTCTTTAATTAGCATTCTATAATTTTAAGTTTATAAATCTTTCATGTATTTAATCATATTTATACTTAATTATTCACATGCTTGGTTCTATTATAAATATTACCTGTTTTAAAGTTTTTAATTTTTTATTGCTGAGGTATAAAAATACATTTGATTTTGTGTATTGATCTTGTACAATCTTATCTTTCAGTAAACTGCAGGTATGGTGAATTGCATTAACTAATCATCAAATAGAATTAGAGCTTTAAAACTTTTTTGGTTGAAAAGCTTTTGGAAGTTATTGCCTCCTATAATAGTAGGCCAGAAAGCTGAGCCAGACCACAAGTTCTTATCCAAGGATGTCAAGTCTCAGCTGAGGTTGCTTTTAGTTTATTTTATTTTTTTAAATCAAAATATAAACTATGTGAAAGTTATACCAGATATCAAGAACAATGACAACATGAGGAACCATATATTCCCCAAAATTTAACTGTATCTAAGAAAGCATGCTCTCAGTTCGGTGGTCCTAGCAGCCAGTGTGAACAGAGGATCCATAACCACAGTGATTCCTCTCATATTCCTTCTTATCCTTACAGTTATCTGAGAGAATACCATTTCAATTCACCTCATGTCACCTGATCCTAATGTCTACACATGTTTTATTTTTCTTGCTGCAACACAGTTTCATAGCCTACCATATCCGTGGTTTATTTCTTGCTGTACCACTGAGGCTACTACTCAAGTTTTCAATTCATGAATTGTCATAATAAGCTAATCCTCAGTATGTATAAAGAAATTGGTAATCATACAGAGAGGAGTTAAACAACTTTTCACAAACATATATTTTCTTGATGAATGAAAGAAGTACATAAATAATCACAAATTTAAGGAACATTATTTGCAATAAAAATGACATAATCTAAAAGAGAAAGGTTAGAAAACTTGGGCAGTTTTTCCTGGAAAGGGAAGTTATAATGATTGACCTTAAATACTGAGAGAATTGTGCATAGGAGAAAAAAGTTAATTTTAATATACTTAAAGATAAAACTAAGACTAATGGGCAGAGATATTGAGAAAGAAATATTTAGAAAAAGTAATATAGGAAGAAACTTCAGAGCAATTAGTTTGTTTAGAAATTGAATGACCCTCTTTTTTAAGTTATGAATTCCCTTATTGGTAGTATCAGACAGAGGTAAAAGGGACATAAGCCAGGGATGCTTTCAGTAACATTCCTGAAGTGGGAGGAATTTATAAAAAGAGATTTCTAAGATATTTTTTCCCCCAAAGAGCCCAATTGAAGTAGGTCATCAAAAATATTTTTAGAAAGGGGAAAACACTATCTGGAAGACAGAAAACTAAATCTCTCTCAAACTAAAAAGGTACAAGGACTTTATATCAAAACAGGCATTTTGAAAAATCTCAATCCATGAAGTAAATTTCCATAGAATACCCCTTTAATTAGAATATTAAGATCAGGCTCTTTTGTTTCTCTGAGAATAATGGAGCTGTACTGTCCCTTCTTGTTCCTTCATAGCATTCCAGAATGTTTGTCCAAAGAAATGCTGTTTACAAAAATTAGCATATTGGTTTTCTGTCCCTTGTAAATTAGCATCCCTAATGGCCAAAAGGTTTTTCTAGGTTTCCAAGGGCCTCTATAGTTTTCATCAGAGTAACTCAAGCTGAATACATTTTTTTGCTTACACAAATTTGTTGCTAAGCAGAAAATTTGGTACACCTAATTATGTAAAGCTAGTTATCCTTCTCCCTGAGAAACGCCCCAATTTTCACAATGTTAGAGAGCCCCACACTTAGCCAAAGCATGCTTTCTGCTTCTTCCTGGATACTGGGCAACAGGGGAGTCTATGGGATGAAAAAAGATTTATTACCTCTGTTATTAGAACCTCAACAAATTCTCTAAAAATAAGCAATATCTATCACAAAATGTTTAATGGTGCTGGTTTTAAATGTCTGTATTTTAAAGGATGGGAAATGTATCTTCCACTAATTTAGGGTGATGGTAAAGCAAATTCAAAAATTTGGGATACTTAGAAATGACATCTCAAAGGAGATTCTTAAACTGTCACTATACTAACTTTGCTATAAATGCATGTCCTTCAAATTTTGTGACAGGCTTTTGAATATGCATTTCTGGTCTGCTTAACCATACTATTTGATCTTGGGTCTAGAAGTAACACCTCTAGATGGAGCCACTTCACCCCTGAGCATAGTAATGATGGGATTACAGACATCCTCCATCTCTTTTTGTTGATGCTCTCCACTTCTTTTCCAGCAGTCTGATTATTAGCCAGCCAATAATTTTTTTTTGTCTTTCTTTATTGTTGATCATAATTTAGTAGTTTCTCATCTCTAACATAGCCTTACTGTGGAAGGATCTATGTGAATTTCTTAGACAACAACTGAACTTCCTGCTTTGTATTTCTCAGCCTCTTGAATTATGTTTCATATCTTCCTTTGCTATAGATTATTTTAATATTGTCATTTTGCCTATACTTTTATCAGCAATATGCATTTTAAGAATGCTATTAGCCTTTTATCAATCAAATTAATTTGTATGTCTGTGTATTCAAGTGTGTCAACAAGTTCTTATCTACGGTCATTGCTTTCTTACATTGACAAATTTGAACAAAGACATTGGGTTGGTTAACTGGGTAAGCAGTGTACATTTGTGTGTGTTGGGAGGAGGGAGGGGACTGCTATTTTATGCCTGATCATAGCAGTTAACATTCTGCCATCAGCTTCAGTATGAGAACACTAAGTATGTGTGACATCCAAGAGGAATAAATCCTAGATATTTTCAGAATTGTGGCCATACATGCCAGAAAGGAAACTTGATACAATAATAAAGAGTCTGAAAGGAATTTTGCTCTAATTTGACTTGTCATTAAAAAAAATTCTGTATAAGTTTTGGAATTCAGAGGATAAAGTTAGTAATACCAACAGGTTAATGTCACACTTGTGTCTTCTTTCTTTTTACATCTCTAAAGAACTTTCATTGATTCCAGGATGGACGTATATATACAACTAATCTCTCCATGAAACAAGTCACTTTATACTGTATTGAATGTTGGAGAAAAGACTAATTTGCATGCAAAATGTCAAAGTTTGTGGAGGTAAGGCTAGTCTTCTTGTCTTTCCTGATGTTCTTCCAGTGCTTGAGCTTGAACTTGGGGACAAAATAACCAAGTTTTGATCTGTCAAATTCTTTTTCACTAAAGTGGGACTCTTCAGGTCCAGACTTGACTACAAAGCTTCTATCTCTAATAGGAAGTTAGTGATATCAAAAAAGTCTCTTCCAAGGACCAAATCATTTCTTGACTATAGAAATATTCTTGTCCAACTAATAATAAATAGCAGGGAGAGCTGGCTCCTTGCTGCTTCAGTTCTTACTAAATAAAATATTATTTTCCTTTCTTTAGAAAGTATAAATAATAATTTTGGTATAAATCAGAAATAACAAGAACGCATGATTCAATATTTAAAATGGAATATATAATATAAAATATTAAATTGTGAAGAACTAGGATAGGTCTGTTTTTCATAGTCTATTTTTTACCCTCCAAGGGTTTAATTGCATGTGATTAAACAGTTTTTCAGGTGTTTCCATCTTTATCCACATTTGGATTAATGTGAATAATCCAAATCAATATCTACATTTGGATACTGATCTAGTTTTCTATTTTCTAATTCTGAATTCTATTTGCACATCCAATTTCTTAATAATAAGAAATTAAATGTTAAGTAGAAACTCAATTGAAGTCCGCTTTGTCTTGTTCCATTACAGCAGAACCACAAAATGCCACACTTGGTGAGATTCGACTTTCCATGTAATTTTCTACCCAGTGATAGAATTTCTTTATAACTTATTTCTTTTCCCGAGTCACTTTACTAGCAAAATGTCTATTTGGCAGTAATACATTTGTCCTTTTAAAATTATGGAAAGAAACTTCACCTGCATTTTAATTGTCAGCAGATTTAGTATATAATGTATGGGAAATGACTGATGAGTCTGCAGTTTTGGTCTTTGTTTGAGTCACCTACTATTTGTCCAACTGAGACCTTAGCAGGTGTGAGGAAATGTAGTAGGTGTTGAAGGACATGCAGACAGAGAAAGGAAAACATTAAAACCAAGGACAGTAGATAACAATCACCTAAGTTCCTTATGGTGGTGATTCACTACATTTGGAAATGCTGGGCTTTTCACTTTTTTCCTTTCTTTGTGGAACTTATGAAGAAATAACAGAATATAATATGCCAAAAGGATGTCAAAGATAAGAAGAAAACAAAAAAGGGAAAAACTGATTTTATTTTCTGTATGAAATGGTAAAGGAAGATGAGTCTTCTCACCTTGTCCAAATGTCATCTTCTATTATTTCCTTTTGGAAGACTTTTTTCAAGGAAATCTATATTTCTTTTCTCTGGACTTCTTTGTAGCTATGAGTGGTATAGTAAAAATTTTCAATAATTAGGAATTATCAACATCAACAAGGTTCGAGGACCAGAAATTATAAGTAGTAAACAATGAATTGATATAATATCTGAAAATATAATGTTTTGTACAAATGTAAATTATTGTATATTCATTCTATTAATATTGTTAAATACCTTTTGTTATTTACTTAAATGTTATGATTTATTTTTATTACTTTCATGTTTTTAAGACTTTAAGAAATTTTAAGAAAATTTTCAAGGTCTTTAATCTTTCTTACACCTTATTAAATGTTAAAATTGCATTTTTGGATGCAACTTTATTTGCTTGTTAGGTTATGCCATGCTTGAACCTGAATTATATTCAACCATATACAAGTGAAAGGAAATAGGGATTATAAATATTTTTTCCTCATGTTTTAATGGGTTTTTTACTGTCTTGCAATGTGCATACTACTTTTCTGGCATTTAATCATTACTAAATAACTTGATAAAATAATTTTCACTGAGATCTGGCTTATTTCTTCTCAAAGAATATGTTTTTGAATATTACAAACACTGAATCCTGTGATCGATCAGATTAATTGTGAATAGAAGTAATAGTAAAATTACAGAGGAGCAATGACACAGTAATATAGACAAAATTTACATTTGGTTTAGGTTTATGTTTTGCACTTAGAGTTGCATATCATAATTGATATTCTATGAACTGAAGTACTTCCAACAAAATAAGGGACAGAGGAGATCTGTCTCAAGAGGTATTAGAAAGCAGCTTAATTCTCAATTCAATGTCTTATTATTTATAATTTTATGGAAAATGCTTAAATTGGTTGCCTTTGTCAACTTAATATAAAACATTGGCTGTTTACCTCCTCTCATCATATCACTTCAGCTCATATATCTCTGGCTCTGGTAAAATAAATGAAGAAGTGAGAGATTTATAATTTTAAAAATATGTAGTTTAGCAGCTAAACTGCTGACTAAATGTAGAACAGTGAATACAGATGAGAATATCAATTGGAATCATTACAAAGAGAAGATATGATTACCCAGCAGAAAAAAAAACTTAAAATACATAGTAGTTAAGAGACATTGATTTACTTAATTTACAACTAATTATTTATTTCTTCTTTGTCAAGTTATCCCCTCTGAGTCTGTTTTTTAATTAGAAAAGTAGTTTACAATTTCTATTACTTTAAATGTTTGCAAAAGGAGATGAGACCTAAACTACAATGCAATGGCAACAATAAGATAACCTTTTCTATAGGTAGCTAACTGGGTTTCTGTATGAATCAAATTTTAAAATATAAAGCTTTATAAACCATAAAGCTTTATATTTTGTTTATAAAGACTAAACAAACACTTTTTTTAACAGAAAAAAGACTAGGCAATGCTGAGAGAGAGCATTGGACTGTGAGTTTGGACTATAAACTCTGAAGGAGAAAATCATGACTATAAAGCTTGATGAGGTATTAAGAGGAGAGTCTGGTGAGAAAATGAGGGACCTGTTTAAAACAGAGCTGGGTACAACTGGATATCATTTTGTTGGGTATACTACATGATTAATATCAGCATAATCATGTAGCTTAAAAATTGCAAACTGCTTGCATAAACATGATTTAATTTTATTTGCCTTATCTTTGTGAGGTGGGTATGTTAAAACCCAGATTACAGATGAAGAGACTAATAAGAAAGATAGTGGTTAAATACCTCAGCCAAGACCACAAAGCTAAGGAATGTCAGTGGCAGTATTAGAACCTTGGATTCTTAACTTCGAATGTAGTGCGGTTTCTACCACAGTATCAGTGAAGGTTTGGATATGGGATGATAAAGTAACAAATATGAATAAAACTTTAAAATGCCTGGACCAAATGTCTATATTTTGAATCCAGATTTTTCTGCCAGGATAGTGCTGAAGCCAAGAAAACTGCTCCCTCAGTGAGAATTAGAGGACAAAACCACTTGAATCACATCTCAAATATTTAGCCCAATCAAAGCAACTTTCAAGAGCTGACAAGTAACCACAGTTTTGAGAGTGCAATGCAAGTAAGCCAACAAAAAATGATATTTATTAAATGTCTTATTAAAATGACATTGAATTCTAGTCCTTTTCCTACATAATTCCAGAGCTGCCAAAATTAAAGATGGTAAAGATGGTAACAAATAAAATATCCAGAACTTCTAGGAAGGACAGAAGAAGGGTGTGAACATTTTTTCATTGAAAAAATTATGCTATATTTATGTATTTAAATCCTATTAGAAAACATTATGAAGAAAATATTCTTGAATGCTGACAGATATTTCAAGGTAAAATATTTTAGAAAATATTTAATGCTATAAAATCAAGGCTTAACAAAATATTTGGGCACCTTTAGAGAGTGTATGCGATTTGACCTGAATATTAAAATACTTGTATTTGAAGAACTTAGGTTTATTTTATACTTTTTATGTTTTCCCTTTCTAATGTTTTTACTTATGTAGATATATTTTGAACATTCATGACTATGTTTTTAGTAACTGTGAGTACATCAATTTATCACATTGAAATCTGTTTGATAATTATTTATATAAAATAACAAATCACTTATTTAGTGTAAAAAAACAATTTTACATAAATGAATTTTAAAAATAAATGATGATTTCTAGAAAATAATCTAGGCCCATATGCTTTTCTTATGCTAGTATTTGGTAAATAGTAGAATCTCAATAAATGTCATTTGAACAGTTTTAAAAAAGTAGGTGGGGATTATTTTTGAACCTAGTTTCTTTATAAAAGGAAGATAAAAACCTCTATAATTATTTTATTTTTAATGAGGAAATTTATATATAATTCCTATTGTGGTGCTTGGGACACAATAGTTACCTTAAAATGCTATGTGTTAAATAGATAATATCCTCATTCGCTTCCCGTTTTTTTCTTTTTGATTCATTTTAGATAGAAATTGTTCTAAAGTGCTGCCCATACTTTTCTTAAATTAAAAGTATATAAAATAATTTTGGTGTAGAAGACTAAGAACATAGTAAGACTAAGAACATAATTAACATTTGTTGAGTTTTACTATGTTTTAAGAGCTGTAGGCATTATTAATCTCTTTTTAATTATGGGGAAACCAAAGTTCAGGGAGGAAAAACATCTGAAAAAACATGTAGTTATTAAGTGGAAGAGCCAGGGTTTGAATCTAAGAATTTGGATCTCCAAATTTTTGTGCTTAACTGTAATGCCATACAGCATGGTTACGAATGTCGAGTCTCATTTTGGGCATGAATACTCAGGAACTTTTAGCAATTACTAATGCTTGTTTATCCCACACTGAATATTCTAAATAGACTGATACTGTTATGCTCTTAAATTCAGGCTACTTTCTTTATTATTGTTTTTTTTTTCCTCTGGTGTAATGCCTATTGTCTGGCTTCTTAAGTAATTTTTTCCTTCATAGTCTAGAAAAGAGTTCTTTCTCTTTACCTCTATTATGGAGGTTGATTAATTATATAACCACATTTTTAAAAGGATTCTAGGTAAAACAAAAGTAAATGTGCCTGAGGAATTTTTTCTTACTTAAAGATATAAAATTTAGGGTCCAAGCTTCTGAAGCTAACTTATTAATCTAATAAATGCTTATTAAGTGTTGGGCATTAGGTGGCATATAAAAGTGGGGAAGACCCATCCTTTACCCCATAGACCTACAATCAAGTCATACAAGACACAATATTATAAGTAGATAAAGAACTTCACAATAGGTTGTGTATTTAAATTAGGGAATACTTATTTTCGAGTTGGAGAGAAGACAACATAAAAATTATGAACACTCTTGGAACAGAATCGGTATCAGTAAATATTTCCTGAGTTGAATTAAAAAGAAGAGTTAGCATTTTCTAAGTTGTTAAAGGTCTTAAAAAATACGAAAAGCAGATAATAAAGAGTAGCAAATCTATGAACAGAAATTAAGTAGTAAGACAGCTTATTTTCTCAATAAATGTCTTCCAAATAAGTATATTTTAACTCATTCTTGATTTTGGAATATAGAGCTAAAATGAGTTGGTTTTATCCTAAACCCCATACCTGCCCTATTTCATGCTGTGCTGAAATTTAGTAGCTATTTTTGTAGAATTTACTAGTGTAGTAGATTGTATTTTTCAAAGATGACAGCAACTATATTCCCTACCACACACGTTCTTCAGCAAGGCAACAACAGAACACTCTTTTGGACAGCAGAAAGCAGATGGAGGGAGGATGACTGAATACAGCAAAAGAAACTCGTTTCCAGGACTCCATGTCAGGGCTGCAGTGGAGGGAGGAGCCATTCTCCTCGTGAAAATGTCGGGGTGAGGAGCAAAGTTTAAATGAGAATCATTGACAGCACCTTCATGGAACTACTCTCTTGGCCCTGCCCTTCCTATCTGTCTATACTTATGTGGCAAATGACAGGCATCAGGAATTTAGCCAAATGCAAAAGGTACAGCAAATGGCATTCTCTAAAGCAACAGAATACATTTCCTGAAGAACAGCTGAGATTGCCTGAGGAGAATTTTGCTGTCTAAATTAAAACCCTGTTTATGTTGACATCTATAGACCCAAACCTCCAGGCAGACTTCTCATCTGCACTCGCCAACTCGAAACTTGTCCTTTGACAAACTCTTCCCAATGATTCAGGGCTCTGCCATCTCTCCCTTTCAAAAATAGATGTATAAATTCAGCAGCAGAGGAAACCTCCCAGCTACCTTAAATCATCAACCTATTTATTCTTTGTCAAAAATAAAGGAACATTTAGAGATTACTTAGGCATATAAATAAAACCAGAAGCTTAAAAAAAATCAAAATTAACAGAACAACAAAACCCAGAACAAACAGAGATAATTCAGGGAACAGAAGAGAATATTACAGACTATAATTTATATTTAGGAAAATGTTAGTTATTATATTCATATAACAAGAAAATAATAATAAAAGAATAGAAAAAACAGAAGGCATTCTTGGAAATTAAAAAAAAAAGAGAATTGCTAAAATATGGTCTAATGAAAGAGCTAGAAAATGCAATTAATAAAGTATATAGGAATAATATATAGGAAGAAAACAAAGAGAAAATATGAAAAAAAGAGAAATAGAGATTTATTCCAAAAAAAAATGCCTGAACATTTCGCTAGATGTGAAACCCAGGAGAAAGAACACAAGTGTGAAAGGAAGCAAATAACTAAAGCAAAAATAAAATATAATTTCCCGGAGCTGAAGAAAGGAAATGTCTTCTGACCAGGAATGCATACATAAAATAACCTGGCCTGCATACATAAAAATTGTATCATCATAACCTTTCACACACAAATAATAAAGACAAGATTCCAAAATTTACTAGAATGATAGATGGAAGAGGAGGAGAAAATAGAATTAAAGAAGGAAAAACCCTGCTGTCAGTCATTTGAGGTAGAATGATGGGGGTTGGTGAGAAAACAGTAGAAGGATGCTTCTAAAGTTCTGAGGGTGAGAGATTTTGAGTTTCTGATTCTATACTCAGCCCAAATTGTCAACTGAATGTGAGGGCCAAAACAAATATTTTTAGACATGCAAGGCTTGAGAAGCCTTACCATCTATGCATTTTTTTTTCTCAAGAAATTGTTTAAGATGTTACTCACTAAGGTGTGGGAGAAAATTATGAAAGTTGAAGATCTGAGATCCAAGAAAGAATTTAACTCAGAAATCAGAGGAGGGAAATGTTTGCCTTTAACTTGTTCAGACAAATTAGAACACAGCTAGTTCAGGCTGGAAAAGGGAACTGGTGTGCTCAGGAACAGGACATCTAGAGGCAATAAAATGAAGTTCTATGCCACACATTATAAGATAAAAGGATTGGAAAAATCTAGAGTACTATGAAGACAGATTCTTTTTTTACCAAGAGGGAAAATACTGGAACTCTAGGAGAAAAAAAAAAGGTGTATGAGTCTGTCATGGTTAAAATATGAAGCAAACTAGAGTGTGCCATAGAATATTAGAAAAGAAGGAACTGTCAAGAAGAAATATCATTCTAGCACACTGGTTTTGAAATATAAACTATTTTATAGGCATAATAACAAAGCGCTGTATATAGGTGTTCAGCTACTAGAATTAACCAGTATGTAGACCTTTTTTCACTAATCTGTACACTGCCAGTGTCTAGCAGAGTGGCATGTCACATGACAGCAATTTAATGTATATTTATTGAACTGACTCTAAGCAACCATATTATTTTCAAAATAAAAAAATATCAGAAAAGGCATTTGTGTTTCAACAACTTTTAGTTGAACCTAATAGAGAAAATCTTAAAGTGATTTAAAACATATAAAGAAAAAAATACACACACACACACAATGGAGTATTAGCCATAAGAAAAGATGAAATTTAAAACATTTACAACAACATGGGTGGATCTTGAGATTATCATGCTAAGCAAAATAAGTCAGACAGGAAAAGCTGAGGATCATATGATTTTATTCATATGTAGGATATAAAACTGAAATAAACAGATAAGACAAACAGAAACCCATAGATACAGACAACAGTTTAGTGGTTATTATAGGGAAAAGGAGGTGCGGAGGTAGAAAAGGGTAAAGAGGGTCAAATATATGGTGACAGAAGGAAATTTGACAGGGGTGGTGAAGACACAATGTGATATACCGATAATGTATTATAGAATTGTACACTTGAAACCTATGCAATTTTATTAAACAATGCCACCCCAATACATTTAATAAAAACACAAATAAGATAACATAATTTGGAATTTAAAACATTTTAGTATTTCTGGTTGCACTTAGAATAAGTTCTAAAACTGTCGTCTTTTCAACTTTTACATATAAGGATTCATCCTCAGCATCTCCTCAACCTAAAGGAGATCCTTACCATTATCATCTATCCCCACCACCTTCCAATATAGCTTTCTAATTCAGCTGACTGTTTGTTATAATATTCTTTCTATTCATAACAGGTAACATCATTCTTTCTTTTTAAACTGGTGTTTACTTTTCATTTTCTTTTGGAATATAAGCTTCAGGAGCCAGAACAATGTCTGCCTTGTTCATTGCTATATCCTCCCTATATCTTCAGTGACTGGCACTTGCTGATTTGTTGATTTGCTCAATAAATAGCCTGGTCTTTTTGAGTCTGTGTAATTTGGGAAGATAAGATGACATGTTTGGGTGAAAGAACTGAATGGAATTCACTCAGTTGTTGATCATTTAATTTTTCTGTTAGGTTAAGGACATAAGACAGATGGTTGTGTTTAAGGTTGAAACATACAAGTTTTAGTACATGTGGAATCTACATTCTCAGTAACATCTTGTTAAGTGTCTGAATAACATCTAAAACAATGACTTTTCTAAAAATTGTAGAATTTGAAGGGACTTTGCTGTCTTTAGAAAAAAAGTCCCAAATTTGGGCAGTCATGTAGGCACAGATTTAATACCTCAGCTTGGGCAAGCTTAGATCCATAAAGAAGGAGCTGTGTTGCAACAGAGTATTGAATAAATGAGATTTCTTTGTTTTAAAGGATAAAACAGGTTACTACAAATGATTTATAAATTTAACAAGGAACAATGGTGTAGAATATATCAAGGCTTATTTTAATGAATATAAAAATGAACAGGATGCTATTCTAACAGTATATATCTCTCTTTAGTATACCCAAAATTATGGAGAAAAAGTGTGAAACAGGGTAAAGGTAATGATCTCATCAAGAATGATGGAAAAATGCATTTTTAATAAAATAATAAAGGCTGTCATTGTATTAAATACTAGCCACTGTACTAGGTCATCAACATATATGACTTCATTTAATTTTTCTAAAGAACTTTTGATCTCATCCCCATTGTATAGCTGATACTCATGTTCAGGGATCTTAAATAATTTAACCAGAGTCGTTAATTTAGTAAGTGGCATAAGTAGGCTTCTAATCTCAAGTGTGATGTTTTTAAGGTCAAAATCACAATGCAATGGAAAATCAAAGCAATTTAAATGAGAGTGGAGATAATCTTTCCTAAAATGCTTATTCTGTCTAATCAAAATAACCTGAATTCGCAGTTAAAAATTACAGTGGTTTTTATGGTTCCAAGAGAAAATTAGTAAATCATAACCTAAAGTCATAAAAAACAAAGTGACAGAGAATTCAATGGATTTGATAATGAATTCTATAAGAAGAAGATCCAAGAGTTTTAATAAATTATTTCTCTTGATATCACAAAGACTTTTTATCAAACAAGTAAAGAAAGAATGCCTTTGCTGAATAGAATTTTTGCTATAAGAATAGGATTTAATGTCATTAAGTGCCTTGGAAAAACCTATAAAGAGATAAAATTTGTCTATAGGGTCCTACAATTCAAAGGCTAATTAAAGCAACTAAATTTTTAGTGGTTAAATATTATTTTGAATGCTTGATAGTAAAAGCAAAAGAGTGTCCTAAATTCATTACATTATCTTTACTGTTTAAAATAATTTGGATCATTATGCAAAGAGTAAAGTCAGCTTCTCAAAACTCAACTTATTTTTGGCTGTATAGTATATGCATGGAAATAACATTAGACTTCTAGCTACCTTTTGGCATGTTCCCCAATGATGACTCTAGGTGTCTAAGGTGATCAATATGACTGATCCCATAACAACTAGCTCTTTTGATTTTTCAATATATTGTGGGTCTTTGTGTTGTAAAATCTAGCTGAATGATAACATACTACCTATGGAAAAATTTAAGGAGCACATAAATATATTCTTTCAAACATTCTTACAAAGTTTACATTATACATCCACATGCACTCTATCTCAACCATTGGTTGCATAGCCTGGAAGTCAGACATTAGAGATTTGCTTATTTTTAAATCCCCAAATCATAATATGAACTATGATTTGAAATAGTAATGTCAGCTATGTCTTGCATCAGGGTTTTCTGAGATCAAAAAAATTTTTTTTTAATATTTGGCCTGCAAAACATAAGAAGTTATAACTTTTTACATTTGTGTAGTGAATTAGTTTAGCAAATTTCTTCTACGACTGCTAAGAACCCAGCATTGATGTGTTAAACTTAGCCTGTGTGGTATTTACAGTTAGGTGTCATACTTTGAGATGGAAACTCAATAGTTTCAGAAGTATTGCAATGCATAGTATATAGATTCAAAGACAAATAGGAAAAATAATAGCTAATATCAATAATATGTCTGAAGGAGAAGATTATTTGCTATATGCAATTAGTGCCATCAAGTTAATGTTGAAGGGGAAAAAAGGTTTAGGTTCAATATGAGGAGGTATGTCCTGTTAATCAGATTGACCAGGAGTAGTTGCAATGCATTGACAAAAGTTAAGATTTTCAGGACAAATATTCAAGAAGAGGTTGACTGATAATTTCTCAGAAATGTTCTGAGAGGAATTTTTTACCTGCAGAGATTTGGTTGGATCAAGTGACTGTTAATAACCTTCCTGTTGTCCAAGATGGATCAGGATAAAAGAGTATGGTATAAAGAAAGTGTGGGTACACTCTGCTAAGAGGAGAAGCCCCCACTTATTTTCCAGGAAATTTTTTCAATAGAGAGAAATTTGATGATCAGATTATATAGATATCATAAAAAGCTAAAACCCAACTTTTAATGCATTCTATGTATTTTTGTTAAATCATTCATCACTTCATCAATATAACAGTATTTTTAGAGTGCCTATTATGTGAAAGCACTATGATGACAGCAAGCTTGGAAGGATTACAGGTATAGCTTGAGTACTTATGATTTTTAGAAGGAAGCCACAAGTTATAAGTTAATAGAAAGAAGAACAATATTGTGTTGGGTGAGGGGTGAATGAAAATGGGGAGGTGGTGATTTTGGAGGAATTGGATAAGCAATACCATGAAAACATGATAACCCCTCCAACTTCCCTCCTTTCTCTCTCTCTCTATCTCATTCTCTTATTTATTCATTCATTCTGGCATATGTCCAGCTGGGACAATAACAATTTTTATCAGTCTCTTCTTATATACCAGAGGCCTGGACTATTCATTTTTCATTAACCCTGTCTGAAAGTTTAGCCATTCATCTACAATAGCACCTCTTTTCAATTTTATTAAAGATATTTATACAAATATAGCCTTGATAGAATTTGTGTAAAATTTATTGCTTTATTACTCAAAACCTCTACCACAATAGTGGAATTACATAGTACACAGAATAAATAATTAATATTTGTTGACTATATTAATAAATAAAGGATACAGAATTTTACTATATATTTTATGTAATATTTTCTACTTTAATGTATAGAGTCTCATCTACTGTTCTAAATAATCCTGTGAATTATTATTATCATTATTAATTTATATTTAATTTTAGTATAATTCAATTTTACTATTTAAAATAGAATTTTGGTCTAAAATATCATTTTTGGTCATTACATCTACATATGTATGAGTTAAACGTATGCACAGTCATGAATTAGGAGTAATTTAATTCAAGGCTTAAATCCAACTTTGAAGAACTTTGCTCAGGTCAGGGAGTATAAAGCACATTTTATAAATGAGCAAAGTGAGGCTTAGACAGAATTGTATTTCATATCAAACAGCCTTAACTCTCTGGAATCCAACTCTTTTAACCTCAAAATCACTTATTTTTTCATAATAAATGGTATTAAGGTCTATCTTTTTTGTTGAGAGTTTTGCTAATTGAGATACCTGAAGAAGGCTGGATATGAAGGATAAATGTATATTTCTCCTTTTCCCAAGAATCACATAGAGTATACCTCACTGGCTTCCAAGCATTAAACAGAGATGGAAGTCTTCAATTTTCAATCAACCTTTAGCAGCTCAGATATTTTGTAAAGTTGACAGAAACAAAATAATTTTTGAAAAATTCTTAAAACTGAAAGTTATATTGAGTTTTAATAAAATGCTATTTTGAAATACATATTATTTAGCTCTATTTGTAAAGAGAAGACATTGGATGATATGGTGTCTAAGGCCCTGCCAAGAGCAGGATTATTTTCAACATTATGAAGAATTTCCTGTATCTTTTTCCCCAGCTCTTACTCTTAGTAGCTTGCTTTGTTGGTTTTTTCTTTCTTTCTTTCTTTCTATTTCTTTCCTTCTTTCTTTCTTTCTTTCTTTCTTTCTTTCTTTCTTTCTTTCTTTCTTTCTTTCTTTCTTTCTTTCTTTCTTTCTTTCTTTCTTTCTTTCTTTCCCTCCCTCCCTCCCTCCCTCCCTCCCTCCCTCCATCCCTTTCTCTCTCTCTCTCTCTCTCTCTCTCTCTCTCTCTCTCTCTCTTATTATCACTTTAATTGTAGATAATTTTCCCGGCACACACATTAATTAATAATGGCTGATAGAGATAGTTTCCAAAATATTTATAAGATTATATATCTTCTTGTCTTATGACACTAATTTTGTTAACTATTGTTAGGAATTTGGGAAGAGGGGATTATAAAACCAAGTGCTACAGTCTGCTTCATATTGGTGTGTTGTTTTCAGGTGTTCTCACTTATCTCTTTCTGAAGTAGATAGAAATTATATTTTCTTATTTATGTCTCCAAAACATTTCACCTCACAGTGAAAGACATGTTGGTAATATCTTGCTGACAGGAAGAATGGTCTGTGTCAGCGATAACAACCATGTTGCTGTCCTCTGACCCTACCATCTGTCTTTTGGGTGCCACCTTACATACCTTCTGTAGGCTTTCTAGGCAAATTTTTAAATGACCATTCTGTCAACCTTTTCCTGTGGTGAGGATATCCAGACTGCCACACTTGCCAAATACTGAAAATGTCACTTGCGGTAGCCCAGAAGTCGTCTCCGTTCTGACTTAGCAGTAGCCAGTGACACAGGCTAAAACATGTGAGAGAACCACTACTCGTCCTGGGAAGATACACATTTTCTAAAGAAAGAAAACCATTTTGGAATTTCTGGATATGATGACCTGTCTTGTTCACACTCAGTAAAACACATTAACTGGATTTGTCTGATTGCCAATTAGCAATGCTTTTGCCAAGAACATTGGCATTGATGCTGTTTTTAGCATTGAAAAATTCTGTGGCAGAAATGAAGACTTTGGCACATTGTAGATGTTAGGATTCCTGAGTGTCTAAAAGAATTTTCAGAACTATTCTAATTAACTTTTCAATCAGAAAGACTGAGTATTTTGCTGTTAGGTTTCAAGAGGAGATTATTGGAAAAACAATAAAATAATAAAAGCTTGGATTGAATCTACTTTCTGAAGCAAGACACATCTCACATTATTGAAGGCTTGGACTGGAACTCATAGGGCAAATGAGGCCAAGGTCAGGAGGCTTCAGACATCATGGGCCAAATTAAAAGAAAAGGTTCTGTCCCTTACATATAGTCTATGCCTCTGGCCTTGACTTGCTTTTCTCACCAAGAGATGCTGTTTGTTCTTGATACAAAAGAAGCCAGGAAAGAGATCACAAATGACAATGAAAATCATTAGAGAGCCAAACTGAGTATGGATTTGTAACTTTCCCTTTGTATTAAACTGAGCTACACAAAATTGCCCTTTTCATTAGTCAAAGGGTAAAATAACAGCAATTTCATGTAATTCAAACTTACTCCTCCCCCACCACACACTATAATATAGGAAGTAGGAGTTAAGGGATTTTATTATTAGGTCACCTAGTCTAATTCCTTTTTGTGCAAACACAACTTCAGCAAGCTAAATGATCAGATCTACAATATTTAAACATAGGGCAATCTAAAAATTTTTTTAGTAGAAACAGGGTAACAAAATCCACCAAATAAAACATTTCTCTTATTTCAACCTAGTATGTTATTGGGGCAATATCATGTGATTTTTACTAACTTCCGGATCCAGGATGTAAAGGTTCAAATTATAGCTCTGACACAGATTACCTTCATCTTGAGCAGGTCATTTTCCCCTTCTGTGATTCAATTTTCTAACCTTTAAAATGGCAATTGTAGTATCCATCTAATAAAGATACTGTAAGGATTAAATGAACCAACCCACATAAAACATTTAGGAAGGCATTTAATAAATGTTAGCTATTATAAATATTGTTACTTATAATTACTAATAAACAAATAATGTTATGAAGAAAACTAATTATATGTTCAGATGCTTATTTTTTAAGATAGATTTTCAGACTAAAGCAACTAGTCTTAGAGTCTAGAATTATATTTTAGTACTGGCTAGAGTGTTAAGCAAAGTTCATGTGCATGTGGGGTGATAACATTGTCAAAGATGACTGAGACATTTCACATGATGAGCTTTAGAAGAGCCAAGAACTCCAGGGTGCTCTAAAGATAGATCACCAGCCTGCATAAAATTCACCTCCTGCTGGTTTATAATTCTAATGACCCCACAGTGGGCCTTTCAGAGAATAAGTAAGATTGGATAAGGACAATGTTATTAACTTTGTTGGTCATGACTCTCTAGTCCCTATCAAGTCTTTGGTGTTGGAAATTTTGTCACACTATTTCCTGTCATCAGGAAAAGGAAGCCAACTCTCTCTGGTACAGGAATTGTGTGAGGTTCATGACATACATAACAACCAGGTTTTCATTTGAGCAGGGTGAGAGACAAGTTCTTGATATCCCACTAGAGGATGAAATACCTGAGATAACAGTGTTTCTGGTCAAATGACTGCTGAAAATACAGGAAGGCAGAATTCAAAAGCCAGGCAGAACTTCCAGTGTGGCAGGCTGCTATTATTCCTGTCTTCCACTGAAAATCGTGGAGGTCATGAACAAATAGCCACAACCTCTAGAAAAATGAATCTTTTTCAAACAGTATTTAGCAGTGGATTTGAAATGAAAGGTCTCTGGTAATTGTTTTACTCTGATAACATGGAAGACAGATGCTTCTGTAGACACTCTTACCTCCTTGCTTCTCTCTCTGTAAAATTTGTTTGTTCTGACAATTCCACAACCCCAATTAACTACCCCATTACTCCTAGTTAAATTAAAGTCATTGGACATTCTGGAAAAGAAATACATTACTCAACTAACTTGTTTCTCTTTAAATTCATACTATTTTTCAAATAGGCTCTCAATACTGGTTGACAATCTTAAGAAATTTCCCTAAAGTATTCACTTTTCCTTTTTCCAACACCAGTATTTCGTACTTTGTCCTATCCTCCTCTTTTCTGTCCATCTGTTGACGTTCCTTGTACCTTACAAAGAAAACCAAAGCCCTCTGATGGGAATACCTTCTTCCCACTGTCAATGCAGAAACCTACCTATATCTTTGCCCATACTCTCTGCCTTTCTTCTCAAAATCTCTGTTCATTCTTCTCTCCTTCCCAAGGACTTAAGTCACATAATGTGGCCCTGTTTCTCCTACCTTACCAATGTATCCCTCTCTATTGGAGTTTGTTCCATGAAATATTATATAAAAAAAATTTCTTGATCCCTACATCTCCAATCTACTAATAAATGTTTTCACTTCCCTTTATATCAAAACCTGCTGAAGAGTTGTCTGTGTTCTCTATCTGTTTTTTCTATTCAGCCTACTCCAATAAGCCCTCCCCTAAAAATACTCTTTTCAAGGTCAACAATGACTTTAGTGTAACTGAATTCAATGGTGCCTGTGCTCTTAGTTGCATTTGATAAAAAGAAAGTCTGCTGTTTTCATCCCATGCATTCTTCTTGTTTCTACTACTTCAGTGCCCACGCCATCTCTGTTTCTTTGGCCAGCTTAACTTCCTCTGTTTTAGCTTTCCATGCCAGTATACTCTAGTATTTAGTCTTGTGGTTCCTTCTTTCCTCCATGCACATTTAGTCTATAGGTAATCTCAATCGTTGTTTTATATTCTGATAAATTCCAAATTTAAAGCTCTTGCACCGAATGACACCACAGACCTCTGGACTCATATATCCAGTTTTAGGGTTGGCATACACACTTAGCATAACAAACTTTCTATGTCCTAAAGAGTGCTATTGTGCTATTAGTGTATGTTTTCTCTCTTCCCATACATCTGTTTCTTCCCTTGCCTAGTAGATACAATAGTTTACCTGGTTAGTATAAGACAAAACTATATGTCAGCCTGATTCCTTTCATTTTCTCATTCCTCACATCCAGTCCACCAACCAACACTGTCAAGCGTTCTCTCCTTCTCCATCTTCTGAAGGAATTTGTACAAGATTAATGATACTTACTCCTTAAATGTTTGATGGATTTTGCTGGTGAAATCAACAGCCTAGACTTCTCTCTGTGGAAGGAATTTTTTTTTTTACAGTTTCAATTTATTTTTAAAAAGTCTATTCAAATTTTTGGTTCTATCTTTTATCAGTTTTCTCAAAGTGTTTTCAAGAAATTTGTTTATTTCTTTTAAATTGTCCAATTTGTTAGCATAAAGTTGTTCATAATATTTATTATCACTTTGGGGGTAGAAACTGTTGTGGTGAATTCTTTTCACTTTGATTTTGATAATTTATGTTCTCTTTTCTCTTTTTTGTTGATCAATCTAGTTGACCCTTTCAAATTTATCAATTTAGTTGACCCTTTCAAAGAACCATTTTTTGGCTTTATTAGATTTCTCTGGGTTTGTTTTATCTTATCTATCTTATAGCCTTGCTCTTTTCTTTTCCCTGACTTCTTAAGATAGAATCTAAGAATATTGATTTTTAGGAGTTTTCAAATCTTTTGTCTCAGGACTCATTTGCACTCTTAAAAAACTATGGAAAATCTCAAAGAGCTTTTGTTTTGTGAATTATATCTGTGACTATAGTTATGTATCATAAAAACTAAAACAGAAATGTTATGTTTATTTTGAAAATGGCAATAATTAATCCATTACATCTTAAAGTAACATTTATTAAAAGTATATTTTCCAACATATTAGTATTAGTGGAGAAGTAACATTGCTTTGAATTTCTGCCGCTCTCTATTGTCTGGCTATATAGAAGACAGCTGGATTTTCATTTCTGCCTTTGTATTTAATCTGTTGGAATGTGTTGTTTTGGTTGGGATTTATGAAGACAATTCAGCCTCATATAAATATGTGGTTAGAATAGAGATAACTTATTTTAGAGATAGAGATAACTTTATTTTAGAGATAACTAATCATCAGCTTCGTCTGATGATTGTGGAGATTCTCCTTTAATGCTATACCAAAACTCAACTAGTTTTTAAAGGTTAGTTTCAGTCTGGAATCTGAAACCAAGTCTGTGAATTTTTAGTACTCTTATATTGTAAAATATACCAATTTACTTTGAAATTTGAGTGGCTCTTTGGGACTTTTGTGTGTATGTGTAACATCATGCATTGGTCATCAGAAGACTAAATATTCACAGTTATGCAAATCTTCCAAAGATTGACACATTTCATTAAGCATTATGAAAAAAAAAATCTCCTTTGTTAATATCACCACTGACCTCCTCAGACAAGTTATTAAATATTTGGTGCTTGGAATTCATTTAGTTTACAGTGGCAGAGACCAATTCCTCAAAATTCTAAATTTCCTATGAAAGCTCAAATTCTTTATTACCGGCAAAAATTGTATTAGTTGTTTTCTTTGAAATGACAAGCTTAGTTCATATTTGACAAAATGTCTTCTAAACACCGAAGTAACATCAACCATTTCTTATTTGTTAGTCATTATTTCAGGTAAAAACAACACCATGGAAAATATGGCTAGATTATCTCACAAGTCAATTACACAGGTGTTTTTTCTCAGTACTATTATACTTTGGTATGCAGCTGCAGAAGTGCCTAAAACAGCTGTGTGCATCAGAGTTTAGATTTAATAAAATTAATATTCTTACTGTTTTATCTATGCTATTTTTTAATTAAAGCAGCATTTTCTTCTCATTGCAGGTGATGGTGGAGAACACCATGATTACTGCTACAGTTTCATGTCTTTGGCTTGACTTGTGGTAAGACAACAGCATTTTTGCCAACTGTTACTCTTTACCACGGGTGCAAATGTCGACAAAGTGAAAATAATAGCTTAGTATTGTTATAGAGATAGTTTTCTCAAAATGTCTTGGGTGAATGGTAGACCCGAGACCCAAACCTGTCTATCTGTGAAGCTAATCTTGTTACTTATTGAATGTTGTTAGGTGTCTTGATAAGGCACATGTATCACATTTGGCACCTTAACTCAGCTAAGTAGTTCTGGAGTTTAATTTTCAGGATTTTTTTGTAGCAGAGGAGTAACTGAGTAGTTGTCATCTGAAATACCCTGCAAGGACCCAAAGCCAATGCTGAGCAACACTGTATCCATGATGTCCTAACCCCAGGTAGAAAGAAACCTTCTTTAGTAACTGTACCAGTTCACCAACAGCTTAATCCTTCAATTGTTCCAATCGATTAGTAGCTTACTAAATATGTTTAATAAAATTATTAAATATTTTCAAAGATGTATTTATATAGCTAGAAGTTCCTTTCAAATTTTTTTAATTAATATTTTCTTTCTATTAGCTTATTGATACTCTCCACCAGGCATTTTGAAATATGCAATGAATACAACTGAAGTACTTTTAAAACAAATTTAGGAAACATTTTCTTCAGGGCCTTAGATAACTTGCCAGCGTAGGAGGAAAGATTCCATTAAAATTGCTTTGCTTTTAAATTGCTCAAAGGTTCATGGGGAGAATTACTCAAAGCATGCTAATAAAAGTAAGGTTTTATCCTAAAATACCTGGAAACCCTTTAGTAATGTATTACATTTATTTTTACTTTTCCATATGGCAAAAAAAAAGTAATAAATACTTTATCTTTTCTTCTTTCCTCTGATCAAAGTCCAAGACAATTATAAAGAAATATTCACCAACTAAAAGAAGAGCAAAATTCTCAAAGAGAGAATGTAAAACTTGATACCCTTATATCTCCCAGTAGATTAAAATTTATTTGGAGTTTAATATGATAAAGTGACTGAAAATTCAACCTACTAAAGCTAGTGACACTCCAATATTCCTGAATGTTTAACTTAAGCATTTGGCTGGTGCCTATAAATTCACCATTTCAATAAAAACAAACTAGTTCAATTTCCTTTTCTGAGGCTTCATAAAAACTTAAGGTTTAAGTGTATTTCCTGCACATCTTTACTATGATATTTAACAAGCTAAAAATATAGTTTATTGTTAGAAAATAATCTAGGAAGAAGTTACATAAAAGCTCTTTGAAGTCTGAAAAATATGGTACTTTGAGGCCATTAGAGGAAAAGTGACATTTTTTACTGCTTTATGAAGATTTCTGGTAGCTTAAGTCTGTTTCTCTTTATTTCTTTCCCCATTATTTAAGTCATGTTCCTTTACTTTTCTTTCTCCTTCTGAAACATTACTACAGACATTACCTGTCTTAGATACAGTCCTGTGATTCTCATGCCAAGGGCTGAAATCCTGAATTTTACTGCATACTTTACTCTAAATCTTTAGTGAGAAGGCATTTAATCTTCAGCACTTTGAATATAAAGAATTGCGTTTTCTTCCTTGTGATTGATCACATTTCTATTTGCCATTAAAAAAGTATATTGTTTTCATTTGTCAGCCCCCGAAATCCCTGATGTATATGAAATTATAGTTGTCATCCTTTTGGAAAATGTAAATCCTATAAGTAAAATTAATGGAAAGATAAATCAAACCCAGCATTTTAAATGGTTTTGTTTCCTTCAGGAATATTAGTTTTTAAAATGGTATAGGTTTAATGGTGAATTTTAAAAAAAACTCTAATTTATAGATTTTCAATTTGTCAAAATCACTCAGCCTGATCTGTATTCCTTACAGATCACATTTATTTTCCTCAGAGGTCATCAACAAGCTTTTGTGGATGAGGCTTTCTTTGATCAAAAAGACCCACTGTCTTGACTGTTTATATGTCTTCCCTCCCTCCCTCCCTCCCTCCCTCCCTCCCTCCCTCCGTCTCTCCCTCTCTTTCTTTCTTTCTTTCTTTCTTTCTTTCTTTCTTTCTTTCTTTCTTTCTTTCTTTCTTTCTTTCTTTCTCTTTCTTTCTTTCTTTCTTTCTTTCTTTCTTTCTCTCTCTCTCTCTCTCTCTCTCTCTCTCCCTCCCTACCTCCCTCCCTCCCTCCCTCCCTCCCTCCCTTCTTTCTTCTTTCTTTCTTTCTTTCTTTCTTTCTTTCTTTCTTTCTTTCTTTCTTTCTTTCTTTCTTTCTTTCTTTCTTTCTTTCTTTCTTTCCTTCCTTCCTTCCTTCCTTCCTTCCTTCCTTCCTTCCTTCCTTCCTTCCTTTCTTTCTTTCTTTCTTTCTTTCTTTCTTTCTTTCTTTCTTTCTTTCTTTTCTTTCTTTCTATTGGAAGTTTAAAACATTTGGCCAAAATTTAAAAATTTATAACCTCTACCCTATTCAAATTTTCCCCTACTGTGTAAATAATGTAAATAAAGCAAACATTTTCTTTCTGTGTTTCACTTTAATAATTAGGTATGGGGGGGCAGTGTCAATGATAGTTAGTGTGTGAAAGTATATTTAAAATCAATGAAAAAACAATGTTCATTTAGAGTTAGCCTGGGGAATATTTGATTAGTATTAATATTCATAGAGACAGGTAACTGTGGCTAAATATAAATGTAACCAAAGTCATTTTAACAGCTCCTTTTTATCTGAAGGTAAACAACCATCAGAACCCAGATAGTCCTTTGATCTAAGAGATTTTAATGAATTAAAGTCATCAAGATACAGAGCTTTCACTTGCCTGAGAAAATGCATCAAAAATATGTTTTACAATACAGGAAAATTCTGAATTTTTAGCACAGATTTTGAATTTTTACCAAAAATATGATATGTATTACTATTCCAAACAAACTAGATTAACATAAAATGGAAAAAAAATAATATTATTTTTAAAGTTACATGAGGACTGAAGATATAAATAGTAAAAGATAAAAGGAGTTATTAGCTTATTCAGACTTCTGCACTTAACTAGCTACCACAAGTAAAACTATTTTAAAAACAGTGGGAATCTGAGATTATATAAATGAAATTAGTTATGTATTAGTTATACATTAATCTGATGTAACAAATATACCTAAAATACAGTGGCTCAGACAAAAAGGTTTCTTTCTCTCTGAAATACCAGTTCAGAAGTAGATGGGTGGTTCCAAGGTAGCAGATGGCTCTGACCCAAAAGGTCTTCAGGAACCTAGTTTTTTTTTTATCTTGCACTCTATCATCTTCTAGGATGTTGACCTTATTTATATGGTAGAAGCTGGATTATGGCAAGGTGCATTTTAGGCAGAGAGTGTGTTCTAAGAGAATACTTAGGGGTGAGGATAAAACAGTGAAAGACTGGGTCAGTACGATGTAGGGGAGTGTTGATATAAAAAAGGTATATGGATAGAAGGAGGTGTGTGGATAAAATGAGAGAAGAGAGATTCTGAACCATTTTAAGGAAACATTTTAGAGAAGAAATCAAAATAGGGTGATCTTATTAAATAGCTGACAAGAAATATTGAATCAAGATAAGATAATATGGAAGATGAAACATCTAGGGAGGAAAATAGTGTCAACCGTGTGGTAGTTTTGAGGATCATAAGTTACTAACTTATACCAAGGATGTGCAATAGTATTAGATTGAGTATCCACTTTCTAATTACCAGGGTGCCATGTAGAATCCCACTGAGAAGGAAAGAGCAAGGTGGCTGTAGATATACTTATGTCTCTTTTGTTTGATTTCTAAGAAGTATATAATCTCCCAGGGATCTTTAAGAAGAAAGAAGTGAGTTCAGGCCCCCGGCGTTTGTAAGATTGAGTACACAAGGATCTTAGAAAGCAGGGTCACCGAACATTTTCTGTGTACGACCAGATGGTGAATATTTTAGGATTTGTGTATCACACAGTCTCTGTCACAACTATTCAGTTCTGGTATTGTAGGGCAAAAATAGCCAAAGGTGATATATAAAGAAATGAGCATAATTGTATTTCAATAAAACTTTATTTATAAATAAAAGATGAAGAACTGGATTAGGGCCCCAGGCTGTACTTTATAGATCTCTGTTCTACAGCAATGAGATGGGAGTAATTAGGTAAATTAGGCAAAGCTCTTTGAAATGTAACTTTATAAAAGTTTATAAATAAGTTGCACTCTGCTAGAGAGATGAAGGAAAATAATGTAAGAATAGAATAAACAATATTCCTCAGTAGGTAATAAAGAAGATATCGATGCCCTCAGAAGGTAGAGATGCTTTGAAATAGAAGAAAATACTTGCTGTTTTCATATAAATATTATTTCTTCTCTTAATGTATGAATTCTAAAACAAAACCCATAAACCAGCATAAGTTGTATGCAGAAAACTAAACACATAAAAGTATATTTAAAATAAAACAAATAAAAAAATTATTGAATACTTCATTCAAAGATTTTCTTTTTCTTTCCTTCTTTTTTTCTTTCCTTTTTGTTTCTATTAAATTGATCTGTCAGATTTCCAAAAAGAACTATCTGGTATAGGTAAACTAATTCAAAATCTTATTCCATACTTGCAAAATACCATCATAATGTAAAAAGTTATATCAAGACAAAGTATACAATAATAACAATTTCCTTCAAAGGATTTTAAAGACTATTTCATTATTTATATAACACTAGAGAGGTTGTAAAGAATCTAAAGTAAATACTTTTTTAAAATTTACATTAGAAATAATATTCCCTATGTACCAATGCTAATAATATTTTTTTGTAAGATACACTACCACATATTTTTCTCTCAGGTAATACAGGTCATCAGAAATAGCTGCCTTAACTACTTTGGAAAATGATAGTCAAGTGAATAATAGCAGTTATCTCAATACCTCTGAGCTGAAAAAAGGTTTACATGTTACAGGTTTACAAAAGGATCTGCTCTCCTTGCCTCAACGTCCTGCCCTTAGTTTGTTAGTCATTTTGAGTTTTGAAACTCCTGGGCAGGAGAGCATTTTGGATCGTTTGCTATTTTTAACCAATGGCTTCATGCTAAGAATTTTTTTTTTCTATACCAGTGTTATTTCTTACCAGTTCAGAACTCAACTTGAAAATCTTCAAAACCTGAGCATTACTCTGTGATAATGATGGCTTGTACTTGAGGTGCTTTACAAAGAAATGTTGAATTTCAGGCTTCTGACCATCCACTGAGGTAGACAGGGCAAAGGATGTGGTTCTTGTTTTCTAAAGGAGAGAATAAACTCTAAGAGGTGAAGCAAACAGTCCATAGCTACTAAGAAATAACTGTAACAAAGACAAAACCTCAAGTTTTTTGAGACTGCCTATCTAGTCCACTTCTGTTTCAAGCCTGTCTATTTTTTCACCCCAATATTTCTAAGACTATGCCCTCTTTCTACTTGTTACTGAGAACCTTGAGATGAATTTTATAATAGTAACCAGAGAAAGAATATCATGACAATAGTGAAACATATCAAAAAATAAAACAACAAAGCCCCCCATTACAAATAACTGACTATTAGCCAAGAAACTGGAGTTATTGCCTCTCTTATTCTGCATAGTAATGGTGTGTCCTTGGACAAATCAAGCAACCTGCCTGGCATTCAGCTTCCTTATCTATTAAGTGAAAGAATTGTTTAAAATCTCTTCTACACATAAAATTCTAAAATATTAGTAAAGGGATCCATATTCTTCAAAAAAATCTTGTGTGTTGTCCCCTCTTACAATTGCTGGAATGAGCTTCAGACTACAAAATTACAGCTGCCAATTTTTTAGCAATTTGGACTGTGTAGCACTAACTTAAATCCACCTGTGGGAATAGAGTTGGAGGAAATACACCATCTCAGTTTGCTCTGTTTGCATTTTCAAAACCACTAAGAGAAGCTGGGCTGAAACTGTTTTTGGAAAAATACAGAAACTTTATATCAAACTTGACAAGAAAGATAACTCTATGCCATATTAATGACTTTTAATTGTATTAGTAATTTCCTATTTCATTGGTTTTGGGATTCAGTTATGTTGACGCAAGATAAGAAACAATATGGTTACAATTTAATCCATCAAGACTCTCCAACATGGGGCACAGGTGCATGCTATTTGAATGTATTTAACTAGTACCGTTTAAAATTTACATAATTGATAAATCACAGGCTTCATTAGACTGACTAATCTGCATTTTTCTCAACTCTCATGGGAGCCATTTTGCTTCTCTTATCTTCGTTCATCATCAGGCCCCAAACTTAGCTTGAAGAATTTCCAAAGATAAAATGGTCAGTCTCACAATCAACATCAACTCCATTCCTTTTATTTCCTCTCTCTCCCTATTTTCTGACCTTTAAAAAAGATGATTATAAAGAAATACCCATACTTCACAACTGTATTCAGCATGGCTGACCACAAACACATCTTTAGCTCCAGCAGACGGGCCTGTGGTCAATGCCTTTTTTGCCATTCTTTTTAAGGTAAGGTCATCCAGTTCAGTTCACAGGCTAGATGCTGAACGGCTACTTCTCCCATTCCAGAAAGTAGCTTGCCATCCAAACACATAATTAAAGAGGGCAGGCAGCAGCCTGTGTTCCAGAATGATGATGCAATATTTCGGGGAAGAGTCTGTTGGTAAAATCAGTAGCACACCCACCTAGCATTACCAAATTTGGCTAACAGAGGGCTAGTTTTCTTACTCTAGGAACATTTAAGGTCAGGCCTATTAATTATTTCTATAAATATAGTTCATGTCCAAGATTTGTTCATATCAAAATTAATGATACATAATCTAATGAGTATAAAACTGTGTACAATGCCAGAGAAATCATGTGTCAGTTTTCATGGTGTGAAAAACTTGCCACTGACCTTTATCAAATTATTAAATCTCTCTTCATGATTCTGAACTGTAATTGTAAAATACAATGCATACCTCCTACTTACTTTACAGAAAATCATAATTATTTTTTTAAATGAATCTTAAGCCTATTAGGAAAAAGTTTTCTATAAATACATGGTATCTTTCCACTAATTTGCCTCCTATAATTTGTTGATTCTAGCAGTTGATTTCCCCCTACGTTTACATTAAACCCTTAGAATTGTAAGCTTCTAAAGTAATTTATTCAAGAAATGTCTTAATAATCCCTACTAGAAATCACTTTTCTTCTTAAAGCATATCTGTTGAATTTCAGAATAATAGTTTGTCAACCGCAAACTGGAAATTTTTGACTTTTTTGTATTCTAATAGGAAGCATATTTTAATACCTAACAAAAGTTTTATTTATTGTAAAAACAAAAGCAATCTTTACTGAAGAACTTTCCAAACCAATTACTGATGCACAGATGAAACATTATCCATTCTCCCATTGCCCCCACCTCTGAAGGCCATGTCTCTTTCCTGGAAAGTACAACATAAATAGGGAAAATGGGAATGTAGCTCCTTTCATGCACTTACTAATTACGGGGTTACATTAGTGTTGCTAAGAATTTCTGTTTGTTTTCAATTATGATTCCAAAGGAAAACAAACCCAGCAGCAGATGAGTAACAGTTCTGATCCAATGGGAAACTTTTATGTATGTTACTTTTATAGTAAATTTCTGTACTAATTTTTCTGGTAGAGGAGACCAGAGAGAGAGAAGACAAGAATGTGATGTGCTGAACTCCCATGCCATGTGTAGCTGTAAACACCCCTGGCCCTTCAAGAATGTAACTCTGGCAGGAGTATTTTGAGTCACCACCTCCTTCCCTGTCTGCAGTGTTTCATAAAATTAAAGTAGTTAAAAAAAAATCTTTGGAGAATTAAAACCATCTAAACTCGTTTTTTTAGGCTTTTCTACACATCTACCAGGATAAAATCGCAGCAGACTTGTCTTTTCTTAAAAGCATAGAACTTGTCATCGCTGACAGGAGCTGAAGAACAGACTTTCATGCCCTTCCTCTGATTCAAGATAGGAAAAATATAACAGAGAAATAATAAAATTCACATGATTTTGTTGAAGCCTCTTTGGAAATTGTAAAAATAGATTCAGGGCATTTCTGCATGAAAGTCACCTTTTTTGCCACATCACTGACATGACAGACATGATTAGGAATAAAAAAAGGAGGAAGGAATCGAGCAGCTGAGATACCATCAGAGACCAAGTTCTCCAAAAAGTGTCTTAACTTTCCACTTTATTTTGCCTGTGTAAATACAGGCTCAGCAAGATTTTCTTCTCCTTTCTCTTTCTTCTTCCCTCTGGAAAGAACTTCTCATTTTGCTATAGCTTCATTTATGAATGTTGCAACTGGAAAATTCATCTTATATTCAATTTACTCAGCTTATTACTTAAGTTCTATTTGTTTGGATTTTCATTTTGGTAAATGTGAAGTAAACCATATTAAGATTCAAGGACAGGTATAATGAAGGGGCAACTTTTTGACATTTAACAATCTTCAAAAAGAAAACTTCGTAAAAGCATTCCTTTTATTGCCTTCATCTGGCATGTTTCTTTTTGTTAGGATCAAAGATTTGACAGAGATGAAAGACCCCCCCCCCCAGTTTTACAGAGAAATATATATCAACCAGGAAGAACCTCTTAAGTGGAAACATTCCTACAATAGCTTTCTTTATTTCCCTGTCTGTATCTAATAAATTTTCTCAGACACCTTAAAAATGAAATGAAAGAAAGTGTTCTTTGTAGGCAATTCACATTATGGCTGCATTCAACACACAGATTTAAAAATATAGTCAACCCAGCTATTTTAAAAAACCCACAAGTTTGTGTCTTGTAGACCAAGATTCAGATGACTAAGTAAGAAATATTCCATTTTTATTAAGATACCAGGCACTATGTTGAAAGAACATCGGCACATAATTTATCATTTAGACAACTGAGTAGAAAGGTAAAATTGAAAGCTGCTTTTGTTTTCTTTAAAGCTCCCAGTGATTTTCCTGTACCACTGAGAATAAACTGAGCACATATTTTCAACTCTAATCTCAACATAAAATATATCTTTTATTTTTTTCAGACATATAAATAATTCTGTGTCATATAGAGTAAAAGGTTACGCATGTTGTTGGTATCCTTTTGTAGGACATATTTAAACATCCATATTTGTTTTGTATTTCTTATCATGACAAAAATTTTATTTTTACTTTAGAAAACAGTATAGAGAGACACAAAAAAAGGAAGAAATGAAAAATCAGTTACCAGCTCCTGTCCTCTTCTACCCAGAAACATTCAGCTGCTGTTGCCCTGGAGTGGTGACAGAAGCAAATATGCCACCCATCTTGGAAGGACTCTCCTATGGTAGTTATAAAGTGGAAAAAAATTTTTGATATTAGAAAGACAATCTAATAGATAATATACAAATGTATGTTTAGAATGATTAAGTAGAAGAATAAGGAATCAAAACATAAAGAGAACAATAGCAAACTACGAAAAAAGAGTAGGCTCATCTGAAAAAGAACCAAATAGAAATTCTAGAAACGTTTTCTGGAATTCCCAGAGAACTCTTAATATTGGAGAACTTCAAGGCTTAGCTCTTAGTTTTCTTCTCAATCTACCTCATGTTCTCAATTATCACTTCACAAACCTCAGACTCCTATATAATATCTTGTAGTCATCTCAAATTTAATAAGTCCACAACTGAATCAGATCTTACCCCCAAATCTGCTTCACGCAGTCATTCCCACCTCAGGTAACTCCACCCTTCCTCTCTTTTTTGTCATGACTGCTTCATCTTTTGTTAAATCCAGTTGACTCTACTGTCAAGACAGATCTAGAGTTGTGCTACTTCTCATAATTTACTGCTCTTCCTCTGTTCTCAGCCCCATCATCATGCCTCTCCTAAATTAGAGGTCTCTGGCTCTCACCTCGAGGTCTATTGACTGTACTCAACACAGTAGTCAGAAGTAAACCAGATTTTGTCATTCTTTGTTCAGAATCTTCCAGTACCTGCACATTGCCCCCAGAGTAAAAGCCAAAGTCCTTACATTCATTCCCACAAGGTTTTTCTTGTTCTGGCTCCAATTACTTTCTAAACTCACAGTCATTTCTCTTTATTCCCTTTGCTGTAGCCAGAAAGTCTCCCTCACTTTTCCTTAAAACTCTGGATCTTTGTATTTACTCTTTCTTTCCCCTGGAATCTTCTCCCTTGGGTATCCTCATGGCCTGCTCTCTCACCTCTTTCAACCCTACTATGAGCCCTTTCCTGACTATCCAGCTTAAAATTGCTTGTGTTAACCCACATTCATTATCATTTGTCCTTTAATTTTCTTTGCAGAACTTATTCCTTCTAACAGAATACAAACTCCATAAGGGTGCGGCTTTTGTATGCTCTGTTCATTGCTAATGGAATTTCTTAAGAATACTTGATGGTCTTGCCCTATCAGTTTTTGTGATGTGGTTCTCTGCGATCTATGAGAAAATAACGCAATATTTCAAGTAAAAGAAATGTTTCTTATGCAGAGTTGTACTGGGAAAAATATTTCCCAAATATAATATTTGGTTAAATAAAATATAATAAAAAATAAAAATAAATGAAAGATGGTTTAATAATTTCAATTAGAGAACTAGAGCAGAAGAGTTTATTGATGAAGCTGGAAATATTGAGGATAGTTGTCACTTTGAATTAGAAGATGGTAACTTTGTTCTTTATTTTGGACAAGTTGTCTATTAGGTGTTTAAAACAAAATGTCTTATAAGCAATTTGGTCTTATAAGTACAGTTTACTCTGAGATTGAAAACTTCTTTCTTGTTTTGTTTTGCTTTGGTTTGTTTCCTCTCAGATTTGTTATAAAAAAATCTCAAATTTAAAAATAGGTTTTTAAAAACTTTTATACATTTGGACATCAGATAACTTAGGAAAAATGAGTCTCTCTCAATTACTTTAAAATTAAATTTTAAATACTTTCAATTTAGCTTTTCCTAAATCTGTTGTGAAGTGCTTTTATTCACAGGATAAAGTAATAAAAATCTGATATATTTTTATTGGAAGTAACACTTATTTTCAATCACTAATAAGTTAAACAAAAAAATTATTTTCAGGGAAGTTTAAAAGATAGATATTTAAAATTTAAAGCCTGCATTATTCTTCTGTTAAATCTTTTTCATTTCAAAATATGGTCATTGATTTTGTTCAAAAAGGTTTTTACTTTTGTTTTACTAAGAAGTAGCCTGATAGATGATGATATTGTCCATACTCTGGCTAGTGATTCGTCTCGACACTGTCCTGGTAAGTTTTATAGAAATAATTTTACCAAGGTTTATTATGTTTCTTACCACCATCACCACCCCCCCATGGGAACTTGGGTTTGGCAGCTTTCTATCAGTGATTTTAATATTCAGCTTGAGTTGAATCCAGAACACAGGCTGTGATGTATTCTATTTAAAAATCTATTTGTGGGCCATTAACAGAGATTTATGAGAGTATTGTCATAATTAAGGTGGCAGTTTCTTGATTCTTTATCTGTGTGAATAAACAGAATTTGTTGAAACCGCTATGATTTCATTAACCAATGTCACCTCTATAAAATTAATTAGAAAAAAGTTGAAGATTAGTGCAGAGCATTATTTTGAGAATTAAAATAGGCTGTCTATGTAAAAAAAAGGTAAAAAATAAATAGAATTTGAGTACATTTCAAGAAGTGGTTTTAAGGTTTACCATTTTCTTATGTATTTGAAAGGCAAATATTTTAGTATTAGAAAAACTCAGTTAACTTTTTAAAAAGTTTGATGTATCTTTTCAATAAATAAAATTTTCGTAATTTTTATATGACAACCTAGCACCAATTTTTTATAGTTTATCCTTTCCATACTCTCTGTTATGTAGCAGTATCCCACATGTAAATAAATTTATGGCTGAGGCTGAATTTATTTATTTGCTATCAATTTGCCAATACAATGCTATTTTAATTCTCTAGCAACATAATATAATATTTACCTTCATTTCTAATTCTTATACATTTTATTTTAATCTTGTCATTTTTGTATTGACTGGAAGTGCAATACACTATTGAAAAGAAGCAGTGACAACAGGCCTCAAGGATGTTCCTGTTTCCTGTTCCTGATTTTAAAGGGAATAACTTTTAAAGTTTTGCATTGTATGATATTTGCTATTAGTTTAGTGCCACATAAATATTTTTTTACGTAGGTATATTTGACATATAACATATTAGTTTCGGGTATATAACATAATAATTTGATATTTGTATATATTGTGAAATGATGAACACAATAAGTCTAGTTAATATCTGTTACCAAATAGAGTTACAATTTTTTTTTCTCGTGATGCAAACTTTAATTGTATTCTCTTAGCAACCTTCAAATATAGAGGTTTATTCTTATGGGTTACATTTACATGAGTTAGAAATTTATACCTAAATGGATCAGAATTTTTTCTACATAATTTTTTTGTTGGCTTGTCCCCAATCTCTTTAAGGCCTATTAAACTTAATATATCTAAAATTTAGTTCCTGATATCCAATCCTCCTACAGTCTTTCCAAATCATTAAATGATAGGGTATCCAGATCCCCCAGTTTTGCTTGTTTTCTCAGCAAATTATGAATAACATCCTGTTTGACTTTCAAAAGTATATTTTTTAAGTTTCAAAAATCATGCTATATTACATGCTCACATTAGTTAATAATAATTCACTTTTCTAGTTGCTTAGGCCCCCAAATACTACTTATACTGTCTTTCTTTCTTCCATATTTCAATTTTAGTTTATCAGCAAATCCTGTAGGTCTTTATTGTAAAAGTATATGTAGAATTCAACCCCATCTCATGTGTCCATTACCGCCATGATGATTCAAACCAGTATCATCTCTTACCTGGGTGATTGCAATAGCTTCTAACTGTTCTTGCTGGTATCCAGAGTTTCCTATTAAAATGTATATTAGATGATGTTACTTCTCTGTTCCAGAACCTCACTTAAGTGACCAAGTTCTTGTTATCTTTTGATAGACATCTCTAATGTCAAAATGTTACAAACTGCTTGTATTTAGATGTATCCTTTTGCCAACATTTTGCCACTTGGCTTTCTTCTTTAATCATTAGAATAGTGGAGTAGTTTGAGTACTAATAGTAGGAGTGTTCCTAATATTTTTCTCAAACTATCCATTGCAAAATTTCTTCTCCTTTGAATTGACTTGAAGAATATATCTAGACCTCCATATAAAATTCACAGTAAAATTTTATTATTTTCCAACACCACATTTCCCTTTTAGGTCAATATTTCTTGAGATGGTGAATTTTCACAAAAATTAAAGATATTTAAAGATATTTAAAAAGTCAACTGGGGAAGAGGTAGGTTAACACTCAATATATAAAGATTAACAGTTCACTGGTTCATATGTTAAACTAATCTCTTTTGAAGTAGGCCTACTCCATGCCAGTTTCTAATTCAAACACTGAAAATCCCTCTAAATGGGAGTAAAGACACATGGAGAGATAATTAGATATGCAGGTTATGAAAGCATAGAAGATAAGTTTTATGGTAGTAAAAAGGCTTCCAATGAAGTAGCATGTTAAAGAATGAGTAAAGAGGGACATGGAGATGTTCCAGGTAACATGGCAACAAGAATAAGGGCACAGAGACAAGACAGGATAAAAAAAAAAAAAAGATTGGATTTACGGTAGCAGAAATGATCTCTCCCTTATGTATATCAACCTAATATTTTAATCACATAGTAGGAATTTTAGGTCAATCCTATCAGAAACCCTGCTTTGTGGATCATTCTTTTACACAGAAAAAGAATTCACTCTTCGTATTTGATTCATTGAAATATTATTTATAAAATTTTATTTTTTGCTCCTTTTACAAATTAGCTAAGACCTCTAAAGATAGGAAAACCTGCTTTCTATGATCCAAAGGAGTGGGAAGAGACATTGTAGAAGGTTATTGTTATATCTTCCTTTTCTCCCAGAAATTAACACTTGAAACCTCAATATTAAATGTTATAAGTAACTAATCCTGAATTATTATTAATTTTCCTTTTTTATTTTTTAGAAAGTTGATGTGAGGGTGTCCCAGAATTATGAGATCTGAAAGAGTTTTCAATGAATGTGTGTCATTGACTGATAACTTTAAGCATTACTAAGGTTAAATAATGTCTTGGTCATTCTCTGCCTCTTCTAACTTTTATACCCTTTTGCTGGCTGGGAATTGGAGGAGAATGGGAGAGAGAAAGAGGAGGGAGTATTGATCCATCTTTCTTTTCTCTACCACCAACTTTGATATCACATCGTTGACTGTCAATGAGTCCATTTAGGAAGCTCCTTGTGGATGTGCCTTCTACATGATTCAAGCTCTCTTTGGGTTCTGCATTTCTCTTTTTGCCCCTTCAGTCTCAGGGGTGATTCTTTGTTGTTACTAGTTTCTAGATGCTTCAAAATCATTTGTATGTTCTCTTAACTCTGCCCTTACCTTTGTAAATAGTCTCATAATTAAATTCTTTTTATTTAAACCATGAGATGATTCTGATAGTGGTTGATACAAATAAACCTCAAACAAATTGAAATATTTGTTTTCTAGCCACGTTTAGTGACAGGTAATAGTTTATTGAGTTTATTTCAATCTTCAAATTTAATTTAATCTATAAGAGTTCAGACCAGTGATCACTATTACACTTGTATGTTAACTCACACACAAGGGTGCTGACTTGTAAAATTAACAAGTGTGACTTATATTTATTCTATTCTATCTTTGAGTTCCTAAAGACAATATTAAACATTACTACAAAAAATATAACTTGAGGAGCACCAATTGTAGATCACTTTGCCTTGGCATAAACAATATTAAATCTTGTCTGTATAAGATCATTGATATAGCAGCAATAAAATTGGCAAACAACAAAATTCCAGCAGAGCCACAAGTGATCATATTTATATCAATTGCTTCTGCAAGATGAGGCAAGAAAACGGAATAGGAAGAAATTGGATGGAGCAAAGCAGAGAAAAACCACAGAGCAAAGATCTCACTGGTAATGATGGGAAACTTATTTTAGGTTCCATGGAGCCTAGAAATTATAGTATAAATAGACTGAGGTCCAGAGATTATTCACATTTGGGTTTATCAATAACAGGTATATAATCTGAGCATGTATCTTTTCCTCTTGAAGTCTTGCTAATTTGTAAAAGGAGCAAAAAATAAAATTTTATAAATAATATTTCAGTGATGGTGTAACTAGTCTGGCACATAGTAAGCATTTAGTAATCATTTTGTTTTGCTTCCCTACCTTTTCTATTGCTCTGGTATCACAAGGTGTTTTACAAAACTTATCCTAGTGCTAAGGAACATAGAAGGTGGCATTTTGTAGAAGATGCCTGGACTAATATGAAATGAGTACAGTAATCCTGCACAATACTTCTATAATTACAACCATTTGTTCTGTAGGAAGTACAAGCACAAATAGCTACTGATATAGAGAAATTTGTTTCAAGTGCTGCATTATATTTCTATGTGTGTGTGTGTGTGTGTATATATTTACATTATATTTCTATGTGTGTGTGTGTATATATATGTATATATATATGTATAAATATATATACACACACACATATATATGCATATATATGTATAGATATATATAGAACATTTACAGAGGCTGATATTTCTCTCATCCAGATACTAACCAGGCCAGACCTTACTTAGCTTCTAAGATCAGATGATATCTGGCACATACAGGGTTGTATGGCTATAGACGACACTAGTATTTCTTACACAGTGTGGAAACAACCTAATGTGGAGGATGAGAAACCATGGGACAAGAGATAGATCAACAGGTAACCAAATGAATAAGAGACAGCCAATTGGAACAATGCTAAGGGGATATTTCGTAATGATTTTTGTCGAGGATGTACTCTAATGAAGAAAAATTGGTAGTTTACTCCAGAACTGCACTAAAATTTTGCTTAAGTATAATCTGCAGGTGACTATTCATTGTTAAGGTGTAGGCTTATATTTCCTGGATCTTGATAAATGGCAAATACTTATAAAGGAGAGATGCCTTGTTTTATTTTTTATTTTAATTTTGAATACTTTGATGAGTTATTCTCTCTCTGTGAAGAGGACCTAAACCCTTTTGGGTGTGTCACTAGTTATACACTTGTTTAAGAGTTGAGTTTGTTAAAAACTATGCCATACAGCAAAGAATCAAAGTTATTGCAAATATCAAAGAAGATTATTAACAAAGTTTATTCCTGAGCCATATCAATCTGTCATAAAAAAAGTGTTCATATTTACTGATTAAAATTATCGCTCCAAAACAAGGCTGAGAAAGTGCATTTTTCTGGGTAGTTAAATAGTTGGTCTTTAACTTATACCTCTTTCAAATTTAATAAAATATTTTTCAACTTTCCTAACAAAGAACTACATGGCAAATCAAGATGCTTTACTTAGCTGTTGCCCTTTTAGTTGGTGGGGGCTGACGAGCAGTGTAATTAAATAAGTCTTCCTACCAATACCAGGAGTGCAGCAAGGTTTTTCATCTTTTCCATCATTGTACATTTAACTACAAAGCATACACTCTCTTGGCATTCTAAGCACTTTTGATTGATTTACAATGTCAGTAAAATTTACAGATTATGCATTCCAAAATATAAGAGGAAATTAACATCTTAATAAAAGTTTTTAGCATAGTTCCTTCTGTCAATATTGATTTTTTTTACCATTAGTGTGTCTAAGTATACAGAAGCAAGTAAACATGGGTAAACATAATCCAAATTAAATTGCTGAGACTATTGATTTCCATTCGGTTTGCTCTGCATTTAAAGATAATGGTTCTTGATGTATACGTTAGAGTATATTATAACTTTTATTAGAAATATCAAAGTAATCTTCAGATGTTACATTACATGTCAGATATTTTCTTTGGATATGTTGTTTTCTGTTTTTGTTTTTTGAGCAACTCATTTAGATTTAACTGAATGAAAATCAATACAAACAATGAAAAAAGTATAAAATTTGAAGATGGGACATCAGAGCACCTCTTAGTATTTTAGACATTTTACATTATCTAAGAAATAATCTGAGATGTTTTATAATCTATTTTATCTTGTAAATTTTATGTACCTTATAATAATGACTATTCAAAAAATTGAGAAAGTATATTTGTAAAATTAGGTTGATTGAGAGTTTTGAAAGTTATATAAAATGCCTCCTACTCTTACTTAAATCACAATATGGACATAACAGCAGAGAAAATAGATATTATTTATAGCCATTATATATCATCGAAACCAAAAATCAATACTTTAAAGTTCAGCTTCAACTAAACTTCACAGAACTTTGCTTTACAAAGTAATTAAATTAAGCTTTTTGATGATTCATTCATGATTTATAAAAGGCAAATTTGCTATTTTAGGGGTTAAGTGAGTTTTGAAAATAAATAGTTAGAGTCTCAGAAAGGTATTCTTAGCTGTCAGGGTAGAAATCAAATTTTTAGCTAATACAATAATCTACTTATCAAGGTGAGTAGTTTTTTATTCAGATTGGATTTTGAGTAAATGTAGATAGATCTGCATTGTGGAAATTTAGCGTGCAGTATGGGTATTTGTTTGATACAGAGACATATAACTTGCCTTCTGAATAAAATGCATATTCACATGGGATTAGAACATCAACATTTCTAGCTAAAAGTCAGTGAGCATAGATTGGTAAGATTGGCATGTTGTGATTATTCCATCTTTGGGGATGTAGCTGGCTATTTATTTGACTCCTGAGAAGTCTCATGTACTGGATGAGAAAGGGCATTGTATTGGTTTTATTCGTTGCTTTCATTTTGATTCATTCTGCGTCATCATTTTGACTTCATTTCTTATCAGATCTTGAGAAATCTTTTTTGGCTTTCATATGGCCTTTGATTTTAGAAATTCAAGATCTAATTATTCATATTTTTTCTTCATAAGTCCAAGGATAAATGCCATTAATGCACTGGTTAATTAAGAAGCCATGAGATTTTTACTTGCAAGTTACTGTTCAAGGTATATTACGAAACTAGGCATGTGTTTAGGTGTTCTGTGTTTAGGTTAAGTGTTCTGATTCATGGAGCTTCTCCAAAGACCCTTGTGGAGGAGGGATGCTTGGGTTAAGAGGTAGTAACAAAGTGAGCAGTCATGGTGTGGACCCCCTATTTTAATTAGAACAATCCCTTCTTTATCTCTTACACATTATCTTCTATGCAGGCTTTCAGTTAAAGAAAAAGTTAAAATTTAAATACTACTGGCTGAAGACTTAAATTTGCATACTTTAAAAAAAGATATCTAGAATTTAATTCAATGCAAAATAGCAACAAATCTATAAATGTATTGTGTCTTCTATGTGCCTATGATTTTTCTTTGTATTTTAAATTATTCAAAGAACTAGAACCAAACAGAAACTTTTATGATTTAATATTTTTTTATTGAGGTATAACTGACATATAACATAATACTAGTTTTAGGTGTAAAACATAATGATTTAATATGTATACATATTGCAAAATGATCACCACAATAAGTTTGGTTAACATATATCACTATACAGAGTTATAAATTTGTTTTCTTGTTATGAGAACTTATAAGATTTGTTCTCTTAGCAACTTTCCAATATAAAATACAGTGCTATTAATTAGTCACCATATTAGACATTTCGTTTGCATGACTTATTTATTTTATAACAGGAAGTTTGTACTCCTTGAACACCGTCATCCATTTTACCCACCTCACCCTCTGGCAACCACCAACAATCAGGTTTTTTGGTTTTTTTTTTTTAATTCATTTATATACCAGCTTGGACTGAAAGAAACAGAGAGAGTACAAAAAGAAAAGAGGACTTTGGCCTTTTTAACTCTTGTGGACATGACAACTTAGAACCCTGTTCTATTGCATATATGGGCTAAATTTTATGGAAAAGGAGCCTAGAGCCTGATGGCAGAGCCAGGAGCCACAAAGAATAACTCCCAGGCAGTAACCCCAGGTAGGAACTGGCAATACTTGCAGGCCAGATTTCAGAACTGCTGTGAACTTTTGAGTTATAGGGATCTCATATTTTCATCCTCTTTTTTTTTTGAGTGGAAGTGTGCATAGTGGTATTTGTACCTATCCCACCACTATATGTTGGATATTAGGTTATGGTAAATAGTTTGTCTCATTATTTTAAAGATCTTTAATTGAGTGTAAGTATACTAAAGAAGCTCTACTTGAAGAACTATAACTGAGCCTCATCCATATTTCAACCTGATTTAAGTAAGAAGATGCTATATTTTGAGCTGGTTGTAATTAGATATTATTTAGAGGTCTTAAGAGAAGGGATGCATATTTTTTCCACATGGGAGCAATGTCAGTTGCATCCAGAAAGAACTGTGGCAGATTGTATTTTCTCTAAATGGCCACATATCATTTAGTTATGTATGTTATGTTATGTCAATATAAAAATATGTCAAAATAAAATATATTAAAATAAAAGTATTTCACTAATGTATAGAGCTTAATCAGCAGAGAGCTAAAATCTTATAATCCAAGTTATTTGGGTGATGTTCTCACATGTTATGGTACATCATAAAGAATTACTTTTAATAAGTCTTAATGAATGTGTCATTTTTTCCTTATTTTACTTGTAAGATGTGATTATGTTATATCATATCATGTCATATCATTATTGTATTATCATGCATGACCTTCTTACACAGTGATATTGATATTTCTCTCCTCAAGACTAAGAAGGAGGGGTCTATGTTACTTCTTAAATCTGGGTAGGCCTGTGATTATAGTTAAAATGATACTATGTGAATTTCACGGCCATTTCATAAAGTCCATTAAGGCTTCTACATCATTCCTGTTGGAATGCTTACTCTTATAACAAAGTCACCATGCTATGAGGAAGCCCAGGACACATGGAGAGAAAGGAGAAAGAATGCCCTAGTGATCAAAATATGAGGAGAAATAATAGATTATATTTTCATGGAGAAAGTTTGCAAAGCCTACCGAGCATAGAATATTTAGGGAACAATATCATAAAGTAGGAACATAGTACATGATATTTTAACATATTGAATACTTATGTAAACAGTTACCTGATTTTAATATTGTGACTAGAAATAATAAGTCAATGAATATAATTGAATTCTATTATTTGATAGTCATTCTAGCCAACACAGCCCAGGACCAGAGGCTCACAGTAGCTTTCAACAGGGTAAGGAATCATTTTCTTTCTCTAAAATGAGGCCATATCTTGAGCTATCTTAGCACTTTCTCCTTTTCCCAGCCCATAACCTCTATGTTCTCCTGGTACTAATATACTCCCCCCTCCAATAAACACACAGAAATAAATGTTGTTGGAAGGGAGGAATGAACCTCTCTAGCACGTTGACAGATGCTCTAGGTGCTGGAATCACACTCTTGAATCACCAATGACTCTTATACGCAAGAAACCGCATTTCAGCAGACTGCATCAAAATACCCCATTCTTTCAGCAAAACTATCTTGGGAATGTTGTCTTTTCTTCCATTGACTTTCTTTCTTTCTTTCTTTTTTTATTCTTTCCTTGAGATTATTTTACCAATTCATGACAGTATGGTTTTCAAACAAACAAAACCCCAACAAAACGAAACAACAAACAACAAAATTCTGCTAGAGGGACAGGCAAAGATTTCTTCAAAATCAGCTTCAAAAATTTATGAAAATATTATTTGCATACTTTCCTCCACACAAATATACTTGGCTATTGGGTGTAAAAACCTTATGTATTTTATATTTTTATACAAATGAAGTTCCTTGTAGTGTCTGTTTCAGTAGAGCTAAAAATAAGGAAATAAATGATACATTCATTAAGGCTTATTAAAAGTAATTCTTTATGACATACCATAACAAGTGAGAACATCACGTAAAAAAACTCAGCTTATAAAATTTTAACTCTCTGATGATTAAGCTCTATACATTAGTGAAATACTTTTATTTTAATCCACACCATATTAAAAATTGCCAAGAAATTTAAAAAAATTCAAACATAAAGGAATTTGCTTCATTTTCACTGGTTTTGAGGATTTTTTTGCATTAATACTGGAATATAATGGTTTAACTTCATATGAAACATGATTTAGAATGTTAGAGAAAAGAAAAATCCTTTAAAATGAGAATTTGTTTTTTTAGAGTTGTGAATATAATATAGAAATAGCCTTCTCAGAGTGGGTGGACTAAATGTACGTACTTTCCATGTGGCAAAAGATCACTGCTTTGTTGCAGAAAAGAAAAAAATAAAAACTTTCAATTAATTGTTTTAAAATTTATTTCCATGTTATAGAATGACAAAACAGGTTCGTATTTTTACTAAAACAGAATAATAGCCTTTGTTGTGAATTTAATCAAAAGGACAGTCAGTATATTCTAATGGCTGAGACCCAAATTCTAAAGCCATTCTTCTTGGATTCTGGTTCTGGCTCTGCCAGGTACCAGCTGAGAATCTTGAGCAAGGTGCCAAACCTTTCTGTAAAAGAGATAACCACATGACTTACACTGTAGTATGGTTATGAAGATTAAATGAGCAAATACATGTATAACCCTTCAAACAGTATCTGACAAATTAAAAGTGCTTATTAAGAATATCGGGTTTTTTGTGCTTACGCTTATTGTAATATATAAAACAGAATATAAGTACCATTTATTTGGCATACAAATCTCATTTCTCAGCCTCCTTCAGAAAGATGTTAAGAACTTTGTACATAATTTTTTTTTTCAATTTTTAATGCTTTTCTCCAACTATAGCTAGTTTCTTCTCTCTTTTTCCCTTTGACACAAGAAATTTTCCTGATATATATCATTTCCTACAATTAATGCCACTCGGATATGCCATCGATACTTGAAAATAAATTGTTCACAGGCCATCTCTCACTGGTTCTTCAATTCTCTTACTTTCACAAACTTGTTCTTCCTGTCTTGTATTCTCTATTGTCCTCGAAACCCAAACAAGAAACCTAGGGCTCATTCTTAGATTCTTTCGTTTTCCATTATCTTCCCTTCACAGATGCTAAACCTTCCTCTCCATTTCCACTTTGTCTGCCTCTGTTCAGGTCTTCATTATTTCTTACCTGAATTTCTTCAATAGACTCCTTGTCTGCTCTCCTGCCTTTAGTTTCTCTTTCTTTAATCTTTACACTGCAGAGTGGCATCAGAATAAATCAGCTTAATATCCTCTCTTCTTGATATAATTTCCTAATTATAACATTTTCCTATGTCCTAAGACAAAGCATTGAAAATGGAAGGGCACAATCTGACAAAATAATGCTAGTGAACTATGTTAGTGGACAAAAACATCAGAGTTGTAACTTCAAACTTTTGTGATTTGTGATGACAAAACAATTTGTGATTAAAAATTTTCAGTGCAAAGGAATACAATGAAAAGCAATGTCTAAAATTTAGTTCTGTAAATATGATCCAAACACATTTCAGATAATTTGGGGGTGGTAAGGAATATATTAACCTTTAACGTTCACAATGATTCTCTTCCTCTTTACACACAGTGGGAAACTCTACCAGCTTTTAGAATAATTTTTCTAAAACAAATCTAATAATGCCACTCATCTGCTTTGGTTTCCCACTGTCTTTAGGACAAAATCTCAACTACATACAATGAAACAGAAGGCCCTTCAGGATGAGGGTCCCACCTCCATAGTAATATCTACCATTCCATGATGTTCAATGAACATTAACACTTTTACACGTTTTTTACAATTCTTCCAATGTCACATATTTTTTAATTTTATTTTTAATTATAGTTGACACAATATTATGTTAGTTTCAGTTGTACAACATAGTGATTAGATATTTATATAACTTACAAAGTGATCACCTTGATAGTTCTAGAGCCCATATTATTGACTATATTTTTTATGCTGTACTTTATATTTCCTTGACTAATTTTATAACTGGCAATTTGTACTTCTAAATACCTTTCAATTTTTTAATCGATCCCCCAATACTCCTCCACCTGACAACCATCAATTTGTTCTTCGTATCCATGAGTTTTTTCTGTTTTGTTTGTTCATTTATTTTGTGTCTTAGATTTCACATATAAGGTAATTTTTATATTTAATAATAAAATGATAGTTGATATTAATTGTTGATTACTCTGTAATAGGTACTGGGCTAAATATTTAAAATTTTTCTCTGCTCTGCCTTGTCCCTGTTCTGGAGGTCCTTGATTTACTTGTCCTTTAATCCTATTCAGAAAGTCCCTTCTCCTAGAAGTGTCTCTTAAGTGTCTCACAGGCTGGATTTGGTATAGCAGGTAAGTAAAATCAGTTTGGGAATTGAATACCATCTCTGCTATTAATATGGAATCTTAGTTTTCTAATCTATAAAATTCACATCTACTTGTCCAATTTACGTCACCAGAACCCTAGGCAAAGAACTGTGCTTGGAAAATATTAGGTACTTTAACAATGAAGGGTTTTCTGTTTAAATGTGGAGATTTCTGAGTAGTCTTTTGGCATTTAATTTACTTTTCCCTTTAAACTTTGCAAAAGCTTGTGAAAACCTTGTAGATTCCCCAGAAAGGCTTTAACATCATGCTTTAGGAAACAAACCCTCTTTGCTCATATGGAAACTATCTCCTTCTGACCTCTTTATTTACTGAAGAGTAATAGGGCTATAACACATCTGATGCTGCTCTTTGTTAACTGGCTGATTTTAATCCATTTGGCTATAGAGTACAACTTTAAACGTTTTTATAGCTCACTTTGAGAATGTTTTTTACTGAATTCTTGTTCAACATGAGCCATGTAATAGGTCCTATGAGTTCATTGAGAGGTTGCTGCTACCTCCATGTCACTTTTATTTTTTATTTTTATTTTTTTGGTGCACAATGTGGGTAAGTTATATATATGAACTATAATTCTTCACTCCTGAACATTTAAAAAAATAATCCTTAGAGTGATGGAGCTTGGAGTTTAGATTCAGACTGCATATGCTGCAAATTTCAGCTTTGCCACTTATTATATTTTTGAACTTATACAAATCACCTTTGTTTTCTAAAAATGGATTTTCCTATATATAAAATAGAGATAGTAGCGGGGTAGTTGAAGAGATTACATAATATGATTAATAGTAAATATTTGGCCCTGTGCATGTTACAGAGTAATCAACAATATTAACTATTGTTTTATTATTAAATATAAAATTTAATTTTCCTCACTAACTTACCTTTAGATTCTTAACTAATGTGCAACATTAAAAGAGAGATTTCAATCGCAAACTACTTATCTCCATTTCTTTTGAGATCCGGTCATCACCATCTAAAGAGAGGTTATTTTTAATATGAACACATTAAACAGCATATTGTTAGTGCTTTCAAATTTGAAAACTATTCAGTTTGACTGGGATATATATTTAATTTTCATTTATTGTTGATTCCAGATTTAAGCATATTTGGTTCATTTAGGGAGAATAACTAGACAAAGATAACTTTTGGTAGATTTTTAAAAGAATTTCTCATGAACAAAGAACAAAAGAATGCTTGGACATCTGGTGAAATTTGAAGCCTACAAACATATAATTTAAACATTTTTTTTTTCTACAGGGAACTATAAAATTGCCACACAGCCCCAGTCCTCCCATTTCACATGCATAATATATCAGTAACTTTCTTAAAATCTATTACATTAAGAACAGAATGTGAATAATAGCACATAATGTGCTATTTCAATAAAATTCTAGATTTCAATAAAAATCTAGGCTTTTCTTTTTCTTTAGATGCCCCCACCCTAAACAGGTTTACTCTTTTATATTTCTAGAAAATCAGGGAAAATGGGTTAAGATATTAGGATCATGTATTCCTAGCTCTGATTGGACAAGAAAACATAAAAACAAATTGTGAATGGAGAATATATAATCAGTAAAGTAGTACTTCTTCTAGAGCTAGAGGGATCCCAAATGTTATAATTATAAGTCCCTAATTTGCGGATTGCATTGCATAGGGAAAATCTAAATAAAATCAATATAAAGTATTCTTTAAGAATTATTTTTATTAACTTCTTGTTTTTGTCATTTGTTTATGTTAATTAGTAAAATTTAATTTTCAAATGCAGTGCACTGTGAGTGGTGATGTTGCAGAGGGATCTGTCATAAGGATGGCGGAAGCAGGGTACCAGACCCAATAATCAAAATTTACTTTTCCTGTTTTGCCATCCTTACTTATTTTCCATTCCTATCTTCCAACTCTGATCTAATGCATTGTTTGCAAGCACTGCTAGGACCCACACAACATTAGCCTTCACTTTTGCCTCTGCAGTGTTGATTATCTATCTTAGCTGCCAGTCCCTCTCTCTATGTCTATAAATGTACCTGCATTTCTTGTATTTCTTCATTCTGCCTTCCGCTCAACCCTCTTTATCATTCTCTTCCATTTTAATTTTTTTGATAACATAGTCCAGATATTCTGTGTTCACTTTCTTCCCACTTATTCTTCATACCATCAGAATGCAGTATCTCTTCTCATCTTCTTACTGAAATTGTTCTCTCAAAGGTCAGTAAAATATTTTAAATACAATAACTAATTAACTATGACACAGTTAATAGGAATATTAATTTATATGGATAAATTGTGAGTTATTTGAGACCAGGAGCTGTTTCTTATTTATTTTTGCAACCCAGGCACCTTGAACAGTATCTGGCACATGATAAACACTCAATAAATATTTATTGAATTAGATATTTGAACTTCTTGATAGATAAAAATTTCAGACTCTCTGGTGAGGAATGAAAACAAAACGAACTACATTTTTAATCCTCAGCAGACCCTATGGAATAAGTTATTTAGGAAGTGAAGAAACATTAAGAATAAATTAAAATCTCTGGAGTGCTTTTTTGCAGGCACTGTTATAGGATGTACACACTTTGACTCATGTATACTCTCAACAGTCCTTTGTATTTAGAATTATGACTTTTGTTTTTACACATTAAAAACCCGAGACTCCGTTTAAATAATGTGCTTAAGTTCACACAAGTTGTGGGCAGTGGCAGTAGGATTTGAGCCTACATATGATTGATTCTAAAGTTGGTGTTCTTTCCATTCTCCTATTCAAACATGTTTAGTATCATATGCCAACAGTCCTCCAACTTGGGCATGAGTACTCCTGAGGCATCTGAAGACTTCCAAGAGGTTCGTTGGCATGGAGAGTTTTAGATACTCAATTTCTGGTCAGGGGTGTCATGTGGGCTCTAATTTCTACTTCTTTCCTCACATCTACCATACTTCCACTTTAATAAGAAAGACATCCTAATTCCTAATCTTGCCATGGAATATTGTCCCAGAGGGAAGAAAAAATGTGCAAAACAAAACAACTGATGACAAAGAAAAAGATAGTTTAAAAATCAGTGTCTGGAAAGTATTCTTTATCAAGGTACCATCTGTCTCTCAGATATTTTTCATGAAAGAGAAGTTTAGATTCAAACTTAAATTTGAATCAAGTTTCTAATTTAATTTTGAGGAATCAGTGTTAAATGTTCAAGCATAAGAAAAATGAATAGTTTATAATAAAAGTTAAAGTGTATAATATAATCTACATTCAAAATTTTTTCCTGTTTGTAGGAAAACTATTATTTTTTCTTATTATGAATAAAAATGTTCTGCCCACCGTCATTCCCTATTTATTAATTCATATTTGATTTTAATTAACATGATGTGTACTATATGACTAAACAACAATGACTAATACACTTTTGGTAAGCCATACGTGAAGTGGCCAAATACTTTCTCTCTATTTTTTTTTTGATTTGCTATTTTTACTAAGTCCTGACTCTTTCTAGCAACAAGTAATGTTTTTTTCATGAAAGCATCAACCAGTTAGAGAAAAAAAGCTTTAACCTATGTTATTAAATAACGTATTCCTCATAAATAATACTTTTATTCTAATAACTGTCAATATTTGCATTATACTTATAGTGTTTTGATCAATTGTATGCAAATAATATTTTAAAAAATAAATATGAAGAAACCATTTTAACTCTTACAGCCTAAAGTGATAGAAAGTTAAGTAAAAGACATTCAAATATTTTTGATTTTGGTTACAACAAAGTATGATTTTAAGCATAAAATATATTACAATAAGATAAAACTATGTGGGAGGAAGTTGAATGGAAATATGAGTTCAAATAGACAAAAAAAGAGGTCAAAATAATTACTTTAAGAATTTGCTCATGTATTTTAAAAATGGATAACGATTGGTATTAGAACACTACAATATATGTTACACTGGACAAATTAAAGTGATGAGTTTTATTTTAAAATGTCTATATTTTAACTGCCTCAAAAATTACTATATTTACAACTATTTAAATTTTGGAAAAAATACAGATGTTAACTTATAAATGTGCCAGAGAATAGAAATGTTTTAAGAATTCTTTTAAGAACTATGCAAGCCAAAATTGGGAAGACAACTTTGTAAAAGTGATAGACGGTGGTAGGGAGTGCCCTGAATATATATAGAAATCTCTGAAGTTTCTGACAGCTTCTATGTTCCCTGAGGACTCACTAATCTTGTGAATTTGGGCATATTACTTAACTTCTTTGGGTCTCACTATCCTCATCTACAAAGTGGGGACAACCATACCTACCTCATGGGCTATTGAAAGAAGGAATTTAATCTATTTAAATGTAATTACCACTGTCTTGGCTTACAGAGATATTTTAATAAATAACCACTGCTAATACTTTTTCTGATATTATTGTTATATTTTAATGGCCAGGCTCTTATAGCCCTAATGTCAATTTGTAGTGAATGTGTCGGCACTTAAGGAGAGCAGATCTGTGTCAACATTCCATGTCCAAATTTCCTTTATTCAGTGGGGGCATAAATGTTCAGATTTTGCTCAAGTGTGAATCTGTTTCTTGTTTAAAATTTGCCTAGCCTTTCCTGTAACTATCTCACCAACGTTCTTCCTTTTCATCTCTAAACAATGGCCCTAGACCCACTCAAAGTTTTCTCTCTTCACTTTTATCCAGAACTGCTGGTTTCAGCATGAACTTCTCTATGTTTGACTTTCTTCACCTCTCCCAACATCCAGTCCTGCTCCTTTTCAACACAATTAGCCTTCCTCCAACTTTTTCACTGAGGCCAGTAGAATCCCCATTTTATATTGAACAAACTCCTTATTCTTATGAAGAAAAATTATTTTAAAATTAAATGTTATGAGTCATATAATTTTAACTTGTTAAAATATTAAAATTGTCAAAAGGAAATGCTGATAAACAGGCTGAATTATAAGGCAGTTTCTCAGCAAAAAAAAAAAAAATGCATCATGTCAGTAAAACAGCAGGAAACTGGAAAAGGCTATTATGTACTGAATTAGCTTTTGGTAACTTTAGTTGCAAGCTAGATCTTACAGTCAGTTATGCAGTAAAACAATAATGTCCCGAAGTATGTTAAGGAATTGATTAAGGAGTCTTGAATTTCTGAGAGAAGAAAATTGTAGAAAATATAACAACTTTCTTTTACAGTTTTGTTAATAATCTATGTAAAAAAAAATTTATGCCATTTTATTAAGTCCACAAGGACAGTTGCGAAATGTTAACAGAGAAATAGAAGTGATACCTGTACTTGAAACATGGCATAAGATTTTATTTTATTAAACATAAATTTAGGGAGATGCCTAAATTTAGGGAGATGCCCTTACACTTTGCAATTTGACATGTCAAGTCTTTCCTTCCCCACTTAAAATAATTATTTAATATTTGATACATACAAAAAATACATGACATATTTAAGTTATGAAGCATAATAATAATAATAATAATAAAACAGTTGTGAATCCACCAAACTTTAAATAATAGTATATTACTTATTGTCAACTCCACCCAATTTTTCCAACCTTATCTCTTGCCACTTTTTATTTAACTGAATCACAAATGATTCATGTAGGCTCATCCAAATGCTTCTACTCACCCATTATTTTTGTCTCTTTTTTGTCCTTTCTCTCTTCAAATTTATCGCATTCATTAAACTCTATGTCAAATCCTAGCTCTTCCATTACAAGGACTCTCTCTACACCATGCTTCCTCAGAGCGGTAGTGATTCTATCTCGCAAATGTAACACATCTGTACCATTTACCTGCTACTTTCCTTTCTAAAATAGTAACTCTTCTCAGCTCATTGTTGGATAATTTCTGTTCATTCGTTCAACAACTTACTGAGTATCTACCAATTATCAGTGTTAATCTATACAAGGAGGCAAGAGCTATGCCACACTTGTAACAGGCATCATGTCAACCACTTCTCACAGTCATCTTGTATGCTAACATTGTATTGCCCACAGTTTACAAGTGAGGACATTGCCACTTGGAGAATTTAAATACCTTGTTTAATGTCGCACAATGAGTTAAAAGGAAGTTGAGAGTGGCTTCAGAGCCCAAGTCCTCATAATGCTACTGTCTCCTTGATAGATAACTTCACTGTCACTGTGACCCCACAGGCCAAATAGGGAATCATGCACTTAATACACATATCTGTCCCTTGGTCTGAAGATAATTCCTAAGCCTCCTAAGTAAACTCTGTTTTTGTTCACAGTTTTTTTGAATCCTGCCTTACTCTGTCCAGGCAGTGTTTTTCTTTCAGTTTTGCTAGGTCCTGTTGAATGACACTGCTTCCAAATTCTCTCTCTCTCTCTTTTTTTTTTTTTTTTTTGTTACCTATGATCTAAAAGGCTATAATTTATAGAGTCGAAGGCATTTAGTGTCTGTTAAGAAAAAAAAGAAAATAACCTCCAAATCTGTATTGCTTTTTCCAAATTTTTTTACAGATTTAAGTTACTCACTGAAATAGAGGATCTTTATTTATATATGAATAAAGGGAGTAATATGTTGTTTACTCAACGTGTCATTTTTCTTAGGTCTTTTTACTTCTCAACTGTTAAGTGTTCTTTCTTTTGTTTCTAGACTACCAGTCTTTCCAGTCTTGGCAGAGGAGGATTATTTGTCCCAAAAGGAAAATTGAACTTCCTCCTTTATTTGCTTAAAATTCACCTACCCTGAGCACTGTTTCCAATGATCCTGGCCTGAAATGATGGTGGGCACTAAAGGTTTTATGAATTTCCTCTTTGAGATACATCTGTACATTAAAAGTAAGTTATATTTGTAGGTTATTCTAATTATAAGAATAGTACACATTAAAGAAAATTTGGAAAATTTGAGAAGTACAATCTACTTTCTTCTAATCTTTCTGCTTATTTTATTTTTACAAAATGAATATGATATCGTTTATACAGTTTTAACTTTAATATTTTCTACTTAATATTTTTAGTAATGTTAAAAGAATATGAAAGAAAGACTCCTGTAGGAAAATATCAATAAATTTCGTCACATAAAATTAAAGTTTCTTGAATAGAAAAAATGTTATGAATATGTAAAATGACAAGTAAACATAAGACATCTAAAACCTATTGTAGATAAAAGAACTGTAAATAAAATAGATAAACAGCTCCGACAAATAAAGGAGATTAACAAACTAATTAAAAACATTCAAAGAATGTAAGTGATCAATTCATAATAGAACTGCACTCTAACAATATTGCGTATTTCCAATCTTAAATTATTGTCAATCAGTTAGGATTAAAAAAGGTACATTAATTAATGTTTAGCTCTCTGATTATTAATATTAGGTCACCTTTCTAGAGACCTTTACAAAAAGTGTTGCAGCAATGATTGGAGTTTCAGAATTAATTCCAGAAAAAATATTTGTTGTTAACTTTCAATTATACCTTGTAAGTAGCTAACTGCTGCTGACTAGTCTGTAAGTTTCTTGATGACGGGAACCATTTCTTTTTGTCTTCAGCATCTGATTAGAATATGGGAGTAATATATGCCCAGTACATATTTTTGAAAACAAACAAACAAAAAAAAACACAAAAGACCAATGTCATCAAGGCTTTTGGCATCTCTCTTTTCATTAGTTTCATATAAACTAAAGTGTGCATATTCTAAAATTAATTCGTAATGATGTTGCCATAGAAACAGTCAGTTCGGCTTTAGCACGTGACCCATAGGGATGTGATCGGAAATATATTAAAGCAGTGCACAATCAACATGATCTAGCTTAAGATTTATCTATTAGATTTTTTTGCTAATTTATTATAAGCAACCTGTAAAATAATATTTGGGAATAAGACAATTATGAAATAAGACAGAGTAAGAAAAGAATAGTAGAGAATGAGTAGAAGTTAATTTAAAACTAGGATAAATTTTAGCAGATTAAGCAAAAGGAAAGAACTAAAAATGAGGAAGCATAACTAATGAATTATACAATTTTGGCATCTATTTTGCTTGGTAGACTCATTCAACATTATTTTCTCTTTGGGCTCAGATCCTGGGGTCACAGCTGTTCTTAAAAGCCATGTGGGTGGGAGCTTGGAGAGTACCCAAATATGACAGCATTGGCTGACGTGTTGTTACCTCTGTATCAAAGGTGATGGCTAGGGCTGAAGTACTACCATTATGTCACTGCAAGTTTCCTATGAAATTTGTGATTAATTTTAGGATGATTTGAAAAACAAAGCATAACTTCTCAGTTTTTTAAGTGTGGGCTATGCATAGTAACTTTCTCTCAAATTAGAATGAAAAGGGCAAAAAAGAGTAACTCTACATCAAGTATATAATCAAGGTTAACATCAAACATGGTAAGTCATGCTGATAGCATATACTCTTGATATGATGTGATGAAAATTGTACTTTACCTCTTGCTCTTCCTCTAAATTCCAGTCTAACCATGGAGAAAATATCAGGCAAATCTCAATCTGGGGACCTTCTAAAAACTACCTGACCAGTATAATAAAAATGGTCAAGGAAACAGAGGGTAGGATCTCCCACCATTGGGGATTGACAGTCATACTGCTGAAAATAAGGACTAATTGGAACACCGTTTTAAAAATAAAATTTTAAAAAATGTGGAAAAAATTAAATTTTAAAATAAAAAGTCAAACTTGCAGTAATTCCTATAGATAAGGAATTGCTAGCACTTTCACTGTTGCGTGTACCTGTTTTGTTATCTAAATGATCTGAACCTAATTTGTATTTATTGGTAAAAGATATCTTTAAAAGTCATAAGTATTATTAGTAACACTTGTTTTTTTTGTTTTTGTTTTTTTAGCAAAGTTAAATTTGCTGGTACTATATGATTCTGGAAGATGACATGAATTTTACTTAAATTGGCAAATTTTTTAAAAATAAATAAAGCACAAGTAGACATCTCATTTTCTCAGAGTAAATTTTCTGTTAATAAATGTTAAACGAAGTGTAGTCAAAAAATTTCTTAAAGAAAGAAATTTTTCATACAAGTTCTTCCTCTCACTGTGCCTCTGGGTATACTAAAAACACTCCCTAATGAAAAATTGCAAAGTTTTATTTTACATTCTGCAGTGTTTTGTGGAGGAAGCATTAATCAGGTCACTGTTGATTTAGTTGTATGAGCTGGCTACAGTGTAATTTATCATTACAAGGTTGTGCTGTGGTCTCCCTTCCGGTTGTTTCCTGGATGTTTACTTGTCAGTAACAGCATGGTGATTGATTTTGTACTCTCTCTAGTGTAAAAATGGTGAGGCCATGTATTTATTGCTAATGCTTTGGTATCTTGTGAACAATACTGAGAATGAAATAAAGCTAACAAAACTTGAAAAAAAAAACATTGTTTTGTTAAAAATATTAAAAATAAGAATAACAATTTGTGATATAAAGTATTAATGTATTTCATCATTGGGGTTTATATTTTGAGATGAAGATTTTGGAGCTCACTTTAAAATTGAAGCGAAAAAATTTATGAACAAAATTATGTGATCAAACATAAATGAAGAATTAAAACAATGTGACATAAACAGAAAAATATGATATTGTAATAAAAAATAATAATTAAGTTTAAAAGTACATCGTGGTATGTTGTGGATAATAGAAAGAACATATATGACATTAACAAAATACAGAAGTAATTTTGCTCACCATATTAGTTAATCAGTAAACATTAATTAATCTATGTAAACATAGATTTCCAAGATCTCTAACACTGAAAAGAAACCTGAAGTTCAACCACTACATGATGGTTTGAGACATGTCCATTTAATCTTTGCTTGAATCTCCCAGTAAAAATTTTGACCATTTTATTTATTCTTTCATCTTGAACAACATGATGGACAGAAATTTATTATATTAAATTAAAATCATTTTGCAATGCTAAGTTTTTCTTGTTCTGCCTCAAGTGGCTAAATTCACAGCCACAACATGGTGAAGATCATAAGCACTAATATATAAACTGCTGAGTGTTTATCTTTTCTTTCTTGAGACAACTTTGATTATAGCATTTCCCAATACAAACATTTCCAATGGTGGTTCTATTGCCTACAGAAAGAAGTCCAACTTCTTTGATTTCTACAATTGGTAGTAATATCTATCCCAAACATCTGAATTATTTTTTTATTGCTGTCTACTCTAAGGGTTTTATATCTTTCTTCCTTGTATGTTAGTTATTTACATATACCTCCGTTTCCTCTTATTACATTTTGACTTTCTTGAGAGTAAGATCTCTGTTTCATATAATTTTGTATTTCTACAGTCTCAGTCTTAATGACACATGGTTAACTACTCAATAATAAAATCATAAATTATGACCTCAAGAAATAGACATGCTACAGATGGTTTTGATCAGAACATAACACAACAGAACTTTCCCTTTTCTTGTCCTTTAATTTGACTTGTATTAATGCAACCTAAAGTTGTCTTTACTATTTTAGAAACTAAGTCATGCTGCAAGTTGACTCTGACTTTACAGTCAACTCTTTCACATGAATTGCTGCTAATCCCATATATGTGAGGTTCATATTTTTTAACAGAAATGTAGGACTTTCTAGCTCTTAAATTTATCTTTGATTTTTCTGGCCTGTGCTGTCAGTTTGTTGAGAATATTTTGAGTTCTGATTTCAACATCTCTCTTATTAACTCTCTCTTCAGTCTTATGTCATCTAAAACATCAGTAATCATGTCTTCTCTTTCTTTATCCAAGTGTTAACCAAATGTTGAATACTTGCCTGGCCAAGGGTGAAGGCATGGACACGATAGCAGAGAGACATCTTTCCAGATGGCAGCAGTCCAGTTATCAATGCTTGTTTGGTACAGTTAGTCAATCAGATATAACTATATATAATTACTATCACCAGGTTCAGGAATTTTTCAGTTTCACCAAATATCAGGACAGATTTTGTTAAATGTCTTACAGAAGTTACAGTGTGCCACAAAATAAATTGTAGTTTTTTGAATAATGATTCATTAAAGTACTTGAACAGATTGTATTTAATGAATACCTATTGAGGTTGATGCACTCTGTTAGACATGGTGCAGAATATAACATTGTAAATACTATCAGTCCTAGAAATTATTATCCTGATTTTAAAAATGAAAAACCAAAGTGTCAGAATAGTAAATACTTATCAGAGATTTCACAGCAAGCAGGTGTCAGGTTCAAGCTTCTAGGCTATGGCCCAATTAATGCAATACCAAGTCTCTCCTTAACTTTTTCCTTTGTCGCAGTCCTCATATCCAATCTATAGGCAGTAAGTCCTGCTGGCCTCACCTCTAATATCTATATTCCAAATTCAAGCCCTCCTTTCATCTCCATAACAATATTCTGATCCTAGGGAACCATTATATTTGCCCTGGATCCTGCATTAGTTTCATATCTTGTCTCTCTATTTTCATTATTGAACTCTTATGGTCAATTTTTTATAGAACAACCAAAATAATTTTTTAATCCTAAATCAGATTGTGTCACTTCACCATTTAAATATACTCCAATGACCTCCCATTAGACTAGCAAACATTTTAAACGCAATTTATGACATATGTTCTAATAAAATTTTGACCTGATTATTCCTCTACTCATTGCTACATTGCTTCTCATTTCTCACATGGTAGCCACACTGGGTCTTCTCGACATTCCTTACATGCCATCAAACTTCCTCCTAGAAAGTTCTTTTTACATACCCTTGTGCACCTGTTTCTATCTTATAGCAAGGATTCAGCTCAAATATTTCCGCTTCAGAGAAGACTTATCTCCCTGTCAGTCTCCTCCCAGTTGCTCTTTGGTATTTTCTATTTACTTCTCATGTACTTAGTTAAAATTATTTATTGACATGTTTTTTTTAATAAAAAAATTTTTACCCTGTTAAATATAAGCCCCATGAAGTCAGAGAATTCTTTTGTATTTTTCATTGCTATATTCCCCCAAACCAAGCAGATTGTAGACTGTTGGGAAATCCTAGTTAAATCAATAAAATACATGCATTCTTTTAAAAAGTCAAGAATTTTTGTAGCCATATATGTAGCAACCTAGATTAAAAGTAGGGGGAAGGAATGAGTAGGGTAGAATTAAAAAACAAGAAATTAAAAAACAAATGACTCAGGAGTACAAATAAAAATAAAACCACATTAAGATGGAATGTATTTTCATGCATCCCAATGGTATGTTTCAGTTTCAGGATGTATCATCTCTGGCACAGTGAGTAGAGGAAATAAATGCAAGTGACAGTGATAAATGAGAATAAAAAGGCAAAGAGGACAGGGAATAATGCTGTATTACTTACAATCTAACATTTATAATCTAAAATTCTTCAACAAACTACGCAAATTGATCTATAATTACTTAACAGGCATCAATATCAGTGACAATAGCTCTCAAGTAATGTTCTATTTAAGTTAATTTATAAAAACTATGTACTTGAAAAAGTCATATTTTATAACTCCAGGAATCAAGGAGAAAAATTATTTTTATTATATACCTAAAAGTCTTAAAATATGTAAATATGCATAACTCTTAGGCAAATTTCATAATAAATTATTTGTTAAACTTCTGCATATTACTCAATATATTATTTTTATCTAAGCATTTATGTTGATAAAATAATTGCACTTTTATTGGAACAGTTTTAGAAAAAAAATTTCAGCACTTTTCCCCAAAGATATATCTCATTGTTCAAAATTAAGCATAAATACATTTGTCTCCAATCATTTGTCTTTTTTCTGGAATGTTTTGTTCTTTTGGTGAAATTTTATAAATGCCCCAAGATCCAATTCAATTGTTACCTTTTCTATGAATATTTGTCTGATCCCCCTCTCAAAATATATGCAAGGTCATAATAAGTTGTTTCTTCTCTGATATTCCCAAATCCTTTTCTATATCTCTATCATAACACTTATACTTTATTGCCATTCTCAAAGGATTTGTAATCTAACATGAGATGACAAATACACAACTTGTATTAATCATGTTGTACTCTTGAGGGCCATTAACAATCTCTGGAACATAGTAGATTTTCACTGTTGATTTCTTCCTTCCTTCCTTTTTCTTTTCTTTCTTCCTTCCCTCTCTTCTTGCTTCCTTCCTTTTTTATCTTCATTTATTTATTCAACAAATAATTATAAAATACCTATTATTTTACAGGCACTATTTCTTAATGGTGAAAGCGTAGCTATGATTAAGACTTACCCTTCTACATTCTAGCAAGGGAGAGAATAGAAATGTTAAAAATAAATGATGTCACTTAGTAATGACTGCTGAGTATAAAAAAATAAATAAAATAAGCTAAAGGAGGAAAAATAAAAGGGATGACTGGGGGAGGATCCCATTTTAGGCTATCATTTGAGCTTAACCCTTAATGACAAGAAGAAACTAGTTGTGTCAGTCTCCTGGGGAAGTTTCAGCCAGGGGACCAATGAGTAAAAAATGCTAATGGAACACAAGGAAAGCTGTAGGGGGAGGGGATTCTGATATCAGTCAGTGTAGATTTCTTAGCAAGGAACATTTCTAAGAATAAAAAAAGTCATTTTACAATAACAAAGGAGTCAATTTGTCAAAAAGATATAGCCATCCTAAATGTGTAGGCTCCTGATAGAAGATCTTCGAAACACATGAAGTAATATAATAATAATACAGCTGATAAGAGAAACAGATAAATATACAATTATACTGGGAAGTTCCAACCCTTCTTTTTCAATAATAGATGAATGCATAGATAGAAAATCAGCAAGATTAAAGAAAACATGGGGGAAAAAAAACATATTAATTTGACCTAATTGATACTTATAGAAAAATACACCAACCTTCAGCAGAATTTACATTTATTTTTTTCAAGTGCATGAAGAACATTTCCCATAGTAGACAATATTCTGGGTCATCAAATAAGTTTTAATAGACTTTAAAAATTCAAGTTGTATAAACTACGCTTTCTGACCACCATTGAATTGAATAAGATGTAAATTAAAAGCTTATCTAGAAAATCCCCAAATATTTGTAAATTAAATAACACATTCTAAATAGCACAGGAGCTAAAGAAGACATGACAAAGAAATTAGAAAACATCCTGAATTAAATTTTAAAAAATTAAAAATTGTGAGATACAGCTAAAAATGAAGAATGAAATAAAGAATGGTTGAAATTAGTAACTTTAATTTTCTCTTAAAGAAATTGAAAAAACAAACAAAATTCAACCCAAATTGAGAAGAAAAGAAAAATAATAAAGATAATAACTGTGATCAATAAAATAAAATAAAACATAAAACAATCAAGAAAAATTAAGAAGACCAAATATGATTCTTTGAGAGGATCAAAACTGATAATTCTCAAGCCAAACTGATGGTGGGGGTGGGGGTGGAGTGGGGGAGGAGAAATTAAGAGAGAGAGAAGAAAACAGCAAAATATCAATATCAGGAATGAGAGAATGAACATCATTTCCTAGACATGGAAAGGTTGATGAGAGACTATTGCTACCAAGTTTATGACCATAGACAAATCATATGAAATGGGAAATTTCCCTAGAAGATAAAAACTACCAAATTTCACTCAGATGCTTGTTTTTGCTTTCAGTGTTATATTTTTCTTATTGCAGAGGGGCTTTCATCACATAGTGGTAGTGCCAAGTATTTATTTCTCTTCCCTATCTTTCCTGAAATGCAGCCTTTTTTTATGTCTCCACCCACCGCACCCCCAAAGAAAATCCAGAGAAAAATTTTTAACTTTTAACTGATTAACTTTTGGGGGGTCAGGTACCTGACCATTGGCAATTACAGTGGCCTTTCCCAGGTTACATGTTTATCCCTCTGGCCAGTAGGCTGGATCTTATGATTGGCAGACTCTCAGAACCTTAGAACTTAGGGAAGGGCATTCCCCAAAGAAAGGGACTGATGTCATCAAAGGAACAGGGATAGATGGATTTGACTGAGAAACCAACACATGTTCCAGGGAGATCTGTAATTAAGGAACTTCTATGAGAAGGTTTAGGAGACACTCTAAAGATCAAGTTTGAGTAATATCAGTCTAAAATTGAGTGGTCTGCCTCAGAGTCAGACTAGTTTTCTCTAGTGAACACTAAAACTGAAAAAGGAAGCTTACTTCTCTTATCTCTTACTGGGGTAAATGAATATGAAAATTAATAAAATTAGAAGCCTTTGCTTTATTCATCATAGTAAATTATTTGGAACAAACAAATCCTATATCCCTACATGCTTCCCACTCTCCCCCAAAATAAATAAACGGTTATAAAAACATTATTATGATTATAACATACGAGTAGAATCATATTTTTTTATACCACTGTCCCTTATTATTTCTGTCATTTAATAATGCCTGGATCAGTTGTCATATTTTTCAGATTTTTAGTTCCTGATTCACTGCTACTCTCTCCGGTACTATTACTATTATAATTCTTGGCCATTTCAATAAACATGACAGAAATGTCTTCAATACCTCACCTCTTATATATGTGAGGCAGAATTTGGTAGTTGCCACAACAACATCCACTGAACATGATTTTTTAAAAGTTTATTGGGGTAACATTGGTTAATACAATTATATAATTTTGGGGTGTACATTCTAATTTGACATCTATATATTCTATTGTGTGATTACCACCCAGAGTCCAATTTCTTTCAGCTACCATATATTTGATCCCCTTTACTCACTTCACTCTCCCCCAAACTCCCTATATTTGACTCCCTTTACCATGCCTACTCTTCCCTCCTCCCCCACCCCCTACCTTCTGGTAACCACTAGTCCATTGTCCATGCTCCTGGGTCTCTATTTGTCCTGTTCATTTGTTGTTTTTAAGTTTATATCCCACATATAAGTGATATCATGTGATGTTGCTTATTTTGCTTAGCATGATTATTTTGAGTTCCATCCAGGTTGTCACAAATGGTGGTATTTCATCTCTTATTGTGGCTGAGTAATATTCCATTGTATATATGTACCACAGCTTCTTTAGCCAATCATCTATCATTGGACACTTCAGTTATTTCCATGTCCTGGCCACTGTGAATAATGCTGCTATGAAAAACGGTGTGCAATTTTTTTTCCGATATGGGTTTTTAAGTCTTTAGGGTAACTATGCGGTAGAGAGATTGCTGCATCATACTGAAGATCAATTCGTAGTTTTCCATAGTGGCTGTACCAATTTGCAGTCCCACCAGCAGTGTATGAGGGTTCCTCTTTCTCCACATCCTCTCCAACATTTGTTATTACTTTGAACATGTTTTTTCAATGTCACTTTAAAAACTCTCTAGCATTCAGATGGAGGGTAAGCTGTTCTGCTCCCCCTTATTTTGAAAGCATTGTAGAAATATCCGTGAGATGGCTTTCTGTGTTTCTGAAGCCTCAGAAGTTGTGCTTCTTCAAAGATGTTGAAGAATTTCTAATGTAATTAACAGTCCATAACCGCTAACATGAGAAAAGAGAAGCACAAGCATTTATGTATCATGAATAGGTTACCAGGAGTATTTCACAAATAATTAAATGCAAACTCTGAGATAGTCAATTATTTTGTCTAGATCAGCTTTCTCAATCTCAGCAATGTTGACATTTGTGGCCAAATAACTTACTGCTGTAGTTTGATTTCCTGTGCACTGTGGAATGTTTAGTAGATTTCCTGGCCTCTACCTGCTAGTAGCATAACACTCTACCTGTAGTAACAAAATTTGTTGGTCATTGTCAGATGCCCTCTAGGGAGCTAGATTGCTCACAAGCTGATAGAACAGTGACCAAAATGATCTTTTAGCTATTTATTAGTGGCATGTGAAATGTACCTTATGAAAATTATTTACTGATCATGAAATGAATTTGATGCACATAAAAACAACAGATGCAGAGATTAAGTATTTCTTAGAAACACTCCAATGATGTAGTCTCTGAAAATACTGGCATAGGACTATAGCCCAAAGAATGATACTCAATAACTTTGCTGAAGTCCTGGATTCAAATGTGTGTGTGTGTGGGGGGGTAAGTATATAAACAATAGAACGATATCTTTAAATGAATTATTTAAAGCTTTGTATACTCAATGCAATGACAAGCTAAATTATCTCCCAAAATTAAAAAATGTATTTTCTGTCTGTAGTGAAGTAGAATATGAAAGAATCACCAGATAAAATGAAATGGCTGGATCATTCAGCCAAGCCCAAATAAACAATTTTATTTCCTCTCTTTTTTTAAAACATACAACTCAACCATAAGTTTATCTTTTCTTCATCTGGAATTCTACTGTGGTGCTCACATCACACAGAAAAAGTGAAATGTGAGTGAACAAACATGCATCAGTAGGAGAACATAAGGCATTTATTACAAACAAATTCCAAATAATTAGTTGTGGAGATCATGAAATGTTTCAGAGGGGGAAAAAGGGGCTGAATTTCAAATAGGAGGGGGTCTGAGTCATTTCTGGGTAATCTGCATGACTTTGGTTAATCCCTTGGGGCTCCTGTTACAGGTGGTTCATATTTTGTAGCAGTGAAGTATGTGAGATAAATGGAAAATTTCTCCTTAACATTTTCCACTACTCAGCCTTAGCATGAAAAGCCCTATAGCAGATAGGGCAGCTGGTTTATTATAACTTCAAATTCAGAGATGTATCACCACTCAATATTCCCACCCCTTGCTACTCAATAGAGATTTTTTCTTCATTTCCCTGGTATAGAATTTCTTTTAGAGAAAATTTGCAGTTAATTTTTAATACGAACTAGATGTGTTATTTAGAAGTGGTATTAGAAGTGTTATTTAAAAGACAGGCGCACTAGAGTCAATACTTGTATTTATTAGGTCTGAGAATGAGAGTTCATATTAAAAGAAAAAAATTACATGTGTATATTTTACATATAAAATGGCTCTAACCTCTGCCAATATGCCAATAATTGCAGTGGAGGTAAATTAGAAAAATATACATGACTTTTCCTCTATCATCTGAATTCAAAGGTGAACAAACAAACTGTGTAGTGAAATGAGTTTCTAATTTTATCCAAAAGAAATTGTAAAAAATAATTTAGATGAGGTAGATTGACAAATCTGTAAATATGCAGAGAACCAAAAGCCAAAAACAAACCAAAACACAAGTGATTTGCCTGCCCCCAAACTAGCAAAAGAAAATATTATATTGGCATTTTTATTTTTTATATTTAAATTATGTCTTATTTATTCCTGGGAGCCCCTAACACTGTTTCTGATTCTAGGAAAGTTAGTCTTCTTTTATTTCATTAAAGTTCCAGGTTTCTTCCTCTCTCTGCACTCTACTCTGATTCCTCCTTTTCAGAGACATCCCATTCTTTCTGCAGCACAACTCATCCTATACAACTTTCTTCTTGTTGATCAAAAGCGATTTGTCAGTTTCTAAATATATTTAGAGCTACAGCTTTGTGCAGTTAGTTTTCCGGAGATTTACGTGGAATACAGCCTCAGCCATAGGCCTGGAATCATTAGAGGGAATCTCAAAGAGGTTAGATGTGAATAACACTTTAAAGATATATGGGATATTTTACAGGAAAGGAAGAACATAAATGACATTGATGTGTCAGTTTCTTATATTGTTTGCCACCCCCTTTTTGGTAACATTACTAATAAACTTTTTAAGCTTTTCATTAAAAACTTGGAAAGTGAAGTCAGGGCCTCCCTAGTGCTGTTAATTAAATATAATTGTAGTAGCAATTTGCAGACTATTATCTCCACCTCCAATCTCTTTCCCCTAATGGCTCATTCTCCATTCCCACTAAAATTCTTTCGCTGATATGCAGGTAGTAGTACATCCCTCCTTTACCTTAAGTATTTCATTGATTCTCCTTTTCCTATGGAATAAAGTCTAAACCTCTTAGTATAGCATGTAAGAAATGTTTTTATGATTTGACTCCCATTCACTCTACACCCTCACTTTCTGCAGTTCCCCAGCTCTTTCTCTATATTCAAGGGTCCTAAGATTTCAGTTTCTCAAATACATCTTTATATTTCACATATCTGTATAATAATAGCTAATGCTGTTCAAGTACTTTTTACAGATTAATTTATTTAATTTCCAAGCAACTCTTTGTGGTCAATTTTATTATCTTCATTTCATAGAAATGAGGCACAGAGTAATTGAGTAACTTGTAGATGGTCATTGAGAAAATATATGTCTAGGGAGAGACAGGATTTGAATCCAAGCAGTCTGATTCCAGAGTTAGTGCTTTTTCTTCTTCCTTCTGTCTATGTCTGCCTGCTGGCTCAAGTCATTCTTCAAGATCTAGCTTCAGTTTCATTGTTTCTTTAAATTTTACTTTGACCTCCCCACCCCAAGACTGAGTTAGTTACTGTCCTCTGGGTCACTACTGTTATTTATATAACATTCAAATACTATAATAACACTATAGTACATATATTATAATCAATTGTTTACATGATTCCTCTCAGTTCAAATCAGGTTTCAAATCAGATCAGTTTGTATTTTTAACTCAGCCTGTGTTTTATTTGATGAATAAATAAATAAACAAATAGCTAAAGAATGCCTCTTAATTTACTTGAAGGTAAATACATAGCCCTTTGCTGAATTCAAGGCCATTATTAACCTTCTAGAATAACTGGATGGTAGAATGATGAGTGATTTTAATTCTTTGGGGTTTTTTTATTATTATTACCTGCATTTAATCTCACTTTTTCTGAAAAAAAAAAAAACAAAAACCATGGGACTATTTAGATTAACTTTTTTTTTAATTTGGGGAATCTAAAATAATAATAATAATAAATCATGTGCATATAAAACATTAGCCTAAATTAAGGAAGATGTTCTGTTTTCTCTTTTAAAAATTACATACCATAATCAAAATGTATGAGATATTAAAATTCAAATTAAATTTTGCTTTATTTATTTTAGAATATATAAGTTGCTATGTTATGGAAGAGTTATACCTTATCCTCTACAATAGACCATCCAATCAAGCACAGCTGAATTTCCCAGGAAATGGCAACCTGGTTGACTTGATTGAGAAAGGTATTAACTGAATTATGTTGCTAGCAGTTTCAGCAATGGTTCCCTGTTTCATCTTGCCCACTGTGGGTGATTTTGGGATAAATAGTTTCTGGTTTAAAATGTATACATTATCATAGATCAAAGGCAACCCTTTGAACTACATCCAGAAACACCCTGGTAGCCAGTGCAAGCCATAGTGCACAGATATTAATATGATCCATCTGGCTGAGCAAGTAAGTGAGCAAGCTGCTTCTGCGTTTTGTAGAAGCTGATCTATCTAGTTTTCATGATAAACCCCGCCAAATCACACAAAAATTATGGGTTGTGCGATTCTCACTAAAAAGGAAATCTGTATGTCTATGTAAATTGTTGAAAAAAGATAATCCAGGTTTTTATTATTATATTGACTTGCAGGTTTTGCAGGATTTAATATTAAATAGTTGTGATGCATGTTAGGTATAGGTTTATGCATCAAAACAAAAGATTCACAGTTAAAAAAACAATTTCTTTCTTGAGCTAAATTTTTGACATTTGGTATTATAAGCAAATGTCAAAGGTATTTGATATCTCCAAAGGTAGTTGATATTCACCACAAGTATTTTGCTATAGAGTTTAAATATTATATTATTTCTAAGCTAATAAAATATAAGTTATTCTTTTATTAGATATTGCCAACACACTATCTGGGTGTTCAGAATCAATAAAAAATAAAATACAATCTATTTTAGGATTCCAGTTCCTCCCCCCCCAAAAAAAAAAAAAAAACAACTTATTTGGGATTGCATAATATATTGCTTTCATCAAAAAAAAAAAAATTATCAAGGTTCTTTAAATTAAAACAGAATATTTTAAAATCAGAAAGGCAATATATAAGTAAATACTTTATATACTTATACATGGATGTATTTATTGTCTTTTATTGAATTTTTTCAAAAGTTTCTCAACTTCTTTCCCTTTATTTTTACTAAAAAGATTTGCTACTAAAGGGTTTTGGTAAACCTTTGTGGTGAAAAATTTAAAACCGTTTTATGAGTTTTTAAATAAGTGAATGAACAAATCAATGCTCAAAAACAGATATATTTTTATAAAATATATTTTTACTAGTTTACAAAAAGGCAGAAAATAAAATATCTCTTAAAATTTTAAAGCTTTTTCTAAGTTGCCATCTTTTAAAAACCCATTAAAGAAGAACAAAGGACCTTAGCACCAGGGAGCTTTTCAATTACTCCAGTGGGGTAGGTAGAATCCATCAGAATTTCCTCACACTCTGTGCCTTCGCTTTGCCAGCCACCTATCCCCCATCACCTGAAATGATGCAAACAGGTCTCCTGGGAGATTGGACAAAGGGAAAGGGGCTTCATCTCCCTAGCACAAGAAGCAGCGAGTCAAAGTAAAGTCTCTCACATTGGTTGTGCCCCAGGAACCTTCTCTGTCTTTCATTCTAACGTTTCTTTAAGCTGCATCTTTCACTTTACCCCCAGCTGAAATTCAAATTCCAGTCCTAGTGTAGGACAAAAGAAAATCTAAATTTCTAACACTGTGTGCAAATAAAGTTTCTGGAAGGTTAGGTGTTTCTTATTCAGTTGGGATAATACTTACTAAATAGAAGCTCTTCTCTCCTGCTGTTGCTTCTGTCTACAATGTAATTCCCCTTATCTTCCTCCTAGTAAATTTTTATTTATTCTTTAAAGCCACATCTAAATGTACTTCCTTTCTGAAACCTCTACTTATATTCCAAGGCCTAGTTAACATTGCCTCCATTGGATCTGTATTTCCAGTGTGGAAACTCTGAAACTCAGGTACAGTTGTATAGATGTCTACCCATTCCCCTAAAGTGTGAGTAGCTTGAAAGCAGGGATGCTTCTTATTCATACATCTTTGGCACCTGTCTGAGTCGGAGAAGGACCTCACTTGATTATATTTACCTACACAGAGTAAATGTGCTGTCTCATCATGCTCATCTGTGTTTATATACAGATTCTCATGGATTTTTCAGTTTTTCACAGTTGGAAAATCTTAAAGAAGAATGAGTATTTATTTATATCATTAACAATATTGTTCCACTGTGGTGTTCAGTTCACACACTTAACCTTAGTACTATGTTGTGTCTTCTTTTTTTTTTCACAGCATATATGGTTCATATAGAGTACACGTGGTATTTTTTCTAAATTTTAAGAATTGCGATAAAAAGGTTTCAAGACAGTACTTTAACAGTATAGGACAATTATAGTTGAGTGACATTTTAACCGGTAAACCTCAGAAAGTTTATTAGAATCTTGTTTTTCAGCCAGTCTTTAGTATTTAGTAAAAGAACTCTAGCAACTTTAACCAAAGTGTCAGATACTACTTCAGCTCCGTCTGAGGTTCTCTTGGTCTCAGTGTCTTTGGTCCCCTAGGCCACCTATTCCTCCCCACTTGGGGTTACAGAGAGTTACTCTGTGTGGGCTCCAATCAACTTCCTGTTTACGTGTGGCTGTCAGGTATGAGATGCTACAGACATACTTGGAGTTTGGGCGCATGAAGCTTGGAAGTGCAGGGGAGTTAATGGCCAATGGGGTCATTAATCTTTGGCCAATAAGAGACATAGGAGGCATTGAAAAAATATATTTCTTTCCCGTGGATGCACTGTCCTGTGATGCAGTTGTTCATATGGTCTCTCTGAAGACAATTCTGTAATATCAAACAGCAGGCATTGTTTGATATCATCAAGCAGTGGCCAGCTAGGTTATGCGTACTTTATATTTGTCCTCTCTCCTTCCCTGACTCACTCCTCTTTTCCTGCATTCCTGCTTCCCTGGGAATGCACCCCCTCCCCAATAAAGTATTGACACATAATACTTTTCACCAGGCTATATTTTTCTAGGGAATCCAGGCTAAGATAGTGGATGAAAATTTATGAAACACTTATTAGGCATTTGGCAGTATGTTAAGTGCTTTAAAGAATATAACATGAATAAGGCACAATCTCTCCTTTTACAGAAAGGATAATCAAAGTGGTGAAGTAGCACAGCTTGACATAAGTACTTACAAAACCATAAGGTAATGTTATAATAGCCTGTGGGGTTCCAAGGAGAAAAAATATTATTAAGAGAAATCCAATTCTCTACTAAAGGGCATCTGGGTCCTAATATAGACCACTAAATTTTCATTTTTTTTCCTCTTCTCCTTAGAGCTGTGCATTTTAAGTCAGTTATCAAAAGGTTAAAGGGCCTTTTTTCTTTCCTAAACAAACAAAAAGTTTCCCCAATGACAGGGAGCAAATCCTAGAGATTTGGTGTTTTCCCAGTAAGGGCAACCTGTATGAATGACAATCTGCTCATTTTTAGAATTGACTCTCATGTAAACTAGGTTTATAAATCACATTAGCCGCCTAATTTTACTTTAGCAAATACTGATTGACCACTAAGCCATCCCCATGGAGCAAGGACAGCCTCAGAATTTCACCTAGGGCGAGACCCGTGCACTTGCTATTTCAGCTCCAGATTAGTTACTGTCCCAGTTTGTCGCTTGCACTGGGTGGAGTGAGGGGAACCATATTATCAACTAGAGAAAAACAAACAAACAAAAAAGCCAATAAAAAACTAAAAGTATTATTGCATATTCATCAAAGGGAGATTGAAAGAAGATAAAAGTTGGTCTTACCTTCCAATGGCTTTTAGTTTACTTTCCAGACACAGCCCAACACCCTTACATCAAAATTCATTTCTGTGTTGTTATTGTTGTAGTTATTTTGCTGAATACTGCTTTCCTACCATGAAACTAAGCTGTTCTTTTTGAGTAAGGTGTTTTACAATGTACTTTCTCCTCTGTCGATGAAAAATGCCCAGAGCTTTTAGCTCAGAGTCATGCAGTAATAATGCAGGCAAACTTTTCCCAGAAGAGCCCTGCATTAGGTTAATACCATCTTCCCTAAAATGTAAAGTTATTAGCTAGGCTTAGAGATTGAGGGGGGAGAAGTAGGAAGGAGGCTATACTAGGATTTTATTCAATCTATCATGGATTTCAAATGACTGAATGTTAAAGGGAACAAAATCATAATGTAAGACAGAAAGAATCTCAATGCTTTAAGGAATATAACATAAAGGCATAATCTCTCCTCTTAAGGAAAAGATAAGGAAAAGAAAAAAGGCCCTTTTACCTTTAGATAGCTGACATAAATGCACAGCTCTAGGAGAGGAGGAAAAGAAATCAGAAAGAATCTAAATCTAAGGCTTTTATTTATCAAAAGTGAAAGAGACAAAGTTCTGTTTAAAGACAAATAGCTTTGGCTGATAGTTAATATATCATCAGCCTAAAATACAAAAAAAAAAAAAAAGAAAGAAAAGAAAAAGAAAAAAGAAAGAAAACACCCTTCTGGTTCATTGGAGCTGTCTTGATGTAGTAACTCCCTCCACCCCTTGATGTAGTACCCCTGTCTTCTCTGTTTCCTACCTTGCTACCAACACACTCCATTGGCTGTTGCTTCTCAGTGATGTTAGAGGGTCAAAGATGCAGGTGGAAGAGAGAGCTCATCTCTCTGGGCCATCATATGGTTAACAAGATGAAATATTGCCTGACAGGCCATTACACATTTATTTATGGGGTTTAACTTATTTTTAAATATTTGAACACTTATTTGGAGCATTGGAAGTTTTACAAATGGAAATGATTAATAGTAACATCTAGGCCCCTGCATCTGTACCTAGAGGAACTGGAACCAGATTTTTTGACTGTCATTGATAAAACACCCTTTCTGTGTCTCCTCAGTGGGAGCCACAAACACTATGTCCCAGGTCTCATGCAGAGCTCAGAAAGAGTTCTTGTACCTGGTCCTGCCTGAAGGAGAAATTGATATGATTCACATTGATCTAGGTGAGTGAGAGGGATTCTTCACCTCAATGTCCTGGTTGCTCAAAGGAATTTGTCCTTAACTAGCAGTTAAGCTATTCAAGTTTGGTCTAGGAAAACAAGGAGGAGGATGGGGAGGAAGATGCAGAGAAGAAGAAGGATAAAAAGAGAGAGACGGGGAAGGAAAACGGGGATCTTCTGGAAATCAGTGTTATGTACCAGGGCCAACTCACTTCTCAGAGTGACTTTCCCTCATCTGCATCCTGATGACTGTAGAGTTAAGCGTCTTAGAGCTATACTGGCTGTTAGAAGGCAAAGAGGTAAGGTGCAAAGGCTCAACCTTGGAGCCTGTAGTGCCTCTAAATCCCCTGCCATTGCCTCCTGACTAGTTGATTAAAGCAAGTCCCTTCATGTTCCTGAACCTCAGTTTTTCAACCCACAAAATGGGATAACTTTAGGGAATTATCGAGGCGACTGAATGCTACTTTACTTATAAAAATGATTCATAATTCAAAAAGCATTAACGACATGTAATTATAATAACATGTTAGGAAGGAGTCACATTGATGACTCTAATGCATTTGACAAATATACCCTGAGGACATCTCTCAACTCCCCAGAAAAAGCCACAACCACTTTGCTGTCTGTGATTTGTGACCTAAGAGACTTAAGGGCATTGCATAAGATAAAGAATAATTTTTCTTCCTACCTAATTGGGCCCCTATGGTAGACCTATAAGGGTACTTTTCCTAAATTGTAGCTGATAGGTACAAGGCAGAGAAATTGGCCACATTTTAGATTTATTGTTCCATGATAACAATATTATAACTGAAGTACCAAAAGTTTTGAATGTGAAATGTTTATGCTTTGAAATGCTTAATGATCTTTCCTGCATAAAATGGAAAGGATATCAGCACACAGAAAAATAACAAAATGTCCAAAAAGGAATGTGTGAAATATCTTTTGCAGGTGTATGGTCATTCATCCTTTTTTTTTTTTTCCCACCAAGAGATACTAAAGAATAACAAATGACAGTAAAATTCACAGTCACGACTTCCTCACTTCTCGCTGGATTGCGAGGGATTTGAATATTTGTTATTTAAAGTTATAGATTAAGAAAACAGTTTGAGAGTTTTTAAAAGGTAAAACTCCCTCTCCTTTCTAGTAGGATATCTAGAACATACCAAAGACTCAGAGATATTCCTGCAGTCCCAAAGTCTTATTATATTTTTTCTTCAAATAATTTTAAAAAGTTATCCATACCTTAATTTTCTATAGATTATACTTTTTTGAAGATGTCCTAAGAGCATCAGCTAAACTCTTTTCTTGACCATCTTGCTCTGGCACTGGAAAAATCAGTCTGATCCCTGTAAGGCCTCACCAATCACCATCTTTATGGTTAGAAGGATGGGGTAGCACCGTGAACATGACATCTCTTCTATCAGGAGAGACTCAGCCCCCAAAGCAAACTACCCTCATTTGTTGTTTCAGCTTTCCTTCCTACACACCTCCCAGACCCAGTGGCCATATTACATTAGCTATCCAGTCCCTCCTGCCTGTTTTGTCATCACCTCCCCTGCCCCCTCTTACCTTGGCTATGAAATACATTCTGCTCCCATGGCTGTTACCTAGACTGCCTTCTACCCCTGCAGTCTCCCTCACTTGATAAACTGAAAAACCAATAACTGCTTTTCAGCAATTACTAAATAAACTATTGAACAATATTTTTTAATAATTGGACAGGGAAACGTTAGGGAAAATTTCAATGTGTAAAAATAAAACTTGCTTGAAAGAATTTCAGTCAACTTGACTGAGAGGCAAGGAAGGTATTTATTTTAGTCTTTGATATGACACTGTTTGAGTGACCAAAGCAGGGGGTTAAAGGTGGGTGGTGCATGTTGGTTTTTAGATTGTTCATGTTCTACCTGTTACACTCTGGCTAATTTCAAAGGAAATTCTCCCTAGTGTGAAGTCTAAAATCAAGAAGGAAAAACAGATTACACTGCGACTATAGCTTCCTATTTATGGTCCAAGCTCTCACATGATGTGAGAAGTAGTGGCTGATACAAAGACCTCCTACAAAGAATCCATGTGCTCAGAAACCAACTCTCCAGAGCGCTGGGTATATGGGCAATTCGCAAAGACGATCCTCAGTGGTAGTGTGGACATCATCATGGGCATCATGATGCAAATTCTTGGGCCTCGCCTCAGACCTCCTGAATCAGAAATTCTGGGGATGAGGGCCACCAATCTGTGTTTTGGTAAGACCTCTAGATTAGTCTTATACATGCCAAAGTTTGAGAACTGCTAGTGGAGAAGTAAAGCCCTGTACTTTGCATAGAAGGTATAATGAAAATTACAGCTATTCCACAATTTGCAATTGGCCATATTGTTTCAGAAAGATTTTAAAGTGGCTGTCTTTCAACTACCTGTGTGACCTTAGGCATCTCATGTAAACAATGTGAATCTCTTTATTTAATAGAATTCATGTTGTCCAATTCAGAGTCGTAAGTGTGAAGTAGTATACTTGAAAAGTAAAAGAAATGTGAAGTGATATATATGAAAAGTATATTTAAAACTGTAAAGCGATAAGAAAACATTAAATGATTGCCTTTCTTATCACTTTTTTCTTCCCACTTCCTTTCTTCCCACTTTTCTCTGTCTCCCTGCCTTTTTCCATCTTCTCACTTCATCTTTCCTTCCTCCTTTTCTTTATTATTTTTGTTTTGCCTTACATGTGTGTTACCTATAGTTCCTGGGATTTAAATTAACCCTAAATGCTCAAAGTACTGAATTAACGTACACTCCATCAATTATCATATTTATGAAAAATTAAAATACTTTATTCAGTGTGAATACTTTTATTTGTCATAACTTTTACCAAAGAAATATTTTTTTGATTAGCCTGAGTAAAAAATGAATCCAAAATACTTGGATTAAATTTCCTTCTCTCTTAGATAAAACACTTTAAAAAAAAAATGGGGAAATTCCTTGAAAAAATTTTAAACTTGGGGAAAAAATGTTGGATATTCCAATCTCAAACACTGCTGAGTTTATATTTCTATTGCTGTGAAACATTTAATGTTTTATCAGTTTCAAGATACAAATGATATGAGTGACTATTCTTTTGTTTATTTAATAGGCAATGCCTGTTTGAGACTTTAAAATACACTGTTAGTTCACCCTAAAAGGAATAGACAAAATACAAATAATAAAAGAATCCTAGAAATAATTTTTATCTCTGTCTATATAAACAAAACACTACAATTTTACAATGTCTTACTTGACATGCCGTTCTTTTCTTTCAGAAAGATACTGTAATATAATGGAAATAATATGAAGTTTGGAATGTAATAGGACTGAAATTGAATAACAGCCAGGATGTTGGGCAATTATCTTAAGGGCAAATTATTTTACTTTAATGATCACCAGTTTTCTCATAAATAATAATAGTAATATAATTATAAAACTGTAGTAAAAAATTAAAATTTTAAAAATCTAAATTATTGTGGCAGCCACATATTAATTTATGGTTTTCTTTTATATTGGATAAAAATCACTCCTCCCCCTGAGAAAATAGAGTAGACATAGGTTCATAATCCCAATAAATTTCAGAACAGCAAGTCACACATATAAAATGTTATTCCCATGAAATACTATTAAGTATTTATAAATTAGTTCTGACTAATCTACAGAAAAATGAAAATGCTGATGAGAAAATTGAGATTTTTGGTCTATAGAATGCCAAGAAATTTACCCTTCTAAATTAACACAGTGTTTGGTGGAGTATAGACACCACTCATGTGCATTTCATGAATGAAACAGAAATAGCTTATTGAAATATTGCTTTCTAAGGTAGGTTATACTTTGATTATTGCATGTATAGAAAAGAAAGTGTTCAGTTTGAAAAAATATATAAAACAAAAAATCAGTTCTTAGTAATGTCATCAAATTACATTGATGCTGAATGCTTCATTGACCTGTGTTAAGGAGCTGTATCCAGTCACATGAAAGAGATTTTTATTTTTAATTGTTAATGAGTGGTCCTTACCATGGCAAAATCTTGCTTATGGTTTAATTGGCTTATCTTTCTTGAGAAATGACAGTACAACAAGTCATGAATCTTATTCCTTATCCCCCACCCCATTTAATTCTCACCCCCTACCTCTTCCTGGGTTTCTGCCTCTTGACTCTTCCTTCAAAAACTTCACCACTTGAAATCCTCTGTTTTCTTGAAAGATTTTTCCAAGAAATTCTTTTCTATTATTGCCCCACTCCCTTAATTGGGTAGAAACTCGTTGGCCTTTGAATCCCCATGAACTTAATAAATTATGCTTTACTCTATTTTGTTTTTTACGTAACTACGTGAGCTTTCTGGGGAATTACTCCTTGGCATTACCTGCAGTGTCTTGAACAGAGCCAAGCACAGTACCTGTCACATATAAGAGTGCATAGTTTAATTGTTCTAGCAGAGTTGGGAAGTGTTGTGAGCGGTATGACAGGGGTTGGGATAATTTCTAGAGCAAGAGCCAGACTCAGCTCACATGTTTGACTGAGTAAGCCATTCTGGCTTTAACGATAAAACCACACATGCAAACAATTTGCTTCATCACAGAAACATTTCGTTTGTCCCATGTATATTTATGCAAAACCTATGTACTTCCTCCCCTATTTTATTTTATTATTATTTTTTTACGTTAGGGCCAAACATTCACACACTAGCCGGGGGAATATATCTCCTATGTGATTTTTTTTTTTTTCTGAAATGGACATACTGGCATTGATACATTACCAAAAAAGCAATTGATAAGATACAAACTATGAAATATGGCATTTTAAAAATACTAAAATAGAATTATTCCAGTTTTAGAATATGTACCCTTATCATTATTTTAGGTTTCTTTATTCCTGCTTATTATAGAATCCTAAAATGCAATGCTTAATTAATATAATAATTTAATATTTTTTACAATACACACATAGGTATTATTTTTATAACACAGACATGAATTAGTTTGATAAATAATGGCTTCCACAGAACAAATATTTTATTTGAATAAATTTCTGTTTATTATTTGAGTAACTAACTTTTAGTTGCTTTTAATTATGAAACTAAGTAAAATACTTGGCTAATGGCTACAAATTTCATAAAAACATCCTAAGAAAAATTCCCAAATTGGATGCAAGTATGATGTTGAGTAAGTGATATTACTTAACCACGAATGCAAGTAAAAAAAAAGCTCTTAAAAATGTTCTTGTTGTCTACCTACATCATAATTTGATTTCTTATAACTATTTGACACAAAATAATGAGACTAATCAAAGTAGACACATTAAATGTGATTCTTACATCATGGTTATCTCTCAGGTGTGTTTCATTTGCTCTGCTAACCCTGCTGCCAGTATTTCTAGAGACAATTGTGGTGAAAATGAAGGCATTTTATCATAAGATTCTCAGTTTAGAGGAATATAAATGGTCAGAGTTGTCCAAAGGCCAGAAAGATAAGAGAAAGAAACTATGATTTGTATAACATAGTTTTGAGAAATTTTTGTTTTGGTTTTGGTTCTTCAAAATTATCAGGAAATACTGCAATAGTCTTTGGATGTATTAAATCAGTTCTGCAATGGAAAAACAGATTCAGAGCAGAGAAAGAAGAGAAAAAAATTAGCTGATCTTTCATACAGTCTCAAAAAAAAATCACAAAAGAAGATGAATGAGAAAATTTTTTTAGCATGAATTAAACTTACCAAAGAAACTACCAAACACTATATTTAAATGTTTTTATTTTTATTTTTATTTTTTTTAATTTTGCATTTTGCTTCTCCTGAAGACTAAAGCATTACGATAATAACTCCAAGAAGACAGTGTGGGGTTTTAGATAGATGCTTTTCATAAAAGGTCTAACATAGAAAAACTTCTGAGCAGTGAAGGAAAGGGTTGGACCCTGATTTTTCATGTTACTAAAATATGGCTTGTTGCTGAGAGATTTACGAGAGTGAACAAGAGATCAAAGATTCCTTCTAAATGTTTGAGGTTCAGTAAACACCAAATTATTACTTTCCAAACAAATTTCTATTTTTAAGAAGCCCTTAAGATTAGAAAGTGAAATTTAATCTATGTTTAAATTATTGTCATTTGTGTCAGCAAAACATTGTTTTACAAACCTAGTCCATGTTCTTGAAGCAATTTGAATTGCAGTAAGGGGAAAAGAGAAAAGATGGGAGGAGAGACTTAACACTGAAATAATTTTTTTAAAAAATGTGCACTCCTAGTTTCACAAATGAAAACCAAAAAGCAATAAGTTGGTAGTATTCTTAATGTAACGCCTTTATTAAATAAACACAAATAGTGTTAACTAAATTTTATACTGCTTTGTTTCACAAAGTGTAAATTTATTAATTAGGTGAAAACTTTTAAATTATGTTCTCTTTCTGTCTGTAAATTGATGATAAAATGCTAAATATTTAGACTGATCAAGAATAATTGTTTATATTCCTTGACCATTTTTAGTCATTGATAAAGGCATATTGACTTGGGATAATAAACTTTAATTTTTGGTCTATTTGAAATACTATTGATGACTTTTTTTTCACTCATCTTTATTTATCAGGTGAACAGCAATGTCAGTGCATCTAACAACTGCAGAGATGTGATATTGGAATATCAACACATGTGGTGGTTTTTATACTGGTGCAACATCAAGAATACCATTTTGACAGGCCAATTTTTCTTAAGTTTTATGGAAACTAAACAAGATAGTGCACTTAAAAGTCTCACTGTACTCAATCAGTGCTTCAGTTGAATTAAGACTGGTGAAGGCATCTTTACCTACTATGTGTGCTTTAAAACTGTTCTTGTTGCATAATGTAAACCAAATATATTATACCTCTTTATTTCATACACATTCAGAGTAGAATGTTTTCTCAATGAGCAAAGATTTGTCTTTTCTTTTATTGACAGAAATACTGGACAGTTCTTTCAGACTACCTGTACTTCCAAGATGCTACTGCCATTTTGAAAATATGGAGCCAAAAATAAACATGAAAATTTTGTTTGTGATCTTCATATTTTCACATCTTATTCCCCAGTAGGTTACCAGGACTACTAACTAATTTGATTCACTCTGTATGTGTAAATCTTAGAATTATTAATTTTTGAGGACCACCATGAGAGGCAACTATAGAGCTGGAGTGAGAACTATGGCTTTTCTTGGCTCCATGTCTATTTTCAGACCTCATTGTCTTTCACATAAATTAATGAAAACAAGAGACCAGTTTCATAAAAGGTCAGACAAGCTAATAAAAGCAAGGAAATGCCAATTACATCAGTGGGTAATGTAGTATGTATGTCATATAACACACAACATTTTCAGAAGATACTTTCCAAGGATGAGCTGCAGGTTTCATTTAAAATCTGTCTAAGACCATGTTGTGAATATAATGTTTTTAACTTAGTACTTAAACATTAGGAGGAATTCAAAGAGGTATTTCAAGGTTCCAAGTTAAGTAGCATCTAAATTATAATAATATTATATTCTGCTAATGAAATATTTATGTGCTAGAAAAATAGCAGCATCTCACAATAGGATGAATTAAGCAAATCCTGGCAAGATGGAGATTTTCTCTCTTCATTTATCGGAGTTTATTAATAGTACTAATGCCTCTTTATTAGTCATAATAATTACAATTTACGGAGAAGCTACTATATTGTAGGCACTGTGTTACATTTATTTTATTTTGTCCAATTCTCACAAGATATGGTGAAGTAGTTACTATTATGCCCATTTTATAGCTGAGTCAATTTGAGGACTAAGTGTATTAAATTATTTGTCCTTAGCCAATACTTATTAACACTTGAATCCAGGTGTTCCTAGGCCAAAAGATGCTTTTATAACTACATAGTTTGAGAACTCAAGTTTTAGAGCTAGATTGGCCTCATTGAGTATTTATTGAGTTAGTCTGTGCTCCATGTTTTCCTCTTGACAAATGGGGGTATTGATAATGCCTACTTAACTAATTATCAATGCTCTTTACACTTGGAATCAAAGGAGAGCTTTTAAACAAAAGTGATACTTAGGGTCTATCCTTTGTCAAAATTGAGTAAGAATCTTGTCAAAAGCCTCCCTGATTGTAGCTTTACAAATAATTGGGAACACCTGACATGCTTCACTGGCTTGTTAAGACTATTAAATAAGAATTATGTATTCAAAGCATTTATCATTGTGTCTAGCACAATGATATTAGAAATTGCTATTGCTTTTTATAGTATGTTTGCTGAGAATACCTGTGTTCTCTCAATGAGAACTATAAAATTTCATGCTTCTGGAATAAAATAACACATAATTTTAAACAAATAAGTAGAACTCAAGCACTGATTCTTGGAAAACTGAGCCCATCTAAACCATGGCAAAATACTCAATGTTAGAGGGCCAAGCATTAAACAGAGGAAACTGACCTTTTACCTCTAAAAACTTATATAATCAGGAAGACAGAACATGTGCATTTTGATTAGACTGAGCTTGAATTAATTTAGGATTTGTGGTAATGTAGGCAACTATTTACATTGTTTAAACAGTTTTTTAAACCCTTTTAGATAATGATTCTTTTAAGATTTTTAAATTTATTTTTAACTGTGTTAATACATTCCCATTAAAAGTCAAATAATATCAAAAGCAACTGTATCTGTATCTAGATGGCACCGCCTCATTCTTTCTAACTTCTGCAAGTTTTATTTGCTTTCCACTATATCCAGTCTAGTCCCCTCCCCAGATACAAACCCTTCTAGGTCCTTCTAGATGCTCTCTAATGTGTGTGTGTGTGTGTGTGTGTGTGTGTAATTTTACTTTTGTTGATTTTTACATGAATTATATAAGTAAGTGTATGTTCTATAACTTTATTTTTTGCTCAACATTTTCAGTCAGTATAAAAATTTTATTTCTTGACAGTACAGATGGAGCTGCCTTGTTCTTTTAAATTTTTGCATTGAATTCCATACGTACATAAATCAGTTTATTTAATCACTGTCTTATTGATGAACGTTTGTGTTGTTCATAATTGTGAAATATAATTCTTACAAAAAGGTAGCAATAAGGTGGGTCAAAATGTTAATACATTTTGCATTTTGTAAAAACAGGAAGAATGATAAAAGTTGAATGAAAACATCAAATTTGGTTAAACAATTTTTCTTAAACTAATATAAAGTAAATTTAACAAAGTCATTTGAGTGCATTATTTTAACTGGCACAAAGCTAATACAAACAGAACTTTTAAAAGTTCTGGGTGTGAGTAGAATGACTGATGACACTTGAATTCACTAGTGGCTTTCAATGAGGAGCTTGCAAATGTTTCCCATGTGTTATCTGCCTTTGAGGAGAATTAAAGATGGGCCCCTTTTCAATTCACTCTGTAGTAATGGAAAAAAATCTTTATTAAATGACCTAGTCTTTATTTTTGCCATTAACCCAGTTTAAGCATTAAGTTTGGGATTGTAAAACATGGGAAAGGGGAAAAATAGCCAGACTACATAATTAAACAATGTTACAGAATAAGTTTCAAGAAAATTTTCAATGACACAAAGCCATCTCAATGCTTTGTTTCAAAGAAAAATAGATATATCACATTATGTATGCTCTTTGTTTCAAACAGTTATGTGCCAAGAATTTGCAGTAGTGCCTTGTGTTGCAAACCCAACATGTTTTGAAATTCCTAACATTGTTAATTATTCATTTTTTTCCTCTCTTCTTCTTCCTTCCTACCCTCCTGCTTTCAGCCTCCCTTTTTCTGCTGCATTTCTTTTGTTATCATGATGGAAAACATGAGCGCTGTCAGCTCCAAATTATAATGGACACACCCATCTGGTTTTGATCTTCTTGGCATCTTTGATCTTCTTTGAGCGTATGTCTAACTCCCTCCCATTCCACATGATTTTGCTGGAATGGCAATCACAGGGCTTTCATTCCTCATTCTTCATCTTATCCAGCAGTGGCTGATGTATTTTTCAAACTAGGCCAATCACACTTTCAATGCAGAATTTTGTATCCTGAGGAAAAACTAATGAAAAAGGAAAATGATTGGATCTGAGTCTTCCAATTGCAGCACTCTAAAGAGATAAGTCTGAAATTTTGAGGCCAGAACCAAAGATTCAGGTTCCTATGCTTTCCAAAGTTTGTTCATCTGTCCTTATGATTCTGTTATGTCCTCAATACCTTTCTAATAAAATTTCTTCTTTACTTAAAAGAATCATTTCAGTCTTTTGCAAAGAACTCTTTATGTCACCTGAGTTTTACATTTTATAGATCACTGAAAAAAAGCTCTTGTTAATTTTTTTTTCCAGCTCTATCCAAAACTTTTAGCATAAGAACTCAGCTCATCTCGGGAGAAAATGACTAGACTCATCAGTTGGGACTAAGAAGTAGAATTGCATTGAAACCATGTTAAGAAGGGGAAAATATACAGAGATGGAGTACGCAGACATAGAAAGAAGGATAGTTGTCATCCATATCAAGGCTCCTTGCTACTGCCCTAGACCACCCTAAACTTTCTCCCTTTTTACCATATGCCCAACACTACCAATATACACACTGTTTCCCAGTAAAAACTATTTGGTGTACTTATTTTTCTTTCTGATTGTCATTTCCATTCCCTTTCCATCTATCAAATTCACTTTATCCTTGGAACCTATATCCCAATAAAGTTCTTAACTCTCCAGGCCATTTAAGGGTTTAATTTTTTTTGTTTGTTTGTTTGGTACTATGTTGTTAATATCTAACATAGAAAACGAGGCAATAAAAGATTTAAAAATTAGAGGCAAATGCAATACAAAAAAAAAATAGAGGTGTACATGGAAAGAAAGAGAAATCGAGATTTGGGATTTCTGAGACTCCATTACACTGTTGTCTTGGTTACCTGAGCTTTTATTTGATTTGAGTGCCTTGTCAAAAATCTCTTTTGACCTAGTTATTCATTTCTTGTCTGTGGATAGATTGGGTGTCATTCGAATTCCTATACTCGTCCTCCTCATAGGAGAGCAAAAATAAGATATTAAATGTCAGCAACTAGAAGGCTACTTGCAGGGCCGCTGCTGAAGACTTTATTGCATTTACATGGATCCTGACTATTCTCCAGCTCATACCAAGGCCCTTGAGGGTGTATTAGACAGTGTTTACTCTGCCTTCAAAAACAGATAAATTTTTCTGTTCCTCTTTATGAAAGGGAGATGAAGAAGAAAGCATTCTAGGGCACCCATTCCCTACTTTCAGAAAGAAGAATATATTTGTTAATAAAAAGTAATTCTCCAGTTCTTAATTTAGTTCAATCCCATGCAATATTTCCCCCTCATTTTGTATTGCTTTCCTTATCTCTATGTCTTAAATAAGATTAATTCTAAGCTTCCATTGGCATTGGTGTAAAGTCTAAGGCTTCAAGCTAGGTATGCATAAGGAGTTGCCATCGCTTCAAGAACCATCCTTCTGGGGGCTATCAGGACAAAATGAATATGTAGCTGTGAATTTAGAGGCTAGAGAAATGCTTCAGTTGCGGTTGGCTTATTTTGTTCTTGTTGGTTTGCTGTAGGTGTTGGAGACTTGGTATTTGACTCTGTCATTCAGCAGATAAGCTTCCTCCGAGCTCTGAGGGTACCTGATTCTATCCTGTCTTCTCTTCTTCCTGTTCTTGACTGATACAAATTGAAGACTACAACATTGATCTTGTTTGCCTGTCTCCTTTGTGATATATAATGACTTACATATGTTAAAACCACCTGGTTTCTCTAAGAATATTAAGAGGAATGGCTCATTTCCTCCTTCCCTGATTGGAGTACATAACATGACCTATTTTAAAATTTGTTTTTTGTTTTGTTGTTTAGCAGTAGTTCTGCTCTTGAGAGTAGTAAGGTACTGTAAACGAGAGTGGTGTCACATTCATCTCAAATATAAAGGAAAAGTGGTTAAAAATAAAACCTCTCTGATAGAAAAACTGCAATAAAAGGAAAATACAATGTAAAATATTAATTCATCAAGCAGATGCATCTAAAAATCACTCTCAGGAAACTGAAAAACAGCAAACATCTGGGAGACTTCAGTTGTGAAGTAAAATTACAACCATTGGTTGCAGAGGCTTTTTTTGCCCCTTGCGTATAAATAGTAAGTCCATGGAAAAACATAAACAGGAGGAATCACCAAATCCCAAACTAAATATCCCTTGTCCAGATAAAAGAATAAGTTATGGGCAAAAATTCAGAAAACTACTAAAAAAAAAAATCTAAGTTTTCAAAATTTGAACTTTAGAATACAACTCATAAATCAGCCCCCACCTACCTCTCTGATCTTAAATTTGCCGCTGCTTTAGCATTATATGATCTTTGTCCAAATGTAGACATAACTTTCTCCCTTACTTCTTCCGATGTCAGGTAAAATACCACTTCCTCACCTTACCCTGAAGTATTTTTCTTCATAACACTTTATAGTTTCCTGACTTATTATATGAGTGTTTATTTATTATCTTCTCTTTCTGTGTTAGCTCCTTGAGGACAAGGACTTTTTGTTCAAAGTTAAATTCTCAACTCTTGGTACTGTTGCCTAGCACATGGAAAAAACACACTGGAATCATTTGAGTGAAGGAGTGAAAAGTGGAAAAGAAAGAGTGAGAACTACAGAATGTGTGGTGGACATAAAGATGCACCACCCAGATCCTCCTTTCAGCCTTGATCAGTCTTAACCCTCCACAGTATTGATCCCAAGGACACTCCCTGATAAACATCCCAAACACAAAATCTGCTTCCTGGAAAACCCAAAGTGTAACAAAATAGCTAGACAGGAAATATCTCTTCTTTAAAATTTACTGATTTATTTCACAAAAACTTTATTTTCATCTAAAAATAATTCCTTCATTTGACAAATATTTGTGGAGAAACTAGTATGTCCCTAATACTGTTCCATGATGGTATAACAAACAAAATGCAAACAAGTTTTGTGAGTCCCATGAACCTTGTAATCTAGTGGGAAGAATAAAAAATAGTAAATAAGTAAACAAGTAAAGGAAAAGCTAATTTGGAGTATTGGTAAGAGATGTGAAGAAAATAAAGTAGATACTGCATGTGAAGCGTGATGAGCTGCTTTTAACTGGGTGGTGCTGAAAGGGGTCTCTGAGGTAAGGACTTAAAGCTGAGATTGGATGGTGAGAAGAATCAGGGATTTCTCTGGGAGAGGACTATTCCCTACATATTTATCCAGTGTGGACAACACACAAGGCATTAGTGTGGATACCAAGATGCAAAGATTGATATGGCACAGACCCTGCCTCTCAGAAGGTAATTTTCTAATTCATAGTCATTAATAATTGTACTCTTTTAAATTTAAAAGGAATCCTGGGTTTTATTGCCCTTTTTATTTAACTAATTATTTAAAAGATGAACTGACAACACCTTTATTGAGCACTTACTATGAGCCAAGTCTTCTTCTAAACAATTTTCACATAAAGAAGCCATATTGGGCGACTGGTATTTGGTTGTTGTTGTTAGTTAGTTAGTTAGTTAGTTAGTTAGTTAGTTAGTTAGTTAATAAAACCAAGGAACAGAGTGGATAAATTCCCAACATCATACTTGGAAGACAGGAAGAAGAAATTAAACCCAAATATCTAATGCATATCTAGTACTCCTGACCTTTTGTGTTATACTAAAACTGCTCCTTACTGTGTTAGTAGATATTCCTTTATTTGAGGAGTTCAGAAAATGTATTAGTTAAAAAAGAATTGATTTTTTTTTATTTTGAAGCGTTAAATATTTTTCTATGCCAATATTCAGTTCAATTATTTTGCAAAATGAAAAACAATATATTCATTGTTAACATAATCGATAACTCAGTGGTATAATTATGTTTTTTATACATTGTTTGTATTTGTAATCTCAAAAGCTTGAAAGCAGCAAAATCAGTTATTTCTGAGGATACAATGGAGATGTTCCTTGATCTTCCAACACTAAAACCGGAAATGAAGCAAACAACAACAACAAAAAGCAAGCAGTATTGGCTGAGATAAAACCAAAGCACACATATAAAAATAAAGTCTTTTAAAATTTAAAAGTAGATCAGAGTACACAAAAAATAGGGAAATATTATATGCACAAATGTTTACTTAATCCACAGAGAATTAGCCCTGGTTCATGGTTCTCCAATGTCAGAGTGACTAGCATAATTTTCCATTGGATAAGATGCTATATCATTTGCAGCTTAATGTTTCTAGATTTTCATCCTCACTCATCGCTGATGGAATCACATAGCAACTAGACACTGAAGTTTCAGTTTTATCAACAGATATTTGTGCTTACTTTCCTATGTTTGCCTGAAATCTATTGCCAGAGGAAAGATGCTTCAAGCTATTACTACCTCTTTCTGATGTTTTTAAAAGTAGAAGTAATAAAAACAGAAAACTTGGCACTCATTGTATGCCAAGGGCATTTCTGTTTGTTTTATCACAGCTTATAAAGTACGTATTATTTTAGAGATGATGAGACTAAAGCTTAAAGAGGTAAAGTATATTGCTTTGGGTCAAACCCAAGCTTCTTTAAATGTCATGTGTCATACTTGTAAACACTCTCTTAAACTGAGGAAAAACTAAGTTAAATTTTTATTTCTACCTTTTGGCTAGATCTGTCAGGACTAATTCTAGTAAGGCTTGCCCATTTATCATAATCCATTAAAGCTCTGGCAAGTTATCTTTACATCACTACCAACTTGTATTTTAAAGACTTGAACCATTCTTTCTTTATGTGGGTCCTTTAGAAATCACCTCTTACTGAATTGTATGTTTCATGATTTAACTAGTAATTGGCTTAAATGACAATACAATTCTATTTTATTTTTTTGTGCCTGTTTTTTTTTATTGTGAATGTGTCCTTTACTTATTATTCAAGATAAGATATTTTACTTATCTTTTTTTAAAAACAGCTTTATTGAGATATAATTCACATATCATACAATGCAGTTAAAGCGTACAATTCACTGGCTTTTAGTATTTAGAGAGTCATACATCCATCACCATAATCAATTTTAGAATATTTTTATCACCTCCAAAATTAACTTGTACTCCTTAACAGTCATTTCCTAACTTCCCTACATTCACAGTTCAAGGTATCAACAAATCCATTTTCTGTTTCCATAGATTTGTCTATTCTGGACATTTCATATAAATGAAATTATACAATATGTAATTTTTTTTTTTTAGTGACTGGATCCTTTCACTTAGTACAATGTTTTCCAGATTCATACATGTTGTAGCATATATTAGTACATCGTTTCTTTTATTGTAAGATAATATTCTACAGTATGTACATGCCACATTTTATTTATCTATTTATTAGTTGATGGATGTTTTGGTTGTTTCCACTTTTTTGGCTCTTAGAAATAATGCTACTGTGAATATCTGTGAATAAGTTTTTGTGTGTCCATATGCTTATACTTCTCTTCGTTATATACCTAGGAGTGAAATGGCTAGATTAGGTGGTAAGTCTTTAAGGAACTCCCAGTCTGTTTTCCAAAGCAGCTGAACCATTTTATTTTTTCACCAGCAGTGTTTGAGGGTTCCAGTTTTTCCATGTCCTTGTCAGTACTTGTTATAATCTGTCTTTGTGATTATAGCCATCTTAATGGGTGTGAAGTGATATGCCATTGTGAATTTCCTCTTTGTTTTTTAAACATAACTTTCTAAAAGTAGCAAAGGTACTTATTAAAATAAGGTCACAATGTCTGCAGAGGACGCATGATTACTAACCATTAGAAACTGAAGAAAAAAATGCACAACGGAAAATGCAACCATGTTTTAAAGCCTACCTTTTAAAATTTATGATGGAAAATATTATAAAGTAGAAAATTTATATTTGAAATACACTCAAGCCAAAAGAAAAAAATTTTCATATGGTAAATTGTGTGTGATAATGATGGCTATTCTCTAAATAAACAACATGCCAATCATTCATTAGTTTGCATAACACACTTTGCCAGAAAGAACACAAAGGACACTGAATTGTGATAAGTAATTCTGAGCATACTTTAGATAATCTATTTCTAGAGACTTTGGTCAGTGTTTTGAACATCCATATTACTCTGACAAATCAGCTTTTGTTTTTTTATTGCTTTTTTTTATTCCTACTATGTCTTTGTACTGTGAGTAAGGCAATGTATGTATATGTATAATGTACTTGTGGTAAATGTAAGATAGATTAATTGCAAAGCTGAGAGGTAGATAGAGCGGATGATCCCTTTGGCAAGGAGCAATTGAAGTAAAAGACAAGAAGGAATCATAAAAGAATGGGCTTTTAATAATCCGAAGGTATCTGCCAAGCAGCCCTGCATCTGACCGTAGTCTTTTCTTAAAACCCCAAAGACTTATAATGGGGTGTCCGTATACCCTGATTTGCTTGTGCAGTATTGGATTGTGCCTGTTTTCATGGTGTCACCATTAATATATTTCCCTTTCACTCTCAAAAGTCATCTGGAAAAATATTAAATTTTATTTATATCCTACTTATAAAAGAAGGCCTCCTATTGCAGTGGATATATGTGTAGGAGAAACAGCCCCTGAAGAAGGGAAAATATCAGAAATTAGACAGTTTTCAAACCAGGATTCTGTTTTAGATGGGAAAACTAAAGAACTAAAGAGAGAAAAACCTAAACTGATGCCCTACTTGAACTGTTAGATTTCCTCAGAATGGGCTTCCCTTCCAGGCTTCTATCCCAGGTGTTCTTGAAAACACAAATATATTCACGGGAGAGTCATGGGGTGATGGAACACTGGAGCACAGCTGTTCTGACCGGGCCGCCGGATTCTGTATATTGAAACACATTTGCAGGTTCTATTTGACAGAACTGAAGAGGTTGCTAATACCTACTTGACTCTGTGAAGAAGATCTGCTCAAAACTGTGGGTGGACCTTGTTACACAGGGTAGTTTAGTGGATTGGGCTATAAAAAACTACTGTGGCCAAAGCGGCAACTGACCCTGTTCTTTCCTCTCAGGCTATTTTAGAAAGATGATTAATTAGGAGAGGGTGCAGGTGGGCAGAACATGTACTTTTGTTTCCTCCCAAATCAGTGAGGATTAAAACTAATCCAAGATCCACAGGCCTGGTTTTTGATCTTGGGTAGTGGCAGATTCTTGGTTGTAATTTTTAATAACTTTCAAAATTCATTTTAGAAAGTGGTGGTGAGGGACATGAATCAAGTAGAGAATTAACGTTTTAGAGCTTTGCTCTCTGTTGCTTAGATAATTGGCTATAGCCTCTTATGTGTCACACACTTAGTCACCTGGTATATATATATATACATAAGCTGGAAATAATTGTACGTATTTTAACTTCACTTTGAATTACCTTCATGAATTGCATTTGCTAATCTGAGGCATGACCCTGAACAAATACAGAGAATTTGCCTACAAGTTATTCCAAAAAGGAAAACAAGCACATTAAGAATTTCATCTCTCACAGAATTTTCACACATGTAAAATTAAACAGATTCTTCTATATATTTGATTTTGGATTTTGTAAAAATCACTTTTGAAGAGTCATAAGAATAAAATGAGTTCTCTTTCTTAGTCAATATGATTTTAAAATCATGAGTGATTGTGACCTGCATGAAGTAGACAGTTGGTATTGGTACTACCTCTGGAATATAACAGACATACTTTTTGATGAGACTTATTACTAAAGGGCCAGGATTTTTCAAACATATACTAACTATTCATCTGTTATTTTAAAAAACTCACTTGAGAGATTTAATGGTAGAAAAACTCTTCTGTCTGTATATTAGAGAGTTGTTGTTTGCATTTGGAAAGGGACTTCTATCATCATGGTGCCATGTCCTGGAAAATGTCAAATACTCTGCTTTCACAGAAAATGGTATAGTGTATTATAGATTTTAAAATTCCCTTACAATTCATTTGTGCTTAATCATAAAACTAGTTAATAGGTTTCTCAAAATGAATATTTTGTATTGGTTATTACGATTGTCTCTACAAATGTGTCCTTTTTTTTTCTCTTTTTCCCCCCACCCCATGCCCTCTCTCCTTTAAATTTAGAATCAATGAAATCCTAAGTCAGTTTATTAACTGCCAAATTTATATGAAGCAGTTTGTAACCAACTTACAGATATCAGTTAATTATGTTATAAATGTCATTTGTTTTTAGATATCTGAGGATTGGAGAATTTCACCACAATAAACAGAAAGCAAGACAAGGAACATGTTTATTGTGGTCCATACTGTATTCTGATTTCATTTGTCACCTTAAAAAGAGTATCATTTAAATGGGCCAATATGGAGTAAAAAGGGCAGAGAACATAAATGCAATGGCATAAATGGCAAATAGAGCATGAAACTTAATTCTGAGATGAATAGGAAAATGAAGTAAAAAGAGTCACACTGTCCAAGTCTTCTGATCAAATAATGGAAAGAGAAGGGGTCATCAAATAAGATTCTGGAAACAGAAGATGCTGAGTGTAAACTATTTTGAAATTCTATCCAAACCCCAATATACATGTACGGAGAACAAGTATCTGTGTGTTTTGTTGAATGGTTGTGTGGTTTCGAAATTTGCTCCAGTTGCTGCAGTCAGCACTTCTGGACTCTATCCTGATCTTGTGCCAAAAAGACATCTTTGTGGAGACTTTCAATATACCCTCAACATGGGTCCCTGTCTTTAGTTCCCACATCATTTTTAGCATCGTGTATATCCTTTGGGGCAGTGTGACCCCAATGACAGCACTTTTCTCCAGTACTTTAGTTATGTTACTACCATTGACTTTTTAATTCTGGTGGATTCTGATTCCTTAGGAGACTCTAGTTTGACTCATGGAAAAGTGTTAGGGGTATGAGTAGCAGAGGAAGAAAGCCACATTCTGAAATCTGATATGCTCACATGGTTTCAAATTAAAGTTAAACCTGGGTTTTCAATGCTTTTAGTTTCTGGTAAGTTTAAAAGGTGAGAGATATCAGGAAAATTTGTGAGTCTTATCATTAAAAATCTTTTCTAATATGTTAACATTGCTTTTGGTAATATTAAATTCTTTAATTTGGTATATATTTTCTAATATTCTCATATGTTTTATATAAATTTATATGAACCTTAAAACAAAAATAATACTTGGCTCTATTGTAATAATCAGATAACTTACTACCTTAAATGAGAAGATAAAATATCCTTCCACCAGTAGTCTATTCCATAAATTCTTAAGTCCCTTGTTTAAATAAGATACTGTACTGAAATGCTGCAAAGATACAACTAAGAGCCCATTTGAATGCAATATTTAGATGTGAACTAATAAGAGAAATAACTTATGTCTCGAGCACAAATACAAACCAAACATGGCTTAATTCTTAATAATGGAAAAAACGGGAGCATTTTATTGAATTAATTCTATTTTAATCAGCCTAATTGTCATGAATTCTAAGATTATATATAATATGTCTATATATATTTTAGTTCTAGAGCTATTAGTTGGTATTGATGGGTTACATCTTAAAGCAAAAATGTGAGAACAAATCAAAAACTTCTGTAATAATTATCAGAGTTATAACTCTCTGTTGTTAAAAAAGAAAAAAAACAAAATAGCCTTAACTTAATATTTCCTTTTATTTTTTTACCTAAGCCTGCACATGGACATTTTCTTTTCCAAAACCTTACATCAGCAGTTTCCCAACTTGCCTTACTATATTGATTTCATACTTACGTCATTAATCATATCTGTCAGACTTATTCCCCAATGGATGGACAGCTTTGCAAACTGAGTTCCAGCTCCAAAGTGTTAAATTTCCTTCTATCCCCGGGGTTCAGTTCACAATGCTGCTCACTTTAAAATATTATGTCAAAATTTGGGGCAAATTGACTGATCTTTTTGGATCTCATTGTTCTTATTTGTAAAAAAATACCAAGAAGTTCAAAACAGACGATATCTATGTTTTTTGTATTTTTAAGTAAGCATATATAACACGGATTCGTGTAAATATATGTAACAAACATCACAGTAGGATTTGCAATTCCATGAGTGTTTACTTCTGAGAGGTAGTTAATAACACTTTAGTCAGTAGATGGCACTATTTATTATAGTATTAGCATTAAGACTGCAGTCACAGAACGCCAATTATCTCACCTGATCAGGGTAGGGGTAGAAGGGGAGGAGGCGCTGTTCTTAAAGAAGAGAAGACATAGATTCCTTAGGGGTTAGAATGACCTTGAAAAGGAATCCAGTCCACCTTCCTGGATCATTAGACTTTTAAAAGGAATATTCTATTTCAGATATTTTTCAGAGAGATGGATATTTTTAACACACTTTATTTATTCCTTTCAAATTTGAAACACCCCAAGAATCCTTTTATCCAAATAATATGTTTTACTTCATATTCGGTCCAGAGTAGAATTAGGAACAATTTTTTTCAATGTGTCTCTGTAAAAATCTCTCCAAGTCTACACAAAATGGTATTACTTTATGCATGTTCTTGTTCTTTCTTGGGGTTTTCATTCTGAGAAACAACAAATTTACAAGAAATGACTCTACACATTCTAATACATAAATGCTAATGTTTGAATGCTATTTCACATTATAATATAATATGCCATTATATTAGCCTGCATGTACAATCTAGTATCTGCACAGCATTTAGTTATTAAATAATTGAAATATGTAAATGTTTACAGTACACAATAGATTTACATAGTGTTTCCATTAGCCAAAACCAATAAAATATTTTGGAGAAATTGATAGAACAAAATAAACAGAACACATAATTCATAACTGTTAGGTACAAAATTTATCTTTCTATTTTTGCTTTTTTTCCCCATGAATTTGCAATAGTTTTTAAATGAAAATAAATTAGAAATAAAAAATACCATGTAAATGAACATCATCAAATAAATATTTAGAATAATTTTGTTATAAGTTGAGAAAGTCACCATCTGACCATAAGATATAATTTTTTTTCAAGGAAATGTTAGTGCTCTTGAGCTCTCTATAATTCATTCTTTTTTACTGTATCTCAAGTCTCTTAAAATTATGAAATTGTTTTATTTGTCCATGCCTTATGCAGTACTTGCTTATTAAAAATATAGAGAAAACGTGCTTAGTAAGTATTGGTTGAACAAGTAATTTCACTCAAGTTAATTCAGTTATTCAGGAGAATTGTCAACTACTCACTCTCACATTGTAGTTTCAATAACTATCATGACAATATTTGGTTCTCCTGTGAGAAATCTACTTATTATAGTATGTGTCGAGACTTTTCAGTAGCTTTTCTTGTGTTGTTAATAAATTTTTTTGAAAAAAGGATAAGAAAAGCTACTTTAACAATTACTCTTATGTAGAAATATAACTAGATTAAATAATCTTTTCTCAATTTCTGATTATTATATATTTATTATATCATATTATTCTGTACAAATGCTTTATTCAGACAAAACAATATTATAAACTTTTGCTTTGTGTTCTCTTACAATTATAAGCTTACTTATTGTTTTAAATTACCTGAAAAACATTAAGTTCAAATTTTTTCTTTATTACATTTGAGAATTTTATATTATTTATACTTTTTTACTGTTTTAAAAATGTTTCTTAAACTCAGTAATGGTTATTAATTATAGAATGGCATATGCAATTTTATTCTATACAATTCCAGGAGTTCTATTACAAAGGATTCTCTGTAGGGAAATTAACATATTCAATTAGGAAATACACTTACTACTTAAAGAAATCACTTGGTGCCCTGTGATATCAATTGGTAATCTATGAATATATTCAAAATAAATAGATCTAGTCTCTTTGAGGAGATGTATAGATGACAATAAATGCATGAAAAGATGTTTAAAATTATTAGAATTAGGGAGGTACAATTTGAGACCATGATGAGATATTACTACTTACCTCTTAGAACAGCTATGGTAAAAATAGTGATAATACCAAATGTAGGCAGGGATGCAGAGATACTGGAGCTCTCATGAATTGCTGATGAAAATACAGAATGGTACAGGCACTCTGAAAACAATTTGGTTTTCTGGAAAACTAACCATACACTTATCACACAACCCAAGACTGGTAGTACTAGACATTTATTCCAATAAAAGGGAATAAACTATAATGCAAAAACTTAGATAAATCTCAAAGGCATCATGCTGCGTGAAAAAAAATCTCTAAAAATCACATGTCATTTATATAACATTATTGAGGTGACAAAATTATAGAGATGGAGAACCAATTGGTGGTTCCCAGAGATTACATATGGTGGTAGGAGGATGCTATAAGAGGATAACAAGAGGAAAGAGATCTTTGTGGTGATAGCATAGTTCTGTATCTTGGTCATGGTGGTCATTACATGAATCTACACGTCGTAATGTTTTGTAGCTTATTCACACATATTGTACTAATGTCAATTTTTTTTGGTTTTGATATGATACTACAGTTCTGTAAGATGTAACCATTGGGGGAAATGAGTAAAGGATACATGGTACTTCTCTATACTACCTCTGTAACTTCCCATGAATCTATTATCTTTCAAAATAAAAACTTTAAAAAGTCATTTGCCATCTTACATTCCAAAAACAGATAACATAGTATGTTTCCTTTCTTTCCTCAACACATTTTTAAATTATTTTATACTTTACAATTGTTCTCTACTGGTGAGTTCATTTCAACACTTGCTAGATTAAGCTATTTTAACATTTTTTCCCCTGCTTTTGAAATAGTGGCAAATATAAGGATTAAATATAGGGATATGTAGGAGAAATTTTGAAATTTATCTACATAACAGAAAGGATGGTAAATACATACAATGTGCCAAGGTTCGTTGGGAAAGAAACATGCTCATGTAGAAATGCTTATTTTTAAGATAAAATTTAAAATGTTTTATATACTAGCTGAAAGAGTAATGACTGTCCTTATTTGGAAATATATAGGATGTTATTTTTGGTGATTGTAATCAAGACACTACCACACTAGAACTTTCTTTCCATTTCATGTTATTTATTTAAATGTGAACTGAAAAAGAAACTAATAGGACTAAATCTATTTATTCCTCAGTTGATGATATTCTATACAATGAATTGCTTTGCATTTTCTTTTGGTACATAGATGTGTCTAGAAAGAACCTGCCTTGAAATTTGGTCTGTCTAACCATTAATTTAATTTAATCTCTGCCTCTTAGTGTGATACGAAGGATATTAATTTTAACTACTGATTTTACTGCTAAAGGATCCTTGAAAGCACTTTTCTGAAGGACTTTTAAAATTTAAAAGAAGTGAGATATTTATCTGTCACAGATACAAGTTTTGAAAATGCTATCAATTATAGACCATAAAATTTGTAATAATTTGTTAATATTTCTTACTATCATCCCTTAACTTGCCAAAGTTATCCTGCAGGAACTCACAAAAACTAAAGTAACATTATGTCCAGTCTAAACTTTAAGGGAATACTTGGTAATTAAACTTTTGTTCATAACATTTGATCTAAAAGTATCTTTATATTTTTCTATAAACATGTATAAATGACTTTCTCAGCTAAGATATAGATATATGTATATGTATATATATATATATATGTTAGATATAGATATATATAGATATATAAACATGTCTTAAAAGCCTTTTGCAAACCTAGTGATGTTCATTTCTATATGTCGATGCAATTCTCTGTATTTCCACTTCTGTTTTCTTCACTTATTGCCTATACATAAGTCCAGAAGTATATATATATTTCAACAAACATTTCTTTTTTCAGCTTCAGGCCTATTATATACTTTGCATGAGGCCAAAGTTCTTATATTGTACTTGTACCTGTCTTGGTCTCAATCTTTATTTCCATAATGTTTTATGTTCTTTAATGAGCTCCATGAGGACAAAGCTCAGTTTTGTCTATAGCCTTGAGTATAAAGTGGACTGCGTGATGACCACTGAAGACAAATTTGATATTATAAATCTGCACTAAAATCATTGGAATAACTACATGTAGTGGCAGGTGAGTGCTAGACTAATCTAAAGACTAATTGCTTTTGAAGTATTTGTCCAATACATGAAAGAAGAAACAGGGTGATGGAATGTAACAGAGCTCTACTGGTAACCAAGGTGGCTTACTACAGCCAAGAGACCACTGTGTCTCAGCCTTCCTCACTGTGGTTTAGCCTTCCTCACTGTAATTTCAGCTACCATCTCCATACACTGTAACAGTCTGTATTCCACCTTTTCCAGTGTACACTGGAAAATAATTGCACTTAGCTCTATGCCTATGTAAAATAAGAAATGTGTTTCTCAACTGTTTTGCCCATGCCTTCTTTAAACGGGTATAAAAATCTCATCCTTTTTTTTTAAATTAAATAATTTAATTGAATAAACTAATTGAACTAGCCATATAAATCGTGATCTCACACACACACACACACACACACACACACACACACACACACAAACTCTAAAGTCATTAAACTACTCTTTCAAACTTGTCCACCACCACTAATCTTTGATTCTCATATACATACATTAATGGAAAAGACTCTTAGCTCACATCTTCAATCTGGCTGGCATCAGAGACTGGGAGGAGGTGTCTGGTTGAGTGTTAATTTAAAATCCTATTGCTTTGGTATTTTCCAGAATATTTTTAAATGCCAATGATGAACACACATTCAAACATTATTATTTGACAAATGCCCCAAGGATCCAGAAAAAGAGACAAAATGAGTCAGGAAACTTTGACTTGCAAGTATGAAGGTGCTATAAAACCTGACTGGGTTTTGAGTCCCACCAGTCAAAAAGAGGTCTAGCTTTACATGTAGTCAGCTTTCTCATGGCCCTTTCCTAGACTATATTCTGAAGCCCACAGGGTTTGCCAATATCTGTGGTCCAAATCAATAAAATACTCCTTTAACATGTGGGGGGAAACTTCTCCAGGATACTCCTCTCTCTCTCTCCCATGGCACACCTTTTCCCCACTGGCACTCTGGGATGCCACATCCTCTTTACTTTGATCTTTCTTACTTGTATTACTCTGTCTGCAATTTAGACCTTGATTTTAATCTGTATACTTATGAATGACTTTGAAGTTCCCAGCAAGACCTCCAGGGAAGTAAGCCAGAGGCACCTCAGTCCTGAATCCCATCAGGGACCTAAGACATCAACAGCTGAACCCCTTATTCTTGCTCAATCTAGAAAAGGAGCATGCAGTCATTTCTGGTTAGTTTTTGAATTCTCTACAGAGTTGCCCTTTTTAGCTTAGCTTTTAAGTTACATAAATGAAATTATAAATTTTCAATAGCTAAAAGAAGCCATACCATACCAGGCTGAAAATGAAGTTGGTCAGTGGGTCAGAAATTGTCTAAAATGACTGTTTTGTTTTTATTTTTTAACACTTGTGTTACAGGAATAAATTAGCACATTTGGGATTGGATGGTAGACATATTGACACAGGAGGTTATTAAAAGTTTTTACAAATCTGAAGGTACACCCATATGCACACACATATTTGCTCATACACAAACACATACATATGTAAACATGCACACACCCTTCATTAGGACAATCATATGATACATAATGCATTAGTTAGAGCTTAAATCTCTAGTTGAAATTCATTATGAAATTGTATTCCTGGTGGCTGGAGATAATGTTTGTGTGGTAAATATCAATTACTTAGGTAAAAAAAACCCAGAGGGTTTATAAGATTTTTTTAAAAAAATCACATAGGTTCATAAGAAGAAAACATAAGGAGTAGAGAAAGGTAAATTATGATATATAGGCATAAATTTATTTTTAAATGATTTTCTAAAACTGCAGTTACTTTGCAATTGTGAAAAATCACTTATCTTAAACTGATCTCTGAAGGGGGGAAAAAAAAATGTTGAGTGGCAATTCCTGAACTATAGGGGTCATCCATATAGCAACACTCCTGTCTTTCTTTTTGTGAACTCTTTGATTACTGTTATGTTTGGTCAATTTGATGAATTTTGGTCTCTGTCTTAAATAAAATGTTTGTTTGTTTGTTTGTTCATGTGTTTGTTTCAAATAGAGAAACAAATAACAAAGCTTCGGCACTCTGCTCACTTCTATTCAGTCTAGTATTTTCTTCTCTGAACATATCATCATTTTCTCCCCACTCCAAAAATCAAAGAAGGAAGGTGTTATAGGCATGAAAGAGAGCTCTACTTTTGCTATCATTTGATGTCCACTCCATTTTCATGATTTTCTAAAAATCTGTGATAAATTGTCTTAAATGGAATTTCCTCTGTACTTTTAAAAAGCATGAAAACTTTAATGTAAGATAAAGAAAACCCATTAATAGCATATCTCAGATAAAGGTTTAGTAAAAAGGATACAAAATTCAGGATCCACAAAATTTTAATGAAAGAAAGTTTAAAAGGAAACAAAGTAGAACACTTCTGATTTGTTTTGTTTGCAATATACAAATTTATGTAAGAATGCCAAGAATATGAAATTTTCTATGCCCATCTTGATGTTTTCTACGTTAAGCCCCTGTCTTAAAATATATCTTGAGTCTATATTAACCCATATAATTTTCTGAGTGTACAACATGTTCATCAAGAATGCATGAGGTTGCTGTTTCCAAAAGCTCTTAAATTCTGAAATCTAAGATGAGTACTTCCCAGCATTGAAACCCAAAGGCCATCTAGACATAATGTGGTGAGCAGACATATAATAATCTTTTCTGACAAATCTGAAATATGCTTTTCCCAACCATATTAAGTCTGTTGAAAGAAGAGTTCAAGTGATCTGGCAACTTAAAACAAATTATGCTTTAATATTATGCTACTTCTCTTAAAAGTAAATCATGCCACGTTGCAGGCAGGTAGATTTTAGTACTTAATTTCTAAATATACCCACCATGAAGTTATTCATTACATATCCTGCAAGAATCTAACCTCAAAAAAGTAATAATTTGACGTAAGGCTAAATATTGCATTTCTATACACTAATAATGAATAATCAGATGGAGAAATTAAGGAAACAATCTCATTTACAATCACGTCAAAAAGAACAATACCTAGAAATAAATGCAGACTTGTATTTTGAAAACTATGACAGTGAAGAAAGAGCTGAGCTTTATATGGAATCCCTAAAGACTGCAAATAGCCAAACAAATCTTGAAAAAGCACAAAGGTATCACACTCTCTGATTTCAAACTATACTACAAAGCTATAATAACCAAAACAGCACGGAACTGGCACAAAACAGATATATAGATCAATGGAACAGAATAGAGAGCCCAGAAATAAACCCTCATTTATATGGTCAACTAATCTTTGACAAAGGAAGCAATAATACACAATGGAGAAATGACAGTCTCTTCAACAAGTGGCATAGGGAAAACTTGCCAGTTAGAAGCAAAATAGAACAAACTCAAAATAAATTACAGACAAATGTAAGACCCCCATAAAACTCCTACAAGTGGACATAGGCAATAAACTATCTGACGTCAGTCTGAGTAATATCTTTTTAAATATGTCCTCTCAAGCAAGCGAAACAAAACAAAAATAAACAAATGGGACTTTGTCAAACTAAAACACATCAATCTAAAAAACTGCTGCACGGAGAAGGAAACCATAAACAAATGGAAAGATAACCAACTGAATGTGAGAATGTGTTCACAAATGATATATCCAATAAAGGGTTAATAGCCAAAATGTGTAAGAAACTCAAACAACTCAATAACAAAGTAAAAAATAAATAAACAATCAGATAAAAAAATGCACAGACCACATGATGAGACGTTTCTTTGAAGAAGACATACAGGTAGCCAACAGACATATGAAAAGATGCTCAGAATCATTAATCATCAGAGAAATGCAAAATAAAACCATAGTGAAATATGACTTCACACCAATCAGAATAGCTTTTATCAAATAACAAGGGTTGGCGAGGATGTGAAGAAAAGGGAACCCTTTTACATTTTTGGTGAGACTGCAAATTGGTACAGCCACTATGGAGAACAGTATGGAGACTCCACAAAACAACTAAAAATTGATCTAACATACAACCCAGCAATCTCATGTCTGGGTGTTATCCAAGAGAAGAGAAAACACTAATTGAAAAGATATATGTACCCGTATGTTTATATGTTCATATGTTCACTGTAGCATTATTTGCAATAGCCAAGATATAGAACCAACTTAGGTGTCCATTGATAGATAAATACATAAATAAGATGTGATATTTATATATACACATATACAATATGTATACATATACATGCATAGGAATATTTACTATCCTGTAAATTTCAGTGTTATTGTAAAGGTTAGCTTGAATGTAAAGATTTTATTGAATATAAATTATCTAGCATTTTATAAATTATAGCTGTTATGATTTTCTTAATTTCTCATAATAAGCATAACTTTTTAAGATGGGATGTGTCACATATATATGGAATTTTTTTAATGTTTATATTAGTGCTGTGATCCTTATAACCTTAACCTTAAATATGCAACTATTTGGGGTTAGTATTCATTCATTCAATAACAAATGTTCTTTTAACATCTTCTATGTTCCTGATACTGTTCCGGCAATGGGAATACAATGAGGAACAACTATAGATAATCTTGTCCAATTAGGATTTTAAAATATGATTTTGAAATGTTATATATTGAAAAAAGGGCAGGTACTATAAGAAAGCAGAACTGAATGGCCTGATTAATATTAGATTGTCTAAGAAGGGTCTGAGTAAATGCCATTTAATCTGATTTCTAAAGGGTAAGTATGATTAGTAGGTAAACCAAGGGGAAAATGGCAATTCCAGGCAGAGAAAATTGATGTGTAAAAGGCTTGTGTGAGAAAAGAGCTTTTTGCATTGGTAAACTAAAACAAGATTGGCGAGGTTGGAAAACTGGGATAAGGGGTGGTGTGATCAGAGAGGAAGCTGGGATAAGAGAAAAAACCTGTTTGATGGCATCTTAAAAGTAATTTTTAAGCTTGAAAGGATTGAAATGGGCACATGCTTTATACAGCTTCTTCTTTCACCTCTTTCACCAAATCTAAATAGAAGTTAGAAAATAACATTTTACATACTGAATACTCAAAAAATAAGAAAGACACCTCTCAGAGAACTAGAACATGTAAAACAAACAACAAACAAAGACCCAGAAGCAGATCAAATTGAAAAGAACAGAGAATGCAAAATGTTCAAGAGAAAGTTCTGTCACAGAAGGTGAGATATAGCAAGGCAGCTTCATGGTCTCTGCAGTGTACGCTGAGGGCCATAGAGCACAGGGAACCAACAAGAGGGTTAGCTGGAGTAGCACAAAGAGGAATATGTAAAATGGACACTGATAGCTCTACAAAGTAAAATAGGCAAATTTATAATCACAGTGAGAAGCTGAACATCCTCTCTTTCAGAAACCAAGAAACCACCGACTAATAAGGATGGATAAGGAGCAGTTGTGTAATGTACTTTGCAAGCCTGACTGAATAGCTAGCTGTACAAAGAAACCTGTACCATGCATACAAACCTACATATCATTTCCAAGTGCACAGTCTACAGCCACAAAAATCTACCATGCGCGAGACCACAACGGAAATGTCAGCACATTCCATAAAGGTGATATTATCCAGCCTACATTTACTTGTTCATCAACGATTATAAAAAATTCCACTACTCAAAAAGCCCCATAGACAAAAAATGAATACACACACACACTTCCAAATAATTATTAAGTTAAAGTGAAAATCGATATGGAACTTACAAACTATTTGGAGCCGAATAAACAAATAAAAAATTCTGTATAACATACTTAGTGGAAAATGACCAAAGCAAATCAGGGAAGAAAATGTATGAACTTAAATGTATCTATCTGAAAAGAAAATTGAAAATAAGTGATCTATGCTTTTAAGACAAGAATCTAGGAAAATAAAACAAACATAAAATGGGAGACGTTCATATAAATGAAAGCATAAACCAACTAACTAGAATATAATAAAATATCCCAAATTTATGAATAAAAACTAAAAAATAGTACTATGACATGATTAATTAGATGCCATAGCCAGTATGACTGAGAAAAAGGGGTACAAATAATTGTCAGAAATAAAAATAGTACAATGAAAACACAGAGGACACTGAAAAATTATTTTTTAATTTGTAAATCTAGATCAAATTGATAATTTCAAAAAATAAAATTTCAATATATGTACTTTTCTGAATTCTATTACAGTTCAAAAGGGCTTAAAATTAATGATAATTTTAAATAGTCTTCAAGAGTAAAAAAAAAAGAAAGATAAAAAAGGAATCTAATTAAGATGTTCCAGGTGAGCAAAAGTAGTGGCACAGAAAAGGTGTTTCCTTTAGGGCATGTTTAGAACTGCAGTATTCTGTGCACTGTAAATTTTCAGGGAGAGATAGTGGGAGTTAAGATGCCTGCCATGGAAAAAGCAAGAGAAGCAGTAGTTGTTCATAGAGAGAAGGGGTGCTTAAAATATAAAAAAATAAGTAATTTAGTATTATTTATTAATTGTATTTGTTATTACTAAAATCTCTAATTCTCAGGCAGTAATTCTGTATTATCTGTTCAGGCCCTAACCTCAGAATCTAGCCTATGAAAAATGTTCAATATGCAGTGCTTAGAAGCTCTATTGGACCACCAAGAGTTCAAAAAAAAAAAAAAAAAGTAAATTCTAATAGTTTCTTTCAACCCCAAAATCAAAAATAATTCTAACAATAATTTATACAATTTTTGAGGCTATATACACTTTCTTAATTTTCCTTTCTCAGGCCATTAATTTATATTAATAATATAAATTATACACAAACTTAAAAAAATATATGAATGTTCATTTAGAATTAAGAGTTGGAAAAGGGCAAGAGAGCATCTGATCTCTTAGTTCTTAAATAAATATTCTCTTATGATGATATGAATTTTACCTATTTGTTTTTTTGTTTTTTTTTAATTTTAAAGGACATACAAGCTTTAGTATCTACCCTCAGGGCTAGGAATGTTTATCTAGAGGTGGCTGCATCACTCACTGGTGACTAAGCAGACTTCCTGTGTGACTGCGTTAATGTCACTTAGTATGTAGGTAGCCCAGGTACTGCCATTGTGGGGCCTGTTTTTTCCCTTTTAATTTTGATTTTTAGATATTGTATCCTTTTTACAAAGGATTATTTAATAATACAAGACATAAATAAAATAAAACTAAATTTGAAAAATCATGTGAGATGGGTGCACAATCTGTGAAGGATTAGTTCGCTAGGGCTGCCAGAACAAAGTATTACAGACTGGGTAGCTAAACAATAGAAATGTCTTTTCTCACAGTTCTGGAGTCTGGAAGTCTGAAATCAAGGTGTCGTCAGTAGGATTGGTTTCCTTCTCCTTGGAGAGAAGCCTCTTTTCTTGGCTTGTAGGTTGCTGTGTTTCCCCTGTGTCTTCAGGTCTTCCCTGTGTCCATCTGTGTCCAAATTTGCTCTTCTTATAAGAACACAGTCATACTGGATTAGAGCCCAGTCTGTCCACCTTATTTTTAACTTACTTACCTCTTAAAGACCCTGTTTCTAAATAAAATCACATTCTTAAGTTCTGGGGACTATTACTATCATATTAATTTTTCCAGGAGTAGGGGTTAGGGGTTAAGTAGTATTTAGCCTTTAACAGTGGATTTTTGCAGATTATAAAATTAAAGAGGGAAAATGAAAACTATGGCAAGAAGCTAGCTGTGAGGCAATGAAAGAAAAATGATTTGAGAAAGATTTAAAATGCTCAGAAAGTTGACCTAACACTGAACAAGCAGTTGAAATTAATTACTGCCCCCCTTCACCATAACTTTATGGTACCTTGTTGTTTGTAAAAAGCTTTTAGAAAATGCCTCACACACAATAAAGACTTGGTATTAGCTGACTTCATGATGTTCATTGTTAGCTTGTTTTCTAGCACTCACCACAGTCTGCTTTTAATGCAATGGGGTACTCCTGTGTCTGTCTCCCTAATAATCATAAGTTCCCTAAAAAAGAGACTCACTTCCTTTTTTTATCAGGATACATCATAGGCACATAGTGCTTGATACTTAGAATTTGCTAAACCAATATTAAACTTAACAGAAAAAATAAAAACAAAAGCAGGAATTTGCCATTTCTTAATTTTTTTTCTCTTAAAAGACTAGACTATACAAATGCTCATATACATGCTGAATGAAGTACAGATAATATTTACTAAGATATGGAAACAAAGTATTTTTTTGGAAACAATAAAAGAAAATCTATTTGCTGAGGTACTTTGGAGTCTCATAAGAAAAACTTGAAGGAGATTAGTTTAAACTACTAAATTCCAATTTGGTAGCATTTGTAAAATGTTTTAAAGATTCAGAGTAATGTATGTGCATTTTTTTGAACTTGGCAAAAAGGAAAAGAACACTGAATACTTAATAAACTCAGATGGAGTGTGAAATATATGAAGAAAAAAGTAAAAAATAAATTATTAAAAATCCAGTTTTCTGAAAATCACTGACATTTTTGTTGTCATCTGCAAAGACCAAAGCTCCAACTTTAATGAGGGAAATTTTTTTTTAAATGTCCAACTTTTATATATATTTTTATTTTTAAGAAAGTTAGTCAGAAATATATTAATAGTTATATCATTATACTTTTGAGGAGAAAGTAAAAATGGGATGTCTCTGTAAACATGGGCAGAACACCTCAGACTTCTGAATTTGTTAGTTTTGTATTTGAGTGTGGGCTACAGGCACTGCAAGTAGATTCTGCACCTTATATCATTTATATTGGTAGGGATGTGTTTTGTTGTCCTACTCCATAGTATTCTATTACAGATCACCTACTTTTATTGGTGTAATTTAATAGCCATTTTAATACTGCCATTTCATCATTTTACATTATTATTGCAACTATTAAAAAGTAATTTAAAGTGTATATTTTCAAAGGAAGCTGTCATGGTTCAAAGAGCTCTGAATTCGGATCTGGATGGCATTAAAGTTATGCTAGTTTTAGCTTTAGATGGAGGACAGTGGGCAGGTCACTTAATTTCTCTAATTCTCTGCTTTCATATTTGCAAGATGAGGAAAATAATGTGTATTCTTGCTATCTAATGTAATCATAACTAGGACCATATGAAAAATTATATAAAAATGCTTCTTGAAATGTAATCAATCTTATTTTTATTTATTTATGTATTTATTATTTTTTAAATTGTAGTTGACATACAATATTAGTTTCAAGTGTACAGCATAGTTGATTAATCTTATTATTTGTTTAATAGGACTCATACTTGACTTTCCTCAGATTACTAGCTCCTGTACTTCAGATCATATTAATTACAAGAGATGCCTATTCTCTCTATATATTGCTCAGTGAAACTGTAACAAGCAGCTCTATTCTTGATAAGTTTGGTTGTATGATAGAAGTTGGAATATGATAAGACATAACCAAACTTCAGAGTTGGAAAAAAAGTACTCAATGATCGCTAATTAGGTTTCCATAGGAATTTGTGAAAAGAGTGAAGCCCACAGATAGCTAATAATTTTAAGATCAATGTGCTTTGATATTTAATTTATAGCTGCTATGGCTCATGCATGATGCTATTGAAAATAATTGCTGGATTATGTTTGCCTGGAGTACAATGCCTTATCTCTCTGTCTTTTAGATCAGGGGTCAGCAAACTTCAGTCATGGCCCAAATCTGGGCCATCATCCTGTTTTTTATTTGTTTGTTTGTTTGTTTTAAATAAGGTATTATTGGAACATAGACATACCTATTTAATTTAGGTATTGTTTCTGGCTGCTTTCACACTCCAGTGGCAGAGTTGAGTAGTTCCAACAGAGGCCATATGGCCCACAAAGCCCGAAACATTTAAATATCTGGCCTTTTACAGAAAAAGTTTGTTAGCCTCTGTTTTAGGATATCACAATTATTTTTTATAAAAGTTCTTTAGAATATTTTAAAGAAAGTAATACACACTTGTTGGGGGAAAAGTTCGAATGTTTCAGAAGTATATAAAGTGAAATATAAAAGAGAAAATTTTTCATTCATTTTAGATTCTTTTTTTATCACCTTTGGAGCCTACCAAAATTGCCTGGCACAAAGTAAGTGGTCATCAATAAATGTCTGTCAAGAGAAGGAAGGAAGGAAGAAGGAAGGAAGGAAGGAAGGAAGGAAGGAAGGAAGGAAGGAAGGAAAGAAGGAAGGAAGGAAGAAAGGAAGGAAGGAAGGAGGAAAGAAAGGAAGGAAGGGAGTTAAGGAAGCAGAGGCATGAACAGAAAAGCTAAGTCATAGGCAGAAAGATCAAAGTGTTGACTTCAAGGTCTTAAAGTCATAATGATTAGAAACAAAGGTAACTTTTTTTTTTAGATCTTTACCTTGTTCTAAAACTTGATAACCATTTCCACCACATTCTGTGACTATTCTAAAAAAGATGATAGATTTTATCTTCAAACACTACTTTTTTTTATTCTAATATTAGAGACCCAAGAAAATTTGGTAACATATGTGATTCTGGGCTACTACCCATACATAAGAAAATAAATGCCATCAATGCTAACTTCCTTGGCAAAAGCAAAAAATTTTGTTTCTTTTCTTGTAGAGTAAAAAGTTGTGAAGCTTATAATTTCACATAGAATGAGGCTTATGAGGTAAAAAACAGAAACTCGCATTAAACAATTAATGTTTCCATAATAAGAGAAAGAAATGATACTTCTGCAATACTCTCCATCATTGTTTCCTCAAAGATTCCAGACCGGGGGTTGCCTTGGCCAAAACTTAACCACACTGGTCTATTGAAAGATTGCTCTCAGACTCAGGTCACTGATTATGAATTGCACATGCTTCCATCATGCTATTTCTAAAGCAGGTTATTGTAAGACAGTGCCAGCCTATGAATTCTCAAGAGAAGTATGTCATGAGAAAGCAACCATAGGAAGTTTACCTATTTCCTTATTTTATTCCTATTTCATCTCTTCAGTTTTGCCTGGTAAGGTAATGCAACACTGAACCTTTGTCTTATTGTTTTAAGCAGAGTTCATCTCGTTCACTTTGGGTTCCTGGATGGTGAAGTGCTTAAAGACCTCCCATGGACAGCAAACTCTTGCATTGTAATCTCATTACACAATAGTCAAGGCCTGTGAAATTAGTTTTTTTTTTCTTCACTGCAGTTTGTCTCTACCACATAACAATGTGATACAGAATGAAGCCAGCACAGGTCTTTGTATGTGATATTAACTTGGAACTGCTTTTTGGCTGTCATCATTGACCATGTCACCACTTTGTCACCTGCCTCCTAGATTTTGTCAGCTGTAGCTGGGTGTCTGAGATCACTTTCATCCCTGTGGAATGTGCCTGCAGTGTTTGCATAAGGGCCAGTCCACTCACACCCCACACAAGGCTATCGTTGCTGATGAAGTTGTTTTACTTGCATTCCCTGAATTTGTGAGATTAATATATGCTCTCTAATGAGGGTGAGAAGGGCTTCAGAAATGTCAAATGAGGAAGCACCACTCTAGCTATTTGATTTTGAGACTGATTTTATGAAATAAAATGTGTTATGACCCTTTAACCTATAGCTTTTGATCTTACCCAGTGTTGTGGCTGAACTTTCCTCATCCTGTTTTATTTTTCTTTCATTCAAAAAAGAAAAAATGTTTATCCAACCCCAGAACTCTATCTCCCAGCATCTGTTTACACTTCATGGAGTGACTGAGTATGTGTGAACAGAAAATGGCAGAAACCAGGAGGATAAGTAAGGAATGTCCCCATTCCTAAACACTTTTGAGGATATTTGGTTTCTTTCCTTCTTCATTCCCCTCCTCCTCAGTTTTCCCCCAAACAACTTTACTCTTTGTGTGCAGAAGTTTGCCATTTGGTGCACAAGGTTAACTTTAATACTTAAATGTTTCAGCTGTTAATTCTCATGATTTCTTCTACACTTCTGGTGACTGTATATTAATGCAACATAAACAATGATAATTGCTTTCACCTACACTCACAATTGCAGATTATATTTGCTTTAAAGTAGTAGCATTCAAAAATTGAAACTTTTAAACTATTTTCTTTATTTGGTTAAAACCATCAGGTCATATCACAAATCATGACTGAACAAAGATATACAATACAGAGAGGAGATGTGAGGGAAGAAACGACTTAGAATTCTGATGGAGGGTCAATAAAGGGAATAAAAATACTTATTTTAATATCATAAACACTTCCCTTTTCTATGTAAAAGAAAATCTCAATAAGCAGGCTAGCTTGTAACATCATGCTTCCAGGCTTTTTGCTCTGTTCCTATTTTACTACATTAAAAACTGTCTGTAAGACCCACACTGGGAGAGGAAAAACATTCCCTTTGCTGGCAGGTGGTCTTTTTGCAAGAACTTTCAATTGAAAACATATGTTCCTGGGTGTGAGGACGCTTCTGGTAAGTAGGGGTGCGGGGAGCTCATGTTGAGAATGATTGAATTAAACGGGCAAATTCAGATAAACATGCTTAGTCTTCTCTTCCTTCCACAATAAAGGTGTTATCACAGAAGCACTCTATCCTACTCACCTTCATTTCAAAGCTGTAAGTCTTTCTTAACTGTCTTACAACATGTTAGCATTTAAATCCTCTTTCTTATTAGTGTTTATGTAAGACCCTCTTGCTTCTCCTTCTTTTCCCAGGTCTTTGTCACCAAGACCAGTTAGGCAACAATAACATGGAATTGATTTTCTTAGGGATAAGGTCCCTTCCTCAGACTTCAGATTTCTCCACTCTTAATTGAAGAGAGGGTTGCCATGAAGAGGAACAAAAGAAGATCCTTTTCCTGTTTAAAGAGCGGGAAAGTTTTTTAGGCAAAGAACTTTTAAATATGACAAATTTGATGCAAAAATGCAATATACAAATAACCATTAGAAAAGAATTGAATGAGGTAAGTTCAAGAAAATAATTGTAGTGAAACATATCTTAATACATCTTATACTAAATTTCATACATTTGTTATATGCCTTTTCCTGTCTGAACATGTTTTGTTAAAGGCCCAATGTGGCTAACACCCTGAAAGCTTTCTGCTGCATGGCCTGGAATTAAGAAGGAATGAAATTGCTTCATGAAAATTAGAGTTTAATTTAATTCTGTGAAGTACAAAATCCTCAAGGACATTTTCCCCAGTATCCCAAATTCTAAAAACAGTTGAGGAGGATTGCACAGCTGCAGTTAGTAATTACACAATAGAGAAATGTTCTTTACACCAACCTGAAAGCACTTTAAAAAAAAAATGTTACTCTATCTCATAGTGAAAAGAGGTCAGATTGATGCTGTTTTAAGCATTGATTGTTTAGTTAAGATTTACTACATTAATATCCAAGTGCTCCCCCAAATGCCAAGGCTGTATAGTTAAATCTCTATTACTTGAAAGTTCAAAGTTTTCTTTATGGCTCAGAGAAAGCGATATCACATTTTTACTCTTCCCAATAAATGATTTTTTTTTAACATTTACTATAGAAAGCAAATCTAATCATATTAAAAGAATAAGTCACATTGCTTAGCTAGGAAAATGTTGAAAATGAGGCAAATTCCTCTTATTTTCTCCGTAATAGAAATATCTGTGCTGTCCTTATAAACCATGGGTTTATGTGTGAACTAGTGTACAATGTATGTAGCAATATATGCACATATTAGCATTTCTAGGAGCCGCTTGAGTTACCCAGAAAAAAAAATATTAGACTGTCCTTTCATTTCTACAGACTAGTTAGAAATTAAAAAACAAGCTAATCTTAATAAAAAATAATGATACTTTGTTTTTATATAGTGCTTTTCAGACATGACTTCATTATTTATCAGAACATTCTTCTGCGTATAGGTAGCAAGGGCTTTCTTCAGTTTATAGAGGCATAAACTTAGGCATAAAAAGATTAATTGATTTCTGCTGGGCAGAGGGAATCTATGCTGAAAGGAGATCAACTTTCTCCAGAAACCCTCCAGAGCCTGCTATTTCTCCAGTTAATAGAAATCACATCATAATCAACCACATAACAAGTTCTTAGAGTCTTTGCTACAATACCAATATTAATCATCTCCATGGTATTGATTTAAGACAGTTTGGGGATTTTGCTTGTTTATTGCTTTATGCTAACACATTTCACTCACATAGAATGTAGTCACTGGTTAAATAGTAAGTTGCTTTCATGGAAATAGGGAAAAGGTGAAAATCAGTAATGACACTCAAATTTCAATTCAAGAATGCACAAAGAATACCACCAGGAATTGTCATTATTTATTCCCAGCAAGTACAATTTAAAGCCAGCAAATCACATAATTAGAGGAACTTGAGAAGCCCATTATTTCAAGGAAAATTCCAAACATAATACCCTTATAATAAAATACTTCTTAGAAATTGCTTTACTTATGTAGGTTTCCCAGTCTGAATGTATTTTCTCCCGTCTTCAGTCTGTATTCATTTCATTTATTTGTTCATGCAATAAATACTTATCTGATGCCTATGTTTTGACTGGAAACTTTGCTTGATATTGGGAACCTGAAGATAAATAAGATAAGGATGATCTTTGTCTTCAAGCAGTTTATAAACTATAATCACAAACATTAATTCCCACTGTGACCAAAGAGATATCTTAAAGGAGGAAACGAGTTCTATCAGGGAGAAAACAGGCAGTAGAAATCATGGCCCAGTAGAGGTAGCTGTAAATTTTTCTTCAAAAACAGCTCAAAGCTTTATTGTTGTCATTTTTTATGTTGTTTTGTTTATTGTAAAATTATTTAACATTAAAGCAAAAAAAATTTAAATATGTCTACAGTGTTACGTTTTCTCACAGACACTGTGGGAGTTGATAGCAGAGTTTCTGGTGTCTAATACCTATTTTGCCACTTCTGTGATATGTGACCCTGAACAAATTATTTTACTTCTCTGTGTTTTAGTATCCTCAGCTATGAAACAAGATGAAAGTAGTATACAGCTCATTAGGTTTTATGAGCATTTACTTCGCTAATCTGTGTATCACGTTTAGAGAAGAGCCTGGTACATAGTAACCACTCAATTAATGTTTATTATAATTATAGTCTTATGGGAAAGATGTAATCAAACAACTATAGTAAAGTGTCACAAGTACCCTGATGGGGACTTACAGAGGGATGTGGAAATGCAAAGCAGGAGTATCTGACTTCAGTCTGTAGAATATGGTATGTTTGGTAAAGAATTATAATATGAAAGTCAGGATTAATTTACCTGAGGAAAGTATACTGGAAGGAATAGCAGAACTCAGCCTGGCACATTGTAGGTTATAAAGGCAGTTCAGTCCGGTGTACTCACAGTCTGCAAGAGAGTGTGTAATAAGAGTTGAGACTAGAAAGATAGGTAGGAGCTAGGTCACAGATGGCCTCTAAGACTGTGATGTTAAGAGGTTTGAACTTTATGTTTGAAATAATAAGGAATCATTGAAATAGAAGAGTGACAGAATTCTCATTTTCAAAAATTCATTTTGGCTGTAACACGGAGAACATGGAAATTGAGACAGAAGATGTTGACCATTTCGAAGGTTTTGGTGAGAATCCAAGTGAAAAATAACAGTGGCATTAATTAGAGTAGTGTTAGTGGTGATGGAAAGTAGTAGGTGAACATAAAAATGTTTATTGTGTAAAACTGATGTTTGGTTGCTTTCTGGGACTGAGAGAGAGAAAGATGTCTCTAAGTTTGTATTTTGTTTGTTTTGTTTTGTTTTCAAGTAAGTGGAAGTTGGTGACATTCAGTAAGATTGGAATTAGCAAAGGGTCACAGATTTAGTATGAGGGAGATGATATGTCAGTTTTTGACATTATACATTTGAGATTCTTGCAAGATATCTAGGTAGAAACATGGGCAGTTGAATGTATGGCTCCAGAGTCTAGCCTCAGTGTATATCCTCTATGAAATATTCCATGATCATTTCATTCAGAAGCCATATCTTTAACATTTGAACCCTGTCTAACTGCCACCGTTAAGAAAGGGACTTAGAGTAGGATGGTGGAAATAGAAGGGGTGAATCAGTCAGTTGGCTCCTCAATATTATTTTAAGATAGAATTGACATAATTTGCTGATGGATTGACTGTGGTGTGTAAGAGATAGACTCCCAATATTTTCATTCTAGGCAATATTTTCTATTCTAGTAGAATCAAGTTTAGGAATGATGATTGAAGTGAACTCAAATTTGCATTTGTTTAATAGAAAAAAAAGAAAAGGAATTGAATATTTTGAATATAGACAACTCCTCTGGAGAGATCTGATATAAAGAGAAGCAGAGAAAAGAGGGCTTTCTTGAAAGAACAGAATTACAAATATTTAAGGGAGCTGGTGATAAAAACATAAAAGAAAAAATATTTTGTTTTTAAATATTCTAAAAAACTTCTTTGGAGAAATGGTGGTTTTTCTCCACACTATCTAAATTTTATCTAACACAAAACATGGGAGTAAGTATCAATATGGCATTAATTCTACTATGGGACCTGTCTTATTAACTATACCATTCTACCTCTAATATATTTTAATTTCAAAATGATATTTCACTTAATAACTAAAATAAAACCATAATAAAATCTCAAGTTGAAATCCAGGGGAAAATGCAGTTTATTGACTCAGTATTCTGTTCAGAATATTATATTTAAGCAAAGTGTTTTTTCCTTTGATTCTGGACCCAGAATTAACCCTAGAATTATGTGGATTTTATATGAGCCCAAGAAAAGATCATCATTTGTAACGTAAAATGAATTAAAACTGCCATTAATGTGGCCTTTAATATTTATTCTGTTTTGTATTTATATTTCATCTGGAAATCCTTTGCAAAAAACCTAGAATGACTTTTACTTAATTACAAAGTGAAAAATTTTAGAAACACCCTTAATCTCTATGTAGTAGGTGCTGAATAAATGTTTAAGTAGATGGACTAGAACAATACATATATTAATTAAATATATGAGTGAATAAAGAATGACATGAATAATTTATAAAAGAATATATGAATTTATAGTGGTATGTATAATGCAAAAACACATCATGTAAGCAGAGAGGAAGTTCTTTGTGATTCCTTTGTGATTCCCTGTATTTGTTAGTAGGAACTAGTAGGAACGACATTGAGGAACACTTGCAAAATTAGGGCAGTGGAAGAAAGCATCATTGTTGACAATTCCAGAACAAACTGGGGAGTGAAATACAAGAGTGGAATGAGGGGCAAGGCTCACAGGTGACCTAAGTGATTTTAATAAACAGTGACTGTGAGCTTATGTGGCATCCTATGCTCTGACAATAGAGATTGAAGTTAGAACAAAAAGAAGCTGCTCAAGAGAGAATGTATAACTCCTGGGTAGAATTGCCTCATCAGAGAAAAGGGTGGAGGTTACTTTTTCCTTTTCTGAGTCATAAACTCATGACCTTCCTCCCTTCTCTAAGTGCATGCTCGCAGGCATGTACATGCATACACAGACACAGACAGACACACACACACACTTTCCAAGCCATCCAAGAATTGAAAGATTTTTACGAGCTTCACAAAGGATGTGATTGTTCTCAGGGATGTGTTCAGAGAAGCAGTTTCTCCACCCACTCATCTCCCAAAGTGGTTCCTTAACCAGGTAGCAAATTGAGGGATGGGATTGAGACAAATACTAAAAAGGTGTTTCAGAGATGCTAACTTCAGAATGACATAGGAAAGAAAAAGAAAATAATTTCAAATTTTTATATTTCTATATGTATGGTTGGATGGATAGACAGATAGATAAATAGAACTTTCCATTTTAGAAAAGCCTTCCAAGACTATTTTGTGTATTATTAGGCTATTTAAAATTTTTCTTTCTACTTTCTCTTTTCCAGCTCAGTAAATATGTACCAATTTCCACAGAACTTTATGTAAACAAACAAACACACAAAAACACACAAATACTCACAAACACACACAAACAAAAAGAGATAAAGAGTATATAGTAGAACAATTTGGTAGAAATTAAAGAAACCAGCTCTTCTGAAGCCAAGCTGCCTCACCACCCACTAAGCAATAAAAACAGGTAGGGTTTCTATTCAAATAGTTGCAAACTATTTGATATTTCAGACACTATTAATGGTAGGCTTATCTCTTCAGTCAAATATAACAATCCCGTCTTTTCTAATGAAATGAAAAATTAAGTTACATTTTAAAAGAAGGCAATTTGTTGTCTGTCTTTAGACAACAGACACTAGACATCAGGAGAGAAATGAAATAAATGCAAAGAGGAAAGATGTAAGTTAGAATTTCCCAAGTCTTTCCCACAGAGCTCGAGTCAGCCAGATGTTCTGAGAAAAGTGTGCTCCGTGGTGGAACACATGTCTGCAGTGCTCCATGTGCTATTCTCTCTAGAGAATGCATCATACTCATTAAAATGGTAAAGACCCCCAAAATTCTAAAGTAAAGAAGTTAATTTAGTTTCCTTTAACCCAGTGTTTTCAAAATTTATGAGTCCACAAAGTCTTCTTAACTATAACACACATCAAGACCCTGCAGAGCTAGAGATATGGAATATTCTTGGTGTATGCCTATATAAACAATGTAAGCATACTCAAGCATACACAGGGACAGTCCCCAGGGAAATGAAATCACTGAGAGGTAATCAATGCCTTTGTAGAAAAACATAACCTGTTGATGCTCAGAGCACAGAAAAAAGAAATTAGGTAGGTTGGAAACCATACATCTTACAACTTAGCAACAGTTGGGATTTGAAAGAATTAAAAAGAAGCTAAAAGGTTGGGAACAAAATCCAAATAATTAAATCCACTAGACTGGATTTTTAATTTATCCTTCTGGTGGTACTAGAAAAAATTTTTCTAGAATGAAGAATATTAAGAGCACAATATTTTTCACTAAAGTAGTATCTTCTAATCTTTGAAACCCATTTGCCTTTGGAAAACCATACTTCCCAGGGGTTCTAATGAGTCTTAAATGAGGAGAGTGGAGGTTTTTAGATGCTCATAAAAAGGCTCAGAAGGCTTTTTGGACATCAAATTCCTCTTACAAAATTACAAAATAATAATTTTTTTGAATGACATGCCAATGAAACAGATGGATTACATTTTCCTCACAATGTGTACAAATTAAAAAATTAAAGAGAAAAAGTAGTTGGTAAAACCAAATTTGTGTTTTGCTGGACCTAAAACATTGAGAAAAAATAGTTTGAAATGTCTGGCTAAAGCCCAGTGCCACCAGGCCTGCCTGGCTCCAGACACGGGTTCATTGACTGAAACATTCCATTAGGCAAACAGATGGGTGAGTGGGGATTGTTACTGACTTCTTCACAAAGGCATGTGCAATATTCCTAGAATGATAAAATACTTGTGCTTCATACTTTCATAAAGGTGGGGTGAGATCCATCTCCAGGAGACTTCAGAAATAATGTAAGCTGAGAGAATTATTTTAAAAATATATTCTTTGTATCAGTAGGAGATAAATGAGAAAGGAAGAAGCACCTAAAGAAAGCAAATAGACTAGACACACTGGGAGTATAAGTTTTGTGAAGAGCCTGAATTTCTGCTGCCATGACTACAATTATGTGATGCTTTATAGAATAATGTGATTTCATGAAGCATTTATATGTATGCTTTTTAAAAATTCATAAACCATTTTTTAGAGCAGTTTTAGGTTTATAGAATTAAGTGGAGAGTTCTCACATACCTTCTGCTCCCCACCCATCAACACACACATTCCCCACTCTCAACAACCCACACCAGAATGGTATAGTTGTTATAATCGACGAATCTACATTGACAAATTATTATCACCCTAAATCCATATTTTACACTAGGTTTCACTCTGCGTGTGCCTTAGCAAGGAAGTATCTTGATATTACAGCTTACTTACTTGTCAAATAATTGGTAACGCTACTTGAAACACATTATTAGGGTGTATTTGAGGATAAAGGACTATGGAACTAAGGCTTTTGCTTATTTGGAAAGAAATAGTTTGTAATCACACGTTATTTGATTTCAAGAAGAAATAAATTATAGGAGAATGTAGACTTTACTGACTTTGATGTTCATTAAAAGAAGCATATAAACCTCACAAATTATCAAATGCCATTTCTAATTAGCAATTTAAAATAATATTTTTTCCTTGATGTGACCCATTCTTAACATAGCTACCTTTGGAAAAATGTAAAAGAGAGAATCAGCTTTATGGTAATGCTTTACATATAAAATTACTGTAACAACAAAACAAAACTCATATTAATTCCCAATAAACCTACTTTTAAAGTGCTTCCTTTTTGATATCAAGTTGAAACCTGGAGTACACCAATATTGTGCCTCCTCTTTTATAAGGCCTCTGATATACTTTCATGGGATGAAATTTGATGCTGAGATTTTGATTCCAAAGATTGATTTTCTGTTTCTTAAACTAAACTGCACCTCTTGATCCATTCACTGAACAGATTAATATTTCAAAGGGAGAATTTAGACACCCTTAGAGAATATTTAAAGTCTGAAAGTGTTCTTGCTTAAAGCTTGATGTACATATTTCTGGCATTAACTCTGACCAGATGTATTCCCGAAGAGGGTAGCTATTGTGTGCTCTTGCCTCCAACCCAAAAAATCATTGCTACACTTAGTAATGCCTAGAAATTCTGGATTTACATGAGTTTTAATGAGTTCCTTAAGCTAGGTTTCACTAACATGGAGCACTTATCTGGAGTCTTAACTTTCTATGTATAATCAAACTTTGGGTTTTATTACTAATTAACTCACTATCATCTTTGTGTTTCTCAGGAAGAATAGCCGTAAATATTTTAGTTTATTTTTCACATCAAAAAATATAAATTAAAAAGAACAAAAAATTCAACAGCAATTTCCAGCTACTCAAAGAAAACTGCTCTTTTGTTTTCTTGTTTTGTTTTTCTTCTCTCAGTCTCTCTCTCTCTCTCTCTCTCTCTCTCTCTCTCTCTCTCTCATTCATGACTTCTAAATTTACCTTCCCTTATCCTTAAAGCAACCTTATCCTCCAGTTTTGGTTTGGATAGCCACATTCTCCTTTCTTTGGCCTGGGGATCTAGAGTTAGAGCCCTTGATCTAGATTTGGCCAATCAACAAACTTAATGCTTCCTTCTACCTGTTCATCTCCCTGCCCAGACCATACCCATCCATCCATAGTGATAAGCTAGGGATTTCCCCTTGACCAAACCTTGTTCAAACTGAATTTTCATTTGCATATACCAATACATTCTTTTCTGCTCACGGTGATTTCAGTTGGCTTTCTTCTTATCTGATAGAAAAAAATAGTCCTGGTACAGCCTTTCAGACATTTTATTGATGCTACTCAAAGACATATTTTCAGAGCATTTTATTAATGTATATATTAAGAGAGTATTTCTATGAATTAAAATTCCCCAAAACTAAGTGAGAGAGCTTTTGTTTAGTGATTTTAATTGTCTATTAAAATTTAGAGACACGGAATGAACTTTGATTTGCACTGCATTAAGAATTCAGGAATAACTTGCTAGTTTTCTTAGATTAATTTCTCTAGAGTATCTGAAATTTTGGAGCACTTTCAACAGATTTTTCACTTTGATGTACAACATTTCAATGCAGAGATTCTTTTTTAATCCAGACTTTTCTGTGTCCTCTTAATTGTTCTCATATTTGAGTGGCATTTATTTAGAACATAACTCATCAGTCCTTAGCCTCAATTTCTCTTTGAAATGATCTTGGCTTAATTAGTAGGAGAAATGTCCAAGGATTGCAAAAAACACATATCCTGCTTTAAAAAGTTTTTTTCTATAAATTTACAATTCCTCCTTGATTCTGTGTGAGAACCATAGCCTACTTTCTGCTTTAGCCAGTGAGGTAAGCAACAATTTTTAATAGAGACATTATAGTTGTGGATAGTGATAATATTTAAAGAGTAACTTTCTAGAGATTAAGGTTTCAATGAAATTGAAGAATTTCCAAACTCACCTATTAATCCTCTGCTTTAATGCACCTCAGCCATGCTGGAGTGATAGAATTAGTGACAGAACTTGAGAAAAGGAGTGAGATATCATTTTCTGGCCTTTCTTTGCTCTTCATGTTACCCTACTGAATATTTGACAATTTTTCATTTTTAATGGGGGCAAAACCAGTTCTTGTTCACTCTTAGGAAATATAAATGACTTAATCAGGAGAATCCACATAGACATCATGAAAGGAAGCTTAGCAAAACTAGAGTCTTCTATAATAAGACTTTTATCTTAATGAAGTGTTTCCAAAGGCTATTTTAAAATTTACTTAAATATAAAAATGACATTGATTACAATGTGAGAGAGCATAGGAGTAAATGTTTAATTGCATATGAGTGGGTCAAAAAATTAGTAACAATACATTTTATTTTACATTGCTTTTAATAAATATAGCTAGTTATTATTAACCTCAACAATTGAATCAGTTACTTACTACTTTTTTTTTAAGGTTTTTCTTCCTTTTAAGTATCTTTTATTTTTAAATTTAGTTTAAGGTATACAGTACATTTGTTAGACATCTATATAGTTCATAAAACAATCTCCCCAGTTGCTCCCACCCTCCCCTGACCCTCCACCTAGCCAACATATTAATGCTAACTGCACTCCCTACACCGTGCTCCCCATCCCCATGACCATCCTTTAGCTAGTAATTTGTACTTCTCTAGCCCTTCACCCCATTCTCCCAGTCCTCCAAACCCCCCTCCTCTCTGTCCAATACCAAATTGTCCACTATATTTGTGAGTTTGGTTTTGATTAGTTCTTTTTATTCCTTAGATTAAGCATATAAGTGAAATCATATAGTGTTTATCTTTCTCTGCCTTGAATACTTTCTAGGTCCATTAAAGCAATATCTTTTTTCATCCCCTCTTTTTTTCATGTTTAGGGGTCTTGTCTTCTTATCCTTTCAGCCACCCTATCTTTTGGTTGGAACACTTAATTCTTTTCCATTTAAGGTACTTATTGATAGGAATGTAGTTGTTACTATTCTTTATTCCTGTTTTTTGAGACATGTTTTTTTTCTTCTTAAATAATTCCCTCCAACATTCCCTGTAATACTGGCTTGGTGGTGATAAATTCCTTTAGCTAATTTTTGTCTGGGAAACTCTTTATCTGTCCTTCAACTCTAAATGATAGTTTTGCTGGATAAATTATTCTTGGTTGTATGTCCTGGGTCTTCATCCTGTCAAATATTTTTTTGCCAAGCCCTTCTATCCTGCATAGTTTCTTTTGAAAAATTAGCTGCCAGCTTATAGGTGTTCCCTTATTAGTAATTATTTGTTTTTCTTTTGCTGCTTTTAATATTCTTTTTTTATATTTAAACTTTGGCATTTTAATTATGATGTATCTTGATGTGGGCCTCTTTGGACCCCTGATTTTTGTAATTCTCTGAACTTCCTGAGCTTTTATGTCCATTTCCTTCACTAGGTTAGGAAAGTTTTTCATCATATTTTTTTTCAAACAGCTGTTCAACATCTTGATTTTCTTCAGTTACATCTATCAGACAAATATTTGAAGCCTTAGTAGCGTCCCATATCCTCCTTAAATTATTTTTATAGTCTTAGCATCTTTTTTCTTGCCATTCTATTTGAGTGTCCTGATTGGCTTTTCTGTCCTCTAGATAAGGCATGCGATCCTCTTCCATATTCACTTTGTTTATTCCTTTGTTTATTCCATTTAATATACTTCTCATCTCAGATAATATGTTTTTCATTTCAGACTGGCTCCCTTTTATAATTTCTATTTCCATTTTTGTTTCTGATATCTTTGCTGAAGTTCTCTACACTTCCCAAAGTTCATTGAACATCTTTATAACCTGTGTTTTGAACTCTGCATCTGTTAGATTACTTGACGCTATTATATCTGGATCTCTGTTCTGTTCTCCCCTATGGGTTCTGCTTCTTTATATTCTCATTTTGGCTGCCATTCTATGTCTGTTTCTATATTCTAAGCAAAACTCCTAAGCCTCCCAGTTTTATTAGTGTGAATTCGTGAAGTAAGTGTCCAGTGGCACAGTCCTGAAAGGGGTTCAGCTGCAGGCTAAACTTAGCCCAAGCCTCTACTCCTCCAGGGCCACCTTTTAAGATTTAGCAAGCTATCCACAGATGCCGTGCCTATAGTTACCTCAAAAGGCCACACCAGAAACTGAGGCCAGCCAGCTCCAGTATGAGTCTAGATGCTCCTCAACAAGGAGCACCTGACTCAATGAGGACACACCTGAATTTGGCTTAGGTGAAGCCGCAAATTGGGGGAGATGAGGATTTGGGAAATGCTCTGGGCAGAGAGGCCTCTGTTATCCAGTTTGATGATATCATGTCTATGGAGGTGCTGTGTCCAGGCACTGGGCGTGGGGAGGATTCAACAGAGAACAATGGATACTGCCAGTACTTCTGTACAAAGTGAGTTTAGTCTCTGCCCTCACTCCGACAGTGTCTCCCTGTAAGTCCCTGATGCCCCCTGCATGCAGCTGTATAGAGCGAGCAGGACCATCACGGCGAAAATCTGCTCATGGATGCGACCCCTTTAAGAGGCTTTTGCAGCTGCCACTGCCTTGTCTCACTCAGCCACTTAAACTGGGCAGCCCCACATCCTCGCTCCATCCTACCTTCTGCTGTTGCAAGGTGCTTTCTTGGACTTCTCTCTAGTTATATGGCTTGTTTGTTCTTCTAGATTCCAGGTGAGTTTTTCCTTGTTGCTGCTCCTTGTTTCCATCACAACTTTGATTTGGTTTTCAGAGGGATGAACAGAGTCTCTATCATCTGCACCATTTTTATTTTCTATCCTTAAGTATCTGATCTAAAATTTTGTTCTTTTCTACTTAATGTCAGAGAGTTGGATATACATTAGTCCATTGGCTATGTTAAGAAAATTATTGTTATAATTAAAAATAATTCCTAGTAATGAGGAGAGCTCCTATTAACAGAGAGTTATAAACAGCAATCTCTTTGAATAGAAAAGGAAGCAGAAATGCAAATAGCAATTTTCTCTCTAGGTGATGTAAAAAAACAATAATGAAGAAACGGTGGCAGAAAGACATGCCCATCATACAACTCATACATAAGTTAGCTACATATTAGAAAAGTTTATAAGACAAAAAAGGATAGCATAAATTAGAATTATGAAAACTCAGAAGTGAAGTAACAGGATCCAGAAATGAATTAGAAATAAAACAAAAAATAAAAAATAAAAAATAAACTAGGATAAAATTTAATAAACATAACATTTTGAGAGAAATACATGGTTAAAGGAAAATTTTTAAAAAAATTAAAAATGAATAAAGGGATAAAAGCTATCTATGAAAATAGACAAAGCAGAGTCAATATATGGATATAAAGAATCCCTTAAAAGGGGCAGTGGAAGGAGACAAAATAAACACACAATAAAGTAATCTTTGAAAGAAATTGTAACTATGAATTGAAAGAGCATTATGTATATGAGAATATTAACCTGAAATAACGAACCTCAATATACATTCTAGTAAAATAATTAACTCTAAAGAAAAGGAAAGAATGAAGGACACATAGACAAAAATAACATCATTTGTAAGTAAAAAATTGATTTTCATCAGATTTTTTGATAGCAATGCCTTATGCCATGGTAAATAGAACAATATATTTAAGGAAATGAAGGAAATGAAATGTATTCTAAACAAATATTTACTTGGAGAACCAAAACTAAATGAGAGTTAAAAGAGAGCCTTTGTAATAGTTAAAAACTCTTTCAATGTAAATACAGTACCACTATTAGAAAAAAAATGGCAATGTCTAGGGAGAGTGTAAGGGAAATAATTACCTACTCTCAGTAATCGCATGGAGTATTGTTATTCTGAAGATGTCATGAGTGTAATGTAAAATAAACAGTTTTTTATTCTGAAATATCCTAATTCTATCATCTTCTGTGTCCTGGAAAACAAGGACATTAGTATGGAAGATTGAAGAAATGGGCATACTTCAGAAGAAGTTAAGTAAAAACTCTGGAGTACTAAATATGAATTAAAAGTATCAGTGTTAAGGCATGAGATATTTTATATATATACGTTTAAATATTTGTGAAAACACATATACATACATTTTCTTGTCCTGTCCACTTAAAAGGCTTAGAAAAAAATCACAAGCTCTTGGTGCCCAGATTGTGATTTTGAATATCATTTTTTACTTGAAGAAACTAGAATTTCAAGAGAAATTAATAATTCTAGGTTTGAAGGAGGAAGTGTAGAGTATGAATCTGCAACTATCAAAGAGTACTAAGATCATGTCAAAAAGATTTAAGAACCAACTGGTCAAAGCTCCATGGAGCAATTTGAGATTCAAAAAGAATTATACTTGCAATTCATTATCTTAAACTGATACCAAAAGGGGAAATGATCAAGCTTTATTTGTATAAATTATATCACTGAGTGAATAAATAGTATATAAGAGAAACCATAGCTTTATAAAACTATTCAATTAATACATGAAAATGAATTTATAGAATTTGAATAAACACCATTTTGTAATGTCATGAATTAATGAATCTAGGCATTGAACATCAATAGCTGACAATATCCAGAAAGAGAGACAAAGCCCAACACTAACCATAGTCTTGCTAAAAGGATAAATATTCTGATGAAGCTTCTGGACCCAGCTGCCAATTTGCAGGAAACAAAGAGGATAAGGAAACTATACTGACTCCATCATGTGTGCAGTCAATGAAGTTCAGATTGTGGAACGTTTTCAGGGTAAATTACTTGATTCTTCAATAGGAATGAAGAGAAAAGAATAGAGGATAGAACTTGTAAGTTAATAGAGGTTTTAAAAAGATACTGCTTTAAAAAGTGGATGAGATGCCATTATAGGGTCTAGTGATGAATACTTGTGTGATAAAACTATAAGAAGTCTAAGCAAATGATCGTATAAGAATTAGCACAGTGCTTACTTTGGGGGGCACAAGAGATTATGATTGGGACAGGGATCATAGAGGAGCCTCTGGGGTGTCTAGTAAACTTCTGTTTCTTGATCTGGGTGATGTTTACAAGGGTGTCCACTTTATAATAATACGTTATTATATACTGATTAGTGACATTTTCTTTTTGCTTTATTTTACAAAAAAAAAAATTGAGAGAGAAAAGTAGAGCATTGGAGGCATTTGCTTCCTATTGAAGGCACATATACATACCTTGAGTAAGAGGGCCCCACATTTTATGGTACTCTATGGTTTATGTATTTATCTCATATGCTTTTTATAACATCCTAATCACATTTTATTACCATCTTTTAAATATAAGGAAATCACAATTCAGAGTCTAGATCACAGAACAAGTGAATTTCAAATTGAGTCCTGAACTCAGGCCTCCTGAATCCTAGCAATTCGCCTACACACCCACATCTCCACACACCTACACTACACAAACATATTCACACACACACACATACACACACACACACGAAGATTTAGCAACCACATCAACCTAACCACCCATCCCAGAAGTTGTCTTTATAGTAAAAGAAATGACATCCACCTTTTTCCTACCTTATACACATTCAAAGTTATTCTACATTAGTAAGTTACTTTTTCTAAAGGGTGTTTTTGTGGAATCTTTTATGATACAAGTTACTTACTTTTTGATTGTTATTCTAATTCTTGTTGCTCATCTTTTTATGTCAGCTTTGTTTTAAATAGTCTGAGGTAAAGACATAACTATAAGTTATGTCACCTCGGTTCTTAGCCCTATTTTATATATAAGGAAACTGTGGCTAAATTGTTTAAGAAACTTGGCCTCATAGCCAAAATGTTTCAGAAATAGGATTTTAACCTGGGATGGTATGATGATAAATCTCTATTGTTTTTCACCTTGCTAGCTCCCCTGAGGCTTTTAATACTGTACTTGCAAAGCATAGTTTAAAAACAAACAAACAAACAAACAAACAAACAAACAAAAAACGTTGTGAATGCTAAGAATGTAAGAATATCATTGTCATCTTTTTATGATAAAAATACCAGTGTTATGGAAGAGTGTTCTAGGAAGAGAAACATACAAGGAATTAATGTGAATTATTTTCCAAGAAGTCCCAATTTAGGTCTGATGTGAACCTTAAAAACAAAATTTGTTTTATAGCTACAGGCTGTTAGAAGACATACAAAACTCTCAACAGTTTTGCAATAGTCTTTGACTAGCCGGTTTTAGCAAATTCACCTTAAATGACATACCGGCAAGAGCATTGCTAAATCAAGCAGGAAGAAAATCTTCACTTATAAGCCTCGACCACAACACAAAATATGAGAAAGAGCAGGGACATTGCAACAGTTGTTTTATAATTCATCACAAGAAAGCAGATATAAGATTCAAGCAAAGATTTATTGCAATATGTGTAATACCATACCATTGAAATCTCCTTTTCTAGATAGTAGTTAATTAGTTTCAACATTATTGACAACAATTTCTTTAGGATGCCTTTTACTATAAGAAGGATTTTTTTTCTAGACAACTATTTCTGCCACAATCTTTTGAAAGTGTTACATTGAAACCAAAAACTTCTTTGCTGATTTTTTATTTTACAAAGAAGTTTAACCTAACAACTCGAATGATCATCTCTTGTTTAATAACATTTATAAAGCCCTTAAAATTCTGCATATAAACAAATTAAAAACCATGATTTTTCCAAGACCACATGATATTATTGTTGGAGAGGCAATGCTTAGATCCTCTCTCACTGAGACTACATTTACATGAGGCAAGTGTTTTAAAACCACACTGTGTTATTTGGCCTCAAATATCTTTTCTACACCTCATTGAGACTTGGCAAACAAGAAGGTAAAACTAGGAGACCAAATGGTACATCAGGATACCCTCAAAAGTAAAAAATACCAGGAATTGTAAAAGACAGTGATCATGCATTTTGACCACAGTAAATCCAAAAGACAATTCTTACTTTTTGTTATTGTCTGAGTTTTTTAACTCCAAATTAAGTCCTCTTAGTTGAAAAATTAATGATAATCCAATATTGAACAAAATTAGATGATAGTATACAAGTAGGCCTAAATGCTCTTACAATCATATGTAGAACCACAAATAATTATAAATGAAAAAGAATCTTTTTTCTGATGAAAAATTTTCTGATCTGAAAATTTTCTTTAGTGTCCACATATATTAAAATTATAAATCAAGTCTTGGTAGCTTTAATTTATGACATACACAATATCTTCAATAGAATTAAAATCATTCCAAGGACAATAAGTCACTAAAAGGAAAAGCTAGGATGGTTATAAGTGGATCTAACAATACCAAATTTGTTTTGAAATAAAGGATAATGTATCACATAATTTCATTCCCTCTGATCATTGGCCTGTAAGTTTGTCTAGGAATTTTGCCGAAAATTATAGAAAAAAATAGATTTTGACATTTAAATTCAGATTTGGACAAGCCAACAAAGAGAATATGCTGTTATTCAATATATTTGAGAAAATTTTGTTTTAAATAGCAGTTTTGGAAATTCTCATAATGAATCCAAAAGCTTAAATGTTCTCTTTTCTATTTTGACATTCTATTAAAATGTAATTGCATATATATTCAATACATTACTTATAATAGGTTTAAGAGGAAACAGAAAATGTAAAACTATAAAAGAAAGCAATAAAAACACACTTACTAGTATTATTTACATTTAATTTTCCCAGGAAGTGGAGGTAAAGACACTGGGGAATATGGATGCTGTCTTTTTTAGTCAAAAATTGGAGAAAAGAGTGAGCTGGAAAAGTGGAGAAACAATCATGCTATATAGACCAGGCAAAAGTAAGACAAGGCCCATGTCACCTGAGAAAATTCCATTTAAACTTAGCCAACCACACATTACAGCAACATGCATAATAAAAGTTTGGATTAGATTAGGATTAGATTAGAATGAATGAGATATCATTCAGTAAAAAATTAAGAGTATTTTAATTTAATGTTATGATGACAATTACTATGATTTCTAAAAGCATACTGAAGTCACAGTCAGAAATAGAATTATCTGTAGAGCACAAATCTGAGCTAATCTCAGTAGTGAAGTTATACTTTGGTCTTTACCTTATTGTCTTTGATTAAATGAGATTTAAAACATTTTTATTTTATAAAATAAAACTAGATTTATTAATTTAAAAAATTTTAAACACAGAAATTGAACTCTAGATAGTAATTCAGACACACTTTATCTAGTGGCATATATATTGGCAAAAACTAAATTTCAACTATTAGCCCTCATAGGAAAATAATTTTCAGGATGACCTGTGTTGTTTAACATATCCTAATCATTTCTACAGGTACACTCTTATAATTTATATAAATAGAAGTTTGTAAATGGGCTATCTATTGCTTTTGAAAATTCTAATAATATATTAGTTCATATACCAAGTAGATGAATTGAGATTAGTTTTAACTCCAAATTTAGTTATTTTAAAAGATGTCTAGATATTCTTCTTCTGTGTAGTTAAACTCAACAAGTATAAATTGGCAATGATAGGACTCTCCAGATCCTTTCTCAGAGACTCGGAGAAAACTACTAAACCAGCTAATATAAAAAGAAAGATTCTTTTTTTGAGTTTGCTGACATTTTCTTACATGATTTATTGCGATTATGGTAATTAGGCTAAATGTCAAGTATGCCATATTGACTCAGAGTCTGAGGTAAATGGGAATATTCAGATTTTGACATTTTACTCATATTTTGGAGTGGTCTGGCTAAAAGAAGGAGATCAAGCACTAGAGAGAAAATTCATAGAGACAATGCAAAAGGAATGTACCAGCTAATAGCTAGTTAATGTTTGTTTCATTTAAACAAATATTTAAGTGGTTTTTCTTAGACTAACAGTAATGATACAATAGCAAAGGAAGTAAATTATTATGTGGTCCTATGAAAGAAAAGAGGTAGTAGAATATTAAAATGTTGCCCAGCCTCTCTGAGTTCTACCGTTTTGAAGGCCAGCAATAATAGTTTCAGCCTTTTAAGGCTGTACACGGTTTATATATGCTATCAAAAAATAACTAGCAATCCTTCCAAAAGAAATCATGAATTATTTTTATATTTAATAATGATTTTGATATTGTCCTTTTCTGAAAACTCTAGAAGGGAATTAATTTCCTTGCTTGACTTTTTCCTTCTAGTGGCCACCTGCATTCACTGGCTAAGGGTCCCCTTTCTCTATCATCAAAGACAGCAATGGTACACTTGCTCAAATAATCCAGGATTATCTCCCATTTGAAGATCTTATTTACATCAGTAATGTCTCTTTTGGTATTAGAGGTTTCAGGAATTGGGGTGTAGGCATTTGGGGGGTTGCTTTTATTCTCACTACCACATCTTTTATATAAAATTTCTATGAAAAGCAAAACTATCGAGACAGAAACTTTATCAGTGGTTGCCTGGGACTGGGAGAGGAGCAGATTTCACTGAAAATAAATACGAGAGATCTTTTTAGGATGAGGGAAGTTATCTAACACTAAATTAGGATGATACTTGCACAATTCTAAATTTTATTAAAATCATCAAGGGGCATACTTTCAGTGAATGAATTTTATGGTATGTCAATTATAGTTCTATAAAGCTATTTAATATTTTTAAAAATTTATAGAAAATTAAGGAAAATAATTTATTGAAATAGTTAATATAATTAAAATAAAATTAATATGGAGTTCTCATGTGGGATTTTGACTCCTTTTGAATTTCTGTTTTCTCTCAATTACCTGAATGGGTATTTTGGCTTCTGTCAACAAAATATTGTATTTACATTTAATGTCTCACATGTTGATCTTAAATACTTTCTAATTATTACATCACCTAATAGGAGTAAAAAATATTATTATGCACAGTGTGACACTTCTGAACTCAAAAGAAAGGGTTAAACAAAAGGGTTCTTTTGAATATCTCCATTGGATGAATTATGAACATATAGACAGAAACGCCAAGATCAGATCTCCGACTGCTTCATCCCACCATACATATAAAACTATGATCATTATTATTAAGAATCATAACAAAGTCTGTCAATTAATTTTTCTTCATAAATATTTACTAAATAATTTCTTTACAGTTTCCCTTGCCTGGCAAAGAGTAACCATAGTTCTGAAAATTTCATGTCTTCTCTAAGTACATAAATTATTATAGTTTTAGTAATTATGCAGACTGAGTATATAATATATATTTACTCTAGAAGTATTCAGAAGGTTTATTTTACCCCAGTGAGAAATAAAGGGACATACTCTGTTTATGTATTAATAATGACTCATTAATTTATTCTAATTAGCATTAAAGTTTTGAATGAGTCAGCTGGCTGAGCTGTGTGAAATGGTGGGTGGTACAGCAGGAAGTCTGATATTAACATATTTAACTGTAGATGTTAACAACTCTCTGTGGGCATTCCCATGATCACATTCATTCTGCTTTTACTTTGTGCCTCAAGTTCTCCTAGAACTGGAGATATAATGTTTATATACTACTTTGAGATAAAAAATATATCCAAAGAGAATTTACTACTATACTACATAAGTATTCACCTAAAGCTTGCCTGCCAACACCATCTCACCTTAAAGTACTCAGACGGCAAGAATCAACACCTGATCTCCTAAATGCTTCCTTCAATAAGTTAAAAAAGCTTGACAGTTCAACTAATATATATTTTTTATCCTATTTTTACTATTTTGCATTTTTTTCAAAATCCCTTAACATTGCCAGTCATTTTTTAGCTTTTAATTTGGAAAGCCCCAAATTTCTTTTAAAAATCAGAAGCTAAATAATATTTCTCTAGGAAATGCAATTTTAGAGACATATATCAATGTCAATATCTTATTAATTCTTCATCAAGTAGGATTAAGCAGAAATATTTTTGATTCTGAGTTTAATAATAGGTTTGAGCAGTTTTTATTTTAAAAATTACTTTGGAGTTACACATAATTAGGATCAGACAGAATGCATTTTCTGTAACCAACTTCAGGAAAGCTATTAAAATACACCATGCCAATGTCAGGATTTTACTTTCAACCTGTTTCTCAGAGAATTTTTCTGTCCGCAATCTAGCATTTGAAACAACCCCACAAGGAAGTTCCAGACTTTAGAAAAGACAAGCCTAGGTAGAGAAGACATTTTTAAGTGAACAGAATCAAGAGAGACTGGGAAGACTCTTGTTTTCTTTCTCTTGTTGTCTCAGTTTTTCAGGGACTATCTCCTCACTAAAATTCACCAACTGGGTTCCAGTGTTTGATTTTGCTCGTTATCAGTAGAAATATTTATTTTTTAAAAAAGAAGTTCAGATGTTATTTATATGTGATATTGCATTCAAAAAGCCTAAGTAAGAAGAAATGGCAGAAAGAATACTGACAGGAGTCTGGAAAACTGAGTTGCAGTTTGATTTCCACTGAAACAAATTGTATGATTCAGAAAAAATACTTGTGTTCCTAGCATAAATTAATGGAATTGACTATGTGAAACTGAGGTCTAAAACCTTATGCCAGAACTAAAAGGTTAATAATAGTCACAATAAGCAAATAGGCTGGAAAGTTACCTGTGAATTTTAGAAACTAAATTTCAAATTACAGGGCTGTTCTTGAAATCACAGATATACTAGAAAGGGTAAAGCAAGGAAGAAGCAAGGAGAACCATGTGAAAATTCACAAGGGTAAAACAAAGAATGTGCATAATTATTGCATTTTCCATGTCTAAGTTTTTGGCCAATTAGAAAAACTTGACAAAAAGGCCATGCAGCTTTGATGCTGGCATTCATTTAATTAAAAAGAGAAATGGGAAAAAATGAATTCTAAAAGTAGAGCAAAAAAACTTTAATAAATTTCCTCTTTGCTCCCTCACCTCCAGTAAAGCCACATAAAACATTGTTTCATCAATTAATAGTGAATAGTTGTAGTAGTTATTTCGGTTTAAGCAAAAGTCACTGAGGAGGATTTCATGGGATAAACTCTCAGATGAAAACTGAAGGCCCTTGCTAGTATTTTATTCTGGTCAGTCTTGATGTTCTCTTAACCTTGCTCTAATTCCCTTAATTCAAAAGCCAAATATCCAATTGGCAGAACCACAAGGAAATACACGCAACGGTCATGAGATAAAAACTGCAGGAGCCCTTTCAGGCTGGTAGGTTTGAAATGAGTATTTGCTCCTGTTAGGGGTTGTCCTCGTAGTCATCGTGGGATTCTGTGCCTAGCACAGTGCTTGGTGCATGGGAGAGAATTAGTAAATGTTGGATCGACTGACACACCTAAACAGGCTTCATTTGGGTCAATTCTATCCTTGCTCTCTGAACACAGGGTTATCCATGTAAGTGGCAAAGAGGGTTTATGGGAAACGTTTGTTTAATCTGTTGCTGTATCTCTCTAATCTTTCAACGAGATCTAATAAAAATGTTGCTCTTTGCACCTTCACTGACCATGTCTTCCTGCAATCTCTACATCACTAATATTACTCAGAAGGTAAAGCATCTGAAATAATAAGTCCTCTGATCAGAATGTCTCTTATCTGACCCACAACTTGAGCTAAATAATCAAACCTCAGAGAGCACATGGAATTTTAAATTCTGAAGTGTTGGGGCTAAATATTTTGTGATTTTGTTCTTTTTTGAATCTTAAAAGTGTCTGTGTACTGGTACAAATAAATATTCCATAGATAATTGTTAGATTAATGACAGCATGTACACTGTAAGCTTTAGGAAGAAAGGTTGTATAGTAAAATTTGGTTGATTCCCACAAAGCATAAATGTTTTGTAGCTCATTTAAATATATCGGTGTTCTCAAACTGACAATGTTTTACCTTATGCCACATCAGATAAAGTTTCATGAGTTTATCTCTAGAAGAAAGAGTTTCTTGTCAAATACAGGGATAGGGAGCAGAGCAAAAGAGGTGGAGTTTCCTCACTGAAATCAGCTGCCAACATGCTGTGTCCATTATGAACCCTCATGTTCAATAAAGCTGGAATGCTTGGGTACTGCAGCCAGGTTTCACTGAAGATCAAAGCAAAACAAGCTTTTACAGACTATGTTTTGTCTTTTCATTTCCTGTAGGTGGTGAGCTCCTGAATTGTACTAATTACCAAAGTCTCTGATTAGAGGCCCTTGATTTCCTTCCTGACACTGAAAATATAAAAAAGCAAGCTGCCTCTGGATGACCCTAATTCTATAGCTAGCTCCTTCGTGATGATTCCAGTTACTTCTAAGGTGGTAAGAATTGGAACATATCTTATTTGAGAGATTCTTTGAAATTTCTTGCTGGGACTTATTTTCAAATATCCTCAGTAGTTTGTTTTATGTCCATAAGCACATCGATTCAATCACTTCTAATTCTAATTTACCAATTTTTAATTTGCTGTAGTTAGCAGTTACTGTAGCAGTTACAGTTCATAAAAAAATTATACCTAATCCAGTCATATTTTTATGGAAAACTATATTACATAGTTCTATGATATCCTTATTGAATTGCAAATTTTAAATTAGGTAAAAAATTTATTGAAGAAATTAAAAAGAAAAAGCATATATGAAAATATATTTATACCCTATATTTCACTTCAGATACAGTGATCATCTATATATAGTTTTAACCCTATACAACTCCAAAGGTAAAATTCTTAGGATTGCTAGGAAGTTTGAAAGAAACTTTAATTGTGAATAAGACTTATGATTATTTGAGATTTCACTAAGTCACATTTACAGCAGATGTCCTAAATAGATATAATAGTAGTAATTAATATTATTAACATATAAGATAGTGCCTGAATAGAGGAGGTATACATTAGGTAGGGTTTGAATAAAGAACTCTAAGCTCATATCACAAAATTTTAGACTGTAAAGATACCTAAAAAAACCTTCCATTTCACTTATTGAGTTTTATAGGTGAAAAAATTTTGTTTCAAAGAAATAAACTGTCTCAGGTTAAGCTGTTAGTGACTTAGTTGAGGCAACAATCCATGTCTTCTAATTCACTACCTTTACTCTCATTTTCTTTCTGGATATACTAACTGAAAAACAAAAGTAACTATATGTATCAAACTATCTATATAATTATTAATTTAAATAGTACTAGCTTAAACCTCAATATACAGAATTATACTTAAACATATTTTGAATAATGTATATTTTTGCAGGCCATGTTTAATCATTTATTGCTTACTCAATACTTATTTCTGAATTTGAATTGGATATAAATGTTTAGATATCAATAGGGTTCATAGTACATTTGCTAAATTCCTTTCCACAGAAGTTACATCCCAGAACTAAAGCATAAAATCATATGGGCTACAGCCCATCTTTATTTGAGGTAGACCATGAAAATAACAGAAGAGCCACAGGAAGAACTGTCCTTGTGGGCAGAAGGACATCCAGAAGTCTATAAGGATAGCTTATAAAACATAATCTCAGTAGTCTTTCCTGAAATTTCAAACAATGAATTTTTTCACTTACTACCTTCTTAAGAAGCCAGATCATTAATAAAGTTAAATCATTAATGAGCATTAAGAAGGAAGAGAGAAGGAAGAGGTTGAGTGTATGAGTCACTTGCCTTTTGAGTGAAAGAAAATAGAGAAGGAAGCTTAAATCTCTCATACATCATAAACACACAGCAAACATACATACACAAATTAGTCAATGAAAAGGCCATGTTTTTTAAATTTCACAAAATCTTTATGTCTCAGGCCAAGGACTCATAGAGTTGTGGTGATTTACTTGCTCATTATTGTTCAGTATTCATTTTCCTGGTACACATAGCTATACAGTTAGCATTTATTGAAAAGCTGCTATGTTCTGGCCACCTTCTTAGGTGCTTTTGTACAAGATCTCATTTAATCTTCACAACTTTATTATAGAGTGCCATTTATTTCTCTTATATATGTGGAAATCAAGGCTCAGAATGTTTAAGTAATGTTCATAAAAACACAAATTATGAATTATGAGGTGGCAGAGCTAAGATTCACCCTTCTCCGATTTAAGCTACTCTCTGTGAAGTAGCTTTTAGTGTGGCACAGTCAGAGCAATGGGGGATTTCTACCTTAATGTGTTAACAATGTTTCTGGGATATCTCAATTCTCCTGGAATTTTTCTATTTATAAAACTTGAAAAACCTTTCCTTAGAATGTTAGTCATACTGGACATTTACTCTGCTCTTGAATGTGTATCCAGAAAAATACAAATAGGAACCACCATAGTGACCCAAAATGAACTCTGTAAGATTTTATGAAGTATTATAATATTTTGAACTCAATCTTCATGATTAAAATGTACTGAAGCCATAATAGATAATCAAAATTAGTACTTGTGTTGCCAACAGAATCTCAACAATATTAATTCAGATTTTAACAATGACTCTGATTTATCTCTTTAGATTCAGGTCCTATAAAAACTAAGGACGAAGTCTCATGGCTGAAATATCTATAAATATAATTTTTGAGTCTAAGAAATTTCAGAAAAGAAAAAAAATGTAACAATAATGTACCTGTGTCATAGCACAATCATCTCAGATGATTCTCTTCCTCAAGTAATTAAGCTGATCTCAGCAAATCATTTAAAATCACTCACAAGAATTTAAGTATATACTATTAGCTGAAACTATCTTGGTATAGAGTTGAAAAACATTCCTTATACTGTTTTGAAAACTTCAACCAGGGAAATATTAGATAAATTCGAAATTTTTAGAGTTTGAAGAAAAATTCTACTACAGATTTAAACTTAAGAGGAAAAAATTTTAAATAGATAATTAATATATTGTTAGTAAATATTTAGGATTAAAAAGTCTCATACTTAAAAACCCAAAAGAAAACAACTTTGTGTCTATTATAAATAGAAAAATATTGGCCATGAATATATGTTGAACTTTTAATTGTGAACATGAAAATTTTACTAAATATTCAGCGTGCCCTCACGTAATAGTTACAAACTCTATATAGTTATATGACAAATTTTATGAAAGAAAAAAAACACACCATGATTCCATATAGATATACTAAAAATTTGCTTTTAAATGTTTTGGCTCTTAAACATAATTTCTCACAGAAAAAAATATTTCAAATTATAGCCTCATCTCACCGGAAATTCATTAAATGTATAATTAAGTTAAACTGTGGTTATTGTATTCAAGACAGAGTTCTGAGTTCAGAGAGGAAGGGGGCAGAACGCACATTTATTTCTTTCCTGGCTATATGGCTAGCTGTGGATAAAATTTTGGCATAGGTGATATATGCTGGGACTCTTTTGACTTCTTTGTATTTATTCCTCTCTCACTTGAATGTGGCCTGCTTCTCAGGTTTTTGGGTATGCTTGGTAACACTCACTTTCTGTTTTAAACTGCTTATAGGAACAGAGCCTGGAATCAGCCTACCTTCCACAGTACTCTGTGCCTCAAAATGATCTTCTTTTCTACTTATCCTAGTCTTGCTTATAGAAGGCACTCAGTAAGTATTCGTTGGAATAATAAATAAAATAAAAAATAAAAAGTTAAAAAAAAAGAAGTAACTTTCACACTGCTCTTTTATTTTCTAGCCTCTTCACTTTCCCTACATTTACTTTCTCAGCCATTTTCTGAGTTTCATATAGTTGTTTTGCACAATGGTTCCTTTGGAGATGAGAGTTTGAGTTCCAACAAGTGTGGTAAATGTAGGGTGCAGACATTTTATGCAGATTTTTACTTTCAGTGTTAATAGATGACTCACTTTATTTTTAAAAGATAAAGATGTTTTAAATAGTGAAGCTGCATAGCTCAAAAAGATCATTATGAATCATGATGAAACAACTTAAGCACACAGTCATCATGTGGTATAACAATTCTAGACTTGCTTCACATGTGACGGACCTTAAAGCAGTCATATCTCTTTCTTATCCAATATGTAGATAGGCACAATAAAACAGTCCAGCCACAGTGCCTATCTGCTCTGCAACTGTAGTTCACAGCCAATGACACTCTATCTGAGGGCACCTTCTGTGGTAATCCATGGGTGAAATGCTTCCTTAGGCCTTGTTTGTGCTACATACCTATCTCATTGCTAAACTGCTTTTGGTTAAAAATCTCGTGCACATGCTCTTGTATGGTCAAAAGGAGACTTCTTCTGAACAGAACTCACGCAAGGCCTGACATAGGCACATGGCAGGCTGCTGGCCAAAATGTACCCACTAAACCCCTAACAAATGAATCATGAATCTGGGTGACTAGAGAGACAGATGTTTACCATGGAATGGTAACAAAAAGTCTGGGCTTTTTGCCATTTAGGAAAGAAAAAAAACATATAAACTTTCTTATCCTTTCCTGGATAGAGCTCTAAGAAGGTACAATGCACTCAATTCAGTCTCTGAATGGGTATATTGACAAAAAAAGTGAGACTTTTTATAGGTTCACAATGTAATATATATTTATGTATAATAGACTTTTGTATAGTATATATATATTATATTATATAATATATAATATATATTATATATAATATTACATATAATATATTATATAATATATCTATTATATAATATGTGTGTGTGTGTGTGTGTGTGTGTGTGTGTGTGTGTGTGTGTGTGTGTATATATATATATATATATATATATATAAAGTAATTTTCTCCTGATGGCTGATTTGTTTTACTATGAAAGAGTAGAATGATGTTACTATAATTTAGCTCTTTCCTATCACATCCCTTTATTGTTTAAGGTGATGGAGCAAGCAGCGTGTGTCATTATTCATTAAGCACCAAGTCAGAGTAAGATGTTTATAAACATGGGCCTTGGTTGTCAGACAGAGTGGATTTCAATTCCAACTTTGCCACTGTCTGGCTGTGTGACTTTCAGCAGTTTACTTAACATCTTCCTCTTTGTTATGGTCATTACAATTAGACACTATGTGTTAAGCACTTACAACAGTAACCAAACAGAATAAATGCTTATTATATGTTACTCAAAGATTATTTGTTTACTGATATTATTCACAAAATTACTATTAGGGTAATTTTCCACCACAAGCACTATGGCCAGAAAGCCAAAAATATACACAGATAGCATTATGCTAGACTGGGTTTGTTTGTTCATCTAAGGAAAAGTATTTAAGAAGTATTTTAAATTAACTATTAATCTATTGTTGACCTTTTCTTCAATTAAGATTTTATTCTGCTCTTTGTTTTGTCAGTTCTTATTACTGTGTCTGTGAATAAAATTAGTGAATTCAGAAAATGGAGGTAAGGCAAATAAGAATTCCAAGACAATGGAATATATAGTATGATAACATACTCTATTCCAGAGGAAGAAAATTAAGTAAAAAAGTTTTGGGAATATTTAAAAATAACTTATTCTTGATATTCTATGATATGTATATACATACATACAGATACAGGTAAGTCCAGTCGTTGGGACTGAAATGTGTGACGCAATGTGCTCACCTTTCCTTTTGGCCAGCAGAATAATTTCTCTTCAGATGCAGTTTTCTTCTGTTTGCAGGTTCTTTAATATCTTCATTCAAATATTCAGGGAAAAGCTAAGAACATCAAACTATTTTCAGTTATGTTGGAAATGCACCAGAAAGTTTCCCACTGTGTAGCAGAGTGGAAGTGATTTATTAAATGAGAAAATGAACCATTGGTCCATGGAAAGTTGATAGCTAACACAAAATCTGCAATTGGGACTCATCTCTCCATGCTAAAGATATTTGTAAAAGAGGCCAGGGGGATTGAGAGGATTTGGACTACTTATGACACACATTTCTGACACTCATTCTGTAGGACTATTAATATAAAATATAGTTTTCCAATTTCAAGGCTGAGTGATGAAAGAAAAGATGTGAAACTTTAGTAACTTACTTCACAGGAGACTCATTTTAGATACTCTAAAAATATCAGTAGGACCTCATGTACAATTTCCTTGTAAGGTCTCCTTCCTTCAGAACTTTTCTTTGCATTTCAAACCTCAAGTTCAACCAAAGTGTGAGTTGGAGAACTGAGAGGTAGAAAAGGAGGACTTGGAGTTGACTGTATCAAAAACTCCTTTTTATAACATGCCTGCATGTTTTAATAACTGCATGACATTTAGAAAAAAATTTTTTATTATTTATAAAATTAATCATACATTGAATGCAGATATCAGAAAGATGGCAGAACAGGAAACCCCAAGGCCTCCTTCTCACATGGAGATACCTATTCAACAGCAATGCATAGATCAATTTCCTTTGTGAGAATTCCAAACACTATTTAAGAAGTTTCTTCACCCCAGACAAGTCTGAAACCAACCACATCAAAGCTAATAGAATTTACGGTATTCGTTAACCGAAGTTTCCCTGTTCCCTGTACAGTGCAGTGCAGTGAAGAAGAAATTCCCAACTCCCAGCTTCCCCTGGGGAAAGAAAGAAAAGACTGAAACGTACACCTAAAATTCAGACTTTTGGGGGGAGGAGGGAGGGGAGGCAGGGTTTGCTACCAGAAGTGTTGTTCTTTATCTTGCTTGAATCTAAACACTAACAGATAAAGGTGCCAGTTTGGTGGCCACTGAGAACAAAGATAAAGGTTTGAACTAGTACACACTCACTGATTATGTCCCTATTTCCTGGCTAACAATGGACGAAGTGGGAGAAATTCCCCAACTTCTAGCTTATCCCTGGAGAGGAAAAGAGTTAGATCATTTGCCTACCAGTTTGGAATTTTTTGTAGGGAGCAGAGGACTGATTTCTGTCTCATTTGACTTGAAGTACTGACGAGATCTGTGATACTCCAATAATAAATAAATAATCAGAGATCAATATGGAAACAGAGGGCTTGAACAATGGCATAGACCAAATGGACCTAACAGACATATACAAAATATTTCACTGAATGGCAGCAGAATAACTCATTCTTATTCAGGAACATTATTCATAGTACATCACATTTTTGGTTACCAATAATTTTTAAAAATTTTATTAAGAATGAGGTCACACCAACTTTTTCTTCTAATTTTTTTACTTCAAGGAAATAAAATATTAATAACAGAAGGAAAACTGGAAAATTCACTAATACGTAGAAATTAAATAATACGTTTCTAAACAATAGGTTAGGAAGAAGTCAAAAAGGAAATTAGAAAATGTCTTGAGACAAAAATATAACATACCAAAACTTAAGAGATGCATCAAAATATTACTAAGAAGGAAATCTGTAGTGGTAAATGCCTGTATTAAAAAGAGATCTCAAATAAATAACCTTATTTTATACCTCAAGTAACTAGAAAAAAAAATAAACAAAGCCCAACGTTAGCAGAAGGAAAAATGATGAAGTTAGAGAATAAATAAATGAAATGAAAATAAAAAAATAATTTTAAAAATCAACCAAACTAAGAGTTGGTGTTCTGTAAAGATTAAGAAAATTGATAAACCCTTAGACTATAAAAAAAAGAAGAGACGACTCAAATAAAATTAGAAATGAAGGAAGAGACATTATAATTAATGCAATTATAAATCATTATATATATAATATATACATATTATATATATTTATCAGAAACTACAATAAACAATTATAAACCAACTTATTGGATAACCTGGAATAAATGGATAAATTTCTAGAAACATATAACTTACAAAGACTGAATTATGAAGAAAAAATCTAAACATAATTCTACCAATTAAAGAATTAATGTCAATCCTTAAAACCTTCGAAGTAACTGAAGAGGTAATACTTCCAAACTCGGTTTTTTAAGGTCAGAATTACTTTGATGCCAAAGTCAAACAAAGACAATACAAGAGAAGAAAACTACCAATATCCTGATGAACATAAATACAAAAATTCTCAACAAAATACTAGTAAACCAAATTCAATGACACATGAAAAGGGTCATACACCATGACCAAGTGATATTTTTCCTTAGGATGCAAGGAGGATTTAACATACAAAGCAATCAATGTGATGCACACTATATTAGCAGATAAAGAATAAAAATCATATAACCATTTTAATAGATGCAGAAGAAAGCATTTGAGAAAATTTAACACCCTTTTATAATAAAAACAAACTAGGACTAGAAGAAAATTACTTCAACATAATGACAACTGTATATGAAAGCATCACAGCAAACATTGTAGTTGACAGTAAAAGCTAAAAGCTTTTCTGTTAAGATCAGTAACAAGGCAACTAACAAAAAATTGTAATGTATATTTCTGTTTCAAAATTTTGAGGTCAGAATATATCATTTACAATCAATATTCATTAGCTGTTTATTTGATTTTGATCAAAATTCTCAGCTGTAATTATAAACACTGTAATAGATATTTTGGATTAAGCAATAGTTTTGAGTCATATATGAAAAGTTATGAAGTAATAATAATGGCCACATTTCAGATACTTTGAAAATAATAAATTTATTCTTGAATCAGCCGTGTAAGGAAGGTATTTTGTCCCGGTTTAGAGATGAAGAGATTGAAATTAGAGGTTAATTTATTTGTTCAAAGCCAACTATCTAGTAAATTGCAGGGCTGAAATTCAAAGCTACTTATGTCTACAGGGATTGGTTATCAGCTCAAATTTTTACAAAACTCAAGGAGATGATATAAATCTGTGACTCTAGTAAACGTAATGCAATATATTAAGTTGGGTCGATTAATGTCTGTTGCATAATTATTCCCATGTTACCAGCTCATTTATATTCCTGGTTTAGACTTTTTAAATAAAAAAGTAAAAGAATGTATGGTAACCAGTAAACATGCCATACAATAGGTCAGTAAAGTGGTACTTGTACCTGTGGAAGTAAATCGAGGGTGGGGCTGAAAGGAGAATTGTCTGAAGGTTTGTTTAAGAAATTGCATAAATATCCTTAAAAAATAGAATAAAAGCAACTTGGATATCCAGAGTCTATACAATGAGAAGGAAAGTTTTTTTTTTAAAGGGAGAGAACCATTACTATCATCAGAGATACAAGAATATATATCATCTATTAAGAATAGGGCACTATTAAATAAAGAATGAATTGACAGATATTTTCTACTCTAAAGTAATCCTAAAATTAGAATACAATAACACCGAAAAAGAATTTTCTGAAACTAGAAGATGTAATTGTAAAATTTTTAAATCTAATAGAAAGAATGAAAGAAAAGAATGAGGTTGGGGGAAATAGAAAGGAAAAAAGGAAAATAACAGAATAAAGGGGGAAAAAAAGTTATTTAAAATATTGATCCATAAGTATCAACATTTTAAAAAGCAACATTTAAAAAACAGAAACAATAAGGTAAATGATTCAAGGCAATTTTAAAAAATTGAAAGGGACCAATGTACCCAGCACACTATTATGAAATTCAGAATATTAGAGGCAAAAAGAGCTGATAAACATCCAGGAAGAAAACAAAATAGATTACATATAACAGGATCCAAGATCAGAATGACTTTAAACTTCTTAACTGAAACACCAGAAACGATGACAATGAAGCAACACATTTGAAATTTTAATGACAATGATAATTGACCTAAAATTCTATGGCCAAACAAATTAACAATGTATCAGACCTAAGAATATAAATGTTTTCAAACTTGTAAAATCTCAAAAATGTCACTCATGTGTACATTCTCAGGTAGTTATTGAGAGGATGTCTCCACCAAAATGAGGGAATAAACCTATAAAGAGAAAGAGGTGAAATGCAGAAAATAGCAGATCTACTCAAAAAGGAATCATATGGAATCCCCATGATATTGGTATAAGAAGAGACAGTGACACAGCTATAGACTGGGAAACCAGTCAGATTAGAGCAAATCAGACAGCTATAGGAGAAATGTACCCCCCAAAAAAGAAATTGATAAAACACTTGAGCATTTATTTGAGCATTTAAAATGGAAATATGGATACTTGGGAGAGAATTTAAGAATGGATTAAAGATAATTAGATAGAAAATTAAATTAAAAAATGAGAAGAAAATGAAACTTGAGGAAAAACAAAAATGTTGTGCAAGTTGTGAAGAGTAATCATATTAACCTATATAGTTTATCTATAAATGTCATTATACATACTTATGCTATTAATAATAATGTGAACATTTATTTAGAAAAAATTGTGATATAACTATATTGAGAGGCTGGGGAAGCAGAAAGTGAATGAGAAAGATGTAAAGAGACAAGCTAAACTTTCATTTTCTATAGTAGGAAGTCAATATATAATATCTATAACTGAAAAACCAAACCTAACACTAAATATTACATTTAAAGAAACAGGGGTAAGTAACAAAGGAAATAAAAGGCTACACAGAAGTTGCTTCTGGGAAAAGAAACTGGATTGGGATGAGGTGGACAGTGTGCCACCATTCAGTAAAAATGATATAGAACTGTTGAATTATGTGCCTGCGTTATTTTGGTTTAGAAAAAATAAATAAAAATTATAATAAAAATACAGGGCATTCAAATTATTGAAAGTTAAATTAAATTAATAGGTATTTTTTATTCCGAGATAATAAAACATTTATGTACAGCAGTATCAAGCTTTGGCCCTGGTGAAAGGAAGTAAATAAGACATGAATTTCCTGAAAAAGTAAATAAAGATAAATATTTCTTTATCATCTGCTAGACAGAGATGATGGTTTGCTTGGATCTTTTTTTAACAGCACAGCTTTACCAGCCAGTACTGCCTTTTCTGTGGAAGGGAAAGTTATTTCAAGCCAAGTGCTAAAGTCAAAAGTTGCAGCCCTACGCCTGCTGTTTTCAATTAGCATGCCAGTCTCAATGGCATGTCCGGCAGACGGTGTTTTATTAGGGGTTGGTCATCTCCTCCTCCGAGCCACGTGAGCAGCCTGCGGTTGTACATGCTTCCCTTGACCTTCCTGTCCTTCTGGAGTTGTATGACCGCTGGAGGCCGAAACCACAGCTGTCTGCCACTTGACTCCCAAAGCTCAATCTTCTCTGCTCTTTCCCCTTGGGATAGAAAGGAAAAGCAAGTAGATGGAAAGAAAATCTATTCCCTGAAATGACATAGTGCCTCTTCCTTAAGCGTATGTGAGAACTAGAATAGAATGAGTGAGCAGTTGCCTGGAAGAGATGTGGAGGCGGTCTTGTGATTGCTCAGCAGGAGTGAAGTTGGGAATTCTACTCCTTTCAGCCAGCAGCCCAGTTCTGGGTCAGGGGAGAGTGACTCTGTGGGTTCAGAAAAGGGCAAGGATACTGAAAGGCTTGGCACATGTAACTCTGAAGAAGACTATGCAGACTGGAATTTAGCCTAAAGAAGAGAAGGTTGAGGGTGATTTAAAAAGGAAGTCTGGAGCAGGAAATATCATTATATTTGGAATGAGGACCAGATGTTCTGTCTCATCAGAGCACAGAACAGGGAGAAAAAAATGACCTTAGAGAATGAGGCAGAATTTCATGACAGTTGTTAAACACTGGAATGGGATGTCCATAGAGGCTGTGGAATTATCCATAAAAATAATACCTTTGTCTCATACAAGCATTTGTATGTAGCTTTGCCTAAAGCAGAGGGATGAAAGAAATGGTATCTGGACCCCATTGCTATAAGAACCCAAACAATACAAGGTTAATTTTTTTCTTTTTCTCTTCTATTCTCTTTTCAGTTCCACTTATGTTTATAAACATATCAATTATAGTGATAAGAGGAGATCAACAGTCCTCCATATTCACCCTTTTACTCATAGATTTGTTCTACTTTTCTGTTAGACTGAAGAGTTTATTAACTAAGACAAATGTAACTTGATGCCTTAGTTCTTGAAATGGGCTGAAAATCTGGGCACTTTTAAGATATTCAACATGATGATAGTTGACAGAAAGTAATTTACAAGTTTGAACAAAAACTTAAAAATTTTTTCAGCTTTATTGAAATATAATTGATAAAATTGTAAGGTAAGTGTACATCATGATGATTTGATATAGTACACATTGTTATAGATACCGTCATCTATTAATTAACATATCTATCACCTCACATTTTTATCTTCTTTCTTTTTGGTGAGAATATTTAAGTTCTACTTCCTTAGCAAATATTAAGTATACCATATGGTGTTATCAACTATAGTCACCATGTTTTACATTAGATCCTCAGACCTTACTTACCTAATAGTTAAACATTTATATCCTTTTACCAATTCCTCCCCAATTTCCCCAACCCCCTACTCCCTGGCAACCACTTTTCTACTCTATTTCTATGAGTCTGTTTATTTAAATTCCACATATAAATGATACCATGCAGTATTTGTCTTTTTTTGTTTGGCTTATTTTACTTAGCATAATGCCCTCATATTTTTACAAATGGCAAGATTTTTTTCCAGTGGCTGAATAATATAGATATAGATAGATAGATTATAGATATAGATAGATAGATATAGATAGATTATAGATATATATATAGATATAGATATAGATATAGATATAGATATAGATATAGATATAGATATAGATATAGATAGATAGAGATAGACATAGACATAGACATAGACGTAGATATATATAGATATATAGATATAGATAGATATAGAAATAGAAATAGATGATAGATTATAGATAGAGATAGAGATAGAGAGAGAGAGAGAGAGAGATAGATGATAGATAAATAGATATAGATATATAATAGATATAGATATGTATGTATTTATGTATATTTATATATGTATGTATATATGTAGATATATAGATATTTCTATATATATAGATATATAGATTGTGTGTGTGTGTGTGTGTGTGTGTGTATCACATCTTCATTCATTCATCCATTGATAGGAACTTAGGTTATTTGCATATTTTGGCTATTGCAAATAATGCTGCAATAAATATAGGATTGCAGATATCTCTTAAGTATCCTGATTTCATTTCCTTTGGATAAATACCCAGAAATTGATTGCTGGATCATATAGTACTTCTATATCTTTTATTTTTTGAGAAATCTTCATATTGTTTTCCACAATTCTCGCACCAATTTACATTACAGTCCACGAGGATTCTCTTTTCTCCACATCCTTAAGAATAAGGTTGTGTTATCTCTTGTCTCTTTGATGATAGGCATTCTAACAGATATGAGTTTATATATCATCATGAAATATGTGGTTTTGATTTGTATTTCCCTGATGATTAATGATATTGAGCAGCTCCTGGCCATTTGCATGTCTTTGTTGAAAAGATATCTACTTAGTTCCTCTGCCCATTTTTTAATCAGAATGTTTAGATTTCTTTCATTTCATTTTTTTTTCTTTCTTTCTTCTCTCTCTCTCTCTTCTTCCTTCCTTCCTTCCTTCCTTCCTTCCTTCCTTCCTTCCTTCCTTCCTTCCTTCCTTCCTTCCTTCCTTTTGCTATTGAGTTATATGAATTCTCTACATAGTCTGAATATTAACCATTTATTAATATATGATTTGCAAATATTTTCTCCCATTCCATAGGTTGCCTTTCATTTTCTTATTGATTTTCTTTGCTGTACAGAAGCATTTTCCTTTTATTTTTTAAAAATGATATGACGGTAAGACCCAAATATATTTTTAATTCTTCCATTTGTTCTAACATTTAGTTAATAAGTAATTTTACATGCAGTTTTTATAATACATTTATTCATTCACCTTTAAGATGAAAATACCCACAGGACCTTTATATCATCTCATAGAAATTTTAACAAGCAAACCAATAATAGATAGGTCACTGTAATCTGTAGTTAAATAAGGTTTTAATTTATATTTCTTGTATTCCAAATTAAAGCTAACATTTTAATTAGTAAATAACCATGAAATAAAGACTGATAGCTAATTACTACTGATTTCTCTACTGTTAGATGATTAATGAATTCAGTTAGTAAGACAGCTATATATGTTGATCAGTTAAACTCATCTGTGTCTATTTTAATCAACTAAATTATGCAGATATGTCTAATAATCTGGCATAATTTTAGTGAGCTTTTATATTATTTGACAAAGTAACACTATACAAAGAAAAGCTAAGTTTACATATGTGTAAACTAAAATGATACACAAAAGTTGTTTATCTTTTTATTGTATAATGGCCAAAGTTTCTAATCATGGTGATATTTTTCTTGGTACTGATCCTTCACAGGGTCACACAAACACAGAATCACTGAACTTACTTATCAAATCATATTTAAAAATAGATAAATAGGTAAGCAAAAATTTTAGAATTGAAAGGCTCTTGAAATTTACCTGTTTAATCATCCCTCTCCAACAAGATTGAATTTAAAGCTATTTCTTAAGATGAAATGGCTCTCTTATTGGCTATCACTCAATAAAAGTAATGAGGACATAAATTAGAACAGGGAGTGTAAACAGATAATGTCACATTATTTGTGTCATAGCGCAACCAAGATTAAAGAATCATGGATGACAATAACTTGTTACAGTATCAGAAGCTATGCTGCCCCAAAAGTATATGATCAGATTCCTTTAAGTCAATACTAGAGTAAGTACAATAGGATGGGTTCAAATACCTTGTGTATTTAATAAATTTATTCCCATAAGTTTTAAAACATTTTAACATTCAATTTTCATCAGGCTCCTGTTAATCCATAGTTGAGATGATTATTTTTCTACCAAGTAGAGATATCTACTTTCAAATTTAGTCAAGATAAAGAATAATAAGATCAAACTTGTAGTAACTGTTTCTATTCAGCGTGATCTCTATACTAGTGGAATTAATATTTGTACTCTAAAGAAATTGTCTGTGCATCCCACTGTAGAAGGTATGGCATATTAGAGAACTATGTCAAAGGAAAATACTTTATGTGATGATAATTAGATGTAGTGAGAAATATGGATGAAGTGGGTATAAGAGAGGAAAGATAGAAGAAAGACAATGACTCTCAAGTTACTAACTTGAGAGATTGAAATAGAAACTATGCCCCTGAATGCAAGTCCAGAGTGGAAAATCAGTTCATGGGAGAAAGAATAAATTTTGTTTATAATTGTTAAGTTTTAAATACTGACATAACTTTCTCCCCCAAAATATTTTCTTAAGAAGTACAAGATTAGTATTGAACCACAGATGAGAGGAAAATATCCTCAAAAATTTAGGAATCATTAAATAAATACAGTAAATAAAAATACTAGATTGAAGTTGAAGCTTTATGAGTTATCACACAAATTGGGAGGTTGGGAAAATATTCATAAGTAGATTATTGGGAAAACAAGAGGCAGAGGTGAGAGAAATAAAAAAGATAAGGAAGTATAAAAATGTAGAAGTTTCATTTCTGTCATATTCTGTGTATTTTTGTACTTATATAACTCTCCATTAAAACTTTTCCTTGAATTAGTAGTTCATAGTTGGGCATGGGGAGCATGGCAGAGGGAGTGCAGTTAGCATTAATATGATGGCTAAGTGGAGGGCCAGGAGAGGGAGGAAGGGAGCAATTGAGGGGATTGCTTTATAACATTATAGATGTCTAACCAATGTGCTGTAAATTTGAAACTAATTTAAATAAATAGATTTATTTTAAAAAGACCTTTTCCTTGAAATAATCTTATAAAAGAAGATTGGATACAAATATGTATGATATGATAATATAATACTACAAATTAAAAAGGGCATATAAAATTTTTAATAAGTTATTATATTCCCTCCTTGAAATCATCATGGGCAAATATTTAAGGATAGAATTGTTTAAACTATTCAGAAATATCTGTGATTGATTCATATGAAATTAGAACTCATAGTAGTTGGACTCTGGAAGTGTCTAAATTATTTTGTATATTTTTGTAAGAAATGTAGCTGAAAATAGAAACAGCATTACTCATAAATTTGTATTAAAATTTATTTTTATTGAAAATTTTCACCAATTTAGATTCAAGAAAATAATTCTGTGACAAACTTAATTCTCTAAAGACAATACTTAGATCTGATTGTTTACCTTATTTCTCTTCCTGTTTTAAATTATTTTTATTTAATTTTTTAAGTTCCCTGGGTAGGTAGATATAACCACAATGTTTTTAATTTTATTCTAATAATTGCATTTAACAACTACTTTTTTCATCTGGCACTATTTAAACAAGTAGGCTGTTTTCAGTTAAATAAAACCAGAAAAAAATCCATCACAGAAAGTGAAATAAGGTAAAACATTTTCTTAAATATAATTTAACAATTTTGACCGTGTTCTCATTAGCTTTTAAAGCATTTGACAACTTGGGTGAATTTTTGGCTGACCAGACTCAGTTATATTCTGATGGTAACCTTGTGCTGCTCAGCAGTTTCTAAGACTCTTGACCCTCAAATCAGTTACATTGGGATTTTTGTGAGGTTTTGTTTTTTCTTGGTTCCGGAATACAAATCCATATTCGCACATTTTGAAGATTTTCCTGGATATATTTTAGGATATTAAAGTATTTTTATATATAGAATTAATCAAAGGATTTCTTCTAGCCTAATATGTTTCACAAAACCCCAGATAGCTTCAAATTATTTTAATTTGACATTAGGATTTTCCCTCGATTCATACATAATTCCATCAGTGGCTTCATTCAGTGATGCCGCCACTGAGACAACAATACGATTAAAGTTTGTCTCTGAACTTAATGGGTAGTTTGGAAAATTAGATTAAACTTTTGATTATTTGGGCATCGATTAATGCTAATTTGTGGAGGCAAACACTGAGTTAACGCATTTGTGAACTTTTATAATTTATAGAAATTATCCCAAAGTCTACATTTTGGAAGGCATTTGAAACTTAAAGCAAACAATGGACACCATTTTATATAGTAAGAGGGCCCCGTCCTCTCGCCGATCAGCTCTGTAACAGTACTCACTGTTGGAAGGAGGGAGGATGGCTCTTCTACATTCCTAATATTGTCTTCCATGTAGAGGAATCCCACTAATGTGATATTCTTAGTCTCTCTTCACTCCTCATTTATACTTTCTCAGGGAGACAAAAGACTTGATTTATTGGGTGAATCTAGAAGAAATTAGATCTGTATTAATTAGTCCCTTACTCTTTCCAATCTCTTTTTGGGAGAAAGTGTCTTGTGATTCAGATTTGCTTGTCCCTCTGTAGGTAAATTTATCTAATTCTGAGGATCAGTTTTAGCAGTTTTACTTGTCCACAGATTTAAGCCATGTACTTCTTTATCAGCTTTGTCATAAATTTGTTCTCCACCTGTCCTACTCTTTTGTCCTACTTTTCAATTGGTTCATGAACCAAGCACTATAGAGAGGTGTTGCTCATTGAGCCCTTCAGACCGCAACATTCCACTCCTGTCCAACAGCTTACCATTCATGCTTTTCAGACGACAAATATTTATAAAGCCTTTGCTACATGCTGAGTCCTGTTCTAGGTACTGGAGATGGTGAAAGGGTAGGCTCAGTTCCTGTTAAAATGGGCTTACATCTAACTTCTGAGTGATTTACAGTGTTAGCACTTAATACAGGCAAAGGCTACCCCGTTGGCTGTGGAGCTTGAGAAATTACGTAAAAAAGGTAAAGGCAACTGGACTCTAAGTTTGCTTAACTCAGACCCTATTCCATAATTAATAAAGGACAAATGTGGTAAAATCTAGAGTTAAGTTCAGTCTATTTAACAATAAACTTTTTGGACATTATTTATGATGTCTGAACTAAATTTGTGTTATTCATACACTTTCAAATAATGAGTACAAGATAGACTATTTGCTTCCTAATGTTATATATACCCTAAATATTTTTTTTTATTAAGTCCATTTGACTACTTTTACTTTCATTGTATTTGGCTTCTCTGTATGCGCTTAGCTCTTCTCCTTTGTCCCCTTTATTCCGATGATAGTTGACGTTCTTTGCTTGTAGAACTGTGTAGTTAATAACTATGAAGTTAATAACTGACCACATTATGAATCTATACCTCATTTACAACTCCATTTCCAAAATCTTTTCTTTTATTTTTGCTTCTCCACTAGATATTTTTGAACAGCCTTACATAATTCAGGAAGAAAAAAAAGAATGAATGGATCCTGGAACTTTCCTTATAGTAGGGCTAGCACTGTACAAAAGAATGTCTTTGGAGAATATACTGTTAATTCAGCTGGAAAAAAAGGAATGGAGACATTTCCAAAACCCACCCAGTGTTTCTTCCACCTGGAACCCACATTATCATTTCGCCTGGGATGCAGGCTGTTCCAAATTCCTCTTTTACTCTTAATCTACTGCCAGGCCATGGTCTACCCAGACCTAAGTCTGTCACCCCTAATAAGTTGGATAATGTCAGTGTACGGGGAGGGATTTTTGCTTTCTCAGATATACTCTGCTCCAAGAAATATAATGCCTTTTTATTAATTTTTGAACAGTAAATGTATGTACTCTTCACAGAACATGCCAAAATACTTTTAAAATGACATTATGGAAAATCATTAGCCAAGCCCTCTGCAACTTTGAAAGATAGAATTTATATGCAGTTTCAGCGTTCTCATGAAAAACAATCTTTATCTGTTTCTGACTGTGACTGAGTTTGACTCTCCTAGGAAATTCTCAGGATGGAAATTTCCTGAGCTGACAGTAAGTCATGCTAACTTAGAGCCACCAGTCTTGGGAGGTGGCACAAGTTAAAGAATGTAACTGGATTTATTTTTTATTAGTTATGTATCCATGAAAGCTTTGAAAAATAACCAATTTCCTAGTTTTAAAATAGTGGATTAACTTTTCATTCAGCTTCTCATAACATGATGGAAACGAAATATATCTAAAACAAAATTTCAACACACTTACAGCACATTCCAGAAATTTTCCCCTGCCACAAGAAGAAAGTTGCTTTTTACTTTTAGTTTTTTCAAGTCCATGTTATCTTTTTCATCATACATGATTGGGATATCTAAAGCAGATATATTGTACTCTATAATTAGATTTCTAACATTTAAATTTAATTGAAATGCACAGAATTTCACTGGAAAGAGTGATTCATATAGATTGAACCACAGACCATCTGTGTCTACCCTCCATCCTCTAACTTATCCTTTTGTTTTAATATAAAACTAAAGTCTTTCTTTGCTTTTAAGATATCTTTTAATCACTCACATTAGTAGACATCCTAAAAATAAAATTTTAATATGGCAAGATGAAATTCATTTAACCTAGTATTTGAGAAGAGGAAAGGAATTGAAGTCAAAGAGAACTTTCATTCTTTTTAATGACCTCTGATCCCTTCTGAGATTTTAAAAAGAGAAGCCCTCTCTTGTGCTCTTTTCCTAATATCACCCTCAATTTGATTTTTTTCTTATCTCTTCTTTTGATATTAATTCCCCCAATTCAATGCAACTATATAAATCAGCTATACCTACTATAGTGTTACATAACAAACCATTCAAAAGTTCAGCACCATGTAACCACAAGTGTTTATTTTCCTTCTAATGGGTTTGTGGTTTGTCTGGGGTGGCTTTGCTTCAGGGTGTAAGTCAGCTGTGTTGGGGCCCAGCCTTCAGATTGGTTGCATGCAGGCTCTGTATGTCTTTACATATTGCTAGGACCAAGAATTACCTGAGCCATCATCTCTTCAAGGTGGCTCACAGGGAGCCAAGAAGGCAAGCAGAAACATGTGATGCTTCTCAAGACTGGCTCAGATTTCCATATCTATTGGCCAAAACTTCACATTGTCAGCACAATATCAATGAAGTGAGAAAATGTGCATCACCCATGCACATGACTTCCAGGCATGTGATAGGAGGGCAAA